>JBCFYV010009882.1:8576961-8892157 GCA_039000515.1 Timema cristinae | reverse complement strand
CACCTATAACTATAATTGCCACCATGTGTGCTCATTCCACAGATTCAAGTAAAGATACTGTGGCGCCTTAAACTAGCGCCCAACATGTCTGTATTAGGTTATTATAGTTTAAAGGCAATCAAGCTAAAAATAACGGCAGAACCAGGTTCCACGAGATTGCAGGGTCTATTTTTACACCTATAACAATAATTGCCACCATCTGTGCTCATGCTGCAGATTCAAATATAGAAACTGTGGTCCCTTAAACATGGCGGTACTGTAGAGGAGTAATATATAACTTTAAATACATATAATTCAATAATAACGGCAAACATAGGTTCCACACTTATGCAGGTTCATTATAGACATATAGAAATATGATCCCCACCATGTGTGCTCATTCCGCGGATTCAAATATAGAAACTGTGGCACCTTAAACCTATCTATTAGAAATTTTTTTAAAACTAATATTTGACCTTAGTGCCCTCTATGCTATTTTTTAAAACTAAATATCTACTCTATTGCCATCTATTAGAATTTTTGGAACTAATTATCTACTCTATTGCCATCTATTAGAATTTTTTGAACTAAATTTTTGCTTGGTTCCATTTATTTTTCTAATGTTAGTTAAAAACGGTTAGTTTATTGTGGATGTGGCGGACTTCTGTGAGCCACCGGGTTGAACTATTCCACACCCACATAAACGTTTATTTTGGGAAGTTTGGGGTAAAACGCAGACTTGTAACGAACTAAATATGTTACTAGATTACAAAATTGAAAAGTTTATAGTTACATGAATTTTAACTTGGATTTTAAAGTGTGCACTAGAAAAGCTAGATGAATATTACAATACAGGTGTTTTATACAATATTAATATAAGATTTTTACGTTTATTTCGCGCTATTTTAAGGTACCAGGTGTTTTTTATACAATATTAATATAAGATTTTTACGTTTATTTGGTGAGTTTAAGGTAAATAAAGATATTACACACACACACACACATATATATATATATATATATTTTTTTTTTTCAGGAAACTAGCGATAACACACTATTCTAAGGCAATACAGGATCCAAACTTTAAATTATCCACCCAACCATGTAAGTGTGCATGGGTGCATATTCCTGGACCCTACTGATCTGAGCAATTAGAACAAAACTTGAGGAAGTACGGGATTATTTTTGAGGAAAATCCTCCTTTACATGCTTTTTTTTTAAGGCGCTACAGCTTCCAAAACATAATTTGTGTCAAGAGCATAGAGCGGGGCCCTGATAGAAAATTCAATTCTCTATCCAACCATATAAGTGTGCATAGGCCTAGACCCTACAGATCTGAGAAATTTGACCAGAGCTTGAGGAAGTACGTGATTTTTTTCCCAGAAAATCCTCCTTTAGACATTGTTTTTAAGGCGCTACAACCATATAAGTGTGCAGAGGCCTATGTTAAGGTTAAGGATGATAAACCGTACGTACTAATTTAAATGTTTTAATATTTAACTATGCAAAGTATAACATTATTAAATGGTACAGAATAAAGTAGATTACGTTGTAACCTCACTGACGCCATGTACAAGAGTAAAGAAAAAGGAAATGGCGTACTTCTAGATGAACAAAGCAACTGGACTACTTGAGTCATAAATTCAACACTCCCACTCTTTGTTCATTGATATCCCTAATCGACACAGATTCACGATTCATACAAAATTTCTTTTGTGACAAAGCCTTAGTTAAGTCTGCTAATTGGTTCTCAGAACGCACATATTGGACAACTATAACATTGTTTTCTACACACTCGCGGATGTAATGGTACTTAACATCTATGTGTTTAGTCATTTTATGATGCTCACAGTTCTTAGCCAACCTAATTGCACTTTGGTTGTCCACAAAGAGTGTGGTAGGCTCACTGGAAATTAGCTCAAGTTCCGCAAGCATCATTCTAAGCCACACGCTTTCTTGAGCTGCTGAAGATGCTGCTATATATTCAGCTTCTGTAGTTGACCTACTGACACACCCTTGTCGATGAGATGACCAGGTGACTGGTGCTCCTGCTAAAAGACTGATATATCCTGTCGTAGATTTTCTTGTGGTTTCATCCCCAGCATAGTCAGCATCTGAATATACAGTTAACTCAGGTTGATTTCCTTGGTAGCAAATACCATAGCTCCTAGTCCCAGCTAGATATCGCATTATCTTTTTAACTGCTGTCCAATGGATGTCTTGTGGCTCATTCAAAAATCGGCTTGCTTGATTAATTGCAAATGCAATGTCTGGACGTGTCACTATAGCGAGAAACATCAAGCTTCCAACTGCCTCTCGATAAGGTACATCGAGGATCTTATTAGATTTACCATCATTACTATGTAAAACCAGATTTGGATCAGCTGGTACTGCTTGGGTTTGCAATCTTGCATAGAGAACTTGTTCAGTACTCTCTCGAGATATCCTTGTTGACTTAAAAACATTTTCTTATTTTTTCTGTCCCTTCTGATCTCAATTCCAACAAAATAATTGCAGTTTTCTTCTTTTACCTCAAACTGTGCCTTAAGCTCTTTTATAATAAGTGCCAAAATTTCTGCGCAAGTACTTATTAGCATTCCATCATCCACACATAATGCAAGCCAAACTTCGACATCATCAATCGTTGCTCTGAAAACACATTGATCCGATTCCAAAGGCTTGAATTCAAATGATTTTAAAAATTCCAGGAATTTCTTACTCCAACAGCGTAAAGATTGTTTTAGTCCATACAAACTCTTCCTCAACTTGCAGACCATGTTTGGATCACTCTTCTCGTAACCTTCTGGCTGTTTCATATATAATTCTTCTGGCAGTTCGCCATATAGAAACGCAGTTTTTATGTCAAACTGTGTCATTTCCATGTCATGAATTGTTGCAAGTGCAAGAAGTATTCTGATTACTGGTGAAAACGTTTTCGTATAATCGATACCGGCCTTTTGCAAGTATCCTTTTGCACATAACCGTGCTTTGAAGCGCTCTTCTTTTTATCTTATATACCCACTTGCAGCCTATAGCTTGTCTATTTGGAGGTAGATTTGTCAAGGTACAAGTTTCATGATTAGTTAAAGACATCATCTCTTCCTCCATAGCAGCGACCCATTCCTTAGAATATGTGTCAGTAACTGCTTCCTTGTTAGTTTGAGGCTCCTCATAAATTGCTGCACATGCTGTTTCAATGGATACTTGACAAACATCGAATCGTTTTGGTGGTCTTAGAGTATCACTTTTACGAAGTGTTGGCCCTGTATCACTCTTGTCTTGTATAGGCCCACCTCCTTGTTTGCCATTCTTCTCAGATGTGGTAACACTTTCCTTGACTTCTTGCTCTTTAGGTTCATTGTTCTGTGAAGTTAAATTATAAATGAAAAATTCTGGATCATTAATTACAGCACCTTTACTGATTTCTTCATTACATTCAACGTCCCGAGCTACTGTGACTTTTCTACTATTTGGATGGTACAATCTATAGTTAGTACTATTACCGTCATAGCCAATAAAAATGGCCTTCTTAGCCTTGCTTTCAAATTTAGTACGGGCTTGCTTGGGTATATGCTCATAAGCGTCTGCTCCAAATTTACGCATGTGCTTCAAAGTTACCTTTTTTCCAGTAAACTTCTCGAACGGTGTCACATTGTTGTTTACCTTGCTTGGCCGCCGATTTAAAATGTAAACACTCAGATTTACTGCCTCAGCCCACAGTTCCTCCGGAAGTTTTGCGTTAATCAGCATTGTCCTAGCGCATTTCACAATGGATCGATTTTCCCGCTCGACACGCCCATTCTGTTCCGCACAGTATGGAGCAGTTCTCTCGCAGATAATCCCGGTTTTCCTAAAATGCTCTGTAAATTTTTCGTTCGCAAACTCGCGACCATTGTCACTCTTAAGCACTTTTATTTTGTTTCCAGTCTGCGTTTATATCATCTGTTGGAATTGTACAAACATATCAAAAACATCACTTTTGCACTTAATAAAATACACAAAACGATATGACGTGCAGTCGTCCTTAAATAGCAAAAAATAATTGGCTCCTCCCAACGACGTAACCGGCATTTTACCACAGACATCAGTGTGTATAAACTCGCCAGGGTTACTTGCACGAGGATTAAGCTTTTCATAAAATGGCAGTCGATGTGTCTTGCCAAATTTACATGATTCACAGAACAGCTTGTTTATGTTGTTCACCTTTAACCCTGGTAGGAGTCCCTGACTTGCCATGGTCTTGAAGCTATTGATACCTGGATGTCCCAGTCGTTAATGCCATAGCTTCACTGACTCCTCTGTTGAATTGGCTTGCTCAACAGTTTTATTCTTAAAAAACATCTTGTAACATTGGTTGACCATTTTAATTCCAGTTACAACGACTCGATTCTGTGCTGGAATTTGTACTTCGATTTTTCTTTAATCGAAAATTACCTTGAACTGTTTACTGGTCACTGCTCCTACTGAAAATAGATTTTTCTTAAGTTTTGGAACATACAAAGTATTTTCAAGTGTGCGAAGCTCCCACTGTCCATTTACAAGTGCTAAAACTCGTACAGAGCCGATACCTTCCGCTTGAACGTACGAATTATCCCCAATCTGTACGACACTCGAATTGTCTAATGGATTTAGCACAGAAAACCACTCCTTATGATAGGTCATATGTTTTGACGCAGCACTGTCCGCCAGCCACACAGTTTTTCATCCAGAAGCAGAAACATTTTTGTATTCAGCACTTAAAGCAACATGCTTTGACACATCCGGCTTACTTTGATCACTATTTTTCGCTAGCCAGTTGCGGCACTGTTTTTTTTATATGACCTACCCGACCACAGTAAAAACATTTCATATTCTTCTTACCACTAAGTTTTCCGTGATTTTCTCTCTTCTCGTTATTGTGGGACGTTTGACTTTTCATACTTTTGTAATTTTTCTGGAGGTTCAGCGCCGCAAACGCTGTAGTGACATCATCGTTCTGCATGAGCCGCTTCTCTTCCCTGAGAAGTCGAGAGGTTAGGTTCTCAAATGTCTGCATTACCTCAGCGTATGAGTCCCAAGCACTTATGAACGCGCTGAAGCTACTTGGCAAACACTCAAGTGTTTTTGCAATTTTGTCCACGTCGGAAACTGCTTCTCCAACGTCCGCTAATGACAGCGCCATTGACTCGATAGTACTTATATGCTGAGCAATATTATCGTTTGGATTCCTCCTATAGCTGAAGAACTGCTGCTTGAGACTAACCTTGTTTACAGAACTACGTGGTTCGTGGACGTTCTTGAGGCGATTCCACATCTGAGCCGCTGTCTCGCATGCGATGACTGTTTGTCTATACTCAAGTCCCGTTGAAATTATCAACATTCCTTTTTCGTTCCCATCGTTCCATGTCTTAACCTCCTCAACCTCAGTTGTTGCTGGTTTTTGTTTCTTGCCATTTATGATATCCATAATTTTCTCCGCGCGTAATATTATCTCCAATTGATATTTCCATAGTTGGAAATTATTACCATCAAATTTCTGAATGTGGAAATTCTTGACTTTATCCATCTTTGTAAGTAACCTTTATGCTCTTTTCACAAACAAACAAATCCGCTACAGTGAAATTATCCGAGCGCTCACAAAGAAAAAAGATTTCATCAAAAAATGGCGTCTCTCGCGTGCCGGCGTGTCCGTTCACAACGTGCAAATCATTTTAACATTGTACTTTATTCACTAACACGTTTATCAGCACTACTGGGCCCATAACCTGTTAAGGTTTAGGATGATAAACCGTACGTACTAATTTAAATGTGTTAATATTTAATTATGCAAAGTATAGCATTATTAAATGGTACAGAATAAAGTAGATTACGTTGTAACCTCACTGACGCCATGTACAAGAGTAAAGAAAAAGGAAATGACGTACTTCTAGATGAACAAAGCAACTGGACTACTTGAGTCATAAATTCAACAGCCTAGACCCTACAGATCTAAGCAATTTAACCAAACATTGAGGAAGAACGGGATTTTTTTTCAGGAATATCCTTCCTTTCACGTTATATAAGGCGCTACAGCTTCTAAAACAGAATTTGTTTCAAGAGCACAGAGCGGGGCCCTGATAGGAAATTCAATTCTTTATCCAACCATATAAGTGTGCATAGGCCTAGACCCTACAGATATGAGCAATTTGACCAAAGCTTGAGGAAGTATGGGATTTTTTTCTGAAAATCCTCATTTACTCTTTTTTTTTTTAAGGCGCTACAACTTCCAAAAGTCGAGTTCAAAGTCAATTATTTCAAATTTCTTTAGTTGAATTTTTGGTTTGTTGTTGTTGTAATGTCTATTATGTATTTTAGAACCATACCTGTTCTCTAATGATTTCTATTATTCTCTTTAGATCTATATTATATTGTCATTTTTATTCATATTTCTTATGTTGGATAAAAAAAGGTTAGTTTATTGCGGGTGTGGAGCTTTTCTAAGCGCTATTATATTGCTTTGTTCGATAGACAAGTCCTGCCTAGCAATATACTTTATTAATTTTGCATTATGCATGAATCCAAGCCCAGCTTTACAATAAAATTTATAAATAAGGAAATAAAATTAAAATAATTTTAATGTAACAAAAAATAAATAATGTACTGAGTCACCGTGTTTGTTGTTATTTAACCAGACCAGTACTAGTTAAAAGCTTAGATAGCAGCACACAAATGAAATACTTCTTATAATTATTTTAATCCTGACCTATTTAGATTGTTTAGTTAATATAATCTGTGAAAGCTATGTCGATCATTCAATTGTCATATTTTAAAAACTACTTTTGAAATGAAAGCAAAATGCAATTTCATGTCAGATCTTCAGTTAGGGTTAGTACTATTTTGCAAAGCTTATTGCTTAGTTAATATAACTCACTAATGGAATTTTTGGTTTAGTATTTGTTTTCACAAAGATAGGTCCTAAAGTATTTTGTGAAGTGGATTAAGGGATGTATAGATATTTTATCTCGTGTAGAACAAGTGGTAGAACAAGTGGCCGATATTGTCTCACTACTGTTACAACTCAGTTCTGATATCAGAATGAAGAAGCCAGTTATCTCCACAAAAGTTATGCATATTATTTTTTTAAATACCTATAAGAGGTTATTTTATTAATGATTTGAACCTTAAAATAAACTAAATTTTAATAATGGTCAGCTTTTATAGAACGAAATCTTAAAACCTTTTCGGCCAATTTCTTTCTCTATAAAACCTGAAATTGATTGATTTCTCACACATGTGCCTTTTTCAATAATTTCATGTCATAAGGAGACCTAAGTTAATTCTCATCTTAGAGCTATTCCAAACGTAAAATGAAGGTAATTTAATAAGCTTTAAACTTAATGATAAGTATTTTTATGTAGGATCCACCATTTCCAAGCTACTCACTAAAGACTCGCATACAAATTGGGGTTTTGAACAGGGTTCAAAACTGCTACTACTTTAAAGTGCCATAACTCAGTCAATTTTAATTTTACATCAACAATAAAACACTATTTTGTAGGCTTCAAATAAGTTCTCTTAACCTAACTCGTTTAACTTATAAAACCTTAATTTTAGAGATATTTGCACAAAATGCATTTCGCCCACCACCTCCCCTCTAATAATAAACATGCTCTCATTCATGAGGTAGACTTTGGTTCCTAAAAAAGTAAATATTATCAAACACCAATCAAATTTTTACCAAATTTTTCCTTTATATAAAAAAAATGAGGTTAATTTTACTGTACTCTGCTTACTGAACTCTTTTGTTCTATCATGGTGTCTCCTATCATCTCCATGTATCACTATTTGTTTAATATATAAAACAAATAAAAAATTTAACATAGTGATGATTTATCTTTAAATTATTTATTTGAATAAATAGCTTTAACATTTTCAATCAACTTAAATATTTAATCGAATTTGTAGTAAATCATTATTATTGTTAGCAAATTAAAAATGCAATGAACAAGGGAAGTACCTATTAAGGCTGATGCCTATACATCTAACGAAAAGAGAAGATTTAGCTTACCGAGACCACAGCCCTGCTTAAAAAAAAAACAAATAGGCTCTGATTCCCACCAAAACTGAATGTTAAACTGCAAACAATTTAACCATCATGAATATGGCTGAGAAATAAAATTTACCTTTTATCAGAGTTATTAAGGGTGGCCCTAGGTACAAGGGTCTCCCCTACTCATGGTTAATAGAGTTACATTGGGGAAAAGTACCTATAGTATATCATATATGGCTTAAATGGTTTTCTCTCTTTTATTACAATAATACTTTATTTTCAATTCTTTTATTATATACCCTACTTTAGAAACTAGCAAATGGAATAATAGCAAGATGAATAAAGTATGATAATTTTGATTGAATATAAGCCTAAACTTAAAATAAAACTCACTAAAATCAATATATAAGGCATGTTTGTTAAGTAAGTACCGTTTTGAAATCCGGCCGCTCCTGCTGCCGTTCCGCACTGCGGCTGCTGTTCCGTGCATGTGCGTTAGAGTACCTTCATCTGTTTGGTAACCATAGACGCCATTACGAAAGTATTCGACCGTGTTTAGGTCTGTTTGTGAGTAATTAAAATGACTCGGTCAATAGAAAATCCTGCCGACTGTGAATTACGCTCTGTTATTCGTTTTCTTCATGCAAAAGATGTGAAAGCGGCTGAAATTCATCGGCAGATCAGTGAAGTGTATGGAGAAAACATTATTAGCGAAGGAATGGTAAGAAAATGGGTTAGAGCATTTAAAGATGGCCGCACGAATGTGCATGATGAGGAAAGAAGTGGGCGACCTTCTGTCATTACTGAAGACTTGGTGCAGAAAGTTGATGGAAAAGTTCGAGAGAGCAGACGCTTTACGATTTCATCTTTATCTAATGAGTTTCCTCAAGTTTCAAGAAGTGTTCTTTATGGAATTGTGACGGAACACTTAAATTATCGTAAGTTGTGCTCACGCTGGGTACCGAAAATATTGACTGAGGTGCACAAAACCAAACGTTTAGCCAGTGCATTGACTTTCCTTGAGCAATACAGTGATTTTGGTGATGATTTTTTAAGTCAAATTGTCACAGGCGACGAAACATGGGTGGCTCATGTTACGCCGGAATCGAAACAACAATCCATGGAATGGCGGCATTCAATATCACCCAAGAAAGTGAAGTTCAAGCAAACAATTTCAGCCCGAAAAATCATGTGTACTGTGTTTTGGGATAGAAAGGGGGTGTTGCTTGTGGATTTTTTGCCTCGTGGTGACACAATACATTCTGAGACCTATTGTGAGACCTTAACTAAACTGCGCCGTGCATTCCAAACAAAAGGAGAGGCATGCTGAGTAAGGGGATTGTTCTGCTTTATGACAATGCCCGTCCACATGTGGCTAATCGTACCCAAGATCTCATCGCATCATTTGGCTGGAAACAACTTGATCACCCTCCGTACAGTCCCGATCTAGCACCTAGTGACTACCCCTTGTTCCTGCATTTAAAAAAGCATCTTGGTGGTCAGTGCCACGACAATGATGATGACCTCAAAACGGCCGTGTTGCTGTGGTTATCAAATCAGGCAGCAGATTTCTATGAGGATGGAATTTAAAAGCTGGTTGTACGATATGATATGACAAGTACCTTAATATTGGGGAAATATATGTTGAAAAGTAGATTAACATATAGGCTTTCATGTAAAAATAAAACTGATAAAAATGTACACACACTTATGTGTTTTTAATTTCAAAACGGTACTTACTTAAAAAATACACCTTGTAAAAATGTAGAATCATAAATATTAATAAATTTGGGTGTTGACCCAATTTGTTTTTCCTATGAACATAAATTGTTCATTTAATCAATTATTTAGTCATATTTTTAGTTTACTTAATCAGGATAGCTTAGATTAAGTTTGTTTGGTAAGAACTATAATACAACCACCATACAAATTATGGAAGGCTTAAAAGTTAGATTTCTATTATAATTATTTTAAAGGCGATATATGGTGGGAACTGAGTCACTTTTCTCACTATTAGTCCCTTCTTTTTACTAAGTCACTATTTTGTCATCTAATTGAAAAGTTTTCCCAATATTTGTCACTTTATTTAAAAATTTTACTCTTTATCACTGATTCATTAATATACATTTTTGGTTCAGTTATGACTATAAAAATGTATAGACCTACTTGCTAGTGTAACCACTGAAATTAATCATTTAACTCTAAAGACCGTCTACACTTCTGAATGACGATAACTTAGGCCAATTTCATGGTCAGACTGAGTACACCTAAAGTGCAGCACTATACCAAATATAAGACAATAAGACAAATATTGAAACTCGAATGAAATGGGCCAGTTTCACATATAAAACTGGCCCATAGATTCCATTTTGGTTTAGGTACAGGTAGGTGTTGTCCTGTATTTAGTATAGCGCCCCACTTGAGGCATACTCGGTCTGACTATGAAACTGACCCCCAGACTTTATTACAAAGCTACCACGACAAAATATAATTTACTAGTAATTAGGAAATGGAACTTTGAAGCAATGTTTCTGGTTTATTATTCTTGCAAAAGATCAAATAAAAGTAATGTTGTCATTAGAGTTGAATCTGAAGAAGATTTAAAATAAAAACAACATATTATATTGATGAGTTTTTGTTGCCTCCAGAAAAATGCCATAAGTTGACCAGGAGCTTTAAATAATTTTAACACCAATATAATTTATTACAGAATTATTTTTAATGGCTACAACATGTCAGACTGGGGCAAGATACATGATGCACAGGAGATATTTTGTGTGATATGCTCATGTTCATTCAAGCTGTATAATATTCTTCATCAGTCAAGCATCATCTAGAATGCTGCTAAAGCTATGCAACTATGACTTGTATCTGTTAGTGGCTCTAATATTGAAGAGCTGAAACTAAGTTCATCTAGATTCTAGAGTCTAGTACTACACTTATTCCTGCATGTGCACAATTGTACAGTGTTAAAGAAAACTATTGAAGGGCTGAGCTCATTTGGATGATTAAAAGTGTATCACCAGATTACTCTGCCTCATCATGTGAGGGTATAAAATAAGATTTTGAAGTAATGTTACCAGTTGCTTTTCCAAGTGAATTTTCCATTAATGGACCATATTTTAAATATGAACTGGTTGATGACTTGAAGACTCCAAACTCTTGTTTAATATTGGTCCAAAACTTGACATTAACAAACCTTTTTTCATGGGAATTGACATTGTGAAAAATTCAATATATCAATGTATGAAGCAAATTTGTGTATGCTGGGTTCCAATTGTTAAAATATTAACCAAAAGGTTGCATGTTTTATTACTAAAGAATTGATCACATATGAACGGAAAGTACCACTTGTCCATGTTGGAACATGCAAGATTCATATTGTTGAAGGGGCTCACTGAAATTGGAGAAGATGTATCCTATCTTGTACTTGATTTATATAATTTTTTGAATGGATGGCCTTTGAAACAACAAACTTTTAAAAATCCAAACTGAAGTTGGCTTTCCCAACAACCAGTTAATGAAACATGTTCTATCAAGATGGTTGACATTAGGAGCAACTGAACATCTCTTACAGCAGTGATCAGCAATATATTATATTTTGTAGTACATTCCAAATAGAATTCTCTTGTACAGATGAACAGCTATGCAATCATACAATCATCCTACCATTAAAGGTGAAGTGTACTTTGTGTGCACCATGGCTGAAACTTGGACTCAGCTCACAGAGACATTTCAACATGATGAACTTGTAATACATTTTCTCAGTAGTAAAGTCACCCATTTGGTACTTACTACAACAAGGAGAAGATGAAGCTACAACATAAACTATACAAATTATTATTTTTTAAATAAATATTATTTACAGCCAGATAAACTCGTTCTACTAAGAGAAATGGGACAAAATGAAAATATCATTCAAGAGCTAGGGCTTGAGTAATTTATCAGTTTTTATTTTACTGTCAAATCATGTACGCATTTACTTCAGAAGACTATAGTATCGAAACAATCTATGTAAGCATTTTATGACAGACTTAACAAGGAAAACTACAAATACTGTTAATACGGTTGAAGTCAACTGTGAAGATTTATGGGATGAATGAAAGCTTTGTAAATGGAATAAATTAAGAACATAAAGGGAAATATGCTGATTGATGACTACTGGCACTAAATTTTCATTATTAACCTGGCGTGAATGAGGTGAGAAATTGTTACACCAGCTATGAGACGGGTAGGAGATACCCAAAACTTTGATGCTGAATTTTTGATACTATAATTGTGTATTAAGTATTTTTTTACTTGGGATATTAATAATATTATCCATTCAACAAGATGAGTAAATAAAATACTATGTTTAAGATTGAAAAGCATTTTTTTAATTGAAATAACAAAGTGTCTATATTTTCTTTGAAAAAGTACAAGTTTTGGTAGTTTAACATTTTTTCATAAACAATTCTAACAAAATTATAACTTCTTTGGTGAATCAACATGGCTATAGTATCTTCTAATTATAAAAATAGAAAAAAAACTTAAAGGTCTTATGAAATCAATCGGCACAGCACCAACATTAAACCTACAAATCAGCACAATCTCCGCACAAAATCGCGTGCTCCATACATAATGGCTTCTCACACTTCGAACAGCAATGTTTTGTTTTCCTATTTTTCTTTCAGTACAGTCACCACACCTGACATATCTACCAGCCATTTTTTGGGGAACTGGTGATGAAGGTTCGCCCACTTAATCAGCAATTCTCTTTCGAGTTTCCCTTGGAACATGTGCATTTTGTTGTCTAATGCGAAGACTATCATTTAGCAGATTCAAACCTAAATTACGAATGAAGTCTCGGCGCTTCATGCGTGTTTTGTCACCTATGTTATTTTCTCTGTAGATTATGATACCATTCATGGCAGCCATATTAAATATACCGTAAAAAATCGTCATAAGCCAACGATTGCTGCTGCGCGAAACATTATAAGTGGCACTCAGTTCATCTGCGACATCGACACTAGCTTTAGTTGTATAATAATAAGTAATCATTTCTGGTTTTCTTTTATCACCTGTCAATTCGTCTATATTTTTTATCATGGTGTAAAGTTGACATAACCAGCACAACTTTATTTTTTTTTAGGGACGTAGGACATCAATGTAATGTCATTCTGGAACCCAAATCGAGAGCTATTTACTTCTGTTCCTTATTTGAAAATCTCAGGTACACGTGTCATGTTTTTACGGACTGTGCCTACAGAAGTCAATGAATGATCTTTCATCAGATGAATCATAAGAGGGTAACTAGTAAACCAATTATCGAACGTCAAATTCCTGTTTGTTTTTGTTATTGGTTCCACTTAACGGTTTATGATATCATACGCTTTATTACTCAGTTGCTAAGGCCCTGGTGGCTGTTTCCCACGTATACTTCCAGTTTGAGGATATAGAATGTCTTCGCATCTACAAGAGCTTGTATTGTTATGCTATATTTTGCTGGTTTGTTTGGAATGTATAAGCGGAAAGGACATTGCCCTCGGAAAGATAGCAGCATTTCATCAATAGTAAGGTTCTTAGAAGACATATAATGATTTTGAATATTTTCAACAAAATTATCAAAAATGTTTCTTATAGCAGCTAGATTTTCAGTCTTTTTTCTTTGGTCCCGGGGGTTCTTATCATCGAATCTCAAACAGTTTTGGAGAAAGTAAAACCTCTGCAGGGACATTGTAGTCCGAAAGATTTCAACTTCTGTACCAATTGTACGCCACAAATTGTTTAGTTTTGTCTATTTGAGTGGTTTAGACCCAGCTATGTATAAAAGTCCCATAAATGCCTTCAAATCCTCCAAAGTTGCATCTTTCATGTGGTACTGCTCTTTATTTTCTGAACATTTTTCCCTTCAATTCATTATTTGATTATTTGTATATGTAAGTATAGTATGTTTGTTATAAAGAGACTCCAACATTCAATATCTGTTTTGGCAAGTTTTGCAGCACCTTTTACGCCTGGAGCATTAGTAATAATATTCTCAGAACGAATACGAACGTTTTGTCTAGGAAAACCTTTCATCCATTTTGTACCATCTTTGGGTGTATAAAAAACCCCACGTACCTCAGATGACTGACTAGGAGCCGCTGACGCAGATTCTGGCTCTTCCGAATAATCCAAAATACCCTCTTGCTCTGAATTGCTTTCTTCATTTCTTTGAGAAACGTTGTCAACTCTTCTTCACTCTTGGGAGTCACAGGAACTAGCAATTGAACAGTTTTCTAATAATTCTGGTAGCCGACGTTCATTTTCTTCATAAGACATCTTGAGAAATCTAAAAATAAATCAAAGAATACTATAAATAACTATAACTCATAAACTTACTGTAAACTCAAAAATGTTACACCGACTATGAGGCCGGGTGTGACGTACCCCAGCCACCTTTGCGCACGTGTATCTCCCGCTGATGCCGGCGCAACAATAAATTCAACAGTGCATCTCCCTTACCTCCAGCTACTGTGCCTACGAGATTTGCATGGCAACAATAACATTAAATACTCTGTGTTTAAAAACTTGTTGGGTATGACTTATCTGACCTCACTCACGCCAGGCTAATAGAATGCCTGGAAGACATAAGTATCCTAAAGCTTGATTCAAAAGTTCTCCAAAAATAGAAAGCAGAATCTGCCTCAGTAGCACAGCACTTCACACGCTTTATGTTGACTCATGATGCATTGCAATGCTAACTTTAAAAAGCTGATTATCAAAATATTTCATTTTCTAGTGGATAGACATATACTTTAGATCATTCTCCTGATGGATGTTTTAAAATTATAACGCTGTCTTGTAGGTCAATCCAATACATCAATACACACACTTTCCATTAACGGGTTATTTCAAATCTCACAAAGGCCACAAAGCTGTCTGCTAGCTTCTGGCTGTAAAGCACATGCATTGTCAAATGCGCAGGCGCACTGATTTGAAATAGTTGGTTCTGAGATTTTATTGGTTCTCCCTAGCCAAACATCTCGGGCAGCGCAGTAAAAGTAGAGATGAGTTGAACTTTAGCGGGACAGCTTGCGCCGATTAGGCGGAAAACTTGTGATTGGCTTAGAGCTCGGCACGTGACCATGTTTCTACTCTACACTAGTTTTTCGGCAAACGTGTGAATCCATAGTAACAATACAAAGGTTGTTATGGCAGCTTTATCTTTATCTCATGGAAGTGGGGATGTATAAGTAAGATTCTTAATTGTTAGCAGGGTTTTGATAGAGGCTTGTTCTCAAATGTCAGAAAGAACATTGAATGCCACACTACTTGTAAAAGATGCTATAAAACTTAATTGCAATAAACCTAACATACTGATAACAAGTAAATTAATGAACCTTGCAAAGATTACATATATCATGGTTATCAGAATTATTAAAGCAGTGAAAGAAAAGCCCAAGGATAAAAGTAAGCAACGTGAAGAAATAAATATTGGATGAAGAGTCTAATTCCATCACAACACAAGAGGTGATGTTACATTCTAAAAGAAAGGTTAATTCAAAATGTAAACCTATAAGCATTTTATTATTACATAAGTGAATAAAAGATTGAAGTTTTCACTGGCTAAAGTAACTTGCTATGTTAATTATTATATAAATTGTACCGAAATCCACATAGACTTTATCATTCCATTGTTTAAAAATGTAGCTATTTAATCAAAACTTGTAATATATGTGAAACGAAATAATATACACTAGCAAACCTGAGCAAAAATTGTGTTATACTTACGTTAAACATTTTTTGACTCCCAGATTTAAATTTTATGATTTTCTTTTTAAATAATTAATTCCTCACTAGTATATTTGGACCAAAAAAAATTATATTGGGTTTGCAAGGGTCAATACTTTGTATTAAAATTTTGACTTCCCGGTAAAATTTTCAACATTTTGTTAGAGTTAACACATCTTATGCTTATCGCATTTTTATTAAATTCATTTATAAATTTAGACCAATAAAAAATTAAATATTGACTATTGATTCTAAAATGATATATTGCTGTACAAACATTTCCCCTAAGAGGTTAATGAAAAAAGAACAAACTTTTTGAGAGACTTACTTATCTACTTAGGTACTCTATGGAATGAGATAATTATTGCGTTAAAACTTAAGTGGCATCTCTGTACAACTATAGCTCACAAAATTGTACTAATATATTTGCCAATATCTCAGTAAATATTGGTTTTATATAGATATATTTTATATAAAGTTTTTTTTATTTTTAATAGTACTACAATTTTGCAATGATAAGTTATTCTGTATTTTAAATAGTTGCGCAGATATGGAAATATCAGCTTCTGTAAAGTACGCTTAAAGTCATTTTCATGTAAAAATGAAAATATCCATTTTATTTATAATTTTAATCAACGTCTAGATACGAATTTTAACCAAAATCGCTTTAGTCGATTTTGAGAAAATTGATTTTATCTCTCTTCACCCTTTATTAAACTATTCTTAATTTTAAGTTTAAACAGACAGACAAATGGCAATGCAAAAAGAGCATAAACTTTTGAGAAACCTACTTATCTACCTACTCTATGTAATTAGATTGTTATTGCGTTAAAACTTAAGTAGTATATCTCAGAGTGTTATTGCGTTAAAACTTAAGTAGTATATCTCTACAATAAAGCTCACAAAATTGTATTAATATATTTGCCAAAATCTCGGAAACTATTGGTTTTATATAGATATATTTTATATAAAGTATTTTTATTTTTAATAGTACTACAATTTTGCAATGATAAGTTATTCTGTATTTTAAATAGTTGCGCAGATAAGGAAATTTCTGCTTCTGTAAAGTACCCTAAAAGTCATTTTCGTAGGAAAATGAAAATATCCATTTCGTTTATAATCTTATCAATGCCTAGTTACAAATTTTAATCAAAATTGTTAGTCGATTTTGAGAAAATGTTTTTCTCTTTTCGCCTTATATTAAACTACTCTTAATTTTAGGGTTAATCAGGCAAACAGAAATATGGCATTGCAAAAACACTTTTTAGGGTTCAGGGGAGTCATGAAACGTCAATATCCACCAACACCTTGGGTTGGATTTTTTATATGGTCATAATACTTAACCTTTATGGATCGAAAAGTTAAAAAATATATTTGCGTTTAGCTTAAAAAATTTGGTTTTATAAAAATATGTTTCAAATAAAAGATTTGTATTATAAATAGAGCTACATATTTGCAATGATAAGTAATTTCTTATCTTAAATACTTTCGGAGATGTGATAAAAAATGGGATACATCAGACCGGAACCCTTATAAAATTTTGCCGAAAAAATGAGAGTAGCCATTTTTTTAATAATTTTGATCAACGCTTAGAAATGAAATTTAATTAAAATCGTTATAGCCTATCTTTGAGAAAATAGATTTTTTTTCCTTTTTCACCCTTCAGTAAACTACCCTTAATTTTAGGGTTGGCTATCCAATTTTAAAAATCCTTCGGGGCAACCAAATGAAAATCCTATATACCATGTTTTAGCCCAATCGGTAAAATAGCTTAGGTAGGCTCTAGTCCGAGGTACAGACAGACGGAAATTCAAAAACCACTTTTTCTGATTCGGGGGTCATGAAACGTCGAATTTCATCAAAATCCTTAGTTCAATTGTTTTAACTATCACAATACTTTCTCTACCTGTAAGATAATGAGAAAGTAATAAAAAGTGAATAAACGATTTAAATTTTCAATGGCTGAAGTGGCTCATGCTATGTTAAAGGGTCTCAGTATAATGAGAAAAGAAGAGTCAATAAAAAGGATTTACTTTAAAAGAAAAAGGCTTCTCTTAAAGCACTGTTTTTTAAGACTCGGTCACCAAAGTGCTAAGTTTGTGCTAATGTTCCTTTCGTATTTTAAATATATATTTTTAATCAAATAAGTTATAACTAACAAATGTTAGCTTAGCTTAGGTTATGGTTAAAATAAAGAATAACATAAAATAGAAGAGCCGATTTTGAAAAATTACATTTTCTTAGATAGATTCGGTTACCTTTTTAATGCTAAAAAGTCACTTTTTTTCAAACAGACTGGTAACTTTCCCCACTATTTTTATAGCAATGTTGACAGTTCCCAATAGCATTGCCAGGTATTCCGATTTGCGCGTGACATCTCGATTTACAGGGGTCCGTGGATACGTCCCAATTTACCCATGATCGATACACCAAATGTCTCAATTTTGGGTGATCCAGACCTCGGCCCCAAAAAATATAAACTCCGTGCACGCATGGTTATGTTGCATTGCATCATTCGATGCATTCAATATAAGTACCACACATACACAAGTGGAGGCAGAGGTATATCGCAATATTGATACTACATTTCTTACCAGTTTTTGTGCTGACAATGCAAACGTGAATTTTGGCCACCACAATTCAGTTTTTCAATTGCTGCACAATAATTTAAAATATGCTTTAGGCTTATGTAAATTTGATTTGGAGAACTTTATTGTGAAGCTACATAGTCATTTCTCATACTATGCGAAAAGAGAACAAGCTTTAAAAGATTTTTATGGAATTCATGAATCTGAATTTGCTCAAGTCTTACGACATGTAAAAACGCGATGGCTATCACTCCTCCCAGCTGTGCCTTGAAATCGTACAATATATTAAAGGATTACTTTATAACTATGGGCGAATACGCGTGTCCATCTGCACTCTGGAACTTCTTTAATAGTAGCGAAACTGAACTTTACCTTGCCTTTTATCAAAACGCATTAAAAATTATATACGATGCTGTAATGAGCCTAGAAAATGAATCATTGCTCTGTTTTGAAGGTTATGAAATAATAGTCAAGCTTACTAACAAATTGAAGCCAAGAATAGACGACGGATTTTTGGGCTTCATGTGTGGCAATTTAATTAAAAAGTTGCCCTTTGAAACCTCTTCAATGATAAAAACAGCCTGTTGTGATTGGTACAAAAAATTTCTTAAATACGGTACAAACTCAATGAAAACAAATTTAATTTGTTTACGCCACTATCTCTACAAGGCGATAGTTTAACCTACACATCTATAGTCAATATAATCGAAAAACTTAATATTGGCAGGTTTTTTGAAATGGACACACTTTATGAGGAAATTTATAACGTCAAAGAAATAGTGAAGGCAGCCGTGAAGAACAGACTTAACACCCATACAGAAATGGTACAATTTATTTGAAAATCAAGATCTTACCAATCTGCAAAAAATATTTGATTCCTGGCATCCATACCGGTTTCAAATGCTGCAACAGCAAACAGCAAGCAAATATTGTTTGGTCCGACAGACGAAACCGATTATCTCTCAAGTGTAAAAGCAGAGATACAAATAAAGACCAACTTCAAATTGCCAAGTAATGAATTTTATAACCACGCAATTAAAAATAAAGCACTTGTAAAATCAGTGAAATCTAACAAAAAACATATTTTTAATAAAAAGTAATTATTTTATAGTAAAACTAAATAATTAGTTTTAAGTTTTTTGTTGATTATTTAGATTTTCTGTGATATGATGTGATCTCTTGCAACCTAATAATAAAAATATAATTATTATAATAATGTTGATTTTAAAAACCTAGTTTTTTTTTAGTTGTACCGAATTGAAAACCAATATCCTGATTTTTTTTACCCTCCATCCTGAAATTTAGCATACCGCACCTGGCAACACTAGTTCCCACCCAGCCAGAATTTTACCCATCACCAAACTGGAATCAATATGATTTTGTTTCTTCTAACCTGATTATTAATAATATAAGATTATTTTATAAACAAAATAATATGGCAAAACAATTAATACTATAAAAAGTAGGCTTTATACATAAAAAAAAACCCAGCAAATTAACTTATCCGGAATATTTACTTCCAAACTAAGATTATTGTTTTATAAAGACACATAGACTTGTATATCTTTGATGTCATTTAATGGTTATGGCAGTTGTAATTGATTTAGTATATAATACTTTGTATGGATACTTTGGGGAGCTTACATAGTGTAATTTCATTAATATATGTTCAAGCTTTCTTCAAATGAGATAAAAAGACAATTAACATCTTATTTGCAGGATTTGGGCTTGCTACAAAAAAAAAAGTGAAATTATTAGATTTTAGGAAATAGTTTTAGGTGTTACATGTTTTCTCAAACTCAGATTTGTTCTTTCCAATCTTTTATATGTGAAATGGCTAACCAATATCCAGTTTCTTAGGCTAGTTAATTTTTTATATTTTTTCAAAATAGCTAACCTAATATAGATATATATTTATGTATATATTGCAATAATAGGCCCCTAATTTGTTAAGGTAAGTTTAATCATAAAATGTTATTTTGTAAATAAATGATAAAACAAAATCTTATAGACTATATTCTATTCGATGGTTAGGTACTATCCCCCTTACATTTTTTGGGGGATACTACACAAACTTCATCCTGCTAGGGACGCTTTTCCTATGTCAGTGTGGTTCAACTGGTGGCCCACAGGTCGGATGCGACACCAACTCAGCGAAAACTTGGCTCGTGCTGTATCTTGTAAAAAAATTAAAGGGAATTTATTGGCATCAGATTTCTTTAGCGAGTAGTGTTGATGTTGTGCATGGGCATTAATACACTTTTCCCCTCCATTTCAGAGTGTGTCACATGGCCTTGACTTGAACACTCATTAGTAAAGATAAGATAATAATCAGAACACCTTTAGCCATTACTACTACTAGTTAGTAGTTACTGGTTTTTCTTGGTCCTAAACCCCCCCACCCCCCCCACCCGCCAACCCTATAACTCACATTCCTTTGCTGCTTATCCACCCTTGTCTTATACATCCGGACCTCCATATATTGAAGTCGATGGTTCCTTAAAAAATTCGATATATAGAAACTTTGATGGATAGAAACAATTTTTTATACATAATCTTGTGTGTCTATTGTATTTAGAAATATTTCCTAATCATTGCACTAATCTTAAGTGAATATGAATCACATTATATACAAGCTATGTTCATAAAGATTATTAAAAACAAACAAGAAAAAAAAAATGTCGAAAATACCTTAAAAACATATAAGGTACAGTAGTATTCAAATGGATTTACATTTGTATGAAAAACTTGCTGCACAATAAATTTTGATGAGGATTCATCACAGAAGTGTTCACACTTATTAAGTCCGTGAAATAAATCTTCAGGAACATTTTTGGCAACTTGAAAACTACCATGTATTGTATTAATTATATTCATAGTGATGTAGTAAGGAGAAATATCAATACAAATTAATTATCTAAGGAACACCCAAAACCAGTACAAAATATTAATTCTAAATGAATATATATAATTGAAATAAAATAAAAGGAATAAATGAAGATAGAATTTTAATTAGCAAAAGACAACTGTCAAGCTTACCTTTAAATAAATAGTGGTTATTTACATATTATAATAATTTATATTCTCTCCCCTTTATAATTTCTTATCATGTCTGTTAGGTTAACTTCATCTTCCTTCTTGATTCTATTGAGTAATTCTTCCATTTCACCTATGTTCTTTATTCTTATTTTATCGTCTTATATTCTAATATTCCATTGGTTTTCCTCAGACCTGATGATGGCGTTTGTACGTCGAAACATGTAGTCAGTCTACCGGCCCTCTGGCATCCAAGGCTTAAGGAGAGGAATTAAAACCAGCTAAGAAACACTTATGTTTAATCAATTTTTTCTATCAATTTTCATATTATACATAAATAGACTGTTCTAGGCCTCACCTTGAAATTTTGTCTCTCGCTTATATTTATCAACTCTTAACTTAATTTCCCTGTTACTACCATATTGTAATTTAATTCTTATTCTTGACAACTCTGGATATGTCATAATCTAACTTAATTTAACTGGTTTAATTAATCATTATCTTACTTAATAATAATAATTATTATTATTAGCACCGCGTCTTACTACCCGTTCGGGTTATACACTCTACTTAATAATGTTTACTTTCTGACATATAACATTGAAGCATGGTTTTTTATCTTATTATTGTCTAATTTTAATATGTTTTTTGTATTTTAACCTATCATATATCTTGTTCTATTTTACTTGAGGTTATAATTTAATGAAATTCAAGGTTAGGGTTTTTCATAATGATTTAACATATTATATTCATAATTTTCTTTTAAGTAATGTATTATATTTATTCAGATTGTGCTATACATTCATTTAACTATGATAATCCCAGTTGTCTTTTGTTAATTAAAATTCTATCTTCATTTATTCCTTTTATTTTATTTCAATTATATATATTCATTTAGAATTAATCTTTTGTACTGGTTTTGGGTGTTCCTTAGATAATTAATTTGTACCATGTATTGTGTTAAACTTGGCCAAAATTTATTTTCTTAGAAGGTTTAGGGGCTGAACCTGATTTATAGAGGAGGAAGCTTACTTTAGGAAAGAGGTGAGAGGAGTGTGGAGACAATACCACCCCTCTCTCTAGGTGACCCGTCGGCATTGCAATGACCTTGACTAAACATTTCCTTCATCCTCATGTTACACCTCCATTAAATTTTATCCCACTTGTTTTTCCCATACCATCATCATCAATTTTGATTTGTCTTGAAAAAAATTAGAAATATAGATTTATTTTCGATATATAGAAACAGTTTTTCTATGTAATATCATGGGGATTCGCCAAAACTTCGATACATAGAGAATTTAAATATACGGAAGCTTTATATATGGAGGTCCCACTGTATTTGGTAACATGTGGTGTCATACCAAAGTACAGCCGTTAAATGTATTTCAGTTGTAATCAAACTTTTTGAGTAAATATACCCTTGCTTCTACATTTGTTCTTTTGCCTTAGCTCTGTTTTAGTAGTTTAGTGTGTACTCCTGTTATTATTTTTAGTTGCGTTCAAATACATTTGTGAGTATTCTCATTAAATTGTGTCAAATTAAAGTATTAAAAATTTCCAAATGTTTTGTACTGTTTTGATAGCTCTGGTTTCAAAAAACTGTGCGTTAAATATCTAATGAGTCAAATTACACTTATTTTTTGTGTGTTATTGACTATTTAATTTATAAAAATATGTATAAATATATAATAAGATGTTTTTTGAAAGTGTGTGCACATATATTTCATAATATATTTCTAGGAGATTAATAGTTTTTTTAAAGAAAATTTGAAAGATTCTGCCACCCAAACATACAATTTTTATATAAAAAATGAAATAATAATATTTATTAAGTATTGTAGGCCTATATTAAGTTGATGGAATTACTAAATATATGTTTGGACTGTGGGGACAACTGATAATAATATTTGGCCCTTGGAAGGAAAAACGCTGGACAACCATGTATTATGTCATAATACTGATTACAATGCATTTTTATTATCAATACAAACAAAAATAATTAGGCAAATAGAATATTACCAGTTTTAGTACACAATAGATACCTGTAATATATTTTTTATTGTTATCAATCTCGACCTCTAAAACCCAACCTCTCATGCTATGCGGCAATAAATCTAAACCCATCGAATGGTTTTGTTTCACATATGTTCAAGAGGACCTTGGCTCAACCTTTGGCTATAACTAATTTTAAAATGTATTTTTAGAAAAATTTACTATACCCTTTTAGCTCTTGTTTTATATATTTTAAGAATAGTAACATTTAAAACATGTTAGAGAAGTATTAGAATATACTTAGCATTTTTTTCCTTCGCATCACATCCTACTATCCATTCAGGTTATTCGCTTAACATACTAATTATGCTAATGGATTAGGTATGAGTATGGTTGAATATAGAGGACATGTACCTTCATTTGTGGGGCAAGGAAGTGAGAACCATTTAGGAAAAACAAGTCATGAATATAATCAATACAATTTCTGGCTATGAATATTGAGGCAGGGTCAGCACACTAGTAATATTAGTATAAATTAATATATTTTCTACGTACTTAAATTCTACGATTAGTTCATTATTGGTATGTAAGAAAATGAGAGAAATCTGAATTGTTGATCTTTTTATTGATGAACTTGGTTTGCAGCTATTTGTAATCTAATGTTTCTGCATTTTTGAGATATTAAAAAACCTTTGTTAATGTACACAATTAAAAGTAAAAGAAATCATAAAAACTTTTTTTTTTACTCTCTAGACATCCTTGTACAGCTAGTGAGTCACGCATTTCAATTTCTCTGCTAACACCAACAAAATTAGCATATCTTTAGGTGACAGCACAAAATTTTATTATCATTTAAAGGAGAGAATTGTACAAAAGCAGGAGGGAAAATAGGAAATGGGTCCAAGTGATGGATGAAAAAGGGATGATAATGGAGAGAGACGAGGAGGTAAAGAAGTTGTGGAAAGCATATTTTGAGAGATTGTTCAGCCCTGAGGAGGAAGGATTGGTACAAGAGAAAGTATAAGAAAAGGAAATTAAAGAGGAGATGGTGAAGGAAGTAGCAGACAACCTGGAAGGAGGTCAAAGAGGCCTTGAAAAGAATGAAGAAGGGAAAGGCACCTGAAGTGGACAAAATCACGATGAAAATAATGGCAGCAGGAGAAATGAGTCAACACTGGTTGTATAAAGTAGTAAGGGCAATGCGGAGGGAGAAGAAAGTGCCAAAGGCTTGGACAAAAGGTATATATTACCAATATTCAAGAAAGGGGATAGGATGAGGTGGGAAAATTACAAAGGTATAACACTGATATGTTAATGCGCAAAAATGTTTGAAAATATTCTGGAAAGGAGAGTGAGGAAAAGCGTAAAGAGAAGATGGAGAGAGGAGCAACATGGGTTCAGAGAGAAGAGGTCAATGATAGATTTAATATTTGGAATTAGACAGTTGATGGAAAAGAGATTTGAGTTTGTAAAATATATGTTAATGGCATTCATGGATATTTAAAAAGCATATGATAGTGTGAATAGAAAGAAAGTATGGAAAGCAAGGGAGGAGGTTGGAGTAGAAGGAGAAGTGGCTAGGATAGTAAGAAATAGGTATGATAAATATGTGAGTTGTGTAAAGACAGAGAGAGAGGGTGGACAAAGTGGTTCCTATTAAAAAATTGAGCAAAGCAGGGAAGTGCTTTCTCACCATTACTATTTATTTTGGTGATGGAAATGGTCATGAATAGAGTGGCAGGGAAACTGTAGGGGGAGAATATAAAAGTAATGATGTTGGCAGATGACTTGATGGTATGGGGGAAATAGGAATAGGAAGTACAGGAATGGAATGAGGAAGTGAAAGGGAATGGAATGAAATTTAGTATGGTTAAAAGTGAAGTGATGGTGATGACAAGGCAGAGAACAAGGCCAAGGAAAGTGATCTAACTTAATGGAATATATATGAAAGAAGCAAAAAGCGTTAAGTATTTTGATATTGTGATTGAGGCAAAAGGGGGCAGCAGGGAAAGGTTTTCTACAGGTGCGTGAGAGACCTACCTTGGAAAAGGAAGTTGTTCCTAAAGTGTAAGGAAGTGTTGTACAGAGCATACTTCATACCTGTAGTTATGTATGCAGCAGAGACTTAGACTTTGAATAAAATAGATACAAGGAAAGTATAGGCCATGGGAATGAAGGTTTTTGAGGAGCATGCTAGCTGTCACTAGAAGAGATAAGATTAGGAATGAAGATGTAAGGTCAAGAGTTGGGGTACATGAGATAATTGAGGAAGTAAGGATGAGATGGTATTAATACGTAATGAGAAGGGAGAAGATTGCAAGCAGATTAATGGATATGAAGAATTAAGGGAGGAGATCGCAAGGGAAACCAAGGAAGATATGGAAGAAACAGACAGCGAGTGTGCAAGTGAGCGGAGGAGAGTGGAAGATAGTGCTGGATGAAGAATGTTGGAAGGACAGAGGGAGATGAAGGCATTTTACTAAACAGACCCGGCCACAAGCTGGAAACTGTTCATGATGATGAATTGTACAAAAAAGCAAACATATTAAATAATTGAATAAAAAATTAGTGTAATACGGTAGATAAGTTTGATTTACATGCACAACTATTGTAATTAAGATTAAAAATAAAAACTTTAAATTTCTGTTCCTGAAAAAAAAACTTGCTTCTTCCTGTTATTTCATGTACTAACTATTAATCACAAAATGATGATCCACTCATGAAATGTAAATGCAAATAATTTTATCTGGAATCAATCTACGCTTCTAGGTCTTTTATCGCATATGCATAATTTATCTTGTACCTATTTCATACTTGTGTGGATATATCCTCTTGTAACTAATTCATAATACTTAATTTATTACTAGCACAAGTATTGTGCGGTTACCCTGGGAAATTTATTTCTTTGTTTCAAACAGACGAAAATCTCATCAAATTTCTTTCAACCCAGTTTTTTAAAATTTATAAAAGTCTACTCTAACATTTAAAATTCCAGATTTGAGGTGCACGTGTCTGTACACACAGGCTACTAATTTTAAAATCTCATACCTCTGCATGCGGTAGATATTGCGCAATGCACACAGACACATAAACAAACACTTAATTTTATTAATATATATGTATTTATACTTAATGTATTACATACAATAAATGTGTTACATTTCATTTGGTTTCACACCCGCTAGAAAAAGTGAACACCATGTCATGTGGCTTACATATTTAATAGATGTATGAACAATAACATCCTATAGACAGGGTGTCTACCATTCGGGAAAATCAGGGAAAAGGGGAATTAGCCGTGAATTTGAAGTGATTGGGAAAAAAGGGAATAAGTCGGGAATTTGGAAAATTACAACAAAAATCCTGGAAAATATAGTTTTATTAAAAAGATGGAATATAATAATCATTAAATCGGTAAATAATAATGTTATTCAAACTATAATTTTGTTTGTTTGTAGCTGTGTAATATATTTTATAATTCTTAGTAACAATGTTAATACAAATTTCAAAAAAATGTTTATCTAAATCTTAAAACCTTTTATTAATAAAAAAGATTAGTAGAAACATCAGGTGGGCAGGGGGGGGGGGGATTTAGAAGGATGTGATATACATTTTAGTAGGGAATTTCAGGAAATGATCAGGGGAAATCAGGGAAAAGGTTGAGAATTTCATTGGTCAAGTTGAGTAGACACCATGTATATAAGTATCTTAGAACTCATTATTGTTCTATATTTAGGTTCGTCCTCTTCTTCCATGTGACCGATTTGATGAAATAGTCTGTGTAAATACGTTACCTCACACCAAGCAAGTTATTCTTGGAGGCCAAAGGTGCTTTTCTGTAGACTATGCACTCCCGGTCAACTGTACACAAAGTAAAGTCTTTGACGAGTCTGTGAAACCAATGATAAGCTATATGATACAAGGTATGTTGTTCTTTAAATAAGTATAAGACTTCTCTACCTGAATTATGTGTGCTATCAATACCTGTAATAATGTTAACTCAGTTTATTAGTATAAGTTTAATATTTTAATTCAAATATAAATATATGGGGCCACCTTCTTAAAAAGTGGATTCCTTGATTTTTGCTCTAGAGGCATGTGTCCATCCCATCCCTCACTTCAAGGCATCATCTTCACTAAGATTTCCTCTAAAACAGTCCACTCCTTTTGGACCCCTTGGATCCTGGAAAGCTACCATCTATATAGCCTTAAAGTGGGAGGGTAGAGGACATTAGTTAAGGACATTATTTTTAGCAGTTTTTATATTAAAACTTCTTTTGATCAAAAGAAATCAAATAATTATTCAGTATAAGCATAGAGTTAAATTTTATACACATGTTAACTTCATCAGGTCTTTCAAGGGTTCTTTCAAAAGTTTCCCGTGAAATACCACTACATTCATGACAAATATTCAATAACTCTTGATATCCCTCTTTGGCGAAAATTAAACGCTACATTTATACTGGAGAATTACCGGTATTTGATTTCTTTTGGCCAAAAAAAAAAAAAACTGTCTAAGAAGCCTTTAACTTTTGCTCCTTACACTCTCACCTTAATAGGTGTGAATCAATAACCATGTTATTGAAAGATTTAAAGATATGTATGTATTTAGTAAGCCATGGTGTTGATAGACAAAACTTAGTTGTTAGATGGTTATGGGTAACTGAAAGTGGTTGCTAAAGAACTAATAAGCCTTCCAGTTGATATGCCTTGCCTTTGTTTCTATCCAAGGGTTAATGGGCTTGTTTGTTTTAGTTTAAAGTTGTGTGCAGATTTTGTTGCTTGGCTTGGTGTAGTTATTCATACATATATTTTGTCATCTGGGTGAGCATGGAGTTATAATTTACTAATTTGGAAGAATGAAAGACGGATCAGTTCCTGGGACAGAAGTTGTGCTGCACCTGTTGTTTCTATTGTCGGTTTCTAAGATGCAGTTTTAGTATGATCTTAAGGGAATGGTGTATCCTGGTTTTATATGTATTCGCTATTTTATTTGCAAACGCATTCTGGTAACCTCTCTTTAAATCTAGCAATGTGATAAGTAGAGCAAAGGAGGGTGACCTGGTGGTCTAGGGGTAAGGTGTCAGACTTCTATGCTGGCGGCCGGGGTTCAATCCTTGGTCCCGGCACAGATTTATCTGATTTCCAAACCCTTCCTACACCTCTGACAAGACATCTTGTGAATGTGTGGAATGCCAGGCCGCCACCGTGGTTCGGATTCCACGTTAAACTGTAGGTCCTTCATTTCATCTCACAATCACCCTACCATTACACATTAGCGTAAGTACGTATAACTCGAACGGGTAGTAAGACGCGGTGCTAATAATAATAATAACAACAATAATAATAGAGCAAAGGATTATTTATTTAATTTCTGTGTTAATAATAATAAATAAATAAATCAATCAATCAATCATTGTTTATTTAGGATTTAAGAGAAAAATTACATAATTTACTTTTTGATACAATCACGAAGTACCTAAAGGTACATCTTCAGGTCTTGCAGTTAAATAAATATTTAAAAAATAGTAAAATTTATAATAATAAAATATTTAAAAAACAAAAAGCTTTACACATATCATAACATTTCCTCTCAAAAATATTTACATAGTTGTTTGAAGCATGCCTTGAAGTATCCAGTCTTTAATTTTACTTTTCACTATACTTATTTGAGGGATTTCTTGGAGTGTTTGTTGGTGATAGCAAATTAAACAATTGTGGGATGGTACATCTCAGTTCCTGTTTACCATAATTATTAGAGTATTTGCCGATTGTATATACTTCTTTGTTAGAAATTGAGCGGGTGTTAATGGAATGGGTTTTTATTTGCTTGTATTTATCGGAATGGTAATATCCTATAAAGAGGCTGTACTCATATAATTGGTTAAGAAGTAGAATTTTATGTTGACTGTATGTCTGTTTGTTAACATTTTTGGTACCAAATATAATTTTCAGGATCTTTTCTTGTAAACGCGAAATTTTGACTGTGTAACATTCTGTCGTTCCTCCCCAGATGGATATGCCGTAAGATATTATTGATTGAACCAATGATTTATATATTATTACTAAAGTTTTGATATCCAAGTACATTCTAAGATGGTAAAAAAATGTCAGTCCTTTTAGTTTGTTCTCAAGCTTTTGTATGTGCCTGTCCCATTTAATATGTTTGTCAATTATTAGTCCAAGGTAAGTATGTCTGTTGCGTCCAGTTTTTCGATACAGTCGCAACATGTTTGTGTCCAGTTATGCAAACAATTATAGCTGTGATGTGTAATGTTGACTCTTGCATGGTGCATTTTAGGAGGAGCGATATGTATAACTTTAGTTTTCTTTGCATTTATTACTAGACGATGGTCATGAGTCCATATTTGTATCTCGTTGTAGTCTTGTTGCAGGTTGTATTCTGCTATTTGGAGGTTTTCGTGAATAGTCACTACTGCGGTGTCGTCTGCATATAGGTAGATGTGTCCGTTCTTTAATTGTCTTGTGATAGTATTGACGTTAAACTGTAGGTCCTCCATTTCATCTCACAATCACCCTACCATTACACATTAGCGTAAGTGCGTATAACCCGAACGGGTAGTAAGACGCGGTGCTAATAATAATAATAATAATAATAATAATAATAATAATAATAATAATAATAATAATATATAGCTTGGAAAACATTTTGAGGCGGCCATACCTCCCTATTTTCCGCACCTTTATTTTAATTTTAAGAATTTATGCCTTGATATCGTTTGAGTTGGTCCTTATACCCTGCATTGACGCATGTCAATCGTCTTAACACTTTGAGAAGTGGTTTAATCTTTAACTTTAGAAATTTGAGATCCCCTATGCATTCCTGACAAATTTAAATTTTATATCTCCTACTTGTAACCCCCCCACCCTCGTCCATTCCCTATTTCCTGTATTTTAATTTAGAAATTTAAAATGTTCAGACTTTGTAGTTAATCTGAGTTCTTTTTTCTGCTTGACGAAATCAAGTTTTATACTGCAGAAAAAAGAACTCAGACCCAATTCAATATCTCAAATTTAAGACTTATTTGATTATCTTAAGCTGTATCTCTACTAGCATGCCAAATTTAGATTATCTACCATACTTAATTTGTTTTATAAACTCCCTTTTATTTTCTGAACTCCTATTTTAATTTTTTAAGTTTTCAGATGTTTATCGTTATTTGGATTATCTTTGAATATATGTAGAATATTAGTTTCATACCACACTGAGACGAGTTTTTTTTCTAATATCTTTGTAAGTTTTTAACCACTCAACTCACTTTTCCAACTCACTCTGAGACATTTTAAATTCTAGTATTCATTTGGTTATCTAGAGTCTTATTTCTACCTGTCTTTCAAATTTTAATTTTTAACCTAATCTCAAAAGTTATTTCTAGCTGTTGTTTAATTTTAAAATTTTCATAATTTTATGTTTATTTAGAGTGGTCCCTATACTTAAGAAATTAAGTTCTCTACCACACAGAGTAGTAGTTGAATGTTCAGTATTAGTTTTTAGAAATGTTGAGAACACCCTACCCCTACCATTTCTGCCTACTTCTGTTTACATCCCATCCCCTAATTACCAGGGTCCCACTTATTAAATAAAAATGTTCATACTTTTATAATTATTTGGAGTGGCCCCATTGATTGTATGCACAATTTTAATCTTCTACCACTCTGAAAAGTAGTTAATTATATTAGTTTTGGTAGTCTTGAACACACCACCTACTTTTCTCCAACACACCTCGGTACCATACATGTGGCTGCCGTACATAAATTAATCTCATTTTAGTACTCTACAACCTGATAAACTTCCATATATCAAATTTCATCTTGATTGGAGGACATAGAATTTACCACCCCTTTTTTCCTCTTTACATCCCTTTAGGCGATGAAATTTGTAAAACCCTAAAAATTTCGCACCCAATTTAATAAAGACATTGATTTTAAATTTCAAGGCTTTTTGTCCACTAGTTAAAAAGTAGCACGATCATTTAATTTTGAAAACTTTCTACCCCACTTTTTCATCTCTTACAGGCTGTTTTTCACAAAATTCTGTCCATCTCATGGTCTAGGGCCAAAAAGGAACCTTTACTCAAAATTTCAAGTTTCAATGTTTGAAACCACTAAGCTCTTCTAATAAAACCACAAACTCCCCCACCCGCATCGGTGGCGTAGTTGGCTAATGTGCTTGTCGTGTTGAGCTCGACTGCTGAGGACGGGGAGATCGAGGTTCGACTCTTGGTTGGGTGAATTGGGTGTGGTTTTTCCTAAATGGTTTTCCAATCTCCCTCCACGTAAATGCGGGTTCATTTCCTCTAATTCAACCTTCCCAATTCCTAATCCATTTGCGTAATTAGTACTAAAGCGTATAACCCAAACGGGTAGTAAGACGTGGTGCTAAATATTATTATTATTATTATTATTATTATTATTATTATTATTATTACTATTATTATTATTATTACAAACTCCACCCCGCCCTCCTCCCCTAATTTATTGTCTCTACGGGCAAAATTGGCCATGTAGCTTAGAATTTTAAGCAATAATGTCTCATCCCCTTATATCCACACTCCTGTTAGTATTATTAAATCAATATTTTAGTTTAATATAAGAGAGAAAACATAATAAATCCTCATATCTGTGCTTTATACTTTTAATATATAGTTATCATATTTTTAAATAGCGGTTGAAATGGACTATTTATCCTAAATGAACTGTAGATAAATGTTTTAATTAAATGATTCTTCTATGATATCAGTTTTGGTATCCACTAAGTGAGAAATAATGTTGTAATAAATAATAACAAACTAGTTTATAAGTTGTACAATATTAACTAGTTTACATATTATTAAGGCTAATAACTAGGCCTACCTCAATAAATAAATGGTATGGTGCACCAAACAGACTTTCTCTCTCCTTTTTCTAAAAATGGAAACATTTACTTAAAACTCGTAAGAGTTGTGAAACCAGATAATAGATATTTTTGCAGAAACACAAAGGAAAAAAATAGCATCACATTTCACCAAGAGGTATAAATGAAAGAAATGCATTGTTCTTTATTCATATTTTACAGAAACATATTGCTCCTCAAAATGCATAATAACCAACTCCCGATTTCCGAGTTCTAAAATATATATATATATATATATATATATATATATATATATATATATATATATATATATATATTTGCCAGTAGCTCGAAGCTAGTGACCGTCCATAAATTACGTAAGAAGTTTTTGTGGTAGGGTTGATCAGTATTTTCTTAAATTTTCGTGGGGGTGGGCAGAATCCATCTTAACTAAGTATTTTATCAATGTTTATGGGGTGACCTGGTGGTCTAGGGGTAAGGTGTCAGACTTCTGTGCTGGCGGCCGAGGTTCAATCCTCGGTCCCGGCACAGATTTATCTGATTTCCAAACCCTTCCTTCACCTCTGACAAGACATCTTGTGAATGTGGGGAATGCCAGGCCTCCACCGGGGTTCGTATTCCACGTTAAACTGTAGGTCCTTCATTTCATCTCACAATCACCCTACCATTACACATTAGCGTAAGTGTGTATAACCCGAACGGGTAGTAAGACGCAGTGCTAATAATAATAATAATAATAATAATAATAATAATAATGTTTATGGTGAGACAAAATCTAATAAAATACTTCTACAGTTGTAAAGTCAAAAAGGTTGCATCTAGCGATGACAGATGGTGCTGAAGCGTTTACATACACAACTAAATATAACCATAAAATGTAATTTACTTATGATGCATTACACCTAAATTTATTGCACTAGGTAGTCTATAATTTCACATCACCAATCCTTATGTCTAAAATAATATAATCCAAGAAATCTTAAAAAACAAACAAAAATAAAGCCTAAGATCGGTAAGGGGAGAGGGGGGGGGACGACGAAAAATCTTACGATACCTTATGCAGGGAGATTTGGATGGGGGGGAGGAGGGGGTCAAAATAATTAAAAAAGCCACACGTAATTTATGTACATTCTCTTATTGGTTTTATAAAAATATATTTCAAGTAAAGTTTTTTTTAAAATTTTATTACAACCTTACAATAAAGTTATTTCGTGTCTCAAATACTTGCAAAGATATAAAATTGGCAATATCTGCTTATGTAAAGTACCCTTAAAATGATGTTGATGGGATGATTAGAATGGCCATTTTTTTCATAATAATAAAAAACAATTCCCGGATAAAAAATTTAATAAAAATTGTTACAACGGATTTCGAGATCACTTGTTTTCTCTTTTTTTTACTTTTAGTAAACTACCATCAATTTTAGGGTGAAACATCTAATTCCAAAAATTCCTCAGGGCAACCTTTTAAAAATCATAGATACTAAGTTTTAGCCTGATCAGTAAAATGGTGTCGGCTCTAGGCCTAGATATAGACACACAGGCAGATGGCATCGCAAAAAACACTTTTTTTGGTTTCAGGGGGTTGACATTTATCAAAATTTGGACTGATGGTTTTACGATTATTTGTTTTCCTCTTCAAGGAATTGAGGGAAAGTAAAAATTGTTTATTTATGTAAAGATGAGCACAAATCATAATCTTATACTGTTCAGTGATGCAAACACATTTTTATATATTCCTAAAACTACTTTCAACTAAATGGCTCAATGGCACTATGGAGTAAAATAATAATAATTTATAGCTAAAGCAAAAAGTAGTAGATACTAGATTGGTCACTTATGTAAGTTTTTGAGTTTATACAGTCATAATAGCCCATTATTTGAATACTTTATTAATTTTAGCTTATCAACTATAGTTATATATGAAGAGTGTTTAGTTGGGTAGCGGTACATATTTGAGCTTTTACAAACTATAACAATTATCTAAGCCTACTATCTTATAGTTGCTAACCCAAAGTTTAAACTAACCAGCTGGTTTTTTGTAAAACACAATTATTCAACATTAAAACAACTTATTAATCCTTACATTAGTTCAAAGTTTCAAAATGGAAACACACCATGTGACATAGTCACAACATGAAAAGAAAAGGCGTGGTAACTCACCAACTCTGTCTCCATTTGGCTACTCCACGAGGCTCCACACAACACACACTTCGTGGCCTGGTTTGTTTTCAACTGAGCCGAGTAACCATGTCCGAGGTTACACCTCCAGGCGCACCGGCAACAGTGCAGTGATATCAACGGTCATCGGGCGGCGCGCGATTTGAAATTACACCCGGAATACGTGAGGTTGTTCCAGAACAGTGCAATCCCTTCCCCCCTTTCCCTGTCCTGCTTCCCGCGCTGTGAGATCACGTGACTGTTCCTATGTGTATATAATGGCACGACTCTATAGCCATGGGATGCATTTCTCCACATTCTCTAGGTGAGGTACTTAGTGTGGGCTTAGGTTTAGGTTATTTTACTTCAAAATTCTGTTGGGCCTGGATCTGTTCAAAATTACGGTTTGAGCGATATTTATTTATGATTTAACTTTGTTTATTTTTATTGAGGCTGCAGGCCTTTTTTTGTAGAGATCATGGCGGGGCGACCTGGACTCAAAGAAATTACTATTCAGGCTAGCGTATCTCATCCGCTTCACGGATTGTTTTGAAACCATTATCGCCGCCATGTTTGATATTCAGGGTATTTGCTAAATTGTTTGGTATAATCATGTTGGCTGATTACATTACTAATCATTGTTGGGGAGTTAGAACTCCTATTAGTCTAAGTTTAGTTAGTCAACTCTGGGGTCGCGAGCCCACGCAATTTGTTTGTTAGTTTGTTTGTGGCTAAGTCACTGAATACTGAAAGCCCCCAAAGTATAATGGATATTGGCTCTGTTTTGTGGGGCTTTAAATAGCTGTATTTGGGAACTTCTTTGTGGGCACCTTGCCTTACGCGTCAGTTATTGTAGTCGCTGATGGCGAGTATTCTATATCTTATGATTATCGTTAGTACTGGGGTTATTGTTTGGATCTTCAATTATTACCATTATACGCTACGGATTTGTACGAAGGTCAATTTCAATGTATCTTAATGCTGTGGGTCCTTTAGATGGCCATCTTTGTACTTGGGGTCATGCCCCTAACCACTTGTTTGTGTATAACTATATTATGACCTTATTGTGCTGATGTCTGCGCCTAACGCTGGGCTTGTCCCACTCTTTCTCATCGAGTATTGTTATTGTTGGAAATAAATAAACTCTCTTGTGACCAAACTGACTTTTATTTGGTATATAAATAAAGGGGGGGGGGGGGTGGTTACAACCACAAATATTACTTTTGAAACAAGAGTCTAGTTTCATAGGAAGATTTCAAAACACAGTTAATTTAATACATTTAATTGGGATGAAAATTAGCTTAAATTCTCTCAACTCCCCAAAATTCACTCAATGAGATGAGTTTATTTGTGTAATACGTTCCACATTTTCTCTATCGGGTTCCCTAAACATTAAAGATTCTCCTTTGCAGCCCACAGCAAGTGATTGTGAGTTCTAACTTTAAGGAGATGTAGTGCAAAATGGCATTTTTTTTCGTCTTTTAAACCAGTGAAGGTATATTATCCTTATTCTCTTCAATGTCCTTACTATGTACAATACCTTCTTTGTGTTGCCCATCAGGAAATTGCTCAATAACTGTTTCTAGGATGGACATATGTGTGGTCATCTGTAGGGGATTTTAGATTTCTTAGTCATCTTCCCCTTTAATGAGATATGCTCTATGAAAAATTAGCTAATCATGTCCTTACTCAATTATTGGCATCACACTTTGTTAATGTATTCGTGCAAAGCTTTCAGTGACATTTCCGTTCTATCTTGAATGCAAGTTAGCCAGAAAGAGATTTAAAAGATCAAACGGTAAAACAAATAAATATTGAATTTTAATTTGTGGTGATAAAATAACGTTAAAATTGTATGTGTATACTTTCATACTCGTTAGTTCCTATTTAAAATACTCATTTAATAGCAAAATATGTTAAACAGTAAATAAGAAAGCAGTTTTCGATATCTATCTATTTTGTATCTCACGTATCAAAATAATATATATGCAGTCTACAATCGGCTTACACTGAAAAGTGACATCAATAATTTAATGAACTAGACTAACCTATTATAATAATGGTATTTTATAACCTACACTACTATATGATAGTAGTTCCTAAAATAAAGCTTGGTATCTTTTAAGATAAATGAAGTATAGGGTATATAATATGTTGAATAATTGCTTCAATAAACTGTACATAATTTTATCTATACATATGTGCCCTATATGGTTAGTTAAAATTTTGAACCATTTCATATTTTATTAACAGACAGAACCCACTTCAGTGGTCGAATAATAAGGCAGGATTCGCAATTTCACGGCCCGCGGGACATTTGCGGCCTGCATTCATGTACTCACACAAAATGCAATAGTTTAACTTTAGTGTTTACTCTGTAATTTTGAAAAACAGAAAACCTTAGAATTATTTAAAACCATGCTTTATTTTTGTTTTAACTTTAAATACTTGAGTGTGGGAATTTTAATTCACACCAGGAAATTAACAGTTTTTAAATTATTTCAAGTATACATTAATGATTTTAAATTTATAGCATCAAATAGCTCTTATATACCTGCATTAGTGGCCATGCGGTATGGCATCTAGCTTTCCTCTATCAGATAAAGTCATCTTTTGATAGGGTCACAATTTGTGAGATTATTTTACATGGTTCTATATAAGATATCACACTTTTTTGAATTAAAATCTAAGCTTCTTAACTAGTCAGAACTTTCGCCTTCATTTTGGTGAAAACAATATTAAAAAATACCTAACCACTTCTTAAATAAATTGGTATTTCTAAAGTCTGCAATTCTCTTCAATGTTCCTTAGCAAATAATTTCAGTTGATTGCCGGTCCCTTTTTTAAAAAAAATAGAGCCTTTGTGTTTCAAGTTTTTTTTGTAATGTGCAGTCAGAGTAAACTTATTTGTGTGGCAGGATTAGGGTACTTAGGGACAAGGGGTGGGGCTAGAGATGGAGGAGGGCACTACCTGAAGCTTGCTAGGTGACCAACAGCCGACTTACTGGTTAACTCGAAGAGCTCATATTTTGTATCTGCCTTCTAGTAAATTTGAGTTTAGAGTGATTCGTTTATAAAATGCTCACTTTATTGTGCGTAGTCACTGGGGACTTTGCCTAGTGATCACAATGTTAAAGGAAAAAAGCCTCGAAAAGGACCACAAAATGTTTAAGCTAGCGGTTGTGAATCTGTTCTTTCCATGTCCGTGCCCTGGGCTTAGGACGTCTCCTGGATAGCTCGTTGGTAAGAGCATTGGCTTACTAAGCAAAGGTACTCAACACCTATAATAGCTTATCTCTTTAGTCCATCATTAAAAAGTATAGAGTCAAAATTTTAGAGCACAACCAATCTACAATCCAGTTAACACAAAGTCCCAAAAACAAAAAAAGTTTCAAACATATCGACAAACAATACCTTTTTGTTTGGACCAATGTTTCTAGGAATCGAGATCTACTAGGTATTGACAGATTAACAGGCGGATATGTTTACAAATATGTTGAATAAATCAAAGTTTGAGAAGTCCTGTTGCCCGGACGGACTTATGTGAATGCCCACGATTATTGGTCCCATTTTATTTTGTCAATGTAAACAGAAATGCATGTAAACCTCAGTTGTAATGGGGTAAAGTGCTTGCCTCAGGACCCGATGTTCGTGTGATCAAACTCTGGCGGGGTCAATGGATTTTCTTGACCGATAAAATCTGTGGCACATCTTATTCGAAGGGGAAGTAAAGCCGTTGGTCTAGTGTCAATTATGTTATGTAAAAGAACCCTGGAAGGTTTGTGAAAATATCCCTCTGGTAAAATTAGTATACCCTTTCGGTGTCGCTCATAGAAATTCCTTTGTGCTAATATAATCAGTCTGTTCAGAAAGTGCACATTAAATATCTCAAATAAATGAATTTAAAAAAACAATTTTCAAAAAGTGTTGGTGAAACTCTCTTTTTGGTTGGTAAAATTGTCTTTTTTTATTAAAAAAATTTTTTTTTCTGTATTAAAAATGTAAATGTATTTTGTTAATTATCACTGATATTCTATCAAATTAATTATTTTTTTCTTTAAATTACCCTTTTAGTCACACCTGTTTAACAAATATAACAAAAACAACCTTTGTAATCTTATTATTTATGCTATTATTTTTTACTAGGATTAAAAATTATTATAAAACCTTAATTTGTTCTTACTAAATCTTGGGGATGTGGAGGACCACAATCATCTTGTAGACATTTTCAAAATATGATATGGTTTTAGCGAGCTTAAAGGAAACAAAATATTTTGTTGTGTAAACTCCCAATTTAAATATTGTATGTGCCACACCTCTAATTTGTTGGCTTGGAAATACCTATACTTGGTTGAACTCCCTAAAATGTTATTTTTTGTATATTAGCAGTGGTTGTTCACTTTTATTACTTGAGTCACTTTTTTGTAAACCACTTTTACTTTTTATAACAAAATTTAAACCTATTTCTTATTTTTAAGTTTTTTCTAATAATTTATTATTCAGAAACCATCCAAAACGAATCAGCTTTGGTTGAAATTTTTAATTTACATGTACTATAATTGCATTTCAAGAGTGCTAAAGTATGATTGCCACTCTTGGTTGAGTAAATGGACTCCAACAAGTGCATTAAAAAGTTCACCCACTAAACAAAGAAAATGCAGTCAAATACCTAAACTTTTTATTTAGCATAAAACATATTTAAAAGGTAACAATACATTTGAAAAGGAACCATAAGATGGGGTGACTTGAGCCCAAAATTAGAAAAAAAAAAGTTTTAAACATATGTACCTAATCTAATAAACTATGCAGAATATATTTCATAGTATGGTCTGGTGTGTGTATGTGTGTGTGTATATATATATATATATATATATAATGTGTGTGTGGCTATATATTTCATCTGTACTAAGTACATTATTTTTGGGGGAAAAATTGAGACAATTTTTTTGTTTAGTTTGACTGCTGGCAACATATTCCTATCATAGATTTGTTCTTATCAATTAAATTTTGAGAGTTAGACCTGGATCTATCTCACCCCTACCACTTTTGCCTCTTTTGGGGGTGACTTGAACCCGCATTATATCTGCAATTATTTCAGTATCTGGCTGCAAGTATATTCTTTTATATGCTAAGAACTCCATTTTGTTTATTATTAAACTTATAATATTTTCTTTGTTTATGATTCACAATAAAGCACCTTAAGCCTAAAATTGAAACTTGGTGTCAGGGAATTAAATGATTATTATTAAAAGAAAATGCCAAGTGTTATAAGAGAACACCAGCTAGCCGCTCTTATGCGGAATACACACAAAAACATTACAGTAAATGAAGCGTTACATAAAATTAGAAGTGGTGAGATTATCCAAAGTATTGCTGAAAAGCAGTATAAAATATCATGTTCTACACTTTAGTGCAATTTTAAAGGTGAACATTTAAAATAACCCGCCTCGGTGGCGTAGTTGGGTTCTTTTGGACTATAAACTTAAAACAAACAAATCCTCAATCCCAAAACAGGATTTCCCCATGATCTTAAAAAAACTATTAAGTTAATTACAACTTTCCAGCACTGAATTTCTAATAAATGGGTTCGAGAAAGGGGAAATACACCATCTTAAAAGAGAGATGATTTTAGTCAGAAGAGTGAAAGTGGTGAAATAGCATCAAGAATCAGTGACTCTGTCCTATCATTTTTACATTGGAAGAGATATGGTGAAGGATACACTGATACACAGAAAACCGTGAACATTGCACTGATTTTGTTGTTGAAGATGAGAGCAAACCAACAATATCAGGGACTCAAAAGCCAATAGCTATAAAAAAAAACACGTTCTTGAGTCTATTAATTCAGATACCCCAGGTAGCAATTATATTTTATACATTAAAATGGATAAAGAAGAATTTGATGAAGATTTTTTAGAGGAAGTAAAAATATAAGATATAAAAAATAAGTTAGAGAAAAACAAGAAGGAAGACAAGACATATAGAAGTTTGATTAATAAGAAGGGAATGGAAATGAAGTCAGGAAAGTCTGAAGGTGGTTCTTTTGTGCTAGTAATTTACGAAGGAGAGTTCTTTCCAGGGGTTTTAGAAGAATTGAAAGTTCAATGGCAATGAGTGGACCTTCTCATTGGATATGGCCAAGTGAACCAGACAAATATTGGTATAAATAAAGTATATCATACACAAAAAATTATTAAATCATCAATGTCAATAAATACCATAGGAACCTCTTTACGCAGTCCCAGAGGTACAAAAATGGCGTCTCAAGGCTAGGAACATGAAGTAAAATGTTTATCCAAGCTCTGAAAATAGTGTACATATTTTATCAGATATAATAAGGTTTGTGTTTTTTGTGTAAAAGATTTGAAAAAATTTAGTGTTTTCTATTTGTATTGTATATATAACATTCTGGTGACACAAAAATTGATAATCTTTGCTAAAAAAAAAAAATTGTGATAGTTTGCTCTAAAAGACTAAAGATATTTTTGAAACTGCTTACTTTCTTATTTGATTTAAAGTAAAACCATTATTGACTTAATTTTAAATTTTCTAGGATTGTTTTTAAGTTTTGAGAGAAATCTCTTGTTTTTTTTTTAATATTTTGCTATAATCCATCATTAATTGCACTATATACAATATTCTTTTAATTCTAAAATGATCTTACCTAAAAATGTGAGGAATCATGTCACCTCATTGATTATGGTAGATCACTTAGTGTACTGGAATAGCATTGAAAAACAAGCTAGGTACAAGTGACCCCAAACCACAGGTGGTTTGACCCACCCACTTTTTTAAAATTGATACTTATAGTTATTGAAAAAAAAGAGATAATTCACAGATTTGTTGTATAGGTCAAGACCCAAGATTGTGGAGAAATAATAGGAATAAAATTGTTGGCCCAAACATTAACTGAATGGTAAAAATGGAGTCAGGTCACCCCAGTCTACAGAATAAAAATAGATTTCACAAGAAAAAAAAGAAAATGCCTTTTATAGTTGTATCCTACCCTTGAACATTATATTTTTTCAACACTCTTTTCATATGATTGTAATATTTGCTAATTTTATGCTTTGACTACCATGTGATCTTTATTTTATCTATCTGACGTGTATTGACCAGTGACCTTGTCTCCTAGAATAACTATATGGAGGTCCAATTTTGCTAAGGTCTGTATTTTTCATGTGTTGCTTTGAGGATGCTTTGTCCCTCAAATGTAAGCAATTCTCTTAAAGACTGGGGCTGTATGTTAGTGCTTCTCTCTTGGCTCAACTCAAAAAATGACAAAGCAAGGGTGGTAGCTTGTGAATTTTATTAGAATGACCTTTCACCATTATATCAGAGCTACAGTGGACGTTCACTTTGGTTTGCTTGGATGGGGAAAACTGTCATTATCTTTAGTCACAATATAAACATTGAGGTGTTTTTAAAATAAGCTCAGAACTTAATTTGTGACATCCTCACCAGATTTTTTCTGTTATATTACGTACCAGATAATTTAGTTTCTGTATTACTCGAGTTAAGATTTTCTTCCGGCTTAATTCATGAATCTATTACTTAGTTCTGATACAGTGATCTGTTTCACAATGATGATTTTAAATGTGTTAAGTACCAAGGGCTTTTGTGTAAACATACCTGGTAAAAGTAAAAAAAAAAAAACTAGATACTTTAGTTACTTAAATAATTAAAAATCATCTTTAAAGGATCTTAGATTCATATAAAATAAATTATTGCAAATATTACTGTATATTTGCAAATCTTTTCAAATCATACAATATGTTTCAGGTTGTGACATATCTATTATTGCTTATGGCCAAAAAGGTTCAGGAAAGACTTACACAATTCTTGGCCCAGGATTACACTGTGCTTTCAGTGAAACTGAATATGGAATAATTCCAAGAGCTACGAGAGAGATTTTCTACAAGCTTATGGTATATTAAAATTTCTTTTAAAACCTATCATTACTTTTGCTCAATTGGGTTTTGAACCAGAAACATTGATATTTGTGTTAAAGAATCCATATTTCCTAAGAATCAAGTATCACCTGGATATCTTCTTCCCACGGCCGGATTAAGGACTTTTAGAGGCCCTAAGTACTCAAACAATTTTTGTGCCCACATATATCTAACTGGATATAAGCCGTAAAATAAAATTTTATTTTTCTAATCATAATTTACACTTGAGATAAAAAGTTTATTGTGTAAATACTCAGTGAAACTTAAGTTTTGATCAAAGATAAAAATATAGTTAAAGATATATTTTTTATATTGTTTCAAGCTAAGTAAGAGAACCATACATTTTTTACTTTCCCCATGTTATTCCTACCCTACATGCCTTTTTAAAAACACTGTATGGCCAACATCTTTTAAATAAAGCTTTTATAAATGCAAAAGTAAACAGCTAATGTTGGTTGAGTTATGTGTTATTTGATTATATTAACTAATTAACAGAAATCATTTTAAAATATGGTAAGATATAGATTCAGATTTTTTTAACTAGTTATAATATAGGGGCTTTCTTAATGAAAAAAAAAAACCTATCTTGGTAGCATACAAAAAATTTAAATCAGCTTCATTGTTCATATTACACACTTATATGTATGTTTAAATAGAATATACTTTTTAATTACATCTGTGTTCATAGTAGAGGGTGTTCATAATATACAGTATTGACTGTACATACTTTTATTTTTACATACATCAATAAAAAAAAAGCGGGTAGTAAGACGCGATGCTAATAATAATAATAATAATAATAATAATAAAAACACTGCACACTAATTACATATTAGTTAAACATTCCATAAAGTCACATAAACACAGAATTTCGCAAACACAAGACACTAAATAGAAACACAACCCATTCAATAATCAAAATGGAAATGGCATCAGTAATCCCATTAAGACAATCTTTTTGATGACATCATACTAGGATAACATTCAAAGTGTGTGCATGCGCTTATGTATCAGCTGAGTCTACGGTTAAACGTTTGGGAAATACTAGTGTTGATGTAGTCGTAGGTAATGCTTTAAATGGTATCAAAATACAAGAAGAATGGGTAGAAACTTTTACTATACAGATTCCCTATAGGTTAGGCTAGGTGAGGTTTTTATTTTACTATTTATAATCAATTGAAAATTTGCATCAATTGATTTTAAATAATAAAATAAAAAATAATAAAGAAAATCTAAAAAACCTCACCTAGCCTAACCCATAAAAGCATATAATTTATTTTCCGCTCTGTATGGTGAGCTGAAAGAAGACCCAGTAAACTTGACTCCCACAAAAATTTTAATTGTGATGGTACTAAAATTATTAGACAGTAAAACCGGGATTATTAAATATACTGGCTGTCATCACAATTTTTGTCATTGTGTAACGCCATATTTGCACAACCGGGATTGATATCAATATCAGCATAGGGAGGTTAGACACAGTTAAATATGGAAGAATCAATAAGTGCTTATCATCCTCACACCCTGCTTTTAGCAAATTGTTTATTAATTCCCATCATATCGTACAATATTTTGTGGTTTATTTATTTAATTAGCAAAACAAACCATGAATAAAACATATATTTCAATGCTTCTAAACTTTCCCAAAGCCCTCAAATACTTAGAATTTAGTCACATATTTTAATATTTGGCTTTCATCAAGCTACTAGACGAAAACCAGTCTGAATCTTAACCAATTTATAATATAGCACTACACTACACCCACCACACACTAACACATTTTTCAAGGGAATTTCAGGATTTAAAAAAATAAATGTGAACTTCTCATTCTTTCAATTGAACTGTCACCAAATATCTCCAATTACACTTATTATGAGAGGTAGTAAAGATGTGGACAGATTTTTTAATCATTTAAGAAGATTAAAGGTGGGTGTAGGGCAAAACATTTTAAAACAAAAACAGCATACAACTTATAATATACCATAGACATTGGGTAATATGAATAAAGCTTGAATACTTACTCTGAGTTTATACTCATAAGTATGAGCACTTAGTAAGAGTATATTCTCAGAACAACTAGTACAAACTCGCTCTGGTAAGAATAAAAAGAGTCTACCTCAATCTAATAGATACTCACTTGCACTGCCTTCTTGATCATTTGAAACTGAGTAGATACTCATTTGTGTGTATGCCTGTCAATTGTTTATGTGTCAACATAACCTCAACTACTGTATTCTTATCTGTCTGCTAGTATAGGTTTTATTTTGCATTTTGTATTAATGGAAAACATTCCTTCGGTAACTTTTGCAAATATTTTAAGGGAACATACTATTCTATTAAATAAATCGCAATTGCCGACAGTAAGAGGGGGAAAATCTGCAGCTTTAAATATATTTGAAGGATTTTCTTCACAAGGTTTAGGACTACTATTATACAAGTACTTATTTAATCTAATGCCAAAAATCTTATTTCCACATAAAACTTTACCCAAAGATTCAAAACCCTCTGGTATAGCTTATCGTAACAACACCATTAATTAGCTTTTATAAAGTATTTCTCTATTCTTACTGTGATCAATAAATAACTTTTTCTAATTTTCCTAATTATTTTGTTAACATTTTCCCTTAGCTATTATACTGAAACAGTTTGATTGAAGTAACTACTATATTAACCTTACATAACACCAGTGTATTCGTAGATTATAAACTGATAAACAATTTCATAAATTTAAATAATTAAGTTGAAAACTCTGCAACAAAGAGTTTAACAAAAACAAGTTAACTGAGATGTTCTATGATTTATATATACATCAATCAAAACACTTAATTACTAGTAGATTATTTCTGCTAATTGATTTCGCCTTGCTTCACCATTCCGCCTGATATTTGGTACAGCTGCTATATCATCTTCATTTCCATCTTCCACTAATGCCAAGTTTTCATCAAATGCTGGCAAATCATGTTCCGGATCGTTTAAGTATTTTGCTATGTTATGTAGGACAAAACAGCATATAATGAGTTTTGGTATTTTGATTAAAGATAAACGCACGGTATCCTGTAGAATTGGGAAACGTTGTTTCAGTTGTCCAAAACAGCGTTCAATTATCACTCTTTCTTTAGTGATACACCTGTTATAGGCCATTTCTTGTGGTGTTTGTGGATTTCTATATGGTACCATAAGCCATGGCACAATACCATAACCACTCTCTGCTAGAAGTAGTGTGCATTAACCCCATTCCGACTTATTGTTGTCTGTATTTCGGAAGCTCTCAATATTCTGGAACCATGCACAGATCCAGGCCATGATACATCCACACTGGTGAAAACTTCCTTGGCGTTGCAGGTAGCTTGCACATTAATACTTGCGTAGCCTTTTCTGTTGTTATAGTCATCGCCAAAATCCTTTGGCTTGTTAATTTTAACATGAGTGCAGTCAATTGCACCTACTGCTGCTGGGAAATTATATCTATCTTGCCACTCTTGTTTTGCAGCATCAAAATCCCTTTCAGTCTGAGGAAATTTAATCCAAATTGGAGCTTTAGCTACGATGGCATCCATAACCTCAACAATGTTTTTGGAAACAGTTGTTTGATGTATACCTAGGTCTTCTCCAATGCCAACTTGAAACCCAGGGTCACCTACCAATCTTAAAAACGCCTTCAATTTAATTGTGTTCTTAATGGCACCTCCTCTTGTTTCCACTTTCTCTGGCCGACAAAAATATAGGTTTAACCAATCCACATTTACTTTTGTGAAACGATAGAGACTTAAGAAGTTCTTAGAATCCACATGTTCATGTCTTTCTTTGTATATTTTTCCACGGGGAACTATATTATTCATTAATTCAGCCATTTATCTTGAGGCTTAACCTTCAGCTTGGCCCATATCAGTAAATACTCACAATTGAGACTGCTACTAATCACACTCAAAAGAAAATTAGCATAAGCTCACCAAAGTGAGAATATACGCTCTTTTAGTCTTACCAAACATGAGTATCTACTCTCTGAGAGCTAGCAGTTGAGTATATACTAGTATGCTTCCATGTTGTGAGTATATTCTCAAAAATTGAGTAGATACTTAATAGTTTTATTCATACAAACTTAAGTATTTACTCAAAAAAGTTAAGTTTATACTATAAACTCATTTTTATTCATATTACCCATTAATTTGGCTTCTCTCAAGAATATTTCTTTTTGAGATTCTGGTCTTTTTTAACCTTGATTTTCTAAATATTCTTATAACTTTCTGTATGATCATAATTTTCTTCACTCCACACACATTTCATATAGCCTAGCTACATTTGTGACACCACTAGCTTGTATCTCTGTGACACCATCGGATTAGCTTACAGAATTTGCATGTGACTAAATAAGGTCATCGTTAGAGTACTTTTTATTATTGTTGGGATCCAGGTAGCTGTGTATCCTACCGATAAGCTATTATAAAATAAACTAAACAAATGTCACAATTGATTTGAATTAATACTATAATAGTAAAGCTAAACATTCTCCTTTCAGGCGGGGTGCATATTGCGCCTTTGCACCCTTCTTAGACTATTAAAACTGCGGTGCCCTTCCTAACTTGAATCATGGTTGTGATCTATACAACCCTGCAGCCCTCAGAGAAGAATGTGATAATCAGAATCCCTCTCTCACAGTTTATTTTCAAAAGTATCCAAAAATGTATGTCACTTTTCTCCAGCCTTTACTAAAAAAGTGCGCTATATACCTTAGACAGTTTGTCAAGGGATCCTTCTAAATATTGTTTTTTTTAATATGGCTATAAATCAACCTTTGTCCCCCTCTTTAGCAATTCTTAGTCTGGTTTAAAAGTAATAGATCTTAATATTTTATAAATTTTGATAGTTTATTAGAAAATATGTGTGTTGTTTCTTATTAGTTAATAAACAACATTCTTTCTTGTATAGTTATTAACAACATACTACACTTAATAATTATATGTATTCACAAATTGTTTAAAAAAATCACAAATTAATAATGTAAAAAAACACTTTTCTTCCATACATTTATTGATACGACTTTAAAAATAATAATTTAAAAATGGATTTGCTGAATTTCTTATCCTTGCTTTGCTTATTGGAGTTCAGTTTATATTGACATAACTGCTTACTTTAAAAAACTACAAAAGGACAGAGATTTATTTATAAGGACTTAGACTCACTGATCTATCCTCAGACGCCAATATCACTGATCTATCCTCAAAGATGCCAATATATGAGACCAACCATAGTTGGTGTAAACTAGATTTGTGTAATAAAATACTCTTTAAAGATCCACATTAGTTGTAGTCAATTTAAAACTAAATCTTGAAAAAAACCATATATATGGACAAGCCAAGCCACTTTTATTTACATAGTAACAAAAATAATACTTTGACTAACCATATACTAGTGCAGCTTGTGCAAGCACACAACAATTATTGGCCTACTTATACAAGTTTTTTCAATCTATTAATTAAAAACTTTAATTCCCGAATCAGAAAGAAACTCCGGAAGAAACTAAGAGCGTGCAGCCGGCCGATGGGAATGCTAGAAATAAATTAAGATAAAACAATAAAAGTTGGTGAGCGATATTACATGCACAAGTAATTTTCAGGCTGATGTATGGATGCATTGTGTTATTGATAAATGATAAAACTTAATACATAATCACTTGGCATGAAAGAGAGACCCATTTTAAAACTTAATACATAATCACTTGGCATAAAAGAGATGTTCTGCCTGATGCCATATTTCTATTAAACATATTTGTATATCTTTTTAAACCACACCTTGGAAGAGATTTGGAAAATCCGTAATAATAGGTTATATTTATATAAAATGTATAAAATAATCCATTGACATTATGAAAAACTTGTACCAAGGTTCTAGTTCCAGTCAAACTCTGATTAAGGCTGTTTTTTGGATAGCCTCGCTAGGAGAATACCTAGTTGGCACCTAAAGCTAGAGGTTCAAGATGCAAATTCTTGGTGAGGTGCTATTTTTTCTTAACTAATACAAACCTCATCAGAAGTTCCTTCTAAAAGAGAAAATAATCTATAAAAGTGTTTGGGGCAGATTAATTTATACCTGCAATAAAATATAAATTTGAGAGATTAGAAAAAATAAGTGTAGGTTTAATTCCTTTACTAACTGCTAGCGATCTGCGAGTACTTAAATTTTCAAGCACAAGCCGAACTAGGCTGTTCCTATATCACTTTTATTTATTTATTCCTATATCTTATCTTTATTTCTATATTTTTTCTATATCTTTATCTTGACTCTATTTTGTTTACTCTTCTCTCTAGAAATTGTTTTGATATGTGCAGGTAGTGTGGGGAAATATGGTTGGGGGAAAAATAACCAAACAGAGTAGTGTGCAATACATCTGTTAAAAACTCACCGAAACTTATTGTGTGAGGCTGGTGAGACTGTTGTTGTGAAGGAGAGACAGAACAGTCAGTGCATGTAATGGTGACGTGTGGATGTGGTTGAGAGGTGTGCGAGCGAGGGTTCTTTTAAAGGGGCTTTGTTTGTGCAATATGTTGGATCAACAAGTGTGTGATTATTAGACCATGTGAGGTACAATAAATCAGAAATGGGATGAACACAAACTATATTAATTTCTTCGTTTAAATTCGTAACCAGTTTTCCTTGTGTTTAATTGCATAAAACACCTTACACATTATCTAAGTTTGTGATACACAATCGTAAAATTCATTAAAGCTACATGTCTTGAATTTAAATAATAATATTAACAGGTTGCAATTGCTAAAAATATAATAAAAAATAGGCAAACTGCCACAAATGATTAGCAATAAAATAAGACTTGAAAATGTGGGTATGCCGTAGTCATCATCTTGCTAGCGTGGGAAACATTTACACAATATATATATATATCTTGAGTTTCTAGTGTTTGAAAATGAACAAATTGTGATTTAACTTCCAATAGCCCTTCAAAAATTAAATAAATCCAAAATGCAACAGCAAGACCAAAACTATTTGAAGGAAGGAGCTATAAACCATGAGGAGGTAGTAGTGGAACATCAGACGGACTTGGTTATGTCTATGCTGGATGTTCTGAACCTAATTTTGGAAAGCAACTGTCAGTTCTGCTAGGGCTCACATCATAGGTGCATTTCAATATTGGTATTGATCCCGTCTATCAGAAATAGTCAGTTGGGAGCAATTCAAACACCAATTTTGACGGACCTTTGTGGGAACTTTAAGCCTCCCAGAAAAATTTGATCAATTGAAGAACCATGTGCAAGACAAAAATGAAAACACACATTTTTATTTTCATGATAAAAGTGTGGCTATGTAAGGCCCTGGAATTAGAGTTCACAGACAATAATAAACAACTTGCAATTGGCCTGTGGTCACGTGAATTAAGTACTTTCGTCATGAGCAAACACCATGATGACCTGGAGGACCTCTTTCATGACATAAGGGATTTCGAATAAGTGAATGCACAGCGTTCAAAACGTGTTGCAGATCTTCCTGGGGAACAGGTTTCGTGGAGATCAAATGAGCAACCTAGGCTAGGCCTACAAACTGGAAGTAACATGGGCAGCTCACAAGGGATTAGTCAAGCAAGAGGCCGACCATCTCGAAATGAACTAAAGCATGAGCGACCAGATTTAGTGTATTATCAAAATGAAAAACAGGAACCACATTGTTTTAATTGTCAAAAATACTGACACGTTTCTCGAGACTGCTCGGAGACAAGAGGACCTATAAAATGTTTAGCTTGTGGCCAACAGGGCCATACCAGGCGTTCCTCTACTAACCAAAACAGGCAAGCGGAAGTACATATTCAAATCAATTGCACCGAGAGGAACATAACTGTAGAGTTGGAGAAATACCTGAAGGAAGTTAAGATAGGAGCTGTATCATTTATGTCGTTAATAGACACAGGCAGTTCCTGTTGCACAATACAAGCCACAGCAGCCATTAAGTATGGGTTGCCAATTTAACCTTGTAAAAAGAGCTTACATGGGTTTGGGAACACAGAAAATGTGATCCCTTCATTGGGAAGAATAGTTTCTGATATATCTATGGATAGTGCAGTAGGAGGTGATGTGGAGATGCTGGTTGTCCCAGACAATGCACAAAGTACTGAGGTCATCATCAGAAGGACTTGTACAGAACTGTCAAGTGTGGCCTTTGTTAAGTTAGGAGAACATTTATTTGTTGGAAATGCCGATGAAGATCCCTTTAAGAAATTAAATCTACCAACAGTAACAAAGGATAAACCAATTAAACTCTGGACATTATTAGCCAACAAATTGCAAGGGAATAGCAGTAAATCTGTTCAAGTTGTGTCAAATCTACCTCAAGACGACCAGTTAATGTTTGGTGGCGCTGTTTATAAGCCAGAGCGTTCTCCATACAAATTATAAATGCAAGTACTGAAGAGATACATTAAGAAAAATATCAGTTTGGGTCGTGGTGAATTAGTGAACATAGTGGATGTTGATCTATATAAGCCTACACAACACATCATTGACAATGGCTCAAAGTGTAAGAGTATCGGGAGAGAAGACCTCTTTATTGATAATTGTGCTAATGAACAGGACATAATTTCATTAGTGAATTTGGTGAATGAGCTTAGTGATTGTTTTGCTTCCAACCTGTCGGAGTTAGGATCCACTGACTTGACCAAAATGAACATAGTTGAGGTTCCTGGCAGCAAACCGGTTGCATGCAAACTGTACCAAACGAACATACAAGAAAAGGAAGATATAATAGAAATAGAAATAGTCAAGGAATGGAAGGATCACGGCATCGGGATGGAGACTTAAGTCAGCATATACGAGTCCAGTGTTACTGGTAAGAAAGAAAAATGGGGAAAATAGACTGGTCATTGATTATCGACGGCTAAACCAACACACCATTAGGGATAGTTATCCATTACCCCACCTTGATAAATTTGAACAATCTTCTGCTAGAAAGGTGTTTACGGTTCTTGACTTAGCCTACGGATATTTACAAATTCTTTTGACTGAGGAGGCAAAGGAGAAGACTGCATGGATGACATCCTAATCCCCACCAAACATTGGCCAGAAATGCTAAATAGATTAAGATTGGTCTTTGAAGCCTTGAGACATGCTCAACTTACATGAAAGCTAAGTAAATGCTAATTCGGGAAGAAAACCGTTGAGTACTTAGTGTTTCTGATTAGAGAAGGCACCATATAACCCGGGGCACATACATTATTGGCAATCAGCGATTTTCTTAAGCCCACTTCCGTCCATGAAGTAAGAAGGTTTCTAGGGCTCACTGGATTCTTCAGATGGTTCACACCTTGCTATGCTGAAAGAGCTGAACCACTCAGTCGCTTATTAAGGAAAGACTGTCAGTATAAGTGGGACGAAGAGCAGAATAAGGCATATGAAGACCTCAAGACTACCCTCATCCAGGAGCCTGTGCTTAAGCTTTATGATCCTAGTGCAGTCACTGAACTACACACAGATGAAAGGGCTCAGGGGCTGGCTGGAATGCTCCTACAAGAAGGTATAGATGCTCGTATGCACTTAACATACTGTGTGAGCAAGAAAACTACAGATGTTGAAGCTAATTACCACTCACGTAAGCTCGAATTAATGGCTATAGTGTGTTCCATGGGCCGCTTGAGACAATTCTTGCTAGGCATTAAATTTACAGTGGTGACTGATTGTCAAGCATTAGTTTACATGAATGGAAAGCGAACGACCAACCCACAGATTGCTAGATGGTACAATTTTATACAGGAATATGACTTTTAGGTAAAACATAGACCAGCTGAGAAGATGGCCCACATGGATGCCATGAGCCTTACACCAGTAAGTTGTGAACAAGATACTATGGCAGAAGTGATTAGTGATAGGTGTGAGGTGTTTTTAACCCTATCTGTTGAAGATCAAGTAATAGCAATGCAATATAGTGATTCAGAATTAAGGTATATTATTCGCATACTCAAACTACCCCAACAACACAGAAATAAAGTTGAGCGTAACAAGGTAGTTAATTTTGGAACTTGTAAATGGGAAAGAAAGTGTGTAAGATTGAGAAACATAATCAGCAGACATCCAAACTTTTTGTTATCTCTAAAGTGATGAGAAAAAGTCTACCTGTTAAATTTCATGACTTGTCTGGACACTTCACAGTCAACTGTACTGTTTCTAAGATGAAAGAAAACTATTGGTTTCCTGGCATGAAAAGATATGTTAAGCATCATTGAGTGCTTCTTGAGTATGGTCCTAGGGGGACAAATAGCTGGGCTGCTCAACCCAATACCTCCAGGCACTCAGCCTTTTCAAATTGTGCACATCGATCATTTAGGACATTTTCCTCGAAGCTCAAAGGGTGATTTTGAACTCCTTGTAATCGTGGATAACCTGACAAAATCTGTGCATATCTATGCAGTGCGTGATACGTCCACCAAAAGTGTATTGAAGTGCCTTGATCTTTTTTTTATGAGCGTGGTCTACCGGAAAAAATAATCAGTGACCAAGGAACGTGTTTCACTTCACACATATTTGAAGAATTTTGTGTTTCACGTGAAATATACCATGTACTAAACTCTTGCCAGGCACCCCCAAGCCAATGGGCAGGTTGAATGAGTCAACTGAACCTTGACACTGATTATATCTGTTTCATCACAGCGGGCAGACTTGAAGGACTGGGATAAGAATTTGAAGAAGATTCAACGTGACCTCAACACTGCTATCAACAAGACAACTGGGATATCACCCTTTGAGGCACTTCATGGGTATTGACCTCGGCACCACGATAGGGCACTTTGGAGTCCAACCAATGTACCTGGGAATAGCACGTACCAACCACTCGCAGATACAGGAAACAGTACACAACAAAATCATAGCAGAACAGCTCCACCAGAAGGAATATTTTGATAAGAGAAGGTATACTCATCCAAGTTTTGACATTGGAGAAGTGGTGATGTTGCGATGTGCGCCAGTGCATACTGGCGAACCAACAAAGGGGCAGTTGAAGTACAGAGGTCCTCTTGTGGTGTTGAAAGTGTTCCCAGATGGCAACACTTATCGAGTTAGTCAATTGACAGGAGATATTAAACAGAAACACTATGCCACCACTGCGCACGTTTTTCAACTCAAATCATGGGGTAACAAAGACAAGATTGATGATGTTGAACCTGTGAGTGACGAGTCAGAAGATGATAGGTCAAATGGATCAGAGCTGAAGACAACCAAACCTGATAGCAGTCCTGTGAGATTTTCAGACAGTTCTAATGTTGGTGAAACTGGAAGAGACCAAGACAACCCAAGAACTTGGCCTATTTGAGAATGGCGTCGGCCCAAGTATCTAAAGGATATTGTCACCTGAGCGATGTGTTTAGTATGGTATTGTGTGCCATTGTCTGTATATTGTGTATATTATCATCTAGTAATAATATAGTTTAACTTTTATTTGAGAGTGATTATATGAGAGTGTATTTGTATATGACATGTGTGAACAAACTTCATCAAGGACGATGAGTGCTACAGGATGACCAAGTGTTAGAAACTCACCGAAACTTACTGTGTGTGGTTGGTGAGACTGGTTGTTGCGAGGGAGAGACAGGAAAGTCAGTGCGTGGAATGGCGACGGGTGGACGTGGATGAGAGGTGTGTGAGCGAGGGTCGTGTAAAAGGGCTGTGTTTGTGCAATTTGTGCGTAGCACATATTATGTTGGATCAACAAGTGTGCGATTATTAGACCATGTGAGGTACAATACATCACAAGTCAGTTTTATTCAAAAGTAAAATATTAATACACACAATTTAGTCTCCATTGTTATGCTAACCTCCATCATCATCACCATCATCATCATCATCATCATCATCATCATCAGTATCTGTTTCCAGCTTTGGCTGGATAAATTTGATAAAATGCCCCCATCTTCCTCTATCTTTCCATCATTCATCATATTTTAATCACTTCCATTCTTTTCTTCACACTTGTTCACTTTCGGTTATCTGCTCCTCCCATCTCTTTCTTGGTTTCCCTTGGGGTCTTTTTCTTACATATTTAATCTCCATCATTTCTTGGAAAGGTATGATGACAACAGAGTAAACAAGAATAATAGTGAATGAGTGAGTCATGTTTAGAAAAAGGTTTATTTGTGTTGAACAAAGGGTATAAACACAAAGCTTTTCACATGTATACATGGCAAAGGGGTGATTCAAGAATGATGATTGTTTTTGTGGTGTATGATGACTGATGAGAGACTTAGAAGCTTAGCAAAGAATACCAGGGATGTGTGTGATGCTGACTGTAGAACAAATCCATTCCTAGGGATCTCATTAGTTGAATTAGGTAGGAATTTTTTGAGGAAGTAGTGCAAGAGCATTAAGTAAGTAATGTTGCAGGATAAAAATGTGAAAGTGTTTTATGAAAGTTTATTGGGCCAATAATAAACTTTACAAGATCATGAATGTAATGTCAAAATAAATGCTAATGATATAGAAAGTTCTTGGAACAAAACAAAAGAGGCCGTAGCTGAGTGCGCGGAAGATCTCTGTGGATCTGCAGTGGTGGGAAACTTAAAAGGAGATGCATGGTATAATGGAGAGGTGAAAGTACCCGTGAGGAAAAAGAAAGAAGCGAACAAACATGATTTACTAGCCCCTCCCCCGTAAAAAAATATTGTAAAGTATCCTGTAAAACAAAGCTTCAAATCATCCATCATGTCAATATAAAAACAAAACTTTATTTTACTTTTTTTTTTTGAGAATACAGTCCTGCCATCACTGTATAGCCCCCTCCATCATTTTATCCTCCCTCCTATTTTCATCTCATTCCTCTTTCCTCCCCCTACCCCCGCCCCCTCCCCCCCCGCCCCCTTCACCAATCCCACTTTCCCTTAAACAACTTTTTTTTTTCCAACGACTATAATAACTATCGACATTTTTATGAGGAATAAATTAAATTTTCAAAATAAAATATAGCCCATGTTACTCGCTGATAATGTAGCTTTATATTGGTGAAATAATTTTTTAAATCGGTCCAGTAGTTTTTGAGTTTATCCATTACAAACAAAAAATCAAATCGTTCCTCTTTATAATATTAGTATAGATGTGTAGAGTGAAACAAAACCTAAGAGGTTGTGGGACATAATTCAAAAGAGAAAAAGATAAATGCAAAGAAATAGTAAAGGAGAATAAGTATCAACTGAGATTAAAACAAAGATAGAGAATGCAGATTGATTTTGAAGGAAATAAAAAGCTGTGCTGGAAGTGAGTAAAGATTTAAGCAAGGAATGATGGGAAATACCTATGGCATTCAGAATGAATGTGAAGAGATGATCTGAGATGAAAACAGTATAAGAGAGCAATGGCGGGAGTATTTTGAGCATTGGCATGGCGAAAACGAGAAAATAACAGAAAATAGAGAAAATGTTATGGTGAGTTAAAAAAATTAACCAAGCTGGGGTGTTAAAAGCTATGAAATTGTTAAAGAATGGCAAAGCCGCGGGCAAAGATAGGATCACAAGTGAAATGTTTAACTGTGGGGGCACAGTACAAATTGCCATATTGTGTGAGTGGTTAATTGTGTGTGCTGGGATTTCAAACATTCCTAATGATGGGAATAATGCTGTCATTGTTCAAAGCAAGAATTATAGGGCAATTAAATTGTAGAGTATTCTAGGCAAAGTTTTTGGGAGAGTTTTAACTGAGGGGTTATGTGGATAAACTTCGGACATAATTTAGGGTGTGCAATGTGAATTAATGCCAGGTAGAGGTTGTGTGGGCCAGATATTTGTATTGCAATTTGTGATTGAAAAATTTATGGCAGTTAGGAAGAAAGAGTATTGTGCATTTTTTGATCTGGAGAAAGCTTATGTTCAAGTGAATAGGAGTTATTATGGAATGTTCTCAGAGAGTATGGTGTGGATAAATGGTTAGGAAATGCAATTAAGGTGGTGTAGGATGTAAGTAAAGCTTGTATTATGGTGGATGGAGCTTTGAGCTAATGGCTTGACATTGAGCAGAATGTTAGACAAGGTTGTAGAGTATTATGTCTCCATGGTTGTTTAATATATTCATAGATAAGCGAATGAGGGATGCTTTTGAGAACGCTAATGGTGTACAAATGGACTAAGTGAATGTGAATGTGCTGTTTTATGTAGATGATGTCATATTAATTAGTGAGAATAAAAGTAACTTGCAGAATGCATTAAATGGTTTGTATGTTTTACCGGCTTTCTTTATTGATACGTCCTTCCATTTTGTCAAACACGTGGCAGTCCCACTCCAACCTAAACCCCAGACTTGTTTGTGTCTTCCCTGTTTGAATAATGACAAAACACAACAAAACGGGCTCCAGGCTAAATATAAGTGTTTCCGCTTGATAGGAAATATGTCACATAACTGACCAAGAAATTCAATTTCTACACTTTATAACCATCCTAATTTATTTTTCGAATAAGAGCAATACACTTGTTACAACAACAAAAGAAAAATTTTCACATTTTAATGTTTTAGTTTAATGGCTGACAGTAGATTGGCCAAATACAACCAAACACACTTCTCTAATCTTATCCTTTTAATGTAATATTAAGGCCCTGCCTACCCTCTCTGGCGGTGTGTTGAGCTTTCAGCTATCAAAATAGATGGCGTTGCTAAAGTTATACAAACTGGTGGATTCCAGCCATCAGGTTGGCAGAATTACTGATTTGTTTAAACAATTGGGAGACTGGCGACCACGACCGGTAATCAGTAAAGGTAGCAAGCAAACTTTTTCCAAGAACTGAGAGAGATAAGAAGTGTAGTGCCGGACCGTAAAGTGTGTAGGCGACCAAGTTGGACTAAACGTGTGTAGACATAATGTCAAGATACAATCACACTCTCAAGCAGAAAAATTAGCCTATCCATTCCAGCCAGCTAGACGTCCATTAACCTGTAGTACCACTTTTGAATTTAGAACCTTTTTGATGCCAAAGTTTTGTACTAGTTTTGTACCTTTTGTACCACAAAGAAAAAGTTTTGTACCCGTACCCATTTTGAGTAATTAGCATATCAACGTGGTGGCTCCAGGTTAATGCTGTTGTACCACTTTTGAATTTGTTTTATGCCAAAGTTTTGTACTAGTTTTGTACCATTTTGTACCACAAATAAAAAGTTTTGTACCCGTACCCATTTTGAGTAATTAGCATATTAAAGTGGTGACTCAAGGTTAATGCTGTTTTATTACTTTTTAATTTTGAACTTTTTTTGATGCCAAAGTTTTGTACTAGTTTTGTACCGTTTTGTACTAGAAATAAAAAGTTTTGTACCTGTACCCTTTTTGAGTAATTAGCATATCAACGTGGTGACTCCAGGTTAATGCTGTTGTACCACTTTAGAATATTGAACTTTTTTTGATGCCAAAGGTTTGTACCATTTTGTACCACAAAGAAAAAGTTTTGTACCCATACCCATTTTGAGTAATTAGCATATCAAAGTGTTGACTCCAGGTTAATGCTGTTGTACCACTTTTGAATTTTTTGATGCCCAAGTTTTGTACTAGTTTTGTACTAATTTTGTACCATTTTGTACCACAAAGAAAAAATTGTGTACCCGTACCCATTTTGAGTTATTAGCATATCAAAGTGGTGACTCCAGGTTAATGCTGTTGTACCACTTTTGAATTATGAACTTTTTTTGATGGCAAAGTTTTGTACTAGCTTTGTACAACAAATAAAAAGTTTTGTACGCGTACCCATTTTGGTTAATTAGCATATCAAAGTAGTGCTTCCAAGTTAATGCTGTTGTAACACTTTTGAATTATTTAATGCCAAAGTTTTGTACTAGTTCTGTACCGTTTTATACCACAAAGAGAAAGTTTTGTACCCGTACCCATTTTGAGTAATTAGCATATCAAAGTGTCACGTGACTCCAGGTTAATGCTGTTGTACCACTTTTGAATTTTTTTCAAATAAATATCTGGTGAGGGTAGTGATAAATAATAATGTATACTTATTTATCAGAGAAAAATTTATTTAAGGCAAAATTAGAGATAGCTTATTTTGAAGATTTTGTCACTAACTATAATAACCTATACGAGAGAGTATGTAGCTTACGATTTTGTCGTACCATTTATTTGAGTTTATTAGTAAGCAGGTAAAATAAAAAATAACTAAAATTTAATGTGCTAAATTTGGCCACTGTGCTTTGGTTAATTTTTAAAATTTAAAGGCTAAGGAGGCAATAAAATATTTTAAAAGCAGTTTCATTTCGAAGACTATAACAATTTTGACTGTAAATATATGTTATTTTTATTACTGATATCACCACGTCATACTACCTGTTCATGTTATACGCATATATGATAATCTAATTGGGTCGTAATGAGGAAAGAAGCATTTGAGAGGATATCTACCAGCACTTTTATTTTGGAAGATGGGGAAACAATTTAGGAAAAACTACCCTCAATAGACCCGACCAAGATTTGCACCCCAAGTCCTCCGCTATCAGCAGGCCAATTTAACACTGTGGTAACACCTTAGACCACTCAGCCACTGAAGTGGATATCTGTTATTTAATACTGTGTTTACAGTTTTCAAACATTTATAGGATTTACACAATTTTACAGAAATAAATGTTTTTGGGAATAATTTTTTATCCTATTGGTAGAGTTTACCTTGAGTAATATCTCCATGGTGTCAGCCTGCAAGCAGGCTATACCAATCGACAGGCTGCCGTATGTTGGCAAAGATAGTGCCAACATTTTCAAGCTGAGGGTGCCATGTGGTTAGCACAACGAGCCCTCCAGACTTCTATCTCAGTTTTCTAGAATGAAGCGCTACTTATTCATTCAATTATCTGCTCATTTGTCCTCACGAGGTTGATTTTGGTTCCGTTTCAGACCCACTGCTTCACAGACAGAATTAGGGGCACTGGGGATCAAACCTGGGTCTTCAGGATCTGAAGCCAGTAAATCTGACCACTATACAACAGAGGTGGTCGGGTATCAAATACTTACTTACTTTATGGCATAGGGAACACAAAAGTTCATTAACTTTAATGGTTTTAAATATATTTTACTTATCATCGGCTCCATGTCGTAGTCAATATTGATAAAGTGCTATGACTGAGCACTGAGTGCGTAAATTAATCAGCTCTAGTAACTTGACTAGTTCGATTCCCTGTTAGGTTGAAATTACTTAGTACTAGCGTGATACGAACTCGGCCAAGGCACAAGAGATTTTGAACATACAATAAGTGCGTTACAGAGTGTTAGTAACATTTACTTTCAGTTAAGAGCTTTTTTTTTTAAAACAGTACTTGAAATATCAGAATAATCGCTGCATTGTTATATAGAAATATTTATTTGTATCTTAATTTTGATATTATTTCTACAGTACTTAAATTAGTATATACAGATAGCCTAAGCGCCAGTAATATGCATACCATTAAAAAAAACTTACCCTTTACGACAAGCAGTTAAATAATTAATTAAATCTTAGAGTTTCTTTGTGCGCCCTTTCTTCATAAACTTGTTATTCACAAGGATGTAAAATAATATTTTGTAAATACTTCTCCACCTCAAAATTTATACAATCCATTGGATTTTGTTCGAAAGCAAAAAGCTCACATATTGTTAATTATATAAAAAGTAATCACCCTGGGTACTTAATTTTTGAGACTCGATACATTTCTTCCAAAACGAGCGCACAAACTGCGAGAATACAACAGGTTCAAATTAAAAGTAATCACATTTAACAAGCTAATAAAATAAAATTAACATTTTCACACCTTGATTACCAAAAACTTCGTTCATTAACTTTTTGAAAAATAACTTATTCCAAAGTCCAATGAGAGTCAAATCCTAGACCGTAAAATAAAATTATACTGAGAACATCTCCAAATTACATTTAGACCAAATTTTATTTAAAATAAATATGTTTGATATTAGCAGGAATGTTTATTTTTATTTATTATTATAGTGGGTGACCTGGTGGTCTAGGGGTAAGGTGTCAGACTTCTGTGCTGGCGGCCGGGGTTCAATCCTCGGTCCCGGCACAGATTTATCTGCGGTGCTAATAATAATAATAATAATAATAACTAATCATGCCGTTCCTTTATGGGGTAGGGAAGAAACTGTGCATATAGCTCAGTAAACAATAACTCTGTTCTAAATCCATCGTCAATATCTTTCTCAACACTTCTCTATCCTTGCATACTCCATTCACTTCAAAAATATTCATACACCAAGTCATTCATGATCTTTTATATAGCTTCATATATTTGCTTCATCACTCGATCCACACTCATCCTCTCAACATGTCCAAACCAACTTAAGATTATTCTTTCACAATGACCTATTGAATTTCCTCAAACTGCAAACCTTCAGAGCCCAATCAGTTTTGAGTCTGTCCACACGAGTTTTTCCACAAACATGTCTTTGATATCTTATTCAAGCCACATTCACCTTACTCTTGTGTTTCTCCTGACAAACCCCCATGTCGCATACATTCAATGTTGGCGTTAACACACTTTTATATATTGCCATCTTTGCCTCTTTCGATATTACTTCAGTCTTTGCAATAGTCCACATACATGTAACTACTCTCTGATGAAATGCATTCTACTTGTCTTTAGAGTCCACTAGCTATCCTACCATTTTTATCGAACCTTCTGCTCAGATAAACAAAATTATTCACTTGTTCTGACAGTTTTCCATAAGCTGACAATCATTTTCTGATCTGTCCTTATTTAAAACTATCATCTTGGTTTTGGAGATATTTATACAAAGATTCACACCACTAATCAGCACAATGTACCATCTACATCACACCTATGTTTATTGTCGGTGTGTTACAATAGATCGCACTTGGCGTCCTGCTGATATCACAGACACAAAGGCGAGAGGAGAGGGTAGGGTGTAGGGTGTGTTGAGTGTGGGTCATTCAAGTGTGGTTATGAGAATGGTAAGGGTATGTGTGAGGTTAAACCGTAAACACAAAAGAGTTATCCGGTTCTTAAGGCTGTGCCTACCCATAAATGCACGGTTCTAAACAAAAAAATTTAAAAAAAATATACATTTAATAATTCAACATTGTTTTTTATTTATTTTAGTAACATATCTGGGCATCTTTCATAATTCTTATGGAATTTTCAAACCATGCTAAAAATAGTTATTGAAATATTTTCATTAAAATGTTTCCATTTCAATGCATTTTAAATGGGAAAACAAAAATTATTAATGGATTTATTTATTTTCTTTGTACAATTAAGCTAGGGTGTTTGTTTATATCATATTATTTAATGAATAATTTCTTTTTCTTTTTAGAAATATTTTTTAATTTGGGTTAGCTTCAATAATCACGACGATATTGAGCTCTAACGAATCCAAGTCAACACTCTAGTCAAAATACATGGTTTTAAATACAACTTTTCCTTCTGCAACGAGTTGTCTTAGCTGATAATAGGTGCCGTTAGTATGATCATTACCCATTTACAAGCTAGTATCATTTTGCAAGCGTTGGCTAACCTGCTGTATCGGAATGCAGGCGGCAGTGGAGGGTGAAGCTAATCTCTGTGACCTTCTTGAGTCAAAGAAACATTAATACCATGTGCATTGGGATAAGAAGGGCCAATGTCCAATTATGAAAATTTACGTTATTAAATATAAACATCTTAATATATTCAGTAACTAAAATACTCACAAAGAGTTCCTGCTGTGTGAATAGATATAGTTGGTCCCTACTTACTTCAATGAGAGTATTACTCTAGTGATACATTATTTTCAAAGAAAAAACCACATGCTTCTCCACACACAAAGTTTTATGACATTAGCCCTTATTTATATGAGGCAGTAAAACATGTAAAATTCTTCACTCTTATCTTACATTCTTGCTTGGGTTTTCTCATTCTTGAGCACTACACGTTGTAATAATAAGTGTTAATATTCAAAGTATATGAAAACTACTGTACATTGAATTTTTGATCCACTATTATAATAATATTATTATTATTATTATTATTAGCACCGCGTCTTACTACCCGTTCGGGTTATACGCACTTACGCTAATGTGTAATGGTAGGGTGATTGTGAGATGAAATGAAGGACCTGCAGTTTAACGTGGAATCCGAACCACGGTGGCGGCCTGGCATTCCACACATTCACAAGATGTCTTGTCAGAGGTGTAGGAAGGATTTGGAAATCAGATAAATCTGTGCCGGGACCGAGGATTGAACCCCGGCCGCCAGCACAGAAGTCTGACACCTTACCCCTAGACCACCAGGTCACCATAAGTTATTATTGTATATAGCTATGTATGTTATGGATGAGTTATGGTTCACTCATTGGTTAAATTATGCATTTTTTATAACCTATTAAGTAACTTTTAAATAATAATGATTATATTTTGAAATTTTGCTCCAATACATTTATCTTTGAATTCATTAACTTAGGCAAAATTCAATAAAATGATTTGTTAGGTGTGTTAGTTTTATATTGAATGTTTCTTTTGTATTATTGGTTCTCTTCTAAACAGTGAGACTATCAAAATTACTTTTATCCTCCTTGGTAGTGTAGTTGGTTAACCCACTAGCTTCGTGTTGAGCCAGATTGCTGAGGATGAGGATATTGAGGTTCGAATCTCGGTCGGGCGAAGTGGGGGTTGTTTTTCCTAAATGGTTTTTCACTTTATACCCACCAAAATGTAGATTCACTTCCTCTAAATTCAATCTCCTCAATTCCTAATCCATTAGCATAATTAGTACTTAAGCCTATAACCCAAATGGATAGTAAAACACGGTGCTAAATAAATAAAAAAAAAAATGTTTTATCCTTCTTTTTCTATGATGTCTCAGCACCAAACGGCAAGAAAATTTAGAGTCAAAGTAACATTCATCGAAGTGTATGAAGAAACTGTTCGAGATCTTCTCAACACCAGCAATTTTAAAGAAGAGTTGATAACTTTGGAGGACAAACATGTAAGGGATTTTATACAAATACTATTACTTTAATAACCTTGTGAAGATTTGTCAATAAAATTATAAAAATAAATAACTTATTTCAATTCACTTTATATCTGGCAGAACACAAAATTCTAAGGTAATACACACCACACCGCCTTTGACCAACTTTGTTGAAATACATCGCCAATTTTCAATAAAGGTGTTGAGGAAAAGGAGAAAAAAAGTTTAATCCAAATACAGAAAATAAAATGGAACACTATCATTTAGGAAAAGCATGTGACACAAATACCATAAATTAACTAAGCAGCCTATACCGACATGATATATTTACAAGCAATAAGGACTTCTCAGTGTCATCCCTCCCTGCCTTACGCAGTTTCTTCCTTAGGCCAGAAACCTGCGCACTCAAAAAGTTGACATGTGTAACTTTTAGTGGAAAAACTCTTAAATAATCCTTAGAAAGGCCAGACAATGATACAATGTATTTTTAATAAAGAGAATTACTACTGGTTAGGTTTTACATCGAATTCGACAGTACAGGTAAGGGTGAAAGGTATGAGAAAGAGTGATAGGGTGGAGGTAGACAAGAAAGTTTCTTTATCTCTCTTAGGTGTGAAATATCTGCTATTGCCACAAACAAAAACATGTATTACTTACCCTACATATCTTCAAAAACTTCTGTGCCATACATATTATCGCCATCATCACCAAGTGTTTTCGCTTGAACTGTCGTCTAACCAATCGTCCTCCAAGTTGATGATATTATTATTCAGATACCTCATTGATTCATTTCCCTGATTTGTGGTAGGGCAAGATGTCAATAACTAGTACACTGTCAGGTGGCAAGTTGGGGATAGCATTGTTTGCCATCCCTTTTCATGGAATAAAAATATTCTTAAGAAAGACAGTAAGCACCACACAGCTGCTCACTACTCCTTTACACTACTAATACTGTTGGCTTGTCCTTGAACTGGCCCACAAATGCGTACATGCTGTTTTGCCACAGCACAATCGTTGGAGTTCCATGTTAAGCCTCATCGGCAGTACAGAAGGAAATTATTTAATCCAAACAATGGCAAAGTTTGGATTATTTCTTAGGCATGTAAAGTTTGACAAACATGTACTTCTAATATATTCTTTCATATGATAATAACATATACTTGAATGCACTCACTCTACAAACATGACCACTTTAGGTATCAAAGCGTATAATTGGTCTATTAGAAATTGATTCGTGAGAACATATCACATAGTTTCAGTTTTCACACACACTGCATATGTTGGTTACATTCAAAATAATCAAAAGAGATTTTCTATAATCCCAAAAAATGATAATCTTATTATAGTGGCTTTCCATTTAGTAGGTAAACATATACACTTATTTTAAAACAGTCAACATTTGCCACAGACGAGTCTAACTTGCCCTTGAAATGATGAATTCATGCCTACTTAAACTATTTTTTGTTTGTTTTAGGGGTCATTATTTATATCTGGGCTGGAAGAAATTGAATGTCAAACTGTCAGTGAAGTGTTCAATTGGCTCCAATTTGGAATGAGCAATAAGCAGGTTTCCTGGGTGACATTACAACAGAGATCAAATTATTGTCATTCAGTATTTACTTTAATTTTGGAGCAAGAGTGGATTGCAAGTATGTCAATTTGACTGTTTTTTGATATTTTTAATTCCGCTAAATCATGCTTGACCCAATATAAATATATACATTAATGTAACTATATTTTGTTTCAGAAAAATAATCTCTGTTTTTATTTCTGTGTTTTCCTTTGTTTTAATATTCTATACAACATTTAATATGCCATCAAGTGTGTGTGTGTGTGTGTGTGTATATATAAAAAAAATTTTTAAGAATATATTCACAGTATATTCACAACCCTTCTAAAACATATATGTACTATTTTGGTATAGTATGTTAATGTGGCCCTTGTGAGTACTTTCATTATTTAACAATTTTTTTATCTAATGTTTCTTTTAATACGCTATGTTGCACATTTCATCCCCCCTCCTGAACGGTCGAGGAATTGAGCACTAATTTCTAATCTTTTCAAGAGGCCATCATTGTAACTTTGCCCTATAGAAACAATGTAAAGTGTGACTTTTGTTTCTCTTAATTTTAAAAGCATATTTTGTTTGTTATTTTTATTTGTTCTTACCCATTTTTTCTCTGCCTCATACCAATTATAAAATCAAATTTAGTTAAAAAATATATTTAGTTTTAATTAAATTAGAAAAAGAAATCATTGTTGTCAAATTTTAACATAAATTGACCTATTATTCCTATTAAAATCTTTATGTAATGATGTTATAATTAGTCATTAGCATAATGCTGATATTTTTCATAATATTCAAAATTCAAGATGGTTTTACTGAGAATATTAAAGTAATAATATCATTTGACAATTTATTTCAGATGGCAGTGTTCATCACTTACATTCTAAAGCCCAATTTACTGACCTTGCTGGTTCAGAACATATTATTTTACCCATCTGTTTGGATCAAACCTGGAGACAAGAAAGATCCTTTGATTTTCCCAATACACAATCACTTTTGACAAGAATCCTAAAAGTAAGTTATTTACATGAATATATCATGAAATTTCTTTTGAAATTTTGAAAATTCTGTATTTTGCATTTCCATAGAAAATGTTTTGCTCATGTTTGTGAATGTTGTGAATCTTAAAGTTTATTTCATTTTCAGTGGGGAAAACACATTTTATATACAGAGCTGCTTTTAAGGGGAATTGTTTGCTATAAATTCGTCATGGGCCAAATTGAGTTCTAAATGGATAAATATAAAATGACTCCCTCCAAGAAACCATTCCTCCCCAGAAATATATATGAAACGTGGTGTGTGGAAAAGTGGGTGGGGGAGGGGGAGAAATTATTAACCATTCAGACAAGGATAGTACAGTTATCATTCACTCTACAGTTCAGCCACAAAATGTTTTTGTATTTTATCAGACAGCTATCAAGGAAACAAACAGATTGGGAGGTATGGGCTTTAAATCCCAGATGGGGCACTTGAGTTTATTCACAAATGGTTTTAAATGCTATTAACATAAAGATTAATACTATTGTTTATATTTATATATGCATATTTTTGCTTTCAATAACACAATTTGAATGCTTTCAAAAGAAGATGTGTTTTTACTTTGTGGTTTGTAAAGACAAACAACGTTAATGTTTGTTTATTAAATAAAGTATTCATATAACAACAAAAATGAACAGAGGGTCTCCCTCCCAGCTGGGTCATATTCTTCTTCTTTCATTATCCTTAACCCATTAGAGTAGGCATATGGATAAATAAAGGTGGTTATTATCATCATCATCATCATCATCATCATCATCATTAAACTGTACCGTATGATAAGAAAATGGTTCAATGGCCGACTTACAGAACTGTTTCGTTCACTTCAAAGACTATAGGTTCTTTTTTCCGCAAACTCTAAAATTTATTTTATACCATGGTCTGACATTGATTAGGCCTTGAAATTGTCATTTTTATAGTGAGCTTGTCTTTTAGTTAGTTTGTTTATATTTTAGCTACCTTTGAATTCAATCTTAACAAACATTGACCATAATCATGAGAAACGTGTTTTGCTAACAAAATAAATTGAAGATTTATTAGATTTATTAATAATTATGGGATTCAGATATTTAAATAAGTGAGGAAAGATAGTGTTTTGTACAGTGTCACATATAATGATTCAAGCAGCGAAGAAGATGGAATGGAGTTATGTCAAGGTGATCGTATAGCAATCTTATCATGCACTAATGAACTATTAAAGTGGTTTTGTGTCAATATGCGACAATTTAAAAAGTATTTAATTACATTTTAAACAAAATAATAGATTCAAATAAAAGTAAAATCCAGAAAACATTTATTTTTAAACACTGCAAAAATAACCTATTTTTACACGCATTTAATTCCTGCCATTATTTACAATTATGTTAAAAAAATATTACAACCTTAATGGGTTGAATTAGTGTGAGTTGAGAATTGATTGTAAAACACTAAGAACCCCCCAAAAAATTGAAGAAATTTTCTGGTTATGTGTGTGGGAGGACGTAGAAAAATCCAAATAACATTTTAAAAACCTCCAAATATCTTTAAGGCTCTAGAGGCATTAGATTTTCAAAAAAATTCAGAGGAGGATCCCATGAATCCACCTTCGGATAAAGGGCTAACTTAATTTTTTATAATTTTCACACCAAAGACTAGAAATAGTAAGGCTCTGAAATGTATCACATTTTATTACATTGCAACTATTTGTTCCACATTATGCAATCAAAATAGTGGATGTACAATGATAAAGTTTTATAATATTTATGAAATAAATAACCAATGAATTGACTATAAAATTGAAATAATTATGTAAACAAATTTTCATCACTTTGTTTTTTATTAATTTACACATCACATTGTTCAATTAACTAAATTGGTCACTGTACACACAATATTTTGACTGCCTAATCATCATCATTATCATCATCATCATCATCATCATCATCATCATCATCATCATCATAATCATCAAATATTTCCAGCCTGTGGCCGGGTCAGTTTAGTAAAATGCCTCCATCTTCCACTATTATTCCACCACTCTTCTCCTTTAATTTCTTCCATTCTTCTCCTCTCATCTATTTCTTGGCCTCCCTTGTGGCCTTTTTCCTACATACATTTTCTTCGGCATCCTCTCTTTTTCGATCATAATTACATGCCCACACCATCTCAGTCTTGCTTCCTCTACTATCTTATGTACTCCCTGTAACCCTACACTTTTCCGGTTAACTTCATTCCTAATCTTGTTTCTCCTCGTGCAGCTACCATGCTCCTCACAAATTTCATTCCCATGGTCTCCACTTTCCTAGGCTTTCTTACATTCACTGTCCATGCTTCTGCTGAATATTTGACAATGGCTACATAGTACAGCCTGCACAGTACTTCCTTACACTTCAAGGGAACTTTCCATCTCAATAGCAGGTCTCTTACGCACCTATAGAACAACTCTCCCTGCTGTCCTCTTTTCAATAAATCCTTTCTACTTCCACCCAATCACACTTCCAAGATATCATACATACTGTACTTTTCTCAGCTCTATTCCACCCAACCTTATAGCTTTATTAGGCCTTACCCTCTTATTTGTCATTACCATCATTTCACACTCTGCCATGCTAAATTTCATTCCACACTTCTTCGCTTCCTCATTCCATTCCATTCTTGTAGTTGTTCCTGTATTTCCTCTTCCTTCTCTCCCCATACCATCAAGTCATAAGCAAATATTGTGGCTTTAATTCTCTCCTCTCCTCTCCGCGTTTTCCTGCAACTTTGTTCATGACCATCTCCATTACCATTAATAATGGTGAAAGGACACTACCTTGCTTCACTCAATTTTTTATTAGGACCACTCCGTTGTTACACTCTCTGTCTTAACTCAACTCCTATTATCATACATGATTTTCACTCTCATTACAACCCTTCTTTACACTTTCACCTCTTTCATCGCTTTCCAAATTTTATGTTTATACACGCTATCATGGGCCTTCTCAACATCCATAAATACCATCACCAAGTCTTTCCCATATTCATACCTTCTTTCCATCAGCTGTCGTATGGCAAATATTGAGTATATTGTAGACTTCTGTTCCACAAATCCATGCAGTTCGTCTCTCCACCTTCCTTTAATTTTATTTCTTATTCTCTTTTCTAGCATCTTCTCATATTATATTTTTGTACAGTGGCACATAAGTGCTATCTCCCTATAATCTGTACACCTCTTTAATATTCTTTCTTGAAAATAGGTAATATAACTCCCTTTTTCCCATCTTCTGGTACCTTGTTTTCCTTCCAAACCACTCTCAGCATCCTGTATAACCAATGTATACCTACCTCACCTGCTGCTGTTATCATTTCCACAGGAAGTTCATCGACACCCCGTGCTTTCACTGGTTTCATCCTCTTTAATGTGTTCTCCACCTCTTTCCATGTTGTGAACCCCTTTCCTCCTCTTCTGCTATTTATTCTTGCTCCTTTTTTACTGAGAGGGGATCCACCTACAGTGTGTGAGTTTTGTGACACTCCCCTTAGTGTGCATCACATTTTGGTGGAGTGTCGCAAACTAGCCCCTATCTGTCTGGCTCTTGATTTTAAAGGTGATTTACGTTTTTTATTACGCGATAGTGCGGATGGAGTTATTTGTTTACTCCGTTTTATACGCCAGGCGGATCTTTTTAATGCCATTTGAGACACTTTTATAAAGTGGCTTTTTTGGATATTATCTAATATTGAGATCTTTTTAACAGTTTTATTACAATTTAACATGTTGTTTTGTCTTTTTAACGTATTATAATTTTAACATGTGTCATTTTAACGTGTTATATTTTAATATGTTTGCTTTGTCTTTTTATTGGAGTGATACACTTGTGGTTTTTTTTAGCAGGTGCATCACTTAATTTATACTAAGAGCCCATTTGAGCGCTCCTATGGAGTGTCTCAGATGGTGAATGTTTTATCTCTTTCCCCAATGGGGATTTTATTATGTTTTTCATATATTTCAAGGCCCTAATGACCTCAATGTGTCGATGGGCCTTTAAACCACAATAATAATAATATTCTTGCTCCTCTGTTTCATTCTCATTTTTTTCCTTTTCCAGGTTGAACATTCTCTCAAAATATCTCAACCATAGTTTCTTTTTCTTCCTCTCCTCTCTTCAACATTATTCCTTCTTCATCTATCATTCTAACTTCTTGTCTTTTTTCTCTCATCCTGTTTCTTACTTGGCTATATATCAGTCACCTTATTACTTCCTTCCTTGTCCTGTTACATCATTTATGTCCATTTTTGCATCCAATCCTTTCTGTACAGCTCGCTTCCCACTTTTATTCTTCTCCCTATATTCTTCTTCTGTTTCCTCATGCCTATGCTTAAACTCCTTCTGAATGCTTCATTCTTTTCTTCTACTGCTTCCTTCACCCTGTCGTTCCACCAGTGTGTCTTCTTCCACTTCCTCTTATTACTTGTCCTCCCACTTACCTCCCCTGCCACTCCAACCAGACTGTTCTTAAACCTCTCCCATTCAATCTCTACACTTTGCATCTCATCTTGAGGTATTAAATTTTTGCCTTTCTTTGACCTCCTAGTGCGGAACAAATAATTTCATAGTACTGGTGTTGGAAAGTAAATTATTTTTTCATGCTTCAACTGTTTTTATTGTGTTATGATTGTGGTCACCATACCCCTCTCAGTACTTCTGGCAAGTATGGGGCCTTAAATATTTCGTCTCTTGTATACCGTCCCGCAAATAGAGTATTCTCTACCTAAAAAAAAGGGTAATATATATTACTATTTGTCCACCCTATATCCAACAAATAGGCTGTATAACATCTCGGAATCTTTCTCTTTTTTACACTGTTATACAATAGGCTGGAATGAAAACGGGGGTTAAAATTATTTTTTTATAATAGGTTTTCTAATAGGGGACAAAAGTTGCCTTGGGGATTAATTCTAAGAGGTGAGATATTAAAGCTCTCTGAAAATGTTTTGAGGTGCTGCAAGATCCTTGAAAAATGAACTTTTAGGTAAAAAATCCAAAATTCTCAAAAAAAATTTTGCCATCTATAATTTTTACTCTAACTAGTTTAATTAAAACTTGTGGCTAGTATAAAAGCATTATTTTTATTCAAACCTTTAAAAGTGCACCAAGAAGAAATTTTTCTGTGTACAAAATATTTATTAATATATTGTAAGACAATACTTATTTTAAGGTTTATTCTGGCAAGAGGTTAACCTACGCTTGTACATTTCTTTGGAAGTCAAGAGTGTTGGGTTGCCATCCTGCTGAGAATAACTTATATCTCATATAGATTGAATCCTGGTGATGAGTGAGCACGATGTGACCGATGGACCTTCCTGGCTGGTGGGATATTGAGATCAGCAAGTTAGGTGATAGAATAACACCTTGTTTAGTGTTTGGAGCCATGCTGAGTGCATGGGGGTCGGTATCCAGCAATGACTGACTAAATGACGAAATAAAATGTGATCTGAGGATTCACCTCCACCAGAGAGTCGATCGCGGATCTATAGGAAGGTTTGCAAGTCCCACTATCGTGCCTGCTCCCTCGTCATGGGAGATATACCTGGTTACCTATGTAGTAGTTTAGTCATTAATAAATAGAAATTATTGGATAAACACTCAAGTCTCACTCCCCACGAACCACCCATTCCAACCCCTACTGCCCAAGGTCCACCCCAACCATGTAGGTCAGTACGGTTCCGCGGTAGTGTTGTAGTTAGGGTTGGCTACCATGCACTCAAATATAACGAAAACAGGGGACGTTATAATATCACATTTTTGTGATTTTTTATCGAATTTTAATTAATGTGATTATACTCTAGAAAAATTATATAAATATTATACTAATGGATATATGTGTTATAACAGCAACATTCATTCACTACAAGATGAAACTTTTCGGTTTATACAAATACATATGAAAAACATTGAACAGAATATCAAAAAATGTAAAATGCGTTCTTTGATTAAGAATAACATTGTCACTTTACCTTTATATTGAAATGATTCTTAAATTCAAATTTTGACTTTTAATATCCTATCTAATGCAGAGGTCCCACACACATTTAATGACAATTCACTAACATTAACATTATTTCAACGGCTTGTGTAAGGCACAGGTAGCGGGGAAAGTCTTATTCATTATCTTGTGCTGTATTTGTTATAAACAGTTTTAGTTCTTCATCACTAACATGTTTGGTCATTTTTGGTTTTGTTACTTTGATGGTAAACCAAGGGATCATATCAATATGGTTTTCGGTTTTGAAGTTTATAGCTTGAATAAAAAAATTTTTTATTCCTTATTTGTTCTCTGTCCTCGCCTTTAATAGTCAACATAGGCCTAGCTCTCGCATGTAATTGTTCATCATTTACCAAGCGTATCGGAAGGTTTTCAGGTGCTGCATGGTAGGCATTTCTTTGAATGACTGATTCGTTTACATTCCGTAGGTGCTTTGGATGGCAACGAAAATACTTTAAAAGTCTCCTTAAGTGCTCTGAGCCATGAACACATTAAGGTCTCAGGTTTATTTGGAACTAAACAGGCGCATATAGTTTAAGAATGTATTCTGCCACTTTACAAACATTATCTGTCCCCACATACAAACGAAATATGTGATTTGCTATTGTCAGCCATCTTGAATTTGAAGATTTTTCAGGTCTCCTTATAGGTAGCTCACAAGAGCACATGCCTCTAGAGATTGTATGGCACATTTCCAATAAATTTTTTTGGTCATCCCTAATTTCCAGGGGAGGCAGGCTATTTTCAATTGATTCAAATTAAATTATTAGGAGATGGCAGTTCTCTTGTTTTTTCTATATCCCCCACTAAATTCATTTGGTCCTTTTGTCTTTCCATCTAGAAAACAAAAGAAATGTTGTAGGGGTCATTCATTTCCTTGATAGAGACAAATCATACAATGTAGGAGCTTTAATATTTTTCTTCTAGTAAAGAGATGACAAAATTTGTAGCACCATTGTTAGTGACAGATCCATTACATCCTACAGTAGTGATTTCTAAGGATCTGTTATCTTCATTTTAAAACGACACAATGCTATCCTTAACGTTAAGGTTTAGAGTTTTAGACCGTTCATATCAACTTAAATGTGTTATCATAAAGTAGACTACGTTGTAACTGTACTGACGTCATGTACAATATTGGGTAAGGTGGATGTGACATGGACCCTATTATCAAGGCCTAATTCCATAGTTCACAATATGAACAAAGCAAAGACGGTGCAAGTCATGTATCCAACACTCCCACTCTTTGTTCATTAAAATCTACAATTGACAAAAATTCACGATTCATACAAAATTTCTTTTGTGCTAAAGCCTTAGTTAAAAATCAGTTAGTTGTTTCTCAAAGCGCACATACCGAACAACAATAAGATTGTTTTCCACCCACTAGCATACATAATGATTCTTAACATAAATGTGTTAGGTCATTTTGTGATGCTCACAGTTCTTATCTAACCTAATTGCACTTTGGTTGTCCACAAAGAGAGTGGTAGGTTCACTGGAAATCAGTTCAAGTTCCGTGAGCATCATTCTTAACCACACAGTTTCTTGAGCTGCAGAAGATACTGCTATATATTCAGCTTCTGTAGTTGGCCTACCAAAACACCCTTGTCTAAAAGATGACCAGGTGACTGGTGCTCCTCCTTAGAGATTGATATATCCAGTCATAGATTTTCTTGTTGTTTCATCCCCAGCATAGTTAGCATCTGAATATACCGTTAACTAATGTCGATTCCCTTGGTAGCAAATACAGTCTCTTTTAGTCCCAGCTAGATATCGCATTATATTCTTAACTGATGTCAGGTGAATATCTCGTGGTTCGTTTTTAAAAAATGACTTGCTTTATTAATTGCAAACACAATATCTGGACGTGTCACTATTGCAAGAAACGTCAGGCTTCCAACTGCTTCATGATAAGGTTCGTTGAGAACCTCCTTAGATTTTCCACCAATTCGATGTAAATCTGCATATTGATCAGCTGGCACTGCTTGCGATTTCCAATATTCCAGAGAGTACTTGTTCAGATATCTCTTAGGTTATCCTCGTTGGCTTAAAAACATTTTGTTATTTTTTAAAATCTATTTTTATCTTGATTCCAACAAAATAATTTGTCATCTTCTTTAATCTCAAACTGTGGCTTGAGTTCTCTTATCACAAGTGCCAAAATTTATAATCAAGTACTTGTTAGCATTCCCGTCATCCACACATAATGGAAGCCAAACTTCATCGTCATCAATCATTGTTCTAAAGACACATTTATCTGACTCCAATGGCTTGAATTCAAAGGGGTTTTAATAAATTCCAGGAAGCCAGCAGCGTTGAGACTACCTTAATCCATTCAAACTCTTCCTCAACTTGCAGACCACAATAAGTTCACCCTTCTGGAAACCTTCTGGTTGTTTCATAAACAATTCTTCAAGCAGTTCACCATATAGAAACACAGTTTTTACGTCAAACTGTATCATTTCCATATAATAGATCGTTGCAAGTGCAAGAAGTATTCTAATCGAATCATACCTGATGAAGGGGGAAAATAATTCTGTATAATTGATACCTGCCTTTTGTGAATATCCTTTTACAGATAACCGCGTTTTGAATCACTTGATAATTCCATCTGGTCTTATTTTTAATTTATATACCCATTTGCAGCCAATAGCTTGCTATTTTGAAGGGCGATGTGTTAAGGTCCCAGTTTCATGATTAGTTAAAGATGTTCATCTCTTCTTCCATAGTAAAGATTTGTTCCTTAGAATACTTGTCAGTAACTGCTTCCTGGTACATTTGAGGCTCCTTATAAATCGCTGCACATGCTGTTTCAATTGTTACTTGACAAACATCAAATCGTTTTGGTGGCCTTAGAGTATCTCTTTTACAAAATGTTGGTCCTGTATCTCTCTTGTCTTGTATAACTCTTTCTTTTGTTTCAGCATTTTTCTCAGACTCTGATACACATTCTTCAACTTCTTGCTTTCTCGGTTCATTGTTCTGTGAAGTTAAATTATAGATGAAAAATTAATTACAGAGCCTTTACTCATTTCTTCATTACATTCAATATTCTGAGCTACTGTAACTTTCCTTGTACTGGGATAATACATTCTATAGTTGGTACTATTACCATCATAACTCATAACTAATTGCCTTCTTAGCCTTGCTTTCAAATTTATTACAAGCTTGTTTGGATATATGCTCATAAACGTCTGCTTCAAATCTATGCATGTGCTTCAAGGTTACTTTTTTCCCAGTAAACACTTCTAACAGTTTAAAGTCATTGTTTACAGTTTCACGTCATTGTTTACCATGCTTGGCCGCCGATTTAAAATGTAAACACTCACATTTACTCACCACAGTACCTCTGGGAATAATCAACATGGTCCTGGCGCATTCTACGATTGATCCATTTTATCTCTCAATATGCTCATTTTGTTCCACACAATATGGAGCAGCTCTCTCGCAGATAGTCCCAGTTTTCTTAAAATTCTCTGTAAATTTTTTGTTGACAAACTTGCGACCATTGTCACTCTTAAGTACTTTTATTTGAGTTCCTGTTAGTTCCTGCTAGAATTGTATGAACATATCAAAAACTTCACTTCTGTACTTAGTAAAATAAACAAAACTATATGAAGTGCATTCTTCCTTAAATAGAAAAAAAAAAAAATGGCTCCTCCCAGCAACATAACCAGCATTTTACTCGCATACATCAGTGTGTATAAATAAACTCAACAAGGTTACTTATATGAAGACTAAGATTTTCTTAAAATGGAATTCGATGTATCTTAACAAATTTACATGACTCACAAAACAGCTTGTCAATGTTGTTCGCCTTTAACCCCGGTAATAGTACCTTACTTGCCATGGTCTTGAAGTTACTGATGCCTGGATATCCCAGTCATTCATGCCATAATTTCACTGACTCCTCAACTGAATTTACCTGCCCAATGATTCTACTTTTGAAAAGCATCTTGTAGCATTGATTAACCATTTTAATTCCTGTTATGACGGCTCAATTCTTTCCTGGAATCTGCACATCGATTTTACTTTAATCGAAAATCACCTTGAACTGTCATTAGCCACTTTTTTCAGAACATATACATTATTTTCAAGTGTACAAAACTGTCACTCTCCATTTACAAGTGCTAACACTTCCACAAAGCCAATATCTTCAGCTTGAATGTGTGAATTATCTCCGATCCATGCGACACTCAGATTGTCTATTGGTTTTAGCACGGAAAACCACTTCTTATGATAAGTCATGTGTTTTTACGCAGCACTGTCAGCTAGCCACACAGTTTCACATCCAGAAACAGAGACTTTTTGTATTCAGCCCTCAAAGCAACATGCTCTGACTCGTCCTTACTTGGATCACTGTTCTTTGCTAGCCAGTTTTAGCACTTTTTTTTATATGACCCACTCTGCCACAGTTAAAACATTTTATATTCTTCTTACCACTCGGTTTTCTGTGATTCTCATTATTCTCTTCATGGTGGGAAGCTTGACTTCTAATTTTTTGTAATTTTTCGGAACGCTGTAGCGACATCATCCTTCATGAGCCGCTTCTCTTCATTGAGAAGCTGAGAGGCTAGGTTCTCGAACGCCAGCATTTCCTTAGCGTACAAATCCCAAGCAATTATAAATGCGCTTAAGCTTCTCAGGAAACTATTAAGGGTTTTAGTGATTTTGTCCACGTCGAAACAGCTTCTCAGACATCCGCTAATGACAGAGTCATTAGATCAATCATACTTATAAGCTGCATGATACTTTTGTTTGTATTCATCCTATAGCATAAGAACTGCTACTTGAGACTAACCTTATTTATAGATTTGTGTTGTTTGTGAACGTTCTTGAGGCAACTCCACATCTGGTTCACTGTCTCGCATGCTATGACTGTTTGTAGTTCACTTTACTCAAGTCCCATCGAAATTATCAACATTCCTTTATTGATCCCATCGTTCCACGCCTTAAGCTCCTCAACTTCAATTGCTGCTGGTTTTTTCTTCTTGGCATTAATGATGTCCATAATTTTCTCCGCATGTGATATTATTACCATTTGATATTTTTAAAGTTCGAAATTATTACCATCAAATTTCTTAATGTGGAAATTCTTGACTTTATCCATCTTTGTAAGTAACCTTTATGCTCTTTTCACACAAACAAATCCGTCACCGTGAAATATTCTGAGCACTCACCAGGATAAAAAAGACTGCATCAAAAAATTATCATCTTCTGCATGCCGGTGTCTTAGTATCCGTTAACAATGCTCAAATCTTTTTAACTCTCTCTTTTATTCACTAGCACATTGGACAGCACTACCAGGCCCATAACCTGTTAAGGTTTAGAATTATAAACCGTTCATATCAACTTGAATGTATTAGTATAAAGTAGACTATGTTGTAACTGTACTGACACCATGTATAAGACGGAAGTTACAGGGGTCCTATTATCCATAGTTCATATTATGAACAAAGAAAATACTACGCAAGTCATTTATTCAACACTTAATAGCCTTTCCAGTGCTAGAACGTAGTGCCACATGTCCCTAATATTTTGATCCAATAAATGAGACAGATTATTTTACAACGGTTTTCTTGTAAGATCCGCTCCCCTCTTGTCCTGTAATATAGTTTTATCTTTTCTTCCGTCAAAATAAAGGCCTTTGTTTGTTGTTATAATTATTGTGCTTTCATTATGGCTTTCTTCACATTTTTATATTCTTTGACCTTTTTCTTTTAATCTTCATCCGATTAATTAATGAGGCCAATATCCTGCAGATCTGCAATTCCAATTGCTGCCAAAGACTAGTTAGAAATACCACTTTGATTAAATACTGAAGCTACAGAAGGCAGTTTTATGTGTATTTGTGAACTTGTTACAGCAATATGATATGATGTTGAAGCCCCATCATTTGCTTATAGTTACATGTCTTCTTCAGAGTAATGGTGTTCATCATACATCCTATCTAAGTCATATTTTCCATCTAATCTATCCCTTTCAGTTTTTTTTTTGTTTTATAATTTCTTTCTATCTCTATTGCTTTAACTTCTATTTTTTTTCTTTCAATGCTAAATTTCTGAATGCTGCAACATCAATTGTACTTATATCTATTTTTCGGGTCGTTCTTTGGTCTTTAAAAAAATTTAGTTGTAACTTCGAAACCTTTCTTTCTTTTTAACTTGCTGATGATGGGGAGATCGAGTTTCGAATCTCGGTCGGGTGAACTGGGGGTGGTTTTTCCTAAATGGTTTTCCACTCTCCCTCCACGCAAATGCGGGTTCACTTCCTCTAATTCGACCTTCCCAATTCATAAATCCATTGACGTAATTAGTACTTAAAGCGTATAACCCGAATGGGTAGTGAGACGCGGTGCTAAATATTATTATTTCTTTTTAACACGTACAGAGTGCATTATATAATCATTTGCAGGCAGCAATATCAAAACAATGATTTCTCTCATTCTTAAACAAAATCAAATTTGATTCAAATGTATATGTTTCTTTTATATTTTTTGATCTTAAAATATTTCTGTATCTATCATATTTTCTAATCACCTGCAAGATATGAGTGTGGGACACAACAAGACCACAACTTTTCAATTTTTCTCTACCAAAATATCACTTACGGTAGGCAGCGCTGCATTACCCACTAGGCAGACTAGGTGCGAGATTTTTGGGGGTGCAACATTTAAACAAATAAAGTTGCATACAGTGGTGCTCTTTTTGAGATGTCATGGGACGTGAAACCGAAACCCTTGTCTTGTACATTAATTAACATAATTCTCACTGAAACAACACACACAGACTCAGCAGTAGCTGAAGCTTGCTTGTTATAAAGCACTAGTGTATTGTTAGGGTTCTATTGTGTTTACTGTTGCCATCTGTCTGCTAATAATTAAGTCACACATATGCGAAGCCGTGCCAGATAATCATATATAGTTAAGTACAACCAGTTTGAGCAGTGGTCATATAGTTATTGGGGATACTGTAAATAGTAGCAATACATAGTTCTAAAACATTATTATTTTTGTTCATGAACATATAACAGTATGATGTTTTGATGGGAGCGGGTTTAGAGGAGGGGAGGGGGCCTGCAGCTAATGTGCCTAGGGGCACTATGTTTCTAAATGCTGCCCTGACGACAGGTTACCTAAAAGCACTCTCTGACTTCATCCCATGCACTATATTAAGGTAGAACTTCATTACTTCTTCTTAACTCTGCAGTAATATTTCACTTTGGCCATTTGGAAAGCCAAAATTGGAGCTCTTCTGCATTTGTCTAGTCTGCATAGTTTTTGACATTGCCATTTTTACTTCACTATTACAAGAAAGAACTGAATTAAATAACACAATAGTCCACAAAACAAAAAGAAAAACTAGATTAAAAAACAACTCAACTGACACACTTTCACATTGGAATCATAGTAACACACCACAGCAGGAAGCTCAGAAAGACAAGCTACTGGCTCCCTATCTACTAGGTGGCTCCTTTCTCACTTTGTTCAAGGTAGCATTATATGTAAGCGATGCTGCTATTTGTCACTTTATGTCTGCTCTTCATGGAACGGAGAACACCACATTTAAATATTTGATACTAAAAAAAACAACTTGTAACCGAAAAGTTCAAAAATGTATAAAATGTCCAAAACTCACAAAAAGTAATATTTTCAACATGTTTGGGACACTTAAAAAAATTATTTAATAAGTTCAATAAATTTGTGACTTGTAGGGTTGCCAGATTTTCAAAATTAAAAAATGGGACACGTGTACTGTATGAAGATATAGGTTTATTAAAGTTGCACGCATGAATTAAAATTTATTGAATTTGGTATATAACCTTCAAAATTACATATTAAAAAATAATAACACCCATTAGCTCACCACACAAAGACTGATAGACTTCAACCCCACAGTGTTTAGAAATATATATATCTAAAGGAATTTGGGCAGTGGTTTAACGATCTGGTAGACATCAGTTAATACTTCTCTGAACTTTGTTCAACTTTTAAAAAGTGTTTGTCATTTAATACATAGGAACAAAATTCAGAACACCTCTTATATTCATTGACTAAGTTCTGCAAAATTCGCTCCACTGTATTTAGCTACATTCGGTTTCTTTCTTTGGTCCACTGATTGGTCATCAATGAAAATATTCGTTCCACATGTGTGTTGTGTGCTGGGGTATTGAAAAGGTACTGACATATTATCAGTATTTCTGAGTTTTGAGTCTTTCTTTCACTTTTGTTGAGTGGACATTTCCCTCCACATTGTTTTGATTCTCTCGTCCACTATGTTAAAAGTTCACTGTCATTAACTGTAACATTTATTATTTAAATTTTGTAATCTAATTATTTTCCCATAATTTAATTTTTCTAAAATACAAGACATCCGGGTGTCACGATGACCTCTTTTGGGACAATGGGACATTTTCTTAAAAAATGGGACAATCCTGTATATACGGGACGTCTGGAAACCCTAATTACCTGACAACAATAGTCAAACAGACGTTTCTATATAGATTAGAAATTTGTATTCAAAAAACTTGTAAACAAAAATGTACAAAAAACCACAATATTCACAAAAATATTTAACTTAAACCTGTTTACAGCACCTCAAAAAATGTTATGATTGCTTTGATATCTTATTAAGTTCATTATATTATTCAAAGGCAAGTTTCTATCACTTAGGCATTTGCATTAAAAACTTTAATTTTTGGTTCCACCGGTCTGTACAAGAATAGTCCCTGTAAAGATATAAAAATCAATGAGTATATTTTATAACACACATTATATGGTTTTTATGCTCATACTTACTCTATGACATTAGGAACTCCAAAGTTCTTTGCCTCACTAACACTAGTATGCCCCCTTTCCTGTTCTTGAGCTAACTCTATCCAGTACACTTCATTACACCCTATCTTCTTCATTTCCATTCTAATGATATCTTTTCATATGATTCTAGTTCTTTCCCCAGATATTAGGTTTGCCAGTCAGTATCTTGAATTCGCTTCTAGCTTCTTTCATTTGCTGTACATGTCCGGCCCCCTTTAAGCTTCTAGAATGTATTATACTAATTATGTATGATGATGAGTACAGTGTATTTACTCATCATTATGTAACCTCCTCCATTCTCCATTATTTTCATATATTTCTTACCCAGATATTGTCTTAAGTATTTTGTTTTTAAACACCCTAAATTGGTTTTATCGTTTAAGGTAGAGGGTTTCACAACCATAAGGAACATCCAGTCATATAATTTATTTTTTAATTCTTAATTTTACATTTCTTCACAACAGACGAGATGTCAACAACTTTCTGATCGAGTAATAACATGCATTTTCTGGTTGTATTATTCTCCTTATTTTAAAATATTGTAATTTCAATTTAAATTTTTTCATAAATATTTGAACTTATTAGGCCTACCAATTATGTTTTTTACAGTAATCTTTAACCTAATAGATAAAAATAGAAATCAATTGAAAGATACGAATAAGACAGAAATTAAGTTATTGATATAAATTATAAAGACAATATCAATTAAGTTTACTTATCATAAAGAGTAAATGGACTAATTGGCTAAGTTGTTGTTAAAACAAAAATTCAAGTAGAATCAATTAATTGTGAAAGGAATATTGATTATGTATTGAGAAAAATTTAATTAGCTTAAAATGTAATATTTGACTTTTTACAAACACATTAAAAATATGAGTCAGAAAGCACTTATATAACAAAACAACAAAACATATTAAAATACATGTATTAAAGACATGAGTTAAAATAAAAATAAGGTGTATAATACTGATAACAAGATAAAATTATGATTAGAAAAGAATTAATTGAGTTTAATTGAGAATTGATGCCTATGCCAATAAGTTATGTTGTTACAATTCAATAAACTATAATTATTTTAAGACACAAGTGTTAAAGAACATGAGATACTATTAGATGAAACATATAATACAGTGTAATAAGATAGATAAGTTAATTTGACTAAAGTGGGATCATATAAATATAAAGAAGTTAAATGAAAGTTGAGATCTATCTTTATCTGAAAGTTTTGAATGCCCTTGTTCCTTGTAAATCAGGAGTGAAATAATCACAAGTCCGACATGTTTCGGCGCTCCATAGGCACCATCCTCAGGTCTAAATAAGAAAAAGAGTTGAAGTAAGTTGCGGTGCAAATACTCAATATTAGCCAATATAGAGAACAAATGTAATATTAATTTATATAAACAAGTGAACTGGACATCTATAACTGTGGAAATGAAATATCAATTATAGATCTCATGTTCACTTGGTTGTATTAATATTACATTTGTTCTCTATATTGGCTAATATTGAGTATTTGCACCGCAACTTATGTCAACTCTTTTTCTTATTTAGACCTGAGGATGGTGCCTATGGAGCGCCGAAACATGTCGGACTTGTGATTATTTCACTCCTGAATTACAAGGAACAAGGGCATTCAAAACTTTCAGATAAGTGCTTTCTGACTCACATTTTTAATGTGTTTGTAAAAAGTCAAGTATTACATCTTAAGCTAATTAAATTTGATTCTACTTGAATTTTTGTTTTAACAACAATTTTGCCAATCAGTCCATTTACTCTTTATGATAAGTAAACTTAATTGATATTTTCTTTATAATTTATATCAATAACTTAATTTCTGTCTTATTCGTATCTTTCAATTGATTTCTATTTTTATCTATTAGGATATATATTGTTCCTTACTACAACTAATTATGTACTTTATGAAAAGTAATCTTTAAATTGTCATCCTCAATCTGTGTGCTCTGTGTGATCATGTACTTAAGTCTTTTCAGCATTCACTTCCAAACCCTTTTTTTTCCCCTTTAGGTCTCTAGTATTTAATTTTTTTCTTTTGCAACAGCAGCTTGAATAACTCTAACTCTATAATGACTTTATATAACTATATATTCACATTCACTGTCCATTTCCTGTGTTTGTCCTTTATGTTATTACTTCTACATGTTCCTATTTAAGTATCCTATCATTCTTTACTTTTTTTTTTTAGGAAGTTGCGTTGCATATTTCACACTACCTCCTGATGAGTTCCAATAGCACGAAACCTAGGTCAGGGGATTATGTGGTAAAAACTGATTTTAAGTGTCAGCCATTACCTCTTTGTCCAATGGCAGCAATGTAGAGTGTGATCTTTTTTTTTTTTTTTTAATTTTAAATCTGTATATTCTTTTCGTTTCTTTTATATGTTTCTATCCTTTTTTTCCAATACCTTGTTCCAAGTTAAATAAATCTGAATAATCTGAGTATCCTAGTAGCTGCATTTTGTTACAGTTCTAAAATTTTATATTTCTACTACACAATAAACATCACCAAACTCATAGCCAATATTATTTATGTATTTTAAATTTTACAATTTCGCTTTAGTTTTTGTTATCACTATTAGAGTTACAAAAATGAATGATATCATGAAAAATTATTTATTTTGTTTTCTTTATGGTATTTTAATAACATAGATATTTGTTTAACCTTGATGTGAATATTAGTTCAAGTGATTATTACTCGATGTTTGATATGTATACAACTCCGAAGCCTATGATTGTACTCTTGCATTAATTGATAATCATTAATTTTAGAACTCATTTGGTGGGACAGCTAATACCTTGGTTGTTTGTTGTGTGTCTCCTGCATCACTGGATTTTGATGAAACCATGAAGACCCTACATTTTTCTATTCGTGTTCGTAATATCATTAATGTTTTGACAATGAATCAATACAATAATGAAGCTGTAGCTAAAGAACAACCACAGAAGCAACAAATCACAGATGACCCAAATATTTTTCAAGAACCGAAGATGGATACATTTGGGTATGCTATTTTCAAATTGCTCTAAATGTCAAGGTGTTTATGTAGTTTTTAAATACTATAAACATTTAGTGAATATTTGTATTTATTTAGCTAAATTCTTTGAACAATTATTTTACTATAAATATTTGTACTATTTTATTACAAATATTTTAACATATTCAAGTCTTATTTATATATTGAAAATATTTTATTGGTTACTACTCTATTGATAAGGAAACAACACACTAGGCAATCAAGATTATTTAGCTAATCTCCATTGCAGAAATTAAATTACATAAAGTTTATTATTTGATTTTTCAACATTTCAGCAAAGCTACTCCATTTCCACAAGATCTACAACTTCAAATAATAAGCTTCATTGTTTTAATAACTATAGAGACATAACTGGCATGGGTGGTCATTAGGATATTGGCTACTAAAGGAAAATACTCTTACTGCTTCCAACAAAATTAAATATTCTAAGACTATCAGTAATTGAACAGCTGATGCAGTTATTACTAGTCTAATTTAACCTAAAAAAAATTTCTGGTCGAGAATATTTTTTTTAATGTTTTTTTGTTTTGATTATAAACTAATCATGACTGTTCTGAAAATAAGAAGTTTATATTTTCACAAAAAACAAAAACAAAAAAAAGACGCTCGTTGAAAACATATACCTACTAAACAAATCAAAATATTTTTTATTCCTTTGCCTCCAGCATAATAAATATATTAACTTGAATAATCATAATCATTATAAACTTCCTCCTGAAGTTAGACCTTAAACTTTGTAACTTGTGTAAAGAGAGTAACTGACTTACAAGTTGTAATTCGTGAACAACTAACAAACTAGCTATAGTTTATGAGATTTAGTTCACAAACACTGGATTACAAGACATTGTTAATAAATTATTAAACTAAATGAATTAACTGCTGATTTTATTGAATCATTTTGAATAGTTCTCAACAGTGAATTGTTCTGTGCATCTCTTCTCCCAATGTGTCCGGCCAAACCTTGTACTCCCCAATAAATTAAAATCCAATCTACTACAAATTTGATGTCTAAAATCATGTAGCTATCGTTGAAAGCTATATTCCTGTTTACTATATCATACATGTTAAACAGCTATGATTTAACTTTTCTGTTCTACCTAGGCTTATACCGCAGAAACAAAGTTCTTATTGTATCAATGATACTATAAAAGAAGACTTTTTTTTTGTGTGACAAATTTAATTACAATCTCTTGAAATAGTTCAATTTTTACCAAATTTATTATGCTCCTGCCATATGGTACTTTTCATAAATTTAATTCAAATTTCAATCCAAAACATTCAGGCCCTATAGGCTATGTGCACCAGTACTATTGGCGCGACTCGTGATGACTTCATAAGTTCTTACAGGGAAAATCCAAGCATTATCATGTTTAATGTGATCATATACTCGAAAATCTTAAAACATAATTCGCTGTTTCTCGTAAACTACTTGAACAATCACCTTTTTATTTTCAGAATTTGTTATAAAAACCATTAGAACATGAGGATATTATTAAAATTCCCATATTCCAGTCAGTTTGCTTTGAAAAAATTATTTTCTAATGAAAGAACTATAATGAAGTTTTTAGTGCAAACCTATTTTAACACTGTATAAAAGTTTTTTCCTAATTGAGAAAAATGGGTAGTATAAGTTTATGAAATAATTATTATGAACTGAATTTTATTTTGATATAAGACTCATTCCTCTAACACTGATACTTTTCACAGTTTGATGTGTTTAATTACAAGCTCTTTCTGCGTGCCAGGTTTTCGATAAACCAAAGATTGTCTGAAAGACTGGTCCGTCATTCCGTTCGGTCACTGATTGATGACATTATAATAGTGATTTAATAATGAAAGTAATAATAAGTGTTAGTTTGTCTAGTATAACGCACTACATCCCTTTCCAAAAATGGCCCATTGGCAAAGGGAAAAGATTTACTAGCGAGTAATCATGTAACAAGGGTGGAGGAAATAACACAAAATTCGAAAAATACTTTATTTTAATTTAGCAATGTATCTTACTACACGTTCGTGTTATAAACTTAAATACTAATTATGCTAATGGGTTAGGAATTGGGGAGGTTAAATTTAGAGGAACTAAACCCGCATTTGCTTGAAGGGAGAGTGGAAAACCATTTAGGAAAAACCACCCCAGCTCACCTGACTGAGATTCAAACCTAGATCTCCCCGTCTTCGACAATCTAGTAAAGATTATTAAAGGTTTCATCATAAGGCAGACATAAGTAAGCCAACAACCATATGAAGTAGTATTACATGTAAGTAATAAACACATAAAATACTATCGTAATTTTGAAAACGATGGTTAGTGCTATACAAAATTATAAGTGGTTTTATAAAGCTAATAGCTTATATTGTGTCAAAATTATGTATAAATAGAACTTCAATATTTTTATATAGGTATTACTAAATAACTTTCCAGAAGTTCTAATATTAACTTAATATCATTCATTTAGTAATTATTTTTATGACACAATAATAAATTTTCGCTGATAAATGCGTGTGTTCTACCCTAATTTAACATGGACACAAATGATTAAACTCGTTTCGTTTACAAAGAAATTCTCAACATCCTGTTCTAGGCAGACAATTCACCAAATATTAATATATAGCTTTTCGGGAATCAAGCCCGAGACCCTTAAAACATAAGGTAGATGTATTAATGACCGAGTTGAATTATTGTTGGACAAAATGGACAGCAACTATAAATTTAAGATTTATCTATTCGCTAATTTACAAGAAAGGTAGAATATTTTATAAATAGACTGCACAACCAAAAGTGATTTAAAGGGTTTTAAATAATAATATTTTTTTGTACATTTATTAATAGTAAAACTAGTAAGTAGACCAGGAAAAATAAATGTAGGAACAGAATGACAGACCGGTCTTTTTGACACACTTCAGTTTATCGAAAACCTGGCACGCGTCAAGAGCTCGTAACCAAACACATCAAAATGTGAAAAGTATTGGTGTTAAAGGAATGAGTCTTACATCAAAATAAAATTCAGTTAATGATGCTAATTTCGTACACTTATAATATACATCTATCTAAATTAGAAAAAAACTTGTACACATAGTAAAAATATGTCTGCAGTAAATACTGTTAAAATATAGGTAAGTCTATCTTTTCAGCAAATGTATATGTAATGACAAATGACATGTAATGTGCAGTGAAAGTAATACTGTTGTGTGTGTGTGATTGAGGAGAGTTAGTAGTCAAATGAATGTTGCCACACACGTACACTTAAGTTGTCTAGTGTACAAGTATAGATTGCTTGTTCGTTACAAATAAACTGTATAGATTGCTTGTTCGTTATAAATAAACATGGTAGCAGAGCGTGGTTCATAAAAATACCTATGATGGCGGATGAAACGAGAATTCCTGTTTTTGACGGTAAGGACTACGATTTTTGGAAAAAGCGAATCACGTTGATTTTAAAGTTAAAGAAATAGGGAGAGGCAGTGAAGAGATATAAAGGTATGACAGATAAAGAGGACGAGTGGAGTGAATTATCATTTACAGTTTATAAAAGACAAAAAGACTGTGTATGAAATTATGAAAAAGTTCGACGAAATTTACTTTAAGGAATCTACTGCACTGCAAATTTGTATAGGAAATAGATTAGATAAATTGAGGTTAAAAGACTTTGAAGATTCAAGTGCCTTTTTTACTTAGTTAGAAAAGCTAGTGAATGAACTTAAAAGTGCAGGTGCTAATGTAAGTGAAAAAGAAAAACTAAGTTATATGATTAAAATGCTTCCAAATTCGTTAAGTTATGTTGGTGATTTAATTGATAACTAAAAGAAAGTGATCAAACTGTTGAATATGTAAAAAGTAAAATAAAAATGGTTGAATTAAAAGAAAAAGAGTAAGGAAGGAAAAAGAGTTAAAGTGCATTTAAGGGTGAAAGAAAAAAGACAAACCGTGTTTTAAGTGTGTCAAATATGTACATTTTAAGGCTCAGTGCACGAGCATGAGACCAAGTGAATATTTGTGAAAGCCCATAGGCGGCATTCAATAGCAAGGAGGTGGTAACAACAACAACAACATTGGCAACATCGTGGTGGCGGTGGTGGAAGAAGAGCCGGTCGAGGTTCAAGTCAACATCGTCGAGATGGCAGTTGGCAACAAAGGCACAATCAACAAGGACAGCAAAATGAAGACAGTAATATGAGCAGTTTTAATACGGAAATCGAGGTAAGACCCGGATTGGAAGAATTGTACGTTGGAGCTAACAGTTGCGTCAGTAAAGTAGAATGGTTACTTGATAGTGGTTGCTCTGATCACGTCATAAATAATTATGAATATTTTTATGAATTTGATGAACTCAAAGTACCGGTAAATGTTAGTCGGAGATGGTCTTTTTTAAAGGCAACTAAAATAGGTAATGCTTCACACAAATTCAATGTTTATGGTCAAATGGTATAAAATAAAATGTTAAATGTATTTTATGTGAAAGAAATGGATAGAAATTTAATCAGTTATGGGAAAGTTACAAATAAAAATAAAATTGTGTCAGTAGGAAATATTTCAAAAATATATAATCTAAATGGAAATTTAATTGCTTTAGCGTGTAAGAAACATGATTTGTTTCATATGACTAGTGAAATTGTTAAAACTGAATCAAATATAACAATCAAATTAAATATGACAGAAAAGGAAAGATATCATAGAACATTAGGACATGTAGATTTTAATTATTTAAAAACAATGTGTGATAATCAAATGATTGAAGGTTTGCCAAAGGAACTAGTCTGATTATTTGAAATGTGGAATATGTTTGCAAAATAAAATGCATAATTTGCCATTTAAAAATGAGAGAACTAGAGCTAAAGAAGTATTAGAGATTGTACATACTGATTTAAATGGGCCACACAGTACTACGGGTTTAAACGGTGAGAAATATTTTCTAACTTTTATAGATGATTACAGTAAGGTAGCTAAAATGTATTGTGTCAAATCGAAAAGTGTAGTATACAATTGTTTTATTGACTATGTAAATATACTTGAAAGTAAGACAGAAAAAAGGGTAAAAAGACTGAGATGTGACAATGGCAAGGAAGAGATATTACGAATATGTCTAGATGTTTATTAGAAGAGGCCAAAGTACATAATAGGTTCTGGCCTGAAGTAGTCAAAACAGCTTCCTAGATATTTTGTTAATTTATGAAAATGTTGGGTATAGAGTATTACTAAATGACAAAATAGTCGTAGCAAGACATGTAGATATAATTTAAGATGGTACAAATTATATGAGTTTTAGAGAAGAGTCAAGAGAGGCTTATGATATAGGTTTAAATGAAGGTAAAAATGAAAATGATAGTGATAAAAATGAACATGAAATAACAAATGGAAATATAAATGATCAAAATTCTAATTTAGGGTTGAGAAGATCAACCAGAGAAAAACGAAAACCTTCTAGACTTAATTGTAGAACTTGACTCCTTACAGGATACACAATTTGAATTGTAAAATAATAAGTTTAAACAAGAAATAGATTTTTTAAACAAAAAACAGATATTAAAAATATGAAGGTTTACAATTATATTACAGGTTATACTTTGAATTTCGATGCAGACAATTAGACTTTGAGAATTTGATTATTCTGCTGTAGCTACTGGGGCTGTGCTCGAGCCGTGTTACTGGATTCATTACCATTACAAGAGCTGCGTAGGTAAAGGTTTTCTAAAGGAGAAAATAATCAAATAGTTAATAACAAAATATAGAACAAGATGTATACATATATATAACTCTTAATCAGGTATGCTAGAATGGGTTGTAAGGTAAACTCTTTGAAACATTTTGTATAATGATAAGCAATAGAAAAGTTCCTTGACTACAGTGGTTGATGGCTAATAAACGGGTGTCAACTAAATAGAACTATGGCTGGTCTCTTTCCCTTACGGTACTGCCAAAGCATTCAATAGTACAAACAAATCTAATTGCAATTACACTATGGGTAATACCAACACAATAGGAGTCCAAAAACTATGCGTGAACCCCACTATGACTCTATAGCAGTTCCCTGGTTTGCTCACCGGAGCTAAAGTCGCACGAGAAGCGTGACTGCTTAACCAACACAAATAAAGAGTTCCATCAACTCAACTGAGAAATGGAATACAATATAGACAACCTGGTTGTAGCCATCCAAAATTTAAACAGGTGTACATGACGTTCACGGCGTCATGAGATACATTGGGTCAAAATAGACTAATGGAACTTGTGGACGTTTAGCAAGTCTCTAACTAAGACATTACTGCATTCCACTGATTTACAATATATGAAACTAGTAATTATAAGACTTGTCCCACATTTTGGAGGACGCAATATTTAAATTTGGGAGTCAACAAGACTTAAGACTTAAATTTGATTAACTCTCAACACGACATACTGTCAAAACAAATGAAATCCGTCTCCGGCTACATACAGAATACTAAAAAAGGTCCAAATGGATTTTGCCTATTTTTTACAACAAAAAACTAGATAACGAGTCATAAGGACTTGTTGATTATTTCACTATACTTATTTGATTGAAGTCCGTGGTCCTATCCATGACGGCGGGGGATCCGACGGCTCAAACTTCATGCTTGTCATCGAAGTTCGTCGTCCTGTCCATGGCAGCGGTGTATCCGACGCCTCATACTTCATGGTCGTCGTGTTCTTTGATGCTGCACAGTGCAGACTTTCCTCCTTTGACGCTGGATAGCAGTAATTTGGGTATAATGTGAACCTGGCTGGTGTCCTTTATATAGTTCTCAATCTGGTACGAACGGAACAAAGCAAAAAGGGTGATAAACACAGGAATATAGACAAGGAGAAAGACGGATGAAGGCAAGGTGAAAAGGAGTGACGCTTACAGGAAAAGGGGGGGGGGGAGCATGTTTCCTTGAATCGCCGCTAGTCTTGTCTGACACGATGTAGGTCAGTGGGTCGATCCCAATATCCACTTCATTTGTTTGTCAGGTGTAGTTACGATAGTAGGTGAGGCCGCCATCATTGAATAATCTTGAGCTTCACATGTGTGACAAGCGAATCCAATGACATCTTGAAATAATGAGTAGACACCAAAGCATCTTATATTTAAATATATCTGTTTTAATTATGTTATTTAGGATCATTTATTATTTTTATGAGAATTTGTGATATAGATGTACTTTACTATATTTTCTTGTAGACAGCATGGCAAGCGTATGTAAATTTATCCGACATCATTCAATGGCAAAGGGTATGCGTTTAAAGTATTTTATTCATAAATATGATAATATTAATCCTTTTCTTTGCTAACTGCCACAGTATTTACCAAAGGACAATATTTTTAACAACCACGTGTTTCAACTTAGGGAGATATGTAATTTTATCTGACAGCATCTAGTCAGAGAAAATAAATTTTGAGGTAGATTACTGTTAATATTGTTTCTTCCTTTCGTAAGTTATTAAAATATTGACATTTAAATGTAGCTTTCCAATCTGTCTGATTGACATGCTAAATAATGATGATAATTTTGTGTATAATAATATTGTCTATGTAAACTATGTAAATGCAGAAAATCCTGTTTAATATAATGATGCGATGAATAGTTATGATTCTAAAAATTGGAAAAATGCAATGGATAAGGAAATTAATTGCTTAGCCAAAATTAATACATGGATGTCTGTTATTAAACCAGAAGATAAAAAAAAATACTAGATTTAAAATGGGTTTATACAAAAAACGCTAATAATGTTTATAAAGCTAGGTTAGTAGTTAGAGGATACCAGCAGAATGATTTAATTGATGATATATACTCTCCAGTAGCAAGAATGCAAACCTTAATAATTTTATCATATTGTTGTCAGAATAATTTAATTATTGAGCAAATGGATGTAGAAACAGCGTTTTTGAATGGGAAAGTTAAATCAGAAGTTTATGTTAAACAACCACAAGGTTATGAGGATGGTACGAATAAAGTATTAAAATTGGATAAAACATTGTACGGATTGAGAGAAAGACCAAGAGCTTGGTATGAGTGTTTAGATACTTATTTGAACATTTTAGGTTTTGTAAGAAGCGAGAATGATTGTTGCTTGTATATGTTAAACGATGAGAACAATCATAATGTCTATTTAATTTTGTTTGTAGATATTTGCTCATGTGTTGTAAAGATAAAACTAAGTTAAGTATCGTTAAAAATTCTTTGTTTAAAGGATTTCAAATGAAAGATTTGGGTAAAATAAAAACTTATTTAGGTATTAATATAAATTATGAATGTGATAAAGGAAAAATGACTTTGGATCAAAGAGATTATATCTTATCTTTAGCAAGGAAATATGGAATTGAAAATTCTAAATTGTATGCTACTCCGATGGAACAAAATTTAAAATTAGAAACTGCACAATCGGCATGTGATGAAATGAAGTATGGAAATATAATTGGAGCTCTTTTGTATATTAGTTCCGGAACAAGACCTGATATAAGTTTCAGCGTAAATTATTTAAGTAGATTTCAAAATGGTTATGATAATACTCATTATAAATATGCTGTGAGGATATTAAAGTATTTAGTTTTGACCAAAGATTTAAAGTTAACCTATAATAGAAATGTTAATTCAGAGATCTTAAACTGTTACGTAGATGCTGATTGGGCAGGAGATATTATTGACAGAAAATCGACGACAGGATATGTTATTAAAATGTATGGAAATGTGATTTTTTGGAAATCTAAGAAAGAAAGTAGTGTAACAAAATCATCCACATCAGCTGAGTATGTTGCATTGTATGAGTGTGTTAGTGAATTAAAAGTTGTAAAAGATATTTTGCTAGATTTTAATATTGAGGTTTGTGACCGGATAAAAATGTATGAAGATAATTCTGGTGCAATAAATATAGCTAAGTATGGTAATTTTACAAAAAATTCGAAGTATATAGAGACACATTATCATTTTGTAAACGAGAGTTATGAGAAGGAGAAATTGATATTGTTAAAATAGATTCTGATGAAAATGTGGCTGATATTTTTACCAAGCCATTAGGTCAAAATATGTTTGAAAAATTCAGACATGAAATGAATGTTATATAAATTGGTATGATTAAGGTTGGACTGTAATATAAATTTAAGGAGGCATGTTAAAATATAGGTAAATTTATCTTTTCAGCAAATGAATATGTAATTACAAGTGACATGTAATGCGCAGGTGTGTTTGCGCAGTGAAAGTAATACTTCTGTGTGTGTGTTTGTGGGGGATTGAGAGTTAGTAGTCAAATGAATGTTGCCACACACGTACACTTAAGTTGTCTAGTGTACAAGTATAGATTGCTTGTTCGTTACAAATAAACTGTATAGATTGCTTGTTTGTTATATTTTAACAAAAACCTCATTGTAGTGCTTTCATTAGAAAACAATTTTTTCAGAGCAAACCAATTTAAATATGGTAATTTTAATAATATCCTCGTGTTTTTTTAAGGTTTTTATAACAAAGTCCAAAAAAACCTCTGTGAATGTCCAAGAAGTTTACGAGAAACAATGAGTTATGTTTTATGATTTTCAAAAATTTGATCGCAGTAAACATGATACCTCTTTGATTTACCCTGCAAGAACTTAAAAATGTGGCCGTCTTGTGCACTTGTGTCGTGAATTAAAATTTCGTCTGCACTTTGCACGGAGACTATATTTTGATTCATTCTGTTTAGCTTGAGAGGCAACAAGCTTACCTTGCTTGGTTTTATTATGGTGTGGTTTAAAAAAGAAGGACCTTAATGTTTTTGGCCAAGGTAAGGCTATATTTCGGAACAAATGAAATGTACATTTAGTAAAACTATGTAAAGTTTAAAAAGTGTTTCTCGCAGTATTATGTTCACTTTCCAAGCCATAAATAAGATAACTCATAATTTGTTAAAATGTGGGGTTTCCTAGGACCTGACAATTAATTAATGTTATTATAAATTCCAGGCTATGTCATCCTCTGACAAAAAGCAAGTTGATCATACTGTTGAGGAGGCAAGCAATCTCCTTGCTTCAGCAGATTCAATATCTCAGCTTATGCGACTAAGAAATATATTTAAAGGTGTCTCCAGCTGACCTCCATTAGACTGTTACATTTATGTTATTTCTTTTTGGTGTGCCTCTTACACCCTAATATATTCCTAATAAATGGCCGGGAGCAGTAGTAATATGTTTGTATATCTGGCACTTCTTTCTAATGCACGAATATTGATTATGTAGGGATGCTTAGCAAATATATGATGCTTATGTTACTATGCTGACTTTATCATAAGATGTTGAAGTGATTCATTTATCATTAGGTTTGTTTGAAATATGGCTAACACAACATATTACCCTATCTATCAACATGACTTAAGTTTTTTTATATGTTTGAACTTAACATTTTATAAGTGAAAAGATATCAACTTGCTGTGATTTAAATTTTTTTAAGGCTGTGCTGGTTGAAGTCAACACTTAAAATTCATTTAACATGATAAAGTAAAGCATAAAGTAATCATTATCAGTTTGATGTATTATCACAAATTATTAAGCAAAGTAAAATAAAGTGAAGTATATTATTATTTTACTGCAATAGTATTTTGTTTGAGCTCTAATTTGCCCTTTAGCCACCAGGGTAAAAGTGGAAAGACAGAACAGTAACGGCTGAGATAGGTCATTGACTAGTCAGTTGTTTGAAAACTAGCTCCATCCATCTATGGAAGGCCTGTAGTTTTATCCTCGCGCAAATCATAATCTTAGCTGAACCTCTGCTTTAAGTGAAACAGGATGAAATCCGAGTTTAGTAGAATTTAATTGAAACAGTGAACGCTTTTGTCAGATAATGGTTAATGAACCAATCACAAATATAAAGCTCAAATATTTCTGTAGAGTATAATTTATTACATTCACCTTCATCAGATAATATACAGTGGCACATTCCACCATTCTAGCAAAGAATTTGACTTATTCAAGCATGTAGTCCCGTGCATCTTTATTTGTGTTTTATATGTTACTTATTAATGTTTTTCTTCTTATGAAAAAGGAATATTTCCGAAAATTTAAAATCATTGTGTAAATGTGAAAGTATAAATAAGTTGGAAGTCTGAAAAGTGAAAAAATGAATGAAGCAAGAAGTGTGCTTGTCCCTAGCAAGGCCTAACCTAACTATCCTTTCATATTGGCTTCCTTCACTTATCACTTACTTAACATTAATGTATATTGTGTTTACACTGTCTTATTAATAATCTATTTAAAATGTAACCTGAATCCTATACACAAATAATTTAGTTTAATAATTTTGTAGCTAAGATATCACAACATAACATTGTTTCATTTAAAATATTATAACTTCACACATTTCACTAGTTTAAGATTTTATTTTGTAAGACCAGTTTAACATTTTTGTCAAACAACAATAATTTTATTCTTATTAAAGCTTTGTGGGTAAATTTCTCCCACATACTTAAGTTAGTAGTGACAATGTTTTGTCTGAATTTTAAGTCTAAATATAATCAAATTTGAAAAATTTAATTCCCATTAACCAAAAATAAGTATTTATTTCAGATAGGCCTACATGAATTATATTTTTCAAATATTATGTTTTGTCTTGAAAAAGACCTCATGAAAATCAGTTGAAATGTCAATTTAACTCATGTGGAAGGAAATTACCCAAAACACTTTCATCTGAATGAGTTTTCACTAAACCCTATATTTTTACTCTCTTCTTAGGAAGACATAGTATTTTGTAGTGAACAAGGATTCTTTTTATAAAGGGTTGGTATAAAAAATTACATGACTTACCATCAAAATAAATAGGCTATCTACAATTTACAAAATTGTAAAGATATCTGACACCCCGGTTGGAAGTGCCAGCAATTTGATATTAAAGCTTAAAAGCAAACAATAGAGTTGCAATCTGTGGTTACAACAATGCTATATAGAAGTTTGGTTTATACTGTGCCATTTGTTTTAAACAATATAACCATCATTACTAGTGAGTTTTATAGTCAAACATTCAAATTAGTTGAACTAACTCTATTTAGACATTCCATGTTGCACTGCTATTTATTTATCAATTGCTTAAAGTGAATATTGGATTACACATACCAAGTGCTAATAATCTTTTCATTGTTGTCCATTAAAATCTCAATAAGAATATTATTTATATTTACAGATTAGAATTTGCTGCATCACAGTGGTTAAAACTGGCTTCTAATGCTGGAGAACTACTAACTAAACTTTCTAATAAGGAGAACTTAAGCAATGAAGAGCGAGAGGAAATAGAACATTGGCTATGCCTAAAACAGGAGTGTGAAGAAGTCCTTGGGAGTGAAAATGATATTTTTGTAAAACCATTTGAAAGAAGATTTCTTAATAGAATAGGTATTAATTTTATTTTACTTTACACTGTAATATGTATGTTTTAATTTGATAATTCATGTTTAAAAAAAACAACAGTGCCTCATATTATCTAGAAATTATTTATTGTGTCACTAGCATAGAGTAATATTTACTTCCAATACTGATACAAGCACTGCATTGCTCATTTTTAGATTCTCTTTGCTTTCGATACAACATTGTGCATTCACATTCTTTTTATTTGTGTTATTGACTATGATTCTTTCTTAATTAGACTTAATAATCTCTTTCATGTTGTTTAATTCAACAGGTACATTTCGGAAATAATAAAATTGTAAGTCTAATATGAGGGAAAGAGATTTTTTAAGTTGAAAAATTTGTGTCATTTTATTTTGTCACTATTCGTTAGGCAACCACTATTTCATTAGAGTTGGTGGTCAGTTTGTTGCAACTAGTGTAAGTTCACTGTTTGTGTGAGATCGTTGTATCTCGGGTAGGATCTCCACTGAATATCAAAGTATAAAATGGTAGTTAAAATAAAGTAGACTGTTTAAAAAAATTTAATGAAATCGATGTCGGTGGCTGTAACCCACAAGCTCAACGGTAACAACTTTAAATTGTGGAAGTTTCAGTTAGACGCCATATTGTGTGGGAAGTGTTTGATGGAATACGTAACCGAAGATATGAACGAAAATCATTGACAACACAAAAAGCAAACAATCGCAAGGCAATGGTGGTTCTAATATCATCCCTGGAGAATGAAAAGGCTCTACATGTTTAACTTGCACCACAGCAACAAAATATTGGTCAAGTTGAGTGCCATTCACCAGAAAAGGAGTGAAGTGGCGGTTATGACACACTATGAGGAATTTTTTAGTTTAAAAATGGAAGAAAATGAACCACTAACAATATATGGGTCCAAAACTATGAAGCTTGCCTCTGAAATTAAGTATCAAGCTGAAAATCTTTCCGACAACACAAGGATGATGAGGATCATCAGTGGTCTAACACCACTTAATCAAACTTAGAGACATTGTGGTACAATATAAGAGCAGGAATAGACTTGAACAGCTTGTTGGCACGTCTGCGCCAGGAAGAAGACCAGCAGAACAAGCAAAGTGGACTGGATAGTGACACATTTTCTTCCCTAAAAGGCAAACATAGTTCAAGGCTTTGGACAAGTAACAGCAAGACCAAGGACACCAATTCAATTGAAGACCGAAAGAAGGTAACAAAGGGTCGTAGTTGTGGCCAAGTGGGACACTGGCAGCTTGATTGTCCAAAGAAGGAAAATAAAACTTCAGTTGCGTTCATGGTACTATCAAGTGAAATTACAAACGGTGCTTTCACAGATGTGTGGATCATTGAATTGAGTGCATTGCAGCACATGACAAGTAGAAAAAAGTAGTTCAGTGAACTGAATGAGAACTCCTCGGGGAAATACGTGAGAGTTGCTAATGGTGCAAAGCTTCTGATTTGTGGACATGTATCAATCCACATGTCAATGTGGAATGGTAATAATTGGGAGCAGTATGTCTTAGAAAACGTTTAGTATGTTCCCAGTTTGGGGCCAAACCTCTTTTCTACTGGGACAGTAACATCGCAAAGTTCCGTGATGGTAGAAAGAGAGCGTGTTTGCGACTTGCAATATCTGGATGAGACAATTGCGGTGATTGGAGTGAAAGGTAGTGCCAACCAATATGGTTTGGGACTTCACTTGGACAGTGAAGTAATGACAAACAATGCCACAGTGGTGTCACTCAAAAGGTGGCATTAGAGAATTAGGCATTTGAACGTGAACACAATAAAAACTACGGTAAAAAACAATTTTGTAAGGGGCGTGTTATTCTTCAAAGAGAAGTTTTTCTGTGGAGAGTGTGCTTGAGGAAGATACTATGACTTTCCCATCTAACACAAAAGGAGCATTAATATCAACCTGGTGAAATGCTTCACACAGATCTGTGGTCCCATGGATACAACTTCAGTGGGAGGCCACAGATACATGCTTGTATTCAAAGATGAAGCTACGAGTTTATGATATGTGCACTTCCTAGTGCATAAATACGAAGTGAGCAAACAGATTGATGGCTAATTTAGGACAGTGGAAGCTGTAACTGGTAAAAAATTCAACTCTATGAGAATTAATAATTGACTGGAGTTTGTGAAAAAAGAAATCTCAAAATTGCTACAAGAATATGGTGTGAAACATGAAAGAACTTCACCCAACACACCAGAGCAAAACAGACGAGCCGAGCGAGATAATCGCACCATCCAAGAATCAGCGAGAACAATTCTGTTAGCAAGTGATCTGCAGAAAAGTTTGTGGTTAGAGGCAGTCAGGGCAGCTATTTACATCCTCAACGTAACTCCGGATTCAGAGAATATGAGCAGGCTCCTTTCGAGTAGTGGTTTGGGGAAAAACCCAAATTTGAGTCACTTGAAAAATCTTTGGTGCAGAAGCATATGTTCATGTGCCAAAAGAGCTCAGGAGGGGTAAATGGGATGCAAGAGCATAGAAAGCTTACCTTGTAGGGTGTGAGTCCACAATGAAGAACTGCAGACTGTAGAATCCATTAACACGGAAAGTGATTGTCTGCTGTGACATGTCTTTTAATGAGAATGACATCGCATCCAAGATGTCTGAGGTTGAACCAATCTCTGTGGACAACTTCAAAGAGGTTGAAGACGATGAAGAGGACATAGAAGTCTTTAAAAATCAATTGCCACATGTCGTTGAAAGTCCATAGATGGACGTGCAGGCCGGAGTTCAAAGTCCATCGTTGTGTGATGATCTTGTGAAAGCCGTAGAAGATCAACAAAACAGAGGAGCATACAGTCTACGACCATATTTGCAGCAGCCAGACTGGTATGAGTCACATGGAAATTGTGCAAGAATTGAAGAAGTTATCACCTACGAAGAGGCAATAAATTTGAAGGATGTGGACAAGTGGCAGCAAACCATTAAAGAAGCACTGGAGGCCTTGAAGAAGAATGAAACATGGGAACTAGTTTCACGACCACCTGAACAAAATATTGTAACCTGTAAGTTGGTATACAAAGTGAAGCATGTGCCAGGCTCAAGTGAAGTGAAACCAAAAGCTCGCTTAGTAGCCAGAGGTTTCAGTCAAAGAGAAGGAATTGACCATAAAGAGGTGTTTTCTCCTACGGTCAGATATGATTCTGTAAAAATCATGCTGTGCATTACAGCAAAGAAAGACTTAGAGAGCGCACAGTGTGGCGTGAAGGCAGAATTTTTAAATAGAGAACTAGAAGAAATTTTTATAGAACCCCAAGAGGTTTTGATGTTTGAGGCCGTAGCCTGGTATGGCAACAGAAGAAGATTCTATGTGTTTTAAACAAGCTTCAAGAGCTTGGAATGAAAAATTTACAGACTGCCTCAGGAAATTCAACTTAACGTCGAGTTCAGTTGATCCATGCATGTTCTGTGGAGAAGTGAATCGACACAATATCTGTTTGCTGAGTTATTCGGATGATGGCCTGGTGTTAACAAAAAGCAGTGAAGCAATTTAGGAATTACTAGAATTCATGAAAAATTATTTTGGGATGACGACCAGAAACTGCAGGTAGTATGTGGGCTTAGAGATACACCATGATCATGCTGCAAAGAAAATTGGGATTGGACAGCAGATTTACATAAAGAAGATTCTGATGAAGTTCAACATGACAGATGCAATTCTAATAGGCACACCAGCCGATTAAAATGCAAAGCTCATGAAGACAGAAGACAAATGCTTCATGGATTTTCCATACCTTGAAGTGGTTGGATCTCACTTATATGCAGCAATGGTGTATAGACCAGACATTGCATGTTCATTGAGCATTGTCAGTCGGTTTTTAGAAATCCCAAACTCTAAACATGTGGTAGCAGTGAAGTGGGTCTTGAAATATCTGAAAGGAACACCAGATATGAGAATCACGATTCATCAACATCACTGATTGGATATAGAGATGCGGCTTTTGCTGGTATGGACGAACACATTTCAGTCCATGACTGGTTTCATCTTACTCATGGGCAGTTGAACAATTACCTGGCACAGTCAGAGACAAATAAAGTAACACTGTCAACCACTTAAGCAGACTATGCTGCAAGTCGTGAGGGAGTGCATGAAGCATACTGGATCTGTCATATACTCAAGGACATGGGTGAGGAATGTGTAAGTCCCACATCAACAACCAAAACACACTCAGACTAATTAGAAACCCAGAAGTGCTTGCCAGAATGAAGCATTTTGACATGCAACCTCATTTCATCAGAGAGTCCAATTAAGAAAACATTGTTATGGTGCAATACAAAAGACTGAACATAGTGAAAATATACGCCGAGTGGGAGTGTTAAAAGAAATGGCGCCGCATATTACCTAGAGACTATTTCTTATGTCACTAGAATAGAGCTAGTAATATTTATTTCCTATGCTGGTATGCTGCATTTTACATTCTGTGTATCTGTGTTATTGACGGAACGATTCTTTCTTAATTAGACTTAATAATCTCTCTCGTGCCATTTACTTCAACACTTAATCAGGTATAAAAAATATTAAAATGTGAATTAGATTAAGTAGGTTCTCTTTAACAGTTCGATTCCTGACTATGTGCTCTAATTGCAGTATTTTTCGCACCATTCTCTAACTATACAAATATTAGTACATTTCCATCGAACTAACCGATTCTCTTCTTACCCCTTTGCTTAAGTTGATATTAACTTATGACTTATATACATCAGTAATATAAAACAACATTATTGCTTATTTTTGAACATATTTTTAATTCAATAACTCTGTTTATCACTCTCTTTTATAACCTACCCATGTAGAAAGAAACCAACACTAAACAATTAATTTTATATGAAAAGCGAAGCTTAAGGGATGAAGAATTACAATTACTTAGATCATTCGTCACTGAGTTATACTCAAATAAATTGAAAAATGACAACTGGACACGGGAATCAAACCTGGGACCTTTGGCTTAGCGTACCACTGCTCTACCACTGAGCTCTCCAGAGATAGTACCATGCTCAAGGCCATTCTTCACTAATAGTTTAAGACATAGTCTATGTTGGTTTAAAATTAGAGCCATAAATATGTATTTTCTTCTATCAATATTGGTGGATTTGTAAGGCCTTTTTCTTATTTCATCTTCCAACTAATTGATTATTGCAATTGTTTTGTATTATTTTTGTGTAGATCCCAAGGCATGTGAATACACATTTAAATCACATTATAATATCTAGTAAGGAATATATATATACACAAAATTATGTCTTAAACTAATGAAATGTTTGAAGTAATAATATATTAAATGAAACAATGTTATGTTGTGACACCATAATTACAAAACTATTTAATTAATCTAATTATTTGTATACACAGTTTCCAGCTATATTTGAAAATAGCTTATTAAGAAATTGGATCAGAAACATTTGACGTAGATTGACAATCTAATTAAGTTACATATAAAACCTAGAACATGTTAAAATTGTTTCAAGTCATGTAGTAAAATTAAAGTAGTTGTTACATAAATTATTATTTAAAATATATTGATGTAAGAGATAAATTGAAACCATATTCACGTTCATTTAGACGACTCTGATCTTTACAAATACCTTAAGGAGCATGGGCCCAATACATTTTTAAGTATATAGTTTCACTCTCTTTTTACATTAACATATTTTAAATAATAATTTATACAACCATAACTTTCTTTTTAATATACAACTTAAAACAATTTAAACATGTTCTTGCTCTACAATTTACCTTATTTGGATTGGTATTCTACATAAAATATTTTTATCTGATTTATTAATAATCTATTTGAAATTTAACCTGAATCATATACATAAACAATTTAATTTTATAACTTTATAACCACGGTGTCACAGCAAAACATTGTCTCATTAAAAATATTATAGCTTTACATATTTCACTAGTTTGAGACTTTATTTTGTAAGAGCCATTTAAAATCAGTATGGATAAGATGTTTAACATATTTTTTTTATGATAAGCTGTATAAAATATGTTTATATTACACTTCATATAAAATTTCACTTACTGTTTGTTAGACCTCAATGTGTAACAAACTTAATGAAATCATTTCTTTCATACGCTCCTTACTAAATATTTTATAATGTTTTCTTAAATTTTAGACTTGTATAGGTAGTCAACATTTTTATTATTTAATTTCAGATGAAATGACTGAATCAGAAGATCATACAAGTGATGAAAGAGCGCATTATGAAACAAGTAATGATTCAGATACAAGCATACAACACATTGGGGAGTCTATATCTGAAAGTGATATGGATTTCCAACCCAACTTTCTTGATAAGCTTGATAATTTCATTCAGACATTTAAGCGTAAAACTGATGCCAATGTTAGAAACATTAAGGATGATTATGATCTGAAAGATAATGAATTAAACTCATCCATAATTCCAACCATAACTACAAAAAGGAAACCTCTAGAAAATATAGTTGAGGTGGAAGGTATGTCATTAAATTTAAACAAATTGAACTTACCAGGATAATGTTACTATAGAAATTTAAAAAAAAGAAGTATCAATATTATTACTTAAGTATCCAGTGCAACAAACAATTTTAATAGTACAGTAAAAATAGTATCAAAACTGCTATAATAAGGAAATAATTGCAATGTTAGTGAAAATCAGCACACACACACACACACACACACACACACACAATATATATATATATATATATATATATATATATATATATATATATATATATATATATATAGATCATCGTATCTATTTTTAGAATCGAAAGAGTCCCGAGTTGTAGGGTACCTGCTTTAGCAGTTATTTTGACTTAGATTAGGGTGCGCGAAGGTCTAAGTGCATGTCTCCACCGCCGGCACCATGCAGATATCACAACTACATACTATTGCTTTAAACATACTCGTTCTGGCAGTTATATTCAATATTTAGTGTGTGTAACATTGTGTTATTATTTTATAGATATTATTATTTTAAAGGGATATAGTCCAAAAGTTTCTGTAGCTCATTCAATTAGTGTATTTTAAAATTAATATAACAACTTTTTTAAATGTCTGAAAATAATATATGTTTTATTTTTAAAGAAAACCTTTTTAATGAGAGTATTAATGCTGGTGAATATGCGATGGAAACTTTTAAAGAAAGAGGTGATGGCAGACACCATTTATTAATTATTTATTATTATTATTTATTATTGTTATCGATAGGACTTATAGAAAATATTATACATACAAAACTGTGTAACATTGTTGCATTAAAGAGAGGAAAAAAAAGTGAAGATATAGCATTAAAGAGCTCACCAAAAAAATTAAGTTCAGAAATAATTATTGAGATAAAAAAAGAATGATTTTTATTGTACAGAAATCATGCCACATAATTTTAAAGAGATAAAATTGAACAAAATATGTGCTAGTAGAAAGACGCAGTGCTCATTGTACTCATCATTACATTATTGGAAACAAAGAATAAAGTAATTGAACGAGCAGTTCAAAGAAATGTTAAATTGGGATAGAGATGCATGTGCATATTAGTAGTGCCATCGATTCAATTGCAGTCAGGGCTATGTACCATATTAATTGTTACAGAGAATTTGTTAAAGAACTAAGTGCATGAAAATTGACATGCCTCTACATGCATACACAAATACAGTTAAATCTGCAATGAAGACAATCTTTGACTGCTTTTAAGCTGCAAGATTTGATAGAAACAGTACAAGGTGACGTTCCACAGGGCAAAACTGTAAAAAGCAAACTAATAAAACATTATGCTGATGATATTATTATGACAAAAAAACTTTTTTTGTTTAAAAAAATTGTTCATGGATTTTTAAGTGAAAACTGGCATAGCAAGAAAAAGGAAAATTAAACTGAAGAAAAAATTAGAATAGTTAATCAAAAGTGGCTGAAATAGTGCGAGTGGATATTGCATTTATGATTTATGATACTAGTTCTTACCCTCACAGCAAAATGGGCTTTTAGACGGCATTGACAAAATGATTCTTGAGTTTGTAAACATTTTATTGGAAACCATAAACGAAAAAAAAAAAAAAAAAGTGATTTGAAAAATCTGAAAGGAAAAGTACTAATATTGCACATAGCATAATATCTGCAGTTAAAATTAGATCCTTTCAGTCACCTTTACAGCTTAGTATAGCAATGTTCATTTAATAAAAAATTGGGTCAAAAAATTTAATTGCTATGTTATTTAAATTAGGGCTCACCTCTTCTTATATAGATGTAAAGATATTAGAAACATCAATATTAATGGCCCCACCAGAATAAATTGAGCCTGCAGATTTTGCACAATTTATATTTGATAACTGTGATTTCAATATAAAACTATTTAGGATTATCATACTTTTCACAACATAGTTGGTATTAAATGTTAAACTCTTGATATTTCAGTATATTATTTGTCAGACACAATTAAAAAAACGCTCAAAATCAAAGCATTCTGCCCGTATTGAAAAGAAAGGTATTGTAAATGTGATATGGTTTGAAAAAAAAAAAAACATAAGTGGAATTACGCAACTATCTTTTTAAGGATTTAAATGTTCCTTTTAGCTTGAAAAATTATAATGAAATACCATTTCCATGTGATGCTCTTTGGATGACTGGAAAGTTTAATGGATTGGAAAATATTCCCAGATGGCAAGGGTCAGTGGAAAAATCATGTGTAAAGAACCTTCTGATCAATCGAGAATAATATCTTTACTGTTCATAATTGCTCCCCCAAGGGACTATAACACTATATACACATCTCTAATGATGGCTGTCAGAGAATCAAAAATATCAAACTTTGAAACAACATTTGTAGCATTTGATCAAAATTTATATATATGAAGGCTGTTGATAAAGTGCTTTCTGCTCAGCCAGATTCTGAGTTAAATAATGTAATCATAAGAATTGTAGGGTTCCATTTAATAATGCCACTTTTAGGTTGCATAGGATTTATCATGGCAGAAAATGGCCTGAGAGATATTAAGTGTCTTTTTAGCACAAAAATCTGTTGAGTACATTTTAACGGGATATATATATATATTCTCTCGTGCCATTTGAAGATACTTAGTACATTCAACCCTTTCAAAGATTATTTTAAAAGATATTTATTTTACTGATGAAGAACTTGATGTCGTGAATGAAACATTTAGGACTTTCCATGATATATTGCCACAAAAAGAAAAACTTTAAGATAATGATCACATAAAAATTGACAAAAAAAAACTAGAATTAAAAGTAAATTTAATATGTTCCAATTTCTAATCTATGGGTATAATTTTGGTAAATAATTAATAAATTCAATTATAAATGGTTTTTTTGGTATATATAAAAAATGCAATATTTATTTTTTATTTCAGATAATTCTGGAAAGCATGTGACAAAATGAGATAAAAAATAACACTCTAAACTTTTGAAAATTAGGATTTAATAATGTATTAAAATTAATAATATGTATAAATAATGTATAACTAATGTATAAAACATAGTTGAATAAGACATTCTTTTGTATTTACATTTAATTTGCATGATTAAATCAATACTAATATTAAATAGTGATTAAGTACACTTTGCCCCATCTAATCCTTTTTTTTAACACCACCACCATATTTAGGGTATGTTACGCCCATGTGCAGTAATTTATTTTACGACCCCGCCCCACTCATTTTCCCCTCAAACACCATCTGTTTTAGTAGAAAATACAAGAGCACTAAGGAACTATTTAAAACGTTATCACTTTGAACAAGCAAACAAAGCACGCCACACAGAAATACAAAATAATTCATGAAAGAGGTGAAAGTACGAGAAGTCGAGAACTAATCATATGCAGTGGAAATACAAAAATTAAACATATGCAGCGCATGAGTCGATTTGCAGGTGCTGTGATCGCGGAAGAATAGTTCTAAATTCTATTTTAACGAATGAAGAAAGATGACTAACAGTTAACTCTTCTTTTATATATCACACTAAATACTACAAATTTGTTTTATTGTTACATTCAAGTTTGCCATAGCTGTCACATTTCAATATTATTTTCCCTCCCCCAAACTTTGCCGCCCTGGTCAGCTGCACATGTTACAATTACCTAAAATATGGCCCTGACTACTACTACCACTACTCAGGATTAGTTTATTTTGGGTTTTAATACATTCATTTAGTAATATTTCAATATATTATCATTTCATTTGCATGAAAAAATATGTAATTTTTAATTAAATATTGAAAATAGCCATAAAATGACAATTTTACACCATTTAACTTCAAAGCAGTTACCCTTTCACTTGGGACTTAAGTTTTCCGAAGAATAATTGTTCTCAAACATGTCTTCAAGTTTTCATCAACATCACTATTAATTCCTTTTTCAAACTTAATTTTACTGTACTATGATGTATCACTAATCTAATTCTGATCATACCCAAAAAACTTTCAAGTTCAATCTTTTAAATAAGTTTTCACTCTAAACTTTATGTGTTATATTCTTATGTGTTAAGAGCTCTAAATTAGTTATTTTTAATTTTAGTTACTTGCAAACTGTCAAAAATTGATAGGGTAACAAAAAAAGGTTCTTAACTATATATGAGAATGTATTTGATACCATTGGTATGCTATTTAAGTTTAGGGTTTGACTATATTTGTTTTGTATGTGCTTTAGAACAAAGTTTGAAAGTTAAATTAATACAATACCTTAACCTCTCAATAATGACTTCCAATGGCCATTGATCCCATTACTCTACATTACTTTATTTTTATGGTGTAATTTACAGATTGTAAGTTGGGTCTCATACATTTTACCTAACCCAGCCCATGGGATACCAGAGGATGAGAACTATCTCTGGATCCACATGGATAAAACTTAACAGATGCTTTCATGTAGTGAGGGTCGGCAATGACATCGACAGTGCGGCGGCTTAACAGCTGCAATAAAGTCGGTGGCGGCTAAGTTCTGTAAGAACCCAGCGACGTGGGATACATCACACCCCCCTGCACAGGGTTACATTGCTGGTACCAGGCAGAAGTGGTATCAGGATCGACTTGATGCACAGATCAAATGATTCTTGAGATGATTAAAAAATCGAACAGCAATGAGCATAGTCTCATGGAGTGGTAATTTGGCCATGGGGCTGCGGTGTAAATAGGAAAAGGGAAAACTACCACATTGTTTCCCTGAAAACCCCTTTTGTCAAGGGAACATACCAATGCTGGCTCTTCCTGGGGGTAAACATTCCGGAGGTAAACTAGTTTCCCTTTTGGATCGCCAGGCAGGGAATACTTCAGGAGGACCAATCAACAAATAATCATCAAATAAAACTAGCGTAGATAGGGAGAAGATATAGCATGGAGATTAACATTGAGAAGTCAAAAATGATGGCCATTTAAAAAAAATGAAGAGGCTCTGAAAATCAAGATTGGAAACCAAGAGTTGGAAAACATATAGCAATTCCAAGTACCTGGAAAGTCTGCTGACAAAGGATGTCTACTGCGCTAAAAAAATTGGGCCGAGGATCACCATAGTCAAGGAAGCTTTCAACAAGAAGAGGCTACTGCTGACCAGCAAGTAGCGTTTGGAACTACGGAAGAAACTGATTAAATGCTACATTTGAAGCATCGCACTGTATGGAGCAGAACTTGGACTCTTAGGAAAATGAAAAATAAATACTAAGAGAGCTTTGAAATGTGGTGCTGGTGAAGTCTTGAGAAGATCAGGTGACAGACACGGTGATATTTGACGTCCTAAGAAGAGTTGGTTGGTTGAGAACTATTTTGGATGGGATTCTTCAGCACAAATAAACTGGATCGAACATATCCTTAGGAGAAACGGTCTCCTGCATGACATCATAGAAGGAAAGTTTGAGTGAAAGAGTTGCTTAGGAAGGAGGATGATTCAAATACTAAATAACTTGAAGGAAATAAGAAAAATCTGGGAGCTGATGGAGGAGGCAAAGTACAGGGCACATTTGTGGTCCAAGTTCACTGACAAAAGGAATGGATCTGTCGTAAGACAAACACATAATATTAATAATAATAAGGTTGTGTGCGTATAACCCGAACGGGTAGTAAGACGCGGTGCTAATAATAATAATAATAATAATAATAATAATAATAATAATAAGGTTGTACATAAAATATTTAACAAATCATCACTATAAAAAAATTATAATATAGTTTAGATTTTTAAGTATTAGTCTATAAGGGGAGAAAATATTTTAATTCAAGTCATTGTTATGTAAGAGAATTGATCTGATTTCCTTCTATGATGCTCGTTTCATTGAGGTGCTTTTTAAAAGAAGTCTTCACACAGTGTGCCGTCTTTCACCCTCATCTATTTAAAACAAATGGAGCGTGCAGGAGAGCAGAAGAGATACAAGAAAATAATGTTGACAAGTTTATTAGTTATATCAAAAATAACAAACATAGTACAATGTCAAAATATAGCTAAATAGCTGAAAATATTCATAATAGGAATTTACTCTATTAAAGATATGACCCAGAGATTACAAAATTAAATTTAGAGTTAAAGTTCAGTTCAGGGTCCATTCAAGAAATCCGACCCGTGGATACCTGGTTACAAGTTCATTGGTGAGGTTCGCCTATAATGTCAATATTTCGAGATACTAATTTGTAAAGTTCTCGTACTAACCCTAGCAGCCTAAGCACATACATGCTATACATTTACCTCTCCACTCATTATCAATATGAAGTTAAGCCCTAACTGGCTATAAGTAACAATTCAGCATGATAGCCCAAAATAAAGTTAACTCTATTAGACCGCAAGGCCGTCACTTTCATTACCTTACAACTGAGCTTAACTACATATAAACATGATTAAACATCATGGGCTGTAGCTTTAGTTTCATTTTATCAAACCCTAAACTAGTAAACCTTATATCACTATACGTTACTAAGTTCAAATACCTATACATACAACTATGGTTAAACCTCATATGTTGTTATTTTAATAACCTTAACATCTGCTTGCAAGTATATCCTAGACTTATAACTCAAGTCTAACCTACTATACAATTTTAGGACCAATTCTATTAATGTTTCGGCTAGAAGAATCCTATGAGGCACATCAACAATACATGGTGTCTGAGAGACGACAATCCTACTCATTTAATATTTACATAAAGAACCTGATAATTTAAATTTAAATACAGAGCCATGCTCTCAGCCTAAAAATCAGAGATACAACCAAATTCCAAGTTAACGTCAGATACGCCGTAATGGCCGTCCCCATTATTTAACTCCAATGACTGCTCTCAATAACAATTTCAGTCTAACCTGCGCTAACATAACGCCACCAAAACGTGTTTACGCCTAACGCATAAAGCATAATAAAGTACCAAAGTTTAGTTTCATATACAGATTATTTTACACCCCGGTTGAATGCACCCCAAGTATGACCGGTTAAGGTAAGAGTGAAGATAGCACTTAAGGTGCACCAAAAGGATCTAAGTAAATTTTGACAAGCCGTGGATACGCCACTTAAATCCCCTTAGTCATGAACTAAGTTAAATCTCTCGAAGTTAAGCCTAAACAGTAAATTTAGAAAACAGTTCCCCCCATAATAATGCCAAAAGGAATTTCAAAGAATAAGTAATCCCAGAAGAGACGTCGGAGAACACCCTCACCTTAATGAGCCTGTGGTATAGTTAGTAGAGATTAGAAGTATACAGTCCTTTTTATACGATTTGTGAGCGTCGATTCTGACCTCAGAGAGGGGGAAATGAGGGAAGGAATAAATGAAGGAAAGGAAACGAGCAGCGCTCAGGTGGGAGAAAATGGCAGCTCTGGGGTTTTAAAGATAGCGCTGATAGCATTTAATTTTAGGAGAACCGGAAACAGCTCAAGTCAAGTTCGACGATTTCTTCTTGGTGGGCGGGGCCTTAATCACAGTCGAAGTGAAGGCAGCGGCCCCCCTCTCAGTGTCTGTTGGGTTTTCTCGAGTGCGTGCGTGTCCAAGGCGAGCGGAAAGTGGGCCCGTTCAACAGGCAGTTGGTGAGTTTAGACCCATATTACTTGGCGTTGAATTGGTTGAACTCGTACTCGTTTGTAAGATCGTTACAACAGTAGTTAATTTCTCTGGACAAATTTTATAGCCCCATCTATCATTATCCACTGAATTTCTTTAAAACTTTATACAAAACATTTAACCAATTTCTTATTTCTAACAAATATTTAAACTGTAGAAATATCTCAACACTTTTGTGTGTGCATGTCCCTTTTGTACTACATTTGGAGATACACCACCATATATTTACATTCACTTACAAATAAATTTATAATAGGCTTTATATGGTCGCACTATTAAAACAAAAATTAATATATTCTTGCCTTTGCTTGGTATCTGGCAGTCAAGATTTATACTTCATGAAGAAACTTTGAAATTAATTTGAAATTTACTGATGACTTATGATGTCTTACATGCTCCAGTGAAAGTTACTAAATGAAAACAGGTGTTGTTGCGCACACTTTATGTGGTGTAGTGCAAGTGCACACCTCACAGCACACTTCATAATTTAAGACCACTATATGCTAGTTAGTCTACCTCACAAATACAATCTAAACTAGTCAGTTATGTACTTGCTATGTATCCGGTTGGTTCGTAATGGGCGTCAAGCATAATAAGCCAGTGTGCTCTTTGTCTAATATCAACAGTTATTTGTGCAATCCTTTAATTATAATAAATGGTGACAGATTATTATAAAAGATTGGTGAGTAATATTAAATGTAGATTACTTAATATATAGTAGATCGTCCATTTTCTCATGTTAAAAGCATGGAGTATGGTGCAAACTCGTTATTCAAACTTACAATGCTGAATTTTGATAAACCCCTTACTGTGAAGTGTCCAAAATGGGTAAAGATGTTCATATAAAATATTACTTTCGGGAAAAACAAAATCCTAGGACAAAGAACTGAAGATGGCACAGCTTTTTACTCAGATCGGAGAGGTGAAATTTTTAGTACTTAAACGGAGGCTAAGGAAACTTTGGATCAAATTATCATTCTTTTTGATAAATATTATGTACTAACAGTTAAGTTGATGATAGGACTGTTTAAATTTAATAAAATAATGCGGAAAGATGGAAAAGGTCTCGATAATTACTTAGCATACTTAAAAATGCAAGTAAAGAACTGTAATATTTTTGCTCTAATCAAGAATGTAAGAAGTCTTATGGGGATAGGTTGATTATCAATCACATTGTCGCACAAATTAATGATCCCGAGTTTCAACAGGTCCTGCATAAGACAACTCAAATTTTGTCCCTTGAAGACAATATACAATATGTAAAGCTGCGGAAGTGGTCAAGATTTATAAATGTGAACTAACAAATGCTTATGAGATGAATATGATAAATATTGAAGAAGTAAATTATACCTATAAATTTAGAATTTGTTGTGATATACAAACACTAAAATTAAGTTAAGTAACGACACTAATAATAGTATATACCGTCGGAAAAAATACGGTACCCAACACAAACCATGGGAATGTCTGGCTTACGGTAAAAAGTGTAACTTATGTGGTCAATTAAATCACTTCACTACTGGTTGCTTTCTATGTAAAAATAAAAAGTAGGAAAACTAGTTTGAAATTGATTGTTCTGATGATTCTTCAGATTTTGAAATTTTCATTCAAGACTGTTCTATTATCGAATTTATTCATGATTGTAGCAGTGTTTCCATTAATAGCAATATTTGTTGGAAGAAGTATATACAAATCAACAACAATCCTCCGATGTTTAAACTGGACACAGCGAGTGACATCAACATTCTACCACTAAGAATATTGAATGTGTTGAGAGAGACATAATCTAAAATTAATAAAAATTATACATATATATATATATATATATATATATATATATATATATATATATATATATAATATCCTATGGGGGTTTCAAAACTAGGCCTGTAGAGGATACTTTAGGCTGTGCATATAAGAATGAGACTCATGAACTTGATTTTGTTAATGTGGAATGTGACTTGACGCCGATCATAGGAACGATGTCCTGTATCCAATTTCAACTTCTGAGAAGATTGTATCATATTGAGTGTGATAATAGTGTAAAGAAAAAATAGTAGTGGAAATAAATCTGTACACTTGGACACTGATGCTAATAAACATATTGTTAAGTCTAATAAAGGTAATAAGGACTTGAAAAGGAGTGCTACTACTAATAATAGAGTGAAGGAATAAGAATCGAACATAAAAGTAAAAAGATTGAGGAAACAAGAGGGAATAATAAAGATTGTATTCTTTGTAAGGAAGGAAATAATAATAAACGTAGTTGTGAACAACACTTAATTGAGAAACATAAGGATCTCTTTAAAGATCTTGGAAAACTTCTGTCCAAGGTTAAAATAACTAAAAGATGATACAGTGCTTGTATAAAAACCAGCATGCTGCTTACCAGAAATTATTAAAGAGAAACTTAAAAAATAGTCATACCATCTCGTAAAATTGAACATCATAGGGGAAAAAAATTGAAAAACCTACTGATTGGGTTCATGACTTTGTGATAAGGGAGAAGAAAAATGTGTAAGTTCGCTTATACAACAATATTATAATATGCTATGTACCCGGTTGGATCGTAATGGGCATCATATGTAATAAACCAGTGTGCTTCGTGTCTAATATCGACAGTTATAAATAATGTGCAATCATTTAATAATAATAATACATCTTAGAAGTTAAAGTAAATTTCATTTAAATAATAAATTGAATAATCTAAAAAATTTACACAGTAGCTATTACAATTCTTAAAAGAAGAACTCAATCATCTGCGTTTCTAAATACTTAATAATTTGTTGATGAATTAGCAAAAAGGTGTTGGATATTATTTGGTTAGTCAAATGTCCAGGTGAGATAATGTATCCTACTCTCTCCCTTCAGGGCATAATGTAGCGAGAAATTTTTCTTATTATTCTTGGCTGCAGACAACCATTATTAGTGAATGTGTATTACCAATACTCGACAATTTAGTGCCATTCAATCTCAAATCTTAACTATCTAGATGACAAAAAAAAATCCCAAAGTCAGTGGTGCATGCAGAAAATGCACTTTAGTGGGGAGATGGTGCGGGAAGAGCATTACAATCAAGGCCATGGCCAGAGTGAAATCTTGGAGAAGAGGATTTAAAGTTTACCACCCCCTAACTGCCAGAGTCCAAGAAAATGTATTAATGTTATGTGACGCTAGAAACTATTAGGGTTATTTTTATCGCAACTATTTAAATCGTGTAAGTTCAAAAAAAACTACTTGTTAGGTTATAACAGAAACAGTTAAAACTTACAAACTATATGAATTGGGATACTCAAAAACCTTGTCAATTTAATTGAGATATGTTAACCGATAAATATGGCAGGGTACAGGCTGGATGTCACATCAGATACTTTCAAAATACATAAGGAGATGCACTTCCTCCATTACTTTTTTAATCCAGCCTTAGACTAAGCTTTTAGGGTAATGCAAGAGAGTATGGAAAGATTGACACTAAACAGTACAATTTAGTTAATAAGATAGGCAGATGATTTAGCTTTCTTTTTTTGTTGTTGTAATAGTAAAGAAGCTGTTGCAAGAAATTAAATTTTATTAGAGGCTATTAAAGAAATATGCTTGGAAGTGAATGCTGAAAACAATTCACTTATTATCACACATGGAACACAGGTTGATGACAATAATTTACAGAGTATTTTAGACAACATATAATTTGACATGTTTAATGAATTTAAATATTTAGGAATAATTTTAACTAGCAATAATGATATTAAATTGGAAACTTGGAAAACAATAGTCAGGAAATGCATGCTATTACTTGGTCAGTAATTTTTTGACAACTCACCTGATTTCAAGAAATATAAAACTCAGAATATATAATAAAAAAAATACTGGTTCTCATTGGGTGTAAAACGTGGTCTCATACCTTACATGGTGAAAATAAATTTATGCTGTTTGAAAACAAGGTGTTTAGGAATATATTTGGTTCAAAAAGGAATGAGGCTATTGGGGAGTGAAGGAAGTTACACAATGATGCTTTACATACCCTGTACTTATCACAAGACATTGTTAGAGTAATCAACTCTTATAGATAATGGTGGGCAGGATATGCAGTGTGAATGGGAGATTCTAGAACATTTTTAGGGTACTGACTGGCAAACTCAATGGGAAGAGACAATTGGGAATACCTAGATACAGATGGGAGAATAACATTAGAATTGACCTGAAAGAGTTTAGGGTGTAATGAAGTGAACTAGTGGTTCTCAAACTTTTTTTTTTCGGGTACCATTCATGTGTATTACAGATCAGTCGCGTACCACTGAATTATTAAAAAATTAATTAGGATAGAGCTATGTCTTGTAATGATAAAGTTGTAAAAAATTACAAATGTTTTTGAAAGTATTTTTTTTTATTTATAAAAAAAAGCTATATATTCTTAAAGTATAAAAACTCAGTGATAGGGATGGTGCTGCATGCTTGAAACAAGCGAGGAGATCTCATGTTCACTTTTACTTAATTTTAAACGCAACTTTGGCCAAGAAACATTTTATTTCGAACTCTATTTTTTACTGTCACCATAGCAGAAAATCCAGTTTCACAAAGATAGGTGGCTGCAAATGGAATTAGAAACAACAATGCTTTTCTGGACAGCGATGGATATTCATTTTTAGCCTTGAGCCAAAATTCACCTAACTCTAACTTGGTAAATTCCATTTTCAAACCTCCATCGCAACATAGTTCTATCAAATATTCTTTTTTTTAGTTAGAGTTCCAGGAATGTTATATCCAAAATGGATGAGTTTCGTATCCAAAAGAATTCAGAAAAGTCTTCAAATAGTCACAAATTAAGTTCCTCAAATTGAGGGGAAAATGTTAGTATTGTCGTGTCTGCTTGCATACCACAGTTTGAGAACCGCTGAAGTGGCCTGTATATAACTAGCTTAAGATAGGGATAGGTGGCATAATCTAGTAAGTGTGCTAATGAACTTTCGAGTTCCCAATGTCTAGAATAAGAAAGTATGATAGAAATCACTCATATGTGCTCCATTTATATAATACTTTTTTTCTTTATGATTAAACACAAATGAAAATTTGTTATATACATTTTTAATATAAAAAAAAGATATTTTTTTTTCAAACTCTAGATTCTAGAACTTCTACTTGACACAGTAAACATTTCATCCAGAAAGAATGTCAACTACTTGAAGAATGAAAGGGGAGACCAATAATAGAGATCATCAGTCGTTACCTTGACGTTCTGGCATGTACACTCTGGTCAGCTAAACGAGGGGGGCGCGTAAGTTTGATAGTTTAGGACTTTCAGTAGTTTTATGTATAATGTTTTTACTTTATTTTTTTACCTCTTTTGACAAACATTACGGATACCTAATCAACTTTAAATACAAGGTATGTAAAGTGTTTTTAAAATGGCTTCAAATAAGCATTCCAAACCAACTATTCACAGTGAAGGATGCAAAATTATTGCAAATGTAATTGAGAGTGAGAGTGAGAGTGAAAAACTATTAGGGCATTATAAGCGCCCTGTTGAAAGAGTCATAAAACATGCAGCAGAAACGACAGGAAAGTCGGAGAATACTATTTGTACAATTTGAAAGGAAAGACATATGGCAAGTGGGACACAAACAAAACTTTCAATTTTGGGCAAAAAACCACAGACCCAGCAGCATAAAAATTGTTCTTAATGATTTTGACATGTATGTCATTCAACGAATTATACAGAGGCTCTACTTTGTTAAAAAAAAATACCAACTTTAAATAAATTACTAGCAATAGTGAAAGAAAAAAAATTATTTTCACTGATAACATAAAAACATTGAGAAAAGCACAGAAAAAAAATGGGGTTTGATTTTAAAAAGTGTAAAAATAAAAGACTAATTTTAATAGAGAGAAACAAACAGTTCATATTTAAGAAGAATGAGAGAAAATGATAAATTATGGGACCAAAACCATCCTGCAGTAAAAACTTGATGAAACCTTGATTCATCCTTCGTTCACTATGAGTAAATGTTGGTAAGACCCAGAATCAACAGTAGTATTTAAAAATGATGGTACAGGATAGAGGTGGATTGTCCATGCTGGTTCAGAGCAAGGATTTGTATCAATGCATTTCTTATTTTCAAATCAAAAACGAAAAGTGGTAACTATCACAATGAGATGAATTTTGAAAATTTTTCTTTGAAAGAAAAACTTATCCCGTCCTTTCTCAAAATAGCCTAATTGTAGTGGACAATAAACCATATAATACTGTTCAAATAAATAAGCCACCGCCAATGGGATCACGAAAGGCTGAAATGCAGCTGTGGTTGGACACAAACAGTATTGCATGTGGGGAACAGATGAAAAAAGTAAGCTCTTGAAACTAGTCCATTGCCGACATAGGTCTCCAAATTTTATGTAGATAATTTATTTGAACAACAAGGGAACACTATTATTAGGTAACCTCTGTAACCTTAACCCTACAGAATTGTTTTGGAACGTGGTGAAATCATGAGTCACGGCCAAAAACGTTGCTCAAAGCACTTTAGAAATATAGCATTTAACAGAAGAAGCAATCAATAGTATCAATGAAAAGGATTGACAACAGGCTATATCACACATTAAGAAATAAGAAGACAATTATTGGAAAAATTATGGTTGGCTAGAAGAAAAACTAGAACATATTTTGATTTCGTTTGGAGATGAAAGTGACAGTGAAAACAGTAGTACATCAAGTAGCTATGGTAACAACACTGACTGACAAATATCAGGGGTTGAGAAGTTAATTTAGTATTTAAGGTAAGCTATAACTACTTATATATTAAGTATCAGTAGTCTCATATTAGCCAAGTACCACCACTTATGTCCCATTTTCCATTTGGTATTGGCTGTACTAGAGTGGTATGGGTACCTCTTCTCACCCCTTCGACTTCATACTCTGGAGCGATTGCAGCACTTGCCCACAAGATGCAATGTTTTCTGTGTCGAGTAGTATTTTGAAAATTTGGCTCATTATAAATTTGCTAACAACAATTTTCAAATCTGTATAGGATTTTCTAAATTTCACAGAAATTAAAGTTTTAGAAAGTTTTTATTCTACTTATTATTAAAAGTTAATTATTGTTGTTTGAAAGAAATTTAAATTCATAATTGACTCCATGCCATGGTTGAAACCTCTAAGGAGCTATGCCTCGCAGCACTGATTAACCAGCTCTTTAAGCTTTGATGATGAGAATCCTGATCATGTTGATGTTGTTTGGTCTAAACTAATGTAAAATTGGGTGTGGCATGAAGGATTGTGAAGTATTTATAAGCACAGTCCCAGGTATAAAGAAAACCTTATCTTGTGTTTAGAACCTGTAAACAATAATGTACTTATACATCAGAATGATGGTACTATTTAAAGATATTTTCTTATGCCTTTATTTTATTGTTGTCTACACAGTAAATAAGGAAGTATTAATTAAAAGTCTTGTATCTGAGGCATCAAAAATATTATTTTATTTCTTTTTTAGATTTGGGGAATTTTAGTAAAATTTAAATGTGTGTAAAGTATACCTTTTAAATATCAAGTGGTGAGCTTGGTCCACAGACAGGGAATTACCAGACACACAACCTTACAGAAGTTTTGCTGCGCTTCTGGAGTCAAGTTGAAATTTTGAACACTGGGTACCTTTAGTTGCATTAATCAAATATAACGGCACCTACAAGTGAAACAACTAGATTGCAAAGTGTGTAACCCGATTGAGTAGTAAGATGCGTAACTAAATTAAACTAAATCACAAATTGTTAGTTGTAAAAGCTGGATAACAAATTTCTAAGGGTGGTGGTTCGAACACAGTAGTTCAGGTACCAACAATCCTGCTGTCCCACCCCCAACCTACCCTCTTATCCACATTGAAGGAACAAACCTTTTCAGACAACTAGTTGACGATTTTAAAGAGTGCTTATAACTAGATAATTTGCAAACATTTGCTTTAACAAAAAAAAAAAAAAAAAAATTATTTTATTCTATGTTTTCTTTGGAATTTATAGTTTTGAGTAAACTTGTTTGGGGGTTTGGTTTATGGAAAGGGGTTGGGGCTGCTATGTGAACCTAACTTTGTAAAAGCAGGTTATTTGACACTAGAAGGCAATTTTTGTTTGCTCTCAAGTAAAACTTTCTTTAAAGATAAATGTTTTAAAAACTGCATGCTTGATATTGATGCTGTCACTTGGGACTGTACATAGCGATATGTGTGTTGAAGGTTTCCAAGCTCTCCCATAATATGAGCTCAGCCATTTTAACCTGGAGGCTGTCGGTCCGTTGTCAGTGGCCTAGTCTTAAAAGGTAGCCTATGTATTTGACACATCTACTTTTTTCCCCCCTTTATTTTATTTCTACTTTATATTATTTTAAGTTCTTACTAAAATAATTTGAGCTTTTAAAGAGGGCAAATGTCCTTTTTCCTCTTCCTTATGTGCACCACTGCCTAAAGTTGAAATATATCTCATTAATCATTGCTTAAGGACTAACCAAAATGACCATATGAACCAAAAACAATATAAATTTAAGTTAAAAATCTACACAAGATGATGCGAACATCTAAGAAACATAGGTTTCAAAGAAAATAAGTCTGCCATGTTGTTTATTTTATGTCAGCTCTTCTGCAGCATAGGTTGGCTTTTATGACACAAGGTTTTACTCTCAACCTACGCTGGCAATAAAGATTAAGTTCTGGATGACAAACTTTGATTTTAGAAGAAAAAATTAGTTTGGAAGTAGGCATGAAGAAGTTTTTGGATGTTATCTACGCCCTTTTTGGTAACTTTGTAGTAATATACAGAGCCACATCAAGTTATGTGCAACATGCTTCTGTGGCCGCATAGTCTGAAGCATAACAATAATAGACTAGACTGTAAATGACGGATAGATCGAGGTTAATATCTTGGTCGAGTGTGTTGAGGGTGGTTTTTCCAATCTTCCTTTATGCAATTGTGGGTAAACTTCTTCTAATTATAACCTTCTTCATCCCTAAAACCATCAGTGTAATTAGTACATAAGCGTATAACCCAAACATGTAGTATGACGCGGTGCTAACAAAGTTCTGACACACATTAAGAGATGATGGGCCTTTTTCATGATCTTTGAGAGTTATCTGCTTACCTGGGTTAGATTGTAGGAGTTGGAATATAATAGTTATTGCAGGGTTACTTGGGTCTCTCTCATGACCTCTGAGAGATATCTTCTTACCCGGCTTAAATTTTGGGGATTAGAATAAAAAAGTTATTGCAGTTTTACTTTTTTGAAATGGAAGTTTTTGGCTTAGTTTGATATTTTATATCTACTAACTTTAGTTCAGCATTAATTTTAGACGGGTTTCCGCCTTGAAGTTGTTTTTGTTCCCCCCCCCCCCCCCTCGAATAACAACTCCAGCAGGGTTATTATGAACATTTGACGCAAAGTTAGTTGCTACTGTTAGTTAGCTTCGCTTTAGAGGAAAAGATAACATTTGGGTTATTATGGTCACGACACTTTGTATTGTCCGCTAGTTTTAGCTTCGACTTCGCTTTTAGCATCGATTCACAGAATAAAATCAGTTTGCGTCAACAGTTGGCAACACACTTCTAAAGAATATTAGCTTTTAAGAAGTTAGAGGCTAGAAATTAGGTACATTTATTTCAGGAATGCTGGTATTCATGATTGAACATTATTCATTTATTTTTATTTTCCCAAACAGCTGATCACAAGTCACATTATTTTCAAGAAAGATTTAACTTAGCTTAATTTAATAAATCTCTTACATAATTTTGTTTGCTTACGCTTTGAAATGAAAAAAAAATACTAGGCCTACATTATTCAATACATATAATATATTGCAGTCAAAAAATCAAAATGTGAACAATGCATTCAAATAGTAAATGCCACACAAGGAAATGAATAAATTAGTATGAGAAGTTGGCCAATAAATAAACAGTGTTTTCTGTAATATGTATGCTCTATGACCCAATGCTTTATCCTTCATATATTCGTGTTGATACTGGAGCAAGTGTGTTGTATTCCATTAATTAAAAATAATTTCAACAGTTTATAATGTAGACTTCTCCTTATATTTATGCCTATTTTAATTTAAAATTACTTTATTTTATAACTATAACACATATGCCTTATAAAACTTTGTCTCAAAAACAACACTTATCAAACAGTAAATTAATATTTTGTATTTTGGCTTTCTTAATAGGCCTATTTTAAAACTGTTCTCGATTTTGTCGAGTCAAAAAGTGAACGTTCAGAGATATAGACCTACAGAAAGGTGTTTTAAATTTGATGTTTGATTGAATTGAGGTTGGATAAAGAAAATCACCTATCTATATGGTACTCAACTTTAACATACATAGGCAGACTATGTGCTAATTTTATTAATTTACAGTGTTGCAAAGGTTCTCACATTTAAGATTGAATCAAATATGTTGTGTGAAGATCTTAGAAAATAAAACTAGTGATTTAAAGTTGATTTATTTTAACCCAAAGGGTGACCTGGTGGTCTAGGGGTAAGGTGTCAGACTTCTGTGCTGGCGGCCGGGGTTCAATCCTCGGTCCCGGCACAGATTTATCTGATTACCAAACCCTTCCTTCACCTCTGACAAGACATCTTGTGAATGTGAGGAATGCCAGGCCTCCACCGTGGTTCGGATACCACGTTAAACTGTAGGCCCTCCATTTCATCTAACAATCACCCTACCATTACACATTAGCGTAGGTGTGTATAAACCAAATGGGTAGTAAGATGCGGTGCTAATAATAATAATAATAATAATAATTTTTCACCAAAGAACGAAAATCTATAAATTTTTAAATCATAATGTAAATGTATTGTATGTCATTATTTTGTAAGTAAAATTGTTGGAATGAAGAAGCTAATAGTAATTTTTGTTTGTTCCTGAGGTCAGTGCAAACTTAGTAGAATAACTGATAGGGATTTATTTATCGAGTGGTTGGGTGGCTTACCCTTTAACACACTAGCATTACCTTTAAAAAAATTGTATTCAGTTTTAATTCTGCATACATTATTTTGTGTATTTTTTGCTTTTAAATTATTTTAAGTTTATTAAGTTTCAAGCTAGTTATAAAATTTGGTATTAATTAAAATAGTTCTTAGCGGTGACCTGGCGGTCTAGGGGTAAGGTGTCAGACTTCTATGCTGGTGGCTGGGGTTCAATCCTCGGTCCCGGCAAAGATTTATCTGATTACCAAACCCTTCCTTCACCTCTGACAAGACATCTTGTGAATGTGGGGAATGCCAGGCCTCCACCATGGTTCGGATCCCACGTTAAACTGTAGGTCCTTCATTTCATCTCATAATCACCCTACCATTACACATTAGCGTAAGTGCGTATAACCCGAATGGGTAGTAAGACGCGGTGCTAATAATAATAATAATAATAATAATAATAATAATAATAATAATAAAATAGTTCTTTCTGAGAGTGTTATTTTAAAATTTCCCCATGACATATGAACAAAAATCAGAAATTGATATCTTAACCTAAAATAATAACTATCAACTCGAGTTAATATAAGATTAAATACAGTGAGAATGTGTTATTTTTTGTTTTAATCTCGCTTTTTTTTAAATATTAGCTAAATCATTAATATCGACCAAAATAATGCTAGATTTTGGTTTGATATTTCCGTTTGACTTATTTCAAATTTTCATTGTTTGACTTAAATGGGTGCTTTTTATTATATTTTCAGGAGAAGAAGAAAATGAAAGAAAGACTGACTCATTGAACAAGATATCTTTAGTTAAATATAGCAGCTCCTTAGATGCAGGAAGAAAAATCATTTTAGAAGATAAAAATTTAGATATTAGTAAAAGTTATGTTAACTTTACTTATTCAACTAAGGAAAATGTGAGTTTTTTTTAAATATACCACATACACTTTAAAATAGAACTATTTGGAAAGTATTTTGATTCAGACTTTTTTTGTTAGAAACATTAAATTTGGATTACTTTCTTTCTTCAGAAATCCCCACCACCTATTAAAAAGCCAGTAAGTATGGTAAAGAATGAAGACACCATTCATATCATAGAACAAGAGAAAGTGTTATTAGCATCAATGGATAGTTCTGCTTTGCCAAAACCTTTGATAAAACTGCAGATGCTTTCTGCAGAAAATGAAGCTAAACAATATCAAATACGTCAGGTGCTAATTGACTTGGATAGTGCTCACAAAAGAATTGAAGAGTTACAGAATACTATACAGATTAAGGTATGAAGGATCATAATTTTTAAGTGTGAAAATATAAAACTGGGGTTTTTACTCGAGTAACAAAAAAATAAATAAATTGTCAAAACTTATTTAAATTTTACCAGTAATGTAATTTGTTTGAATCCTATGACAAAATACTTAAGTATTGCCAGAGCATTTATAGCTTCCTAAAACATCACTTGTGCAATATTCCTCTTGACTCATTGTATCTTTTTAATTATGTTGTTTCAAGTTAAATTATTTAGATCATATAAAATTTCTTTGAGCCAAACATGTTTAAAAAAATCAAACTCACTGTGCCAACTAAACTGATTTTTTTTTTTAGTGTTGAGTTTGGCTACAGATTAGTAAATACTTTAAAATACATCAATTTATGATAGATGATAACAACTTGGTTGTTCTGATTCTCTACCTATACATTTGTCTTAATTTGTTGATACCTATTAAACATGAATAATCAACCTTTCTATTAGCATTTATATATGTTATACTACTTTCCAGGAGAAATTCATTGATGATTTGATAATAAATAGTAATATGAGGGCAACAGCAAAGGAGCGATGTCAACGAAAAAGTAGCAAATTGGAGGAAGAATACTACAAGACAAGAACAAACTTGGCTCAAGCAGAGAATGCACTTTTACTCAATGTTAATGATAGTTATCCTGATAAAGAAAAGCTAAAACATAAGCAAGAAATTGAGAAATATAAGAAAATTACAGTGCACTATGAAAAACGGCTAAAAGATATTGAATTTATCAAACAAATTGCAGGAGATAGTGCTAAAAAGTAAGTTCATGTTTTTATTGAGTTTTGATGTGCTCAGTTAAGGTTAGTCCTAAATTAAAATTATGTTTCATATGGCTTAGTTTATTAATTTTATTACTAATAAGCCCGACACCTTAACTCAGTCGGTAGCGTGTCTGCCTACTGAACTAAGGGTCCCGGCTTCAATACCCGGCATGGCCGAAAATTTATCATTGATGGCATTATGGGTTTACCCTTTCACATTGATAAATTAATGGTTGGGGACTGGATGTTGTACCTGTCTTAGTCTTAAGTTAGATTATAAGGGGTATTAAGATACAACAGGCCTAGCAGGCTGGTAGTGGAAAATATATCACTTGAATAAAAAAAAACTGATCCAAGCCATAAGCTGAAAACATTAATGGATGTAAAAAAAATTACCAATAAGCATTCAACATTTTTGTATATCTAATTTAATATCTATTCCAGAAAGATTATATAAAATGCTTACTAATAAGCATTAATTAAATTCTTATTTTTAATTTAATATCGATTCCAGAAAAGATTATATAAAATACTGTAAGGTCAATAGTTTTATTTGGGTGCCCGGTAGCCAACCCTAACTACAACACTACCGCGGAACCGTACGGACCTACATGGTTGGGGTGGACCTTGGGCGGTAGGTGTTGGAATGGGTGGTTTGTGGGGAGTGAGACTTGAGTGTTTATCCAATAATTTCTATTTATTAATGACTAAACTACTACATAGGTAACCAGGTATATCTCCCATGACGAGGGAGCAGGCACGATAGTGGGACTCGGCAAACCTTCCTCTAGACTTGTGATCAAACCTCCAGTGGGGTGAACCACCAGATCACAATTTATTACGTCGTTTAGTCAGTCATTGCTAGATACCGACCTCCATGCACTCAGCATGGCTTAAACACTAAACAAGGTGTTATTCTATCACCTAACTTGCTGATCTTGATATCCCACCAGCCAGGAAGGTCCATCGGTTGCACCACGCTCGCTCGTTAACAGGATGCAAGCTATATGCTATTCTCAACAGGATGGCAACCCAATACTCTTGACTTCCCAGGAAATGTACAAGCGTGGGTTAACCTCCTGCCAGAATAAGCCTTAAACTAATTATGCTCTTACACTACACCACCCCTCCAAAAAATAAGTGGAACATTTATGAGAGACTTATTTGACTTAGGTGGTTATTACCCTTAACACTAGTTACTAGATAAGTCTGGCAAGGTAACAACAATAGATTGTGCCTACGTAGGTAGTGGGGTTACAATGTTAGGAGCAGGCCTAATAAAACATTTAACTAATTACCCTTTAAAATTAAAGACTACTACAGCTACCATAGTAACCAATACCAAAGGGGTGATAGTTGAGCCTAAAACTATAAACAGGGACCTAGGGTGTTCCTTTAAGCTATTGGCTCTAATTTTCTCTACTACTCGATTAAAGTCAACTGGATTAATCGATTGCTTAACAAAGGCACCAACCTCGTTGACTAATTCCCTGGAAAAATTAATGTTTATAGAAATATTTAGAGTTGATTCAAAACTTAAGTTTCCTAAATTTTGAATATATATTAAAGGTAATTTATTTTGAAAATACAATGAACCATGAACTGAAGCTAATACCTTGAAATCTCTTCTACTCATGTCACAGTTACTAGCATTTAATATGACACCACTTTTCCCAAGTTTCAAACTATATGGAGGCATACTAATTATTATTTATAAAATATTATCACTTACTATGGATTGTACAATGGCAAGTCCATAAAAACATGTAAATACTTTGGTTTCACTGGTACAACCATGGTCAAAGGTAATTTAATATTTTCTCTATTGAATGTAAAATATGCAAATAAACACTCGGAGTTATAAGTACACATTTTACCTTGTTGTTAGAACTATTTATATGGATTGTCTTAGATTAATAAGATCTAATATAGCATTTGACATACATTCACTTACCCTAAGCAATAAATTGTTTAAATCAATGTGAGAGTTAATTACATGTATAGACCTTAGTAGTCCATCTACACTCTTGCTGAGCTCACTATAAATAACATTGAAATGAGAGAGATATTCCTTAGCAAGCTATTGGATGAATTTTGAATTGTTTGTAACTCTATATTCTACATTTTTCATTACGAATATATGCCTATTCATATTATAAACAACATCAAAATCTTGGTCCAAACCTTCAAGTTTTTTATTAATTTCGTACAAATCATCAGAATCTAGAGTGCCAAAAAAAGGTTTTGAGAATTTTACCTCCAAAATCAATCCAAGCTCTTTTTGGCCTTTTTGGTTTATTAGGTGACGAGTCTGTAAAACTGTTAATTTCTTGTTGATAAAGTTTATAGGTTTCAGTTACTTGCTTAGTGGCAGTTTTCCAATTTTGACACCATGAAGAATAATTTTCTATCAGCTCATCCGGCTACTCAACGTTAATTATAGAAGTTACCAAGTTGAACAGTTTATTGTTTTCTACATTTAATTCCATCAAGTCAAAAATTACTACTACTCTAAAACTGTTGTCAGATAAAACTATGTTTCCTTTCTTTTCAAACATGACTCCATTAGGTAATTCACTAATTTTCGTTGCTTCACTTAACACATTGGAAAATATATAAAAATAAAACATGAAAGCGAACATTATACTTGCACCTTATGAGGATATAAAAATGGGAGGGGTGCTCTGATGACTTTGGGGGGGTTAGTGTCCTCCTTTATCCGGGCAGGCTATCTCTCCAGGGTGACTGGACGTGATCGGTTGGCATCGAACCTCGAACCGCTGCTAGGGCCACCACTTGACCTACTGGCGTCCTCGGGAACCAGGGGCTTCTTTCTCGGACGACCTCACGGCCGCACCTCCGTGTCGCTGTTACAAGGTACAGGGAAGAACTTACCCAAATATGGCTTAACCCTATTTGTGTGAACAATAACAGTGCGAAAGGGCAGCTGCAACTTAATGGTTACCGGTGGCAACACTTCTGACACTAAATATGGTCCTTTATACTGGAGTTCGAATATACATATTTGACCACATTTTAGAACTGGATTACCTCCACCGTGGTTCGGATTCCACGTTAAACTGTAGGTCCTTCATTTCATCTCACAATCACCCTGCCATTACACATTAGCGTAAGTGTGTATAACCCGAATAGGTAGTAAGACGCGGTGCTAATAATAATAATAATAATAATGATAATGATAATGATAATGATGATAATGATAATGATAATGATGATAATGATAATGATAATGATAATGATAATGATAATGATAATGATAAACTGGATTAGAAAGATATATTAAGTCCCCAACTCTGTATTTGGACACTACACTCTTCTTATTATAGTGAGTCTCCTGTTGTTGGAACACTGGATGATTTCTTTTCTTGACAATTTTCCACACACTTTGCAGTTTTTCAGCAAGGTCGCTCACATGTTCGTTTGAGCTCAGCGGAAGCATCACAGAATCAAACAGAGTCATCATTGGTCGCCCATAAACAATTTCATACAGTAATTTTTGTGCTAGGTGTTTGGTGTTATAGGCTGTAAAGACATAAGGCAAAATACATCCCAGATGTCATGTCAGCTATTTACAAAATAACTCAGCATTTTAGAAATCGTTTGGTGTACTCGTTCAACACAGCCATTTCCTTCCGGATGTGCTGGGGATAGTTCTAAGTTTAGTGACATTACACAATTTGCAAACTTACACCATTATTTCAGACATAAAGATCGAAACCTGGTCACTAATAAGAAATAAGGGTGTCCCGAACTTCAACACCAACTAGAAAATAAACACCCTCGCTATAGTTCCTGCACTCTGATCAGGTATAGGTATCATCACCAAATACCTAGAAAAATGGTCAATCATCGTTAAAATATACTTATTGTTGTCTCTGGTTTTCGGTAAGGGACCAACTTTATCTGATCCTATCCGTTCAAACGGAGTGTTTGTTTCGGGTAGTTCTTGTAGTGGTGTTTGTTTTTCCATATTTAATTATCTGATTGCATGAGACGCATCTTTGGACATAGTTATCTACATCGTGACGTCGCTTCAGCCACCAGTACTTTCGTGCCACCCTGTAGTTCATAGAACTCTTACCACTGTGACTGTCTAAAACTGAGTCATGGCATTCTTTTAACATGTTGTCACGTTTTGACTCTGGTATCACAATGCACTTTCCGTACTTTGTTTCTCAAAAAATTAAGCTATTAACCTCCTGGAAACTTGTGTTGTTTCTCCAAATTTGACAATCATCATCTTGAGATTGCTGCTCTATTAGGTCCTCTTGGGTTCTGAGTTTGATGGTTCTTATTTTACACTTGGTCTGTCAGCATTTCCATGAAATTTCCCTGGTTGATTACACACCTTGTATACATATTCACTAAGACACAAACTCCATCTCATTAAACGACTGCTAGGGTCTTTTAGACCTAATAATCACTTAAGAGCAACATGGTCCATAATTACTGTGAAGGGTTTGCCCAGTAAATAGCAACGGAATTTATTGACACTCCACAAGAATCCTAGAAGTTCTTTTTCCATGGTGCTATAATTAATTTCTGCTTGGTTCAGTTGGCGGGATGCGAAAGCAACAGGGTGTTATTTACCCTCAACCTCCTTGGAAAACACACAACCAAGTGCATAGTTACTAGCATCTGTAGACAAGATAAATGTTATTTCAAAATCAGGGAAAATTAATACTGGAGACGACAATGCGTTTTTTTAAAGCTTCCATAGCATCACTGCAGTCTGGAGTCCACTCGAACTTTACTCCCTTTTTTAGCAGCTTAGTTAGGGGCTGCGCTTTCCTGGCATAGTTTTCAATGAACCTATGATAAAAGTTTGACAACCCTAAAAATGAATGAAGTTCTTTGACGTTTTTCAGAATGGTATAGTTTCGGACAGCTTCGACTAACTGAGGATCATATTTTAGTCCTTCATGACTTATATAATGACCTAGGTAATGTACCTGAGAGGCCGCGAAGTGGCATTTATCCATATTTGAGGATACATTGGCCTGGTACAACCGATTCAAAACTGCCTTCAGTCTTTCAGCATGTTCTACCATGTCCTTGCTAAATATTATTATGTCATCTAGGTAAACTAGTGTTCGAGTAGGTGTTGACCCATACAATATACCATCCAGCAGTCTTTGGAACGTAGCCGAGGCATTTCTGAGACCAAAGGACATTCCAACACATTTGTACACCCCTGTTGTAGTTATGAAAGACGTTTTCGCTTGGTCGTCGGAATGAACACATAGTTGTGTGTAGCCACTAGTCACATCCAGGCACAAAAAGACTTTACATTTAGACAAGTTTTAATTGTTTCCACTAAATTATGTAGGGGATGAAGGTCTGGGGTAGTTACTGCATTCAAACTTCTATAGTCAACACAAAATCGAAACTCTGGTTGTCCTGTTGTATACTTACTTTTTATTATCACTATAGGAGAGCTCCATGGTGTATCATGTATTTCCCTGGGTTTGATAAATCCGGCCTTAACTGGTTCTCAACCATGTCTTGAACTAGGGCTCTTTGGTGAGAAGGTACTCTGTTTGGTTTCTGAGATATAGGCTTCGCATCTCCGGTATGTATTCGATGGTGTACTAATTGGGTAGCAGGTAAATTATCTCTTTCCCTAAAGATATCCTTAAACTCTTGTAAGATAGGCTTCAAAATGTTTTCATATTCCTCTGGCAAATGATCTAGTTTTTGATTCAGTGCAGCCTCGAATTTAGGGGTTGTAGTCTCCTTAACCTCACAAGCTCGCACAACTTAATTTCGACCCTTACCCTGAGGTAATATAAGGTCTGTGACATACAAACTTCCATGTGAGTTTTTTCACAACAGATGATGTCATCTTTGTTTACATAACAAACTCTAGCAATTACCGCCCCTCGTGGCATTTGGACAGCCACAGGGCTCATATTGACAACCCTTATAGGGACTATGACCCTGTTCCCTGTCTTTATGATAACAATAACACTTTTAGCCACATAACAGTGTTTATCTTCCAGTATATTGCTTTGTATAACTGGTTCTACTAATAGTAACTTTTCGTCAATGACTTCGGGGAGTTTAACTTCAGCTTAAATTATCTTTCTTGCGCCCGGGAGCATTTTTTCAGTGTGCATTAAATGTACTAGATCCGGAACCATTTCCACAGCGAAGGATGAGGTATATTCTGTTCAGGATAGGTTTTTACCTGGATGACAGTTCAAAAATCATATGTTTATGTTTTGGGTTGCCAACACTTGTAAAAGATCACAGTTTTGTTATAAATGTAAAGATCTTTAATTACCTGTTATATATTACATTTAAAATAACGTAAACATAAGTTTTCTCATACCATTTCATTTTTTTAAATTATTTCTTTGTGCGTGTCTGCATCATTGTAAAAAACTTGTTTACCGTTATGTTCAATCATATGGTTTAGATTCGTCAGCCGCCATTTTGAAGCTATGTTCATTAGAAGTTTTTGTGAAAGTGGTGTTAATATTTTTTTAAGGGGAATAAAACTATAAATAAACTTTGTGTCCGACCTCAAGTAAATATATAAATAATATTGGCCTAAATTACTGTGGTTAACTATCACATTAATATATTGCCATCTGTTTTCATTACAGTGATCCAAAGTGATAGATGTCAGATGTTGGCGTAGTGATATATTAGGAATTACTTCTAGTAACATTTCAAGCTGTCATCCAGGTAAACTTAGCTCGTGAATGCCTTAGAGCTAATTTCATATTTACAACTGCATTAGTTTGTTGAGGCCCTATGTTGGCTCTTGTTCCTAAAGCCTAAGATTTATGATCAAGGTTCAATTTCCGTTTTTCTACGTTAATAGACACCTGGTTTTTCAACAAGAAGTCCAATCCAAGTATGCCCCCATAGTGATGACAGCTGGCATTTACAACCTGTACATTTACTACATTGCTATCATGGCTTAACTTGTGAGTCACAGATTTTTCTCCCAAATTTGAAATTCTTTGTCCTCCTAGACCCCCAATTTCATACTTGGAAATATATGTCCCTTGGCCCGAAAATGAAAACAAACTAACTTGATGGGACAAGTTTTAGCTAAATTACCATATCTCCTACATTTATGACATTTAACCAAATTGAGTTCGTAAAAACGCGTTTTTAGTTCATCTGTCTTCAACTGGTCGACGGTCCACTTCTATTATGTCCACTGCGGATTTTATTGCCTCTTGGAACGATTTAGGTTTGGAAAGCCGTGTCACTCTACCTAATTCCCAGACAAGCCATTTAGAAAAGCATCTAACGCTCTCTGGTGGGCCTCAAACTTTATTGCAGCATTGCCCTCTTCACTTTCCCCTAAATCATACGTATTGACTTTGATTTTTCTTATTCTATCCGCGAATCGCTCTACAGTTTTATCCGAATATAACTTTCTTTGGGTCAGCTGTTCTCGGTAATACCTGGTAATATTCTTCCTCTTGAAGCGCTTTACAAGCTCTTGTTTCAAGGCTTCATAAGTCGTATCTTCCCTACATTTACTATCCAACAAGGTAAAATCCTGTGCTTCCCCTGAAACTTGTAATTTGGTTACTGATAATTTTTAATTGTCAGTCCACCCACATAGTTCTGCTGACTGCTCTAACTTTGCGAAAAAGGTGCTTACACTTTCCTCTGCCCTGCTTTGAAATACCGGTATACAAGGAATAAGAGAGAAATTCCTATTATACATGGTGGTTGTTATTGATTCGTTTACCTGACTTGTATTAGCAGCATGGTTTATACGATCTTGCCTTAAAGTTTCATTTTCTACTTTTAAATCACAAATTTGTGTCATTACACGACTGTCATTACATGGCTGTTTGTAAGTCGACGTCTCGTCCTTCTAATCTTACTGGGGGGGTAACCATGATAACAATTATGCAATAGAGTATTTTAAATACATCCTAAATAATAATTGAACACACAAAATAGGCTAAACCATATCAAAGTAGTACAATTCCCTACCTTGGTGTTGCTGCTGTTGTTGTTGTTGTTGTTGTTGTTGTTGTTGTTGATGACGTTTGTAAATGACATTTGTGCCATCACTACTGTCATCTGTCCATTCACGTTGGTTGAGATTGCTGACTTATCTTCTTTCTCGATAGCAACTGATATACACACATTTATCACTTTGTTCGTGACTTGGGGTACAAGATTTATCAGCTCATATCGCCTCTCTTACACACCTAGCATAATCAAGCTAGCAGTACACATAATGGAACTTCTAATCAGCTAACCTTGACAACAATTTTATAATATTTTACTTATGTCCCGACATGTTATCACTTACACATCACCTCATCCCTTTTGATATCACTTTATCACTCAATATGCACTTTGAACACACTTTGAACACACTTTGAACACACTTTGCACAGTTCCGATCTTCACTTCTGAGAACACTTATTAAGGTCAATAGTTTTATTTGGGTGCCCGGTAGCCAACCCTAACTACAACACTACCGCGGAACCGTACTGACCTACATGGTTGGGGTGGACCTTGGGCAGTAGGGGTTGGAATGGGTGGTTCGTGGGGAGTGAGACTTGAGTGTTTATCCAATAATTTATATTTATTAATGACTAAACTACTACATAGGTAACCAGGTATATCTCCCCTGACGAGGGAGCAGGCACGATAGTGGGACTCGCAAACCTTCCTATAGATCCGCGATCGACTCTCTGGTGGAGGTGAATCCCCAGATCACAATTTATTCCGTCGTTTAGTCAGTCGTTGTTAGATACCGACCCCCATGCACTCAGCATGGCTTAAACACTAAACAAGGTGTTATTCTATCACCTAACTTGCTGATCTCAATATCCCACCAGCCAGGAAGGTCCATCGGTCACATCGTGCTCACTCATCACCAGGATTCAATCTATATTAGATATATGCTATTTTCAGCAGGATGGCAACCCAACACTCTTGACTTCCAAAGAAATGTACAAGCGTAGGTTAACCTCTTTAGAGAATAATTCTTAAAATAATTATGCTCTAACAATTCTATAAATTAATCATATTCCAAATTTGCTTGTGAGCAACTCAAGCAACTTAAGTAAAATTAAAATCAAATACTTTATATTAATAAATTTCTACTAACTTGTTATTACACTTAGTTTAATGTTATCTCTTTATGGGTTTTAAAAACATATGTTTCATGCTCGATTATTAAAAAAAAAAAAATTGTGGCAGAACAACTCCACTACTAAAAAGTTTGTTTGAGGGAAATACCCAAAATGCTCACAGAAGATCGCAAAAAAACTATTGGCATCAGTTTCGGAATTTTTGCAGTTGTACTAAGAACATGGAGACATATTTTTAAGTAGGACTGTCACAGGTGATGAAGTGTGGGTTTCCCATGTGATACCAGAAAGCAAGCAATAATTAATGTCTTGATGGCATACTAGCTCCCCTAGACACAAGTTATTCAAGCAGACGCTCTCCACTAGAAAAATTATGTGTACCATGTGTGTACAGGCTAAGAATTAACTTGGTAGAATTCATGCTACAATCCATGACTATCATTACATATGTGTACTATGAAACTCTAAAGAAGTTGGGGTGCATGATACAAAACAAGGTGTGGCCTAATGGGCTCAGGAGTTGTGCTGCTGCAAGACAACACATGCCCACACACCACGGCAAAGACACTGCAGCTGCTTGACTCATTTGACTGGGAACTGGTGGATCTGAGATCCCTCCCTCCCTACCTCACCCCAGCTTGGACCTGGTGCTGAGTGATTTTCATCTGTTTCTACACCTAAGAGATTTCTTACAGGTGATAAGTTCAACAGTGATGATGAGATGGAGAGCATTTAGAACTGACTTCAGTCACAAATTTCTATCAACAGGGTGTATAAAATATTGTTTCAAATTATGAAAAAATCTTAAATTTTTGGGGTTATTGTGTTGTAAAGTAGATTAAGGTATTTAGAATTAGATAAAAATAAAGTCTCTCCTTAATATTTAAATCATTATGCTTAACTAGCTAGGAATTCTACTATCACAATGGTACTTAATCTTGTCAAACCTGGCCACAGTTAGCAAGTAACTCATGCTAGGTCTTTAGAATGAGATTTTTGTAACATCCTGATGCTTTATAATGACACTACACATTTATTTGGTAATAGACCAAATAACTGGACAAAAAAATCTGCTAGGCAAAAAGGAAGCCAACTCTCGTATAAAGGCACCTGCTTCCTAGGAAAAGCGTCATAAAGGCACACTTTTATCAAACCAGTTTGTTCAGTAGGATAACTATAACTCTCATTATCTGATATGTTCATAGCCCATATAAATAATGACCTCAAATAAATTATGATAAAACGGGTTTCACACCTCTTGAACAGCAGACTAAAAGTTCCCTTAATTCCCCTGTCCTCGTTTCTTATTTAAATGAGCAAAAATATCATAAGGCATCGTTTCTTTCTATAAACTTTCTGTTTTTAAATAGTTGCTCGTATAAGGCCCATAATGATAAACTGCACATGTTAAAAAAAATTATTTTGATTTAAAAAAAATACATTCCTTACTATCAGAAGAATCAAAAAACAATTCATTCCCTATTATCAGAGGAATCAAATGGCTCACACCTTCAGCAGACTATACTGTGCAACCTTTATCTCTCGTACTTAAGCTACTAGCTGAAAATGTTTCTTCTGCCAAAGGGTATTTCCAGGCCATGGGGTATTTATAGGTTTAGTACCTTGGGATTGAAAAGCTTAATTTATAGGGTCTTGTGACAGTGTGTGTTCCAGTGAAGATGGGTCAGTGTCTTGACAACACCATCTTGGAATGGTTGTACTTAAACAGCTCTACTATGTGATGTAAAGGTATACCATTTATTATACTTATACCCTAGGAACTTGAGTGAGATATCTTATAAACTCTTTTATTGGAGTAAAAGAAAACAGTAAAGTAGGACCTGCCAACAAAGGTGTCAGCCTCATCTTGTCTTGTTTTCCAGTGTTGAGGTCGTCGATCAAACCCCTGCGAGATGTACTTAGCTGTTTTTTCCTAAATGGCTTTTCACTCTGCCTCAACAAAAATGTAGTAATAAATCTAATTTATACCCCATTGGTAAATGCGCAGATATCTCATATGAAGCATAATAAGAGGAAGATATGTCCTCACTGTTTTGAGCTGATAATTTATTACACTAAATTGTCAGTAATACATATATTGGTAGCCTTAAATTCCAGATAATCCAAATAGGCCAAAAGAACATTTGAAAAAAGAAAAGATTGTATTAAAAAATTAATAAAATTTAAGTTCAGTAAACTTACATTTCAAATTATATATAAATTATTTTTTTTCAATCTTAATAATGCTAGTAATGGGTGACCTTAACGCTAAAGTAGAAAGCGAGAGAGAGGGGTTTGAGGACGTGTTAAGGTGAGTAGCCACTAATGCGTATCCGTGTATCGTGTTATCATTGCATATCATCTAGTGATACAATATGGTGCAACACTGTCTGAATTTTTTTTCCGTATAAAAACGGAGGACATGGGACTACGATACGTATCGAACTTAAGTGTTCAGTTCTAGTTATTCTGCAGCAATGAGCACATCTGTCCTCCCACACATCTTGTTTTTGCACTTTGGATCAGGATGTTTTGGGTCCCAAATTAAGAAAATTTTACGGTATATTTTTATAAATCTTATGATCTCCTCATTTCTCCACTCCTTTGGGCCTAAGCTATATCCATAACAACAATAAACAAAATAAATGTAATGACAAAAACCAAATCTCTACACAAGGTTTTCTGCCAGGAGTTCTCGACAGTCGACAGGAATGAGCTTTCAACACGGTTAAATGGTTGCCTGCCCACATATGTTGCAACTTAGAGCCATATCATTCCTTTGATGTGACATCGAAAAACTGACAAATGACAGATCAGGCCCGTTGCATATCTTTATATCACACTTGACACGCCACTTTCCAACAATTTCCCATCTCCACTGATACACACTGGTGATACAATATGCTGATATGCAACAAGTGGATACATGGCTTTAGGGAATGAAGGATGGGGAAAAGAAACAAAGAAGGTAGAATCTGTTGGAGTTATGTGCAAGAAATAAAATGAAATTAGCGAGCTGCTGGTATAAGAATAAAAGAGAAAGCCATAAAATCACAAGATATAGTTGGGTTAGGAAGCAAAGGTAGGTGATAAACTACTTCTTCATGGACAAATAAATGAAAAGGCATAATATAAACATCAAGGTGATACTAAGTGTGTCCATAGATAGTCACCACAGGTTGCTGGTGGCAGACATAAAAGGACGTGAATGTGGGAGGAAAGTAGCAAAGCAAGAAAGATGACTAAAAGTGTGGAGTCTTAAAAATTATGAAGAAAGAAAGCTCATTCTAGAAAATATAAAAAGCATAGTGCTGAAAGATGAGATGCAAAGTGTAGAGGTGTAATGGGAAAGGTTCAAGAAAAGTTAGGTGGGAGCTGAAAAGGAGATATGTGGGAAGACAAGTGAAAGAAGAAAGTGGAAGAAGACACAATGGTGAAATGACAGGGTGAAGGAAGCAGTCGAGGAGAAGAACAAAGCATTCAGAAGTAGTTTTAAGAATGTGAATGAGGAAACAAAGGAAGAATAGAGGGAAAAGAAGAAAATAATCTAGAAAGTGGTACATGAAGCCAGTTAAGAGTGGGATATAGCCAGGTAAGAAATTGAAAGTGAGAGAGAAACAATACACTATAATAATGGATGAAGAAGGAAGAAAGATGAAGTCATGAGAAGAAGAAAAGGAACTATGATTAAGATAATTTGAGCATATGTTAAACCCGGAAGAGGAACAAGATGCTACTGAAACAGAGGATCAAGAAGAAATATCAGAAGAGGATGAAATTAGTCATACATGGAAAGAGTTGGAAGATGCATTATAGAGGATAAATAAATTAAAAGCACCGGGTGTGGACGAACTGACTGTGGAAATTATAATAGCTGCAGGAGAAGAAGGAATATAATGCTTATACATGGTGCCGATAGTGATATGCAAGGAGAACAAAGTATTGAAAGAAAGGAGTAATAATACCAATTTTCAAGAAAGACAGGAAATGTTTTACAAATTACAGAGAAATAATGCTTATGTGCCACTGTATATAAATATATGAGGCAATACTCCAAAAGAGAACAAGAAAAAGAATTAAAGGGATGTTGGAGAGGAACAGCACAGTTTTAGGGAACAGAGATATACAATAGATTTGATCCTCACTATATGACAGCTAATGGAAAGGATTTGGTAATTGTATTTATGGATATGAAGAAGACATATAGGTGAATAAAAATAAAGTTTGGAAAGCAATGGAGGAAGCTGAAGTGGAAAGACTTTTATAATGAGAGTAAAGAGCCTGTATTAGGATGATAACATGAATTGTGTTAAGACGGAGAAGGGGTGTACGAAGTGGTTTAAAATAAAAATTGGTAAATTAGAGGATTGCTCTCTTACCACTAACTATTTGTAATAATAATGGAAATGAAAATGGACATCAATAAAGGAAAAAAGAAACTCGAGGAGTGTGCTCACACCTCTCGTGGACCCTTCTGGTACTGTGGGAGACAATGTATCAGCCTTCATTTACACCGGTGTCGATAGTAGAGGTTTGCAAGCCAGACTTGGGGCGGGGCACAAGAAGTCATTATGAAGGAGTTGTACGAAGAAGTCACTCAGGATGTTGTCACACAAGTCTTTATTCAGGAGACTAATTCTACCCTTTGGTTGATTCGGTTACACAACTGTACGTAAAAAGTAAAGCTCATCTCCGTTCCCATGCGTGATAACATCGCAATGACCCCGACTTGCACTCAACAAGCCCAGAACCTAGAGCCAACGGCTCGTGAACGCTCGACCCGCATGGACGTGAATCTGAAACCAGAGTGAGTGGACGAGCCACGCAACCCGATGAGTCGCGACGAGGCTGTGTGCAGCCAACTGCGCACAGCAAAAGGGGGAAGCGAGAATGGGCAAACCGCACTGCGCGCGGTCCCAAAGATAAGGGATGAAGAACTAGGCACAGGAGGAAAGAAAGTATGCTATGTTGTTTGTTGATGAGTTGATGGTATGGGAGGAGGAGGAGGAGGAGGAGGAGGAGGAGGAAGTGAAAGAGTGTAGAATTAAATTTATTATGCTGAAGTGTGAAGTTATGGTAATGACAAGGAAGAGGATAAAGCCTAGTAAAGATATAAAGTTGGATGGATTAGAGCTGATAAAGGTACAAAGTGTAAAATATCTTGAACATATGATTGAGGTGAAGGGTGGTAGTAGAGAGGATCTAATGAGAAGAGAACAGCAGGAAGAGTTGTTATATAGGTATGTAAGAGACATGCTATGGAGAAGAGAAGTGCCCTTGAAGTGTAAGGTAGAGTTGTTTAGAGCATACTCTGTACCCCTTATCACATATGCAGTAGAAACATGGGCATTGAATTTAAGAGAGACAAGGAAAGTTAAGGTAAGCATCCACTGCTCTGCATCACACAAATAAAATTGATTTAGTCTATCGCATCCATTGATCCACATCGCACACATCGGATTGTTGAATTATTTAAATTAATTTTATTAAGACTGCATCTACTGCTCCACATCACGCGAATCAGATTTATTTAGTGTACTGACTGCCTCCACTGCATTCAGAGCAATGGATTTCCAAACATTAATCATCAGTGTTCTAATATCTATAATGACATCACAGGCAGGAGTAGTCATTAAGATAAAGTTAAAATATTTTAAAACTATCATTAATCTAACTGCTGGTGCTATTGGAACTAATCTAATTTGACTTTAAAGTAATATTTTTCTTATCAAAAATTTTATTTATTTTATTTTATACTAATCTAAGCTTTTTTGAAAAAAAAAAAAAGTTATATATTTGGTTTGTGAGTACTATGTAACTAGTGGTCTGAGGGGGAAATAATAACTGACTCACACCCAGTAGTCCGCAACCTGGTGGAGGGTTAAACTGTGAGTTGTAGTTTGGTCGCAAAAGATGAAGTTTGTGAACAACTGATCCACAAGAAATGGTTTGTTTACAAATGAACCACAAGTAGTTCACGAACAACTGAACCCCAATAAGTAGTTCATGAATGACTGAACCACAATAAGTAGTTCATGTACAACTTAACCACAAGAAGTAGATCACAAGTGACTGGACCACAAGTAGTAGTTTGCGAACGACTGAACCACAAAAAGTAGTTCACGCATGACTAAATTACAAGAAGTAGTTGGCAAATGACTGAACCACAAGAAGTAATTTGTGAACAACTGAACCTTAAGAAGTAGTTTGTGAACTATTGAACTGAATAAATGAACTGGTCATTTCAGTGAACTAAACCACTTTAAACTGTCCCCAACAGTTAACTATACTTCCCATCTCTAAACTAAAGAGAGAATAAAGTTGAGAATTCTGAATGTGAATGGTGCAAATGTAGAGGAGTGAGTCCACTGGTCCACATCGCATGCATCATATTTTAATCTGCCTCGCTGAATCTCATCAACATTGCCGATGTCTGATGTATACGATGCGGATCGATGGACACCGTATCATTAAAAATAATGTAGAGAATTCAAAAACCCGATATGTGCAATTTGTGCTATGTTAACCAGTGGACGCGTACCTTTAAGGCCATAGAGATGAAGTTTGTGGGGAGCATGTTTGCTTTCATGAGGCTAGAGAAAGATTAAATGAGTTTATTTACCAACCCAGCCACAAGATGGAAAGAGTCGATGATGATGATGATGATGATGATGATTGTGGTGATGAGGATGAGGATTAGGATATGATAATGAATGTATTTACCTGTGTATAACCCGAACAGGTAGTAAGATGCGGTGCTAAATAAAAAAAATAAAAAATGTGTTTTTCAAATTAGGCCTAACCCTATTTCCTTTTAATTCCATACTCCAGCAGTGGCTTTTGACAAAGAGCGGAATTACATGAAGAGGCTGCAATATCTCGCAAAAGTTTCTTGGATTTGACATCAGTTGGTGTATCCTTGTTGTGATTACATCGGTTTCTGGATTGCTTACATCACATTTGAAGAGTCATTTTCACCCTCTTTCTTGAAGCTTTGCTACAGAGTCAAAGGTTTGCTGTGCCCGAAATAGTTGTTAGCCCTTCATGGAGATCATCATCATCATCAGCAGCAAAGAGAATGTATAAGCGTGTTTCCACCTTCAACAATGCCCCTACCGCCCATTTGTTTTTATAGAAACAATGTAAAATTAATATAGGGTAAACTTTAAAAACACCTCGATAGTCCAAACATTTCGCTAATCCAAACAGGCCTCTGTCCCAATTAGTTTGGATTACCGGGACTTTATTGTAGTTCCTTTGGTTTTGGAATCAAGATGATGTAGTTGTTGGTAGGATAGTGATGGAATTATGCTGTCACATCATATACAGCGATGGAACAGTTGTTCATGACGATTCATATTTGATTCAGCAATGTGGAATATCTGCACTTATAATCATATATATATATTTTAGCATTCAGCATTTATTTATTTAGTGTCAGTGTCAGGATATTAAAATATCAAGCTTCTCTCATGATGTCCAGAGGTATTTCTACTGACAATTTCAAGATTAACTTTTTCTCTTCAACTATTTTTTATGTCAATACCAGTTTAATTATGTACTCTGTGCTAGTACTACTTTCTTATTGAAGCTTAAAAATCTTGAACACCTTGCCAACTTGTTTATTAATACCAAAATCATTCACTTGAATTTTTGAATTGAGAGGTGCTTGTGTAATGAGCAATCAAGCATGGCTAAAATGTATGTTTTTGTCCCTTTTATGTTAGTGGATGTGCCCTGCTGGTTGTTTACTATTGAAGTATCTCCAAATGGTGTGTCAGCATCCCTTCTGTTTGATGGATGTTGATAATATAATCTGGACTGCATGCATTTTGATAATTCATAATTGTTTCTGATGTTGATCATCATGCTTTGCTGAAATAAGCAGGTTTTATCCACTTTTACTATTTACTCTCTCTTTATTTGCAGTCTTCATTTCTGCTCCATGCACTTTGTTTTTGACTTTTTTTTTAGCACTGCATCTTACTACCTGTTAAAATTATACTCATATGAACTAATTACACTAATGAGCAAGGGATTAGGGAGGTTGAATTTAGAGGAAGTGTTTCTTTTTGATATAAAGGTCAATCTTCTATCAATTTGGTCTTATAAACTGTGTCTTCTTTGGGTATTGTCAAGGAATCACACGTGCATACTGTTGGTCTTGGCTGTAGTTCAAACGAAACTATCCTCCTGAAACCGTTCTGGTGAGTTTCATAAAACCATGGTTGCGCAATCGTATGCAATTATAGTTGTGCGAAACTCTGTGTGCATCTTTCTGTTTTAACGTTGAATAGTTACATGAAACTTAAGTTTTATATTTCATTAAACTGGTTCCATGAAACTACTTTGGTTGGTGTAATTTGAATTACAGTATGATGGGAAATTTAAGTATTTTGTTATGTATTTACATTTTTTCTTTTAGTTGTAAATACCAGTAAATAGTAAAATTGCACCTGATGACTTGTACTGCCCCAGCAGGAAAAAAAAGACTGTCTTTTCGTTGCAGTAGACAAAAAGTGCTATCTCACCCTCCCTACCTCCCTAGCCACACTTCTAGGTTGATCCAAACATTAATAATTGAAATTACAAATTTATATAGGTCATCTGAGATATTCTGGGTACATCAAAAAATGAGATACCAATGTAAAACAATGTGCTGTGTAGTCAACATTTTTCAGTTTAGTATACTGAGGACAATTTTTTGTTTGAGACATTTATCTAAACGAGACATGATAAAGAATTCAGACATCTTGAAGGCAGGGCCGCTGCAAGGGGCAGGCAAATGTTGACTACACAGCACATTGTTTTACATTGGTATCTCATTTTTTGATGTACCCAGAATATCTCAGATGACCTATATAAATAAATATATATATATATATATATACACACACACATACATTATTCAGACACATATAATATTGTACTATTTTTCTTTAACATTTCAAAACGATTTGTGTCATTGTTATGACTACTAAGCCATGTACAGTTTGTACACTTGTTTTCCAATTTCAACGATTGACCTGAGGAACTCTTGTAATTAGGAATTATGTAAAAACTGAGTGTTTTGTGATATTACAGTTTGCTTTAACTTTGTTATATATTAATCAAATGCTTGATGGTGAAGCCTAAGTTTTCAGTTGTAACCTACTTAACGCATTTGGTTAAAAGCTTAGTTTTATAGAAATTCAAATATCATGTTTTCAATATTAATTTATATTTTATATAACTATTAACTTTCATAAAAATCTGATCATCAATAATCAAGAAAAACAATGGTCCCGGACATCTGTACTACATCCATCTATTTATAATTTATTTTCAAGGTCAAAGATATTATAAAAGCCTAAATTATAGTTTCATCCAGGTACAAAATCATCCTTGCAGCAGCCCTTCTCGAGGGAATGTATAAAATAGTTTGTAGAATATAGATTTCCATTATGTCAAAACTAGCTCCTATAACAAATCACCAGATATTTTTTAAAAATCTTTAATCATGTTTCTGGTGTGTATTATTGCTTAAGTATATATTTGCTCACAATAAACATACATTGTTTAATAGTAGGGTTATATGATAGAAGTATAATTTATTTATATCAATCATTCTATGTTTTCAAGAGTAGATACGATACAAAATAAAAATGTAGATTTGTTATCAAATGTAGTATTTTGAGAAATTTTCTTTTCAGGGTGCTAGAGCTTGAAAACAGTCTACAAACTTCAAAAAGGCAACTGGAAGAGTTGAAAAAACAACTTAAAAAAGAGGAAACCCATAAACAGACTTTAGAGAGAGAATTACTTGAAGATCAAAAGAAAATTAAGGAACTGGAAGAAAAATATAACTTACACAAAACAAAAGTAAATAATTATATATGTATATTTTTTAAGTGTCTCGAAGCAAGGAAATTCCTACTTTTTCTTTAGCTAACTCTCCTTTTGTTTTATTAAGGTTGTCCAATTTGAATTTAGGTGTTTTTGATTTGCTGTGACAGTAAAACTAATTGTGTAGCTTAAACAGAGAATAAGTCAAATTTTTTTAGGGAATACATTTAGCTAGGTTAAATTATATAAATTAGCTTATATAAGTGTTCATGACAGAAATTCAATAATTTCAATACATCTCTTGAGTATTTTAGCCTTAAACTTGACTGCCTATCTAAAAATACTTCCACTATTTAGGAATTATTAATTTTGTGGCTGCATAATCTAGTGAAACAACTAAATATTTCTGTTCAACTTTTGATGGTTGTCTGGAAAAATATGCAATTGATATAAAATCTTAGAAATATTGTTTTATTAGATGGTAAACTGTCAAATGTTTTCAAATTATAAAGCTTATTGAATGTTTTAACTCTTAATTTGGCTGCATGATAGATTACATTAATTTCACCTCATGATATGGTTATGCATAGGTTTAGTTAAAGAACAGGTCTATAGTTCTTGTAATGCATTTTCCAATGTAATACCTTATATTTAAAACGATTTTTTGATGCAAAATTAAATCTCTTTCATACTCCCCCTTTCTCCCACCTACTCTTAATATCTTTCTATTTCTTCCATTCCTCTTAATTTCTCTCCCTTCATTGATCCTGTAACTTACCCCCCCCCCCCCCTTATTATCCCACATAAAATAGTAGACAGAGGTGAACACAAGAGAGTTATAATTTTATTATCAAAGAAACATAGTACAACTCAATGGGGGAGTGACACTTAGGAATAACAATGGTAACCATAAGCCAGAAGGGCTGCAAGGCACAAAGGACGCCGCCAGGGCCTGAAGGGCATTACAACAATAATTAACATCAGGCGGCTCCTTACATACGAACGCCTTCCAAAATGGCGTCTTTAGAGAGCAGTATAAAGGCCTAACGAATTGGTCTCCAGATTCATAATAATATAACATAAAAATATTCAATCGACGACATGAGTAGAGAGACAACCCCTTCTCATGATCCGTAACGTAGAGTGAGCCAACAGCTCATGCCCCTTAACTAAAGAATGACATTGACACTATGCTAATATTTCACATTGTAAAAAGATTAAGTGTACATAACAATGCCTAAAGGCTTTAAGAGCCAATAAGATGTCCTCAGAAATATAAGTCCTGGGTGGCCCGCAGCCCCACATTTAACAAATACAAATAAATAGACACCAGCATAACTACAATGAACTAGCCTAACATTAACACCTAACATGGCGTCCGTATAATTATTAATTTCTCCGCCAGCTTGTGGCCCCACATTTGACCAACCTTGGTAGGAAACAAGAAGGCAAATACAAACAATCCCCAGAAATCAAAGATACCTAAATTATCAGAGGAGACCAAATATCTGTAATGTAAACATTGCCTTAAGCGCTGACGTAATAGATCGTTAAAAACAATATTAGACGCTGATATAAATTGAATTTCTAAAGAAGGTAGATTAAACCCAAATTGAATTTAGAATATATCGTCGAGCCTACAAAGTTAAGCTATTTACCTCGAAAGCCCAGAGCGTAATGTGTGTCCATACACTGGGTTTCAACCATTATATACACTGTGATAAACATATATTCCCAGAGCGCGGAACAAGGTGGAGGGGTGTTCGAGAATGATCTCGAGGACCAATAGACGTAGTTTGTACGCCGGATATAGTCCATAGAAGTTTTATCCGCAATGCGTCAGGGCGGCGCGGGCAGAATGATGATCACTTGTTTCTTGTCCAATTGGGAGGAGAGGTGGGGGGCAGCCCAACCACACGGTCAGCGATGAGATTCAAACCTCGGTCCAGTTGGACATGATGGTGATGAGCGTCCCGGGCGTATCGTAGAGGAGGCGGGACGAGTCAACTTGGGCTGAGTTGGTGAGTGTTATTATTTCTTCTATGTGACGTTGTAACAAGGTTACAATCCTAATTTCTCTATCGCTCTCATTTTGTCGCCTGTCTAATTACTTCTCTCTCATCGCCTTGTTCTCTTATTCCTCCCTCTCTCCCACTATCCTCCCTACATGCCTCCCACCCACATGCAAGCACACACCCACATAGTCATATATATTATTGAAAATAAATTAGTTTTGAGGTATTTGCAAGTTACAATGTGGAGTCATTCTGTGGATTTTACACTAGGCCACGGACAAGGTATACACCAGACACACAGCCTTTTTGGAGGGATCTTTGAGCCATGTTGAGACTTTGGACACTGAGGATCGCTAGTTGCATTTCTCAGTGAGAATAGCGTTTCTGAGTGAAACAACTCACTTTAAAATTGTTCATTGTAAAGGAATGGCGGTCTGAATTTCAATAGTTTAGGTACCAGCAATATCCCCAACTCACGCCCCCTTTTCCCTTTATATGAACAAATTTTTTCAGACAAGTAAACTAGACAAAGGTATTTGAACATTTTTTACAACTAGACAATTTGCAAACTTTCACTATAACAAAATAAGGACCACTGTATTATACATTTTATTTGTAATTTGCAGGTTGAGTAAGCTCGTTTGAAGGGTTGGTTTATGAGGGGGGAGGGGGGTACATGAACCTAGTTTTGTGAAAGCTGGCGTATTTAAACTAGAAGGCAATTTTGGTTGTTCTCTTGTAAACCATCTTTTAAGTGAACTAATTTTAAAATGCCTACTTGAAATAATGTTGTCAAATGGGACTGCACGCAGCTATCTTTGTGTTGGACTCAAGATTTCCCAATGAGCGCAGCCATTTTAACTTGGAGGCTGGGGGTTCAGTGTATATCTTTTCTGTGCACTAGGCCTGTCTTTGTTCTAACTCTCACTTGCCATATAAGATATTTATTTATTGTCTTTATTTTGCAACATTTTTGTGAGGTTAAGGCTGCCTTGTCTTACACATAACCATTTAAACTAAACAAGCTTGTAATAAAAATAGTGACTATAAAAATTATAGCCTAAATTTTAAATGTAATTGTTAGATTACCTCCATTCTTTCATTCATTCATACAATTATTCTAACATTTATCTATAAATAGTTTTCTTTGTAATGTTTACAAAAGCATGACGAGCTAGATTCTCCTAGAAATAATATTCCATTTGACTGCAGTTTTGAAAGCACCTAACCCAGTCAAGTCCCTTACTGTGGGAGGCAGTGTGTTCTATGCCCATGATGCTGCAACTGGGAATGAATGGGAATAAGATTCAGATTTGTGAATAGGGTTCCTAATACGGGTAGAATTTTTAACACATGTATTAAACTGATACTGATTTTTAGTAGGTTAAAATTGGTTGCTAGGTAATGCGATGAGGAAGTCTGTAATATCTTGTGTAGGAGACTGAAGGAGTGAAGTACCCGCTGTTCATTTAGTCGTAACCACTTCATTCAGTTTGTCAAAGTATTTAGAGATGTGGTCTTGGTACTAAAGATTGTAAATAAATCTAATTCTACTCTTTTATAATTATCATCAACTGAAAAATGTATATCTTCATTTTCACTCAAATCTACAAAATCACTTTTATTATGTGAATCGCAAAGCATCTGTGTCATCTCTTTACCAGTTTCTTGTTTTATAAACCGAGAAACTTTTAATTCAACAACTGACCCAATTGTATATAGTCACTACTTTAAAGTAAAAATTTGCAATTCATAATAAAATATATAATTAGTAAAGCAAAGATAACCAAAACATAAACTCGTCTTTAAGATCATGGAAGAGTGGGATTTAAGCAAGAATACAAACTGGAAATCTTTTTTGTTTTATTTGCCATTATTATTATTTTTTTATTTAGCACCGCGTCTTACTACCCTTTCAGGTTATATGCTTAAGTACTAATTATGCTAATGGATTAGAAATTGGGAAGGTTGAATTGAGAGGAAGTGAACCCGCATTTGCGTGGAGGGAGAGTGGAAAACCATTTAGGAAAACCCCCACCAGTTCACCCGACCGAGATTCGAATCTCGATCTCCCCGTCCTTGACAGTCAAACTCAACACGACTAGCGCATTAGCCAACTACGCCATCGAGGTGGGTTTGCCATTATTTATATAATATTATTTTATGGAGCAATTTTGTTCTACTTGTAGATTTAAAAAAAAACTGATTCTCTTTTTTCGAGTGGAATTGTATCAAATTGGTTCTATTCATGTTTTACATTGACAATGACAAAGTGTTTTGAAAAAGCAGGACTTTCTATGAGTTAAGTTACTGCTGGTGTAGATAATGAGAATGACCAGCAGGACTTAAAAACTGCATGAATGAAGCTGCTTTCAATAACTGAAATACTGAAGAATACATCAACATAGACAATAACGTGCAAACTGAACCAGACATCAAATATTGATGTGTTAGTTGAGAATTTTAAAGAAAGTTGGAAAGGAGAAGAGTATGAAGAAGTAGAAGAAGAAGAAAAGTGTAGCATGAAGACTTATCAAGATGCTGTCAAGTTTAAGGGAACTGCAGCAATATTGGCCTACAACGGAATGATTCTGATATGCTTAGTGTGATTTCTCAGGCGAAAGTGTTTGTGGAAAGTCAGGCAGCCAAGAGAGTAAATTGTGCACAGAAAATCCTGCTTGACTAGTGGAGAAAATAAAGACAAAGTGAGTAATGTTTTTCTGTTCAGTGTAATGTTTCCATATGTTCATTTATAGTATGAATAATGATTATGGTATTTTATTAATATTTCTATCCCAATTGCGTGCATGTCACTGGCTTTAGTGGAAAAGTATATTTGATCATTGCGATTCTGTTTAAGGCAGGTTTCACTGTACATTCATTAGCAAAAATAATTTTTGCCCAACAAACCAACATAGCCGAACGTGGGATACCTTCGTTTTGTAAAAGTTTTTAAAGGGGATCATGATTGATATAGATCTTAAATATCCTGCCATATAATTATTTATGAAATCCCCACCCCAATAAGCAAACTAAACTGTCATGGTCACGATAAAGTTTCAAATAATTCCATTATGCCATGTTCAAGGAAGTTAACTCAAAGGAGATAGGATACCCCAGGAATGACCAGAGTTTTGTATCTACGGATCTACTCCTGAGAAGGAAAAGCCTTTGCGATCAACTACGTAACCATAGGGTGAACTTGTTTTTTTCATTGGTAGAGTAATAACCCATTTTGTGTTTTAATAGTAAAATTATATCACATATAAAAACAATTCTTTTACTGACTAAAAACAAGTTTTTCATTAAACTACATTACTTTAATATATAATTTCATAAATAAAGTATCTTCTCATTAAATACTTCACTATGAAGTTGATGCATGACACAGCTTATCTTTAGATAGTTTGTTAAATGAAAGTTTATAATTACTCAGGCAGTAACAAAGGCAGGATTGTAAATGTTCATCAGTCGAACAGCTTCAATATCTTGATTTTATAATCTTAATTTGAGAAAAAGCTGATTCACAGGAGTAGATTGAACTAAAAAAACACACTAAAACAAAGAGTAATGAACCTCAAACATGGTACTTTTCATCATTAAATAGAGCCCAGAAATTGTTTTCGGAGGCTCTTGCTTTCATGAGGATATCAGATTGCAGTTTTATTATTTCTTCCCCCACATTTGAAACATTCATGTTAAAAATGGAAGAGACTGCTTCAGAAATTCCTTCGGCGTTCTTTTCATTAAATGGGAATGACATAAAAACCAATACTGGATCAACCTGCTTCACATCTTAAAATCGTATCTCCAACTATTGCCAAAGTTTTTGTATTCCACTACAAAATATCTCAGAAGTGTGGCTATCTTCCTTTTCTGTCACTTTTTCTAATCTAGGAAATTTTAAAAGTAGCAATTTTGATTTGAAAGCATTTGTGAAGCTAACTAATTCAGTATTGCTTTCATCCTTAACATGAAGTTCTGTGACACCCTCAAAATAACCAGGAAGCGTGCGTAAAGAACAACCAAGGGATCACAATAGAAAACATAGTTTTATTTGAATTTGGTCAAATATATAGGTAATGAAGATACATCATATATTTAAAAAATGGCTTAGTGAGCCAATTTGTAGTCTGGCAATAAACATCAATCCAAGGTGATTCAAACTTAACCATCATAAGTATACATAATATATAAAGCCCCCAAAGGGGAAATAGTTAAAGTTAAACTCTAGATCCAGGTTGACCGCTAAAAAGCGAATGCAAATCCAAAAAGTTTAATTTCAATAATATATGCATAGCAATTATCGTTGAATTATATATATGAAATTGCGAACCCATAAAATTTACTTTAAATATATATATACACACAATAAATAATGTATTCTGTCAAAGCAGACACAAAGATGATATATAAGTCTCAACAATTGCCGTTGATTTCTACACCTAAGTAACAATGGATAATTTAATTTTAAATTTACTTTCAAGTGTATAAATATGTTTCGTAAACCGCCGTTAGCGCTTATACAACCTAACATGATAACCTAATTTGATTTCAATATATATACAATAATCTACGCAATTAATACGTGCATACATTGCTCTAATAACGTCCCTGAGACTTGTTAAAATACTAATGTAATCACTTAACAGAACTAAGTGAAGATGAGAGCGCGCCACAAGTACACAAAGAGAACTAACGCAAATCATGAGTTCCCCTTAAAAACAAATATTATTTACTCGCGGTTCATCGGCGTTAAACCCCACCAGAAAAACCATCTACCAAGCATAATTAAGATAAAGTAAGCCCAAACAACAATTTTGAAAAGAATCCCTCCCCATTATTTACATCAGAACAGAATTTTGACTAAAGTTTCCTAGCCCTAGTTTATATCGGCGCCCTCACTTTTGTGCAAGCCAGTGGTACAATGAGTGATGAAGTAAACAATACTAGCCATTATATAGTGAATACAGCCTACACATGTTCCCAGAGGAGGGGGAAAGCAGGGGGAAACAAAGAACAAAAGGGAGAAGACTAGTGCTCTCGAAGCTTAGCGGTCAGTCCAGTAACCACTCGAAGTTTACAGAACCTCCCAGATGGGGGAACCGGAAACGACCTTGGTCAAGTTAAGTCCTTGTTTGTTGTGGGCCGGGCTTCGATGACGAGCGAGGCGCTGACCAGCGTCTCGTTTCAGTCGAAATTGTTCAACTCACGAGAGAGGATGTCTTTGTGTGCTGGTGCTCCATCAGACGGAGAGAAGCCAGACCGGTGGTGGTGAGTGTTGTAATCCCATATTACTTGGTGGTATGCATTAGATGTTGTTATTGGTTGTAACATCGTTACAGTTCAAGATTTAATTTATCGGAGTGATCTATTAGACAAGTCAAAAAAGCTAAGTTGCTTAACCAGGATGTGTCGCATAGTGGAGAATAGCTTTCTCCAAATGAGTCCAAGAACACAATTATTTAAGGCAATAAAGCTTGGAATCTTTCCAAGAATGGTCCATGGCTAAGCCACCTTACATCGGTATGTAGCAGCAAGTCTTCATACTCAGCCTCATTTTTATCAAGTTGAGTTCTAAAAAGTCATCTTCATAAGCTCCTTGCTTGGACTGAGTTAACTATTTTAACAGTAATGTTCATAATATCGTCCTTTAGTAGTTCTTTTCACAAGTATCATGGTTAGAAACTCCTCCTTGTAGCTCATATCACGGAACATTATTATTTTAAACACGAGTAATTGAGAAGTATCTACCACGTCAGTTGATTCATAAAACTATGGCAAAATATAACTTCAATTAATGATGTATTTTTCCAGTTTGTTTAGTAAATCACCACCCATTATTTCAACGTATTGCATCACGAATGGATTAGAGATCTGCATGTCTTTAATAGCTTTAATAATATAAACTTTATTCTTGAATTCATTGAACAAAATGTCACCGGCCTCAAGAAAAGCTTACTTCACCATTTCATAATCTTGAAAAGGTTTCTTATGTTTTACTAAAATATTCGTTACACAAAATTATGACTGCTTGTGACTGTACAACGGGCTTAGGAAACATAAAATGTTGTGCTCCCAACAGAGATTTCAGTTATTTCACTTTAATCTTCTGTGATTTACTTTAAGGTGAAAAGTCACGGTCATATTTCTTCTTATAAATGCTCTAAAAATGTATCTCTAAATTGCTCTGTTTTGACACTGCAACACTAGCTCAGAATATAAAACACAAGCATTTATATCTGAACATCATAAAAAAGAAATCATTTTCCTTGTCTTTATAGGATAGGTAGGTTTTCGGACATTTAGCGGAATTGTCCATTTCCTTAGCGTATATCTGGGAATATGCTAAATGTAGCAGCAAGTCTTCAATCAAAGCATCTTTCGTAGCTACCTGTTGCAAAAATTGTCTGGCAATTTTATGCATTGTATTTCCATGCAATATAATTTTTCCATTGCCAATGTTGAGCAATTGTTCGGAGAATGACAGTGTCAATGAATCGTTTTGCAGTTGAACACGTATATTTATGTTAAGGCGTAATGTAATGACATTTCGCCATAGGTATGATTGTTTCAAACATGCGTTAACTTCGTCCGCATATGTAGCGCGTGGAATGACCGGCAATGTCTCTCTAAGATCACCGGACAGCAGTAGTAGAGCGCCACCGAAATGTCTGGTATTATCGTTGAGATCTTTCATCGTTCTATCGAGAGCTTCAAGTGAATGCTTGTGGGCCATAGTGCATTCATCCCAGATAATAATTTTGCATTTTTGCAAAACTTTTGCCATGCCGGAATGCTTCTTTATGTTGCACATTGCGTCTGGATTTGTGTGAACGTTCAATGGCAACTTGAGTGCTGAATATGCAGTCCATCCACCATCAAGCAAAGTCGCTGCAATGCCCGATGAAGCAATTGCCAATGCAATATGATTTTGTGATCCAATGCGCGCTAGTATAAGTGATATGAGGAATGTTTTGCCAGTGCCGCCTGGTGCGTCAAAAAAAAAAGAATCCACCTTGTTGTGCTGCAATTGACAAATTAATTCGATCGTATATGTTCTTTAGTTCAGCAGTGAGCAGTTGCTCATTATTTGCACGATAGTAGTAAAAGAGGCCGCATCGAACTGTTGTTTGCGCAGAATATCGCTGTTAACGATGTCTGTTGCTGGGCGGTTAGGCGATGGCATACCGAAATGAATGAGTGGCATATTAGAAATGAGAATGCAAATATCCTCAATCTTTATTAACGACTCGTTATATATTTCCGGTGAAAAATCGATATTGGGATTTTGATCAGCGGTCCGAATGAGATGCAGAATGTCGTCGCTCATGGAATCTTTATATTTATCCCAGAGAACAGAAGCTTACGACGGAAAACATGTTGTCAATAATATTGCGAATAATTGACATATTTGATGAGGAGAGGAACTCAGTACTGCATCTGCAAGTGTGAAATCCCAATGGTTGTTATCTTCCAGCAAATGCAATTCGTGACACGCATCGTGGTACGTGTCAAACAAAATACCATTGACTTTTCGCAATTATTGGAAGGACGTAGTTCCAGGAACGTTAACCAACAACAAACGCAAGAAGAAGCATTCGTGTTTCTTTGGATGGACTGTGTATAATCGGCCTAATGTATTTCCCATAAATATTCCGTCGTATCCTTGGACTGAAAGGCCTCACTTTCTTGGGTCCCACTTTTTTGACTGTTTGTTCCACGTGAAAAATCGTAGCACATCAGTATACATTAATGTCTTTGCGAATTGACCGAAAATATCTGGTTGGTTGCATAGTTCGAAAAACTCAGTGTGGTTTTTGGGGCAGTTAATGCTCGTTGTAGAGCAGTCTCTTCTGTGAAATAAGCACGCTGTCCATTTTCAAGGTGCACAGCCAAATGTATAACAGCAGGGTCCTTTTCGTGTATGGGAAAACTCAAAATGCGCCAAACTGCTTCATTTCTGCTAATGTATCGGCCCATTTGATAACGTGTTATTTCGTTATCATTTACATTTTGAACAGCAAATACAGCCATATCGCTGCCCTTATGAACGTATTTGCAAATGTATTTTATGGACTTCACCGAACTGCAGAACTCAACGTTAATGTGAGCTTTGTAGATTTTGCACAGCAATGGTGAATACGGAACCACCCAGCAACTGTCAATGTCAACCGTTCCACCCTTTGACATGCGCAATTGATATGATTGTCCACCATTATCTGTGTCTCTACGACGATACAATGGATAACCGTCGATATTAGTGACGGTATCATTTATACACGCTTTTGGGAAACGTTTCGTACATTTTCCATTGTCCAAGCATGACACCGTAGTGTTTAGAGCACCTAATGGACCATGGATCATGTTAGCGGTAACAATGTCAAACAACTCTTTATCGATATTCCTATCAGGAATTTCTGCTAAAATAATTTTATCAATTTCTTCTGACCGTACTTTGTCGACGAACCAAACCAAAATATGTGCAAGTGGCAAACCTCGTTTTTGCCATTCAACAGAATACAGCCAGCAACATGTTTCGCCGAATACAGAGTGATGTGTAATCAAGTTCATCAACGATTTTAATTTTTGTTTGCAGTGATATCATGGCGATGCATTGCTGTTTGACCTGGCAATAACAAAATTTTAATTTCATCCCAGTTAGGATTGCACGTAAATGTAATGAAAAAATCTGGTCGGCCGTAAGCACGCACAAAAATCTAGGCGTCTTGAATGTATTCTTGCATATGACGCGGACTACCAATATATGATGATGGAAGAAAATATGCGGTACCGATGTCGTTGATATTAGTGGTTCCATCTACGTTACCGACGTTACCAACAATAGCATCACGCAAATGAATGTACTCCTCAGAACGCAGCTTCGCTTGATTATACTTAATGTACCGTAATCGCTTGCTTTCAATTTTCGCATACATATCAACGATGTATTGATGAAACAGCTGGCGGCATCGGAGAATGTTGTTGTCTTCATTAGCACGAATCGTCAACCGATATGCGTAGAAGTTCATCGCGCTCACTTTCTTGTTGGTTTCTGCACCTGCAAATTAAAAATATAAATAAGACAAAAAGAAATTAATCTTAAAGAAAAAGAAAAAGTAAATAATATGTAGATTGTACCTGTCACTGGATTGATTTGTTTGATGTTAAAATTATATCCATCTTCTCCTTCCCAAAATATCAACGGATATTGCAAAGCGTCGTAAGAACGATGACTGTCTTGAATTGTGTAAACCGTGTTATCTATGTGTTGGATCCGTATATCTCGATGTTCATATGCGTCGCCAACCATAACAACTGCAACTTTATTAACAGTTGGTGAATTGTATCGGCCCGCGTGCTCTCCAAATGGTACTTTGTCTGCTTTGATGACGATCATGTAGTTGTCGTTTTGCAGTCTGTTTGAAACGGTATAAAACAACTGGACCAACTGGTTGTGATTTCGCAAAAACAGTTCCTAAGTCGCCACAATTCCTCGCTCCTCCATCTGCTCGATGTGGCCGTACTGGCAGCGTGCATTTATTTGTTGCTCCTCATCGCCCTAGAAGTAGATATGCAAGAATTTTGGATCGGAATCAGGCATTGAGATTAAAGAACCTATTTGATGATATACTTGGCCCTGAATCTTAAAAGTTGATTCAAAATTGCGACCATCCTCATTCTGAACGACTTTTGTTGCTCCAAATGATTTCATTTGGAAGCAAGAGTTGAATTTGCGAATTTTACGCAAAAACAATTTTGATTGAGGTGTGGCTCCAGCCAATAGTGTTTTCAATTGTTCTGGCGGCGAATTCAATGGTGGAAGTACAACTTTTCCAGACGCGCAGCAGAAACCGGCCGATTCACCTTTGTATTTGAATGCATGGCAGAGTTGGCATTCTTTGTCCATAGCGCCGATGACAATTTGTGAATGTGACGAATAGTTGATTTCCGACTCATATTCGAACGCAAGATGGAGAAGTGATGCGCGTGTCAATGCGTGATGTACTTGCAGGCGCTTTTGTTCATGTGCTCTGTGTGCGTCAGTGGCTCGTTGCCGCGCCTGTCTTTTTCTCAATGTGTTAGCTCAAAGGCGTTCGTTGCGTTGCTGTTGACTTTCATTTGCATGTGTGTTTGCAACCTGAACTCTTAAATTTGCATTGTCCGTCAATCGATCTTCTGCCGTTCGATTTAACCGACAGGTGTGGACTATTTGTGAATTCTGTGTATGTCGACCCATATTTCCTTCTCGTCCACGAAGACGTGGCATTGTTCTTTAATAAACACACAACACCAAAATATAAGCAACTTAAATTTGAATTTAATGGATTACATGTTTTTTTTTCGATGAGACGTTTAACACTCCGTAAATTTGATAAAATCATCGAAACAAATAAGCACTTAAAATAAAAATTTGCAGGTTAGATTGATTGTCTTTGAATACGCATGTATATAATTTAAATTTATGGAAGATCATGTAAGATATTCACTTCAACACAGCACCTTACACATTTTCCCAATGAATGTATTTGAGTACACTTGATGAAAAATACACTCAATATTCATGTGATTGTGATACATGGAATATCGAAACATATCGTACAGAAATTGAAATGTCAAAACAACGCCAAGCCACGACGCAAGAGACTTGCGCATGTATTGATGCGTATGTCAAATACCACAGAATTCGAAATCAATGCCACCTATGGTACACAAACATAACTTAGAATTATTCTCAGAAGTTCAATTATTCACTATTCAGAAGGTTTTAACGGTCAGTTATTCATATTATATTCATTATTATAAATATTGGGGGGTGGTGGTGGAGGAGTGAAATTGTGAGGTTACATGTTCTGATATGAAAAAAATCTTTAAAAAAATTCCCCTCATAAATTCCCTAAAAAATAAAAATAAATCCTAGAAACCGATTTCAGCGCCACCTACCAGGTGCAATTGTGAATTAAAACCATCAATGGACCCACTCAAACACACACAAAAAATTTCATCAAAATCAGTCCAGCCGTTTAGGAGGAGTTCAGTGACATACACATGTACAAAAGAATTATATATATTAAGATATACATACACATATTTGCATTTAGCTTAAAAAGATTGGTTTTATAAAAATATATTTCAAATAAAAGATTTTTATTATAAATAAACATATATAATATTTGCAATGATAAGTAATTTCATATCTCAAAGAGTTATGGAGATATGATAAAAAAATAGAATTTATGCATCACTACAGAACCCATAAAGTTATTCAGATGAAAATTTGAAAGTAGCCATTTTGCTTTTAACATTGATAAATGCTTAGAAATGAAATTTAATCACAACAGTCAGAGCCTATATTGATAAAATCAATTTTTTTTCTGGTGTTCCAGTGGTTCAAAAAATGGACTTAGTAAAAATTGAATTTCAAGGGTATATAGCCTAAAATTAATAATATAATGATTATATATATATATACATACACTAGCCCCCTTCCCCGTAAAAAAAAATTATACAGAATCCTGTAAAACAAAGCTTATATAAACAAAACTTTTTTTACTATTTTTTTTTGAAAATACAGTCCTACCATCACTGTATAGCCCCCTCCCTATTTTTATCCTCCCTCCTATTTCATCTCATTCCTCTTTCCTCACCCCTACTCCCCACCCCCCTTTCACCAACCCCACTTTCCCTTCAACAACTTTTTTTTCAATGACTATATAATATACTATCGACATTTTTATGAGGAATAAATTAAATTTTCAAAATAAAATGTAGCCTATGCTACTCGCTGATAATGTAGCTTTATATTGATGAAAGAATTTTTTAAATCGGTCCAGTAGTTTTTGAGTTTATCCATTACAAACAAAAAATCTAATCTTTCCTCTTTATAATATTAGTATAGATTAGTAGGTCTTCTTAAACCCAACTTGGATCAGTGTGTTAGATATAGAGGAAATGTATATTTTAAGAACAGTGTTTACTCAAATTGTGAAATCTTGGCATATAATGCAACAATTTTTAGAAAAACGAAATGATGCAAAGATTTCATATTTGTAATGTTAGAAATACTTGAGGTTTATTAATTGAAATAAATATTATTTTAATGAACCTTTAATTATTGCATAAAACTGACCAAATAAATGCAATATTCAATTAATTATTTTGTATACTTAAACATGTGTAATAAATGGGGGAAGTAAATCAATTTATGCCGACATCTTTTAACTTTATAATGGTACTTCATTCACATTAATAATCAATCTGAAACTCATGAAAACTGATACTATCTGAGGTGCTACATATTTTGCCCCCGGATTTTGAAAATATATCTGATACAAGCCCGCAGTAGCCGAAACAGAACGGCCTGGTCAGAGTAGAGAATAGAACTCATCCCTTCTCACTCCAAGTCACCAGTTGTCTGTCCTTGAAACCATAAATATGTTGCTAGTGGTTTTGGAATGTTTGTACAGCTTATCGCCCTGACCTATATCTCTCTAGGGATTGTTACCTGGCTCTCCACCGTTTCCAAGTCAGTGTGGCAAGTGCGGCATTGATGAAAGGATTTTATTTCAGTGTGGATGAATGTAATTGAATTTAATGTCATTAGGGATGTGTGAACTGTAATAATAGTGGGGAAAACATTTTTATTATTTTAAAACATTTGTCCTACAAAAGTTTAAAGATGGCACAAGAGATGTAAAGGGCAAAAGGCATAAGCATTCAAAGGCAATGAAACGCTTTTACAAAGAAATTCAGAAAGCCCAAATCACTAATAAGTTGGTGAAATTACTTCAAACTTATATTATGTTATTTAACTTAAATAATTAACTTTTTTTGAAAATTCTTTTGAAATCTTGAACATCCAACTTAGCACGTCAATATCTTACCACTGAGCTATCTAGGGCTAATCCTGTGTTAGGGTCATTTATCACTCATATTTTAAGGGTTGGTCAAGTAATAGATGTGTAAAATCGTCGGCTATTTAATAACAATGAGAAAAACACTCTATCCTTGATCCATGGTAATTTATGTTGCTGTTTGAACAATTTTTATTAATTTTACATGGTTTCTTGGATATAATATGTAAAGCAGAAATCACCAACCTTTATTTAGCTGAGGACCAAATAAATGTTTTACCAAGACACTGTAAACCACTTATTAACTATTTAACAAAAAAATTTAGAAACTATTTTTAAGAATGACCTTGAACAAAGAATACAGCATTAAATGAAAGCCTATATTTGAGTTATGTTAATATGTATGCACAAGTGTGCATTATGTTAGATAAATAAAGATAGATTACTTTTTAGTCATATTGGCCATGAAATTAAATGTGTAGGTTAATATATCTTCTAATTTGATAAACCTGTTTCCGGTTATAGAAGTTATGAGAAAATGACTGAACAGATTTTGACACTACCACTCATTTTAATGGTTAGGAGTCCAGGATGTCAGGGGGAAAATAGTAGTTTTCCACAAAGAATTTCCAGTATTTCAATCTTTGTTTAATCACCATGGAAATCGTTATTTGCTGCGTGGTTGTACATCTGTAAATAGATTATATCACCTTGGATAAAAAATAATACCTCAATTTTCATTAATTGTTGGTCCAAACACATCACAATTTTCTCTTTGGATACTGGTCATAACACATCTAAATTAAGATACCTAAACTGGGGAAACCTTTATCTTTTATTGGATTGTTATCATTAATTGGAATATAAATCAATAATATTGAGTATAATTTCAAAATTAAAAGGTTAAGTGGTAATTTTATGAAAATACTGTCAACGTTTAGTTTTGCGCATGATAAAATTATTTTTAAATATGTTTTTGTATGTATTGTAAGCCCAAACATAATCATTAATGTTAAAATGAATAATGTTAATTTTAACCATCTAAGTAGGAAGTTTGGTGGGGTTTTTTTTTTTTTTTTTTTTTTTTTTTCAAATGATTGATTTTTATGTTCGGTTTATTCAAATAATTGGTTTTGATGTTCATTTCAACAAATAGTAACACAATACAAATACATGGGCTAAGCTATGTTTTCATTTTACCACTTAATTTTGAGGGTATAATATTTATAATTATTAATGTTTTGTGTCACTCTCTCTCTCTCTCTCACACACACACACACACACACACACACACACACACTTCACTCACACACACACTTCACTCACAGACACACTTCACTCACACATACACTTCACTCACACACACACTTCACTCACACACACTCTTCACTCACACACACACTTCACTCATACACACACTTCACTCACACACACACTTCACTCACACACACACTTCACTCATACACACACACTTCACTCACACACACACACACTTCACTCACACACACACACTTCACTCACACACACACACTTCAATCAACAAGCATGTTTGACCTGAACCTGTTTCGCACAGCACTCGATGATGCACCAATCGGAGAGGGTAGCGCCACGCAAAGAGTAGAGGAGGTTATGAGGCGGATCACCGAGGGCTACGATGCCTCGAAAGCGCTCCACAAACCAGCGTTCCCTGATGTATTGGTGGAACCACACTGTTGCTTCGCTCCGCCAGGCGTGTATTCGCGCAAGGAGACTATCCCAGTGTGGTCGTGAGAAATCTAATTACGATCAGCTGAAGGCAGAGCACAAGGCAGCACGGCGGCGGCTTGCCAAAGCCATTAAGGGCAGTAAGAGACAGTGCTGGGATGAGCTCCTGGTAGAGGTGGAAGGTGATCCATGGGGGAGGCCATATAAGGTGGTCATGACCCGGCTGAAGAGCCAGCCGATGCCCCCGCCAACGTGCCCAGACTTAATGAGTAAGATCGTCTCGGCGCTGTTTCCGCAGCAGCCCGAATGCGACCACCGTATCGAGGAGGATAAGGAGGATACGATCCCGCTGGGGACAGCTGAAGAGCTGAAGAGAGCGTGCGCGAAAGTGGGAAACACGAATGCCTCAGGGCTGGACGGTATCCCCAATGTTGTGCTCAAGGCAGCCATTAACGCAGTGCCAGGAATGTTCCTGGACATGTACAACACATGTCTCCAGGAGGGCACCTTTCCTCAAAAGTGGAAGCAGCAGAGACTGGTGCTCCTCCCCAAGAGGAAGAAACCACTGGATGAACCTTCACCCTACCGTCCACTCTGCATGCTTGATACAGTTGGCAAAGTCCTGGAACGAATAATCCACGGGAGAATCGAGAAAGTAACTGAGAAAAAAGTATCAGATAAGCAGTATGGTTTCCGCAAAGGGTGCTCCACACTCGATGCTATTGATCTGGTGGTGAAACTTGCAAGGGATGCTGTAACGGGCTAAACTGCTTTAGCCCCGTTCAAAAGTAGCGAATGAAAAAGAACATATATTCTGTTAGTGCCTGCATATTATCAAAAGTAACAATAACAAACTAATGTTAAATGCCTCGCCCATAATATATGTCTCTGTTTACATACCTATTGCGCCGAGTCAACCTCAGAGTTCGGTGCCCCAGCTATTAACACAACACAGAAAGAAAGCGAGGAGAGCTCCGCTTTCGACCACGATTTCAAACCGACTTACTGCTTCATGTCGGCCTACGACCAGCGTGCCTCGACCGTCTAGAAGCTTTGGGAAGATCCCCCTTAGCCTCCTAGAAGCTCCGGGAAGATCCCCCTTCCCTTCCTACGCACCAATTCACCACGTGGGCTCTGCCAACTATATATTCGCCTGCTTGCTTGAAGAATGGCAGAACACGTCAGGAGACGATTGGGAAACCTCCACCACGCTAACAGGCCACGCGCTTACATCTGTTCTACGTAATCTACATAATCTACATCGGACCAGCGGTCAAGGGAAATGGGTCCCTTGGACAGAAGGAAGTCGTAGGGCCAACCTAATTCAAGGGTTTGATCTCTCGAGTAAACTCCAAGTTTAAAACTCAACTGTTAGGTTTAGTCTATGTCCTCGCAAGATAGTTAGTATAATTAATCATTAGAAATAGAGATGAGGAATATTACGTGTCTATTCTGAGACGCGGTTATGATATAGTATGACTAGTTATATAGGATAGGCTGAGAGTAGACTCTCCCTTATTAGGAAAGCAAGGTACTTATACACTTGCGGTGTAGCGCGCCTCTCGCGCCCTAGAGACTGGTCCTTAATGGCCAGGCTCACGTTGGGATGTTAATCCCACGGCACGTACTATGTGACCATAGGTGCCTTATTGTGGTAGCTTTTCAGGGCAGGCGATAGTTCTTGTTATATGGAGGCCGCAGATTCAGGCCTAATTGGGTTTACAGTCATGGCCTATATTTGAGTTGGGTAGTTAACCAATGGGTCGCATGTTCTATCCATGATTGGCCCGTGGTTGATTCTTAGATTTAATTTTGTAACTCTCTTTAAGAGTACACTGGACGTGAGCCGCCTTTGCCCCTCGGGCGCGGTTGCGGCAGTCATTAGTTTCTTATTTAAGTAAGGTTGTACTGGTCACCCTTCAGGTGCTCAACCAGTGGGACGCGTCCCTTCCAGGACTATCCCGTATGTGTTGTATATTCAAGTACGTTGTTTTTACCCTGTGTAAAGGTTGTAGCTGTTGTGCAGAGCTCTCTATTATAACAGAACTAGAACTTGCCTGATGTACGAACTAATCTTGCCTACGTGGCCAACTTACCTAGTTTATAGTATTGTTTATTACGTAGCTTTGTAGTCTGCGTTGTCATTTGGGCGTTTCTCGGCCCCAGTTGGCCTATACTTAGGCAATGCTGCCACTTATCATAGTAAGTTATATATGACAAAGTACTTGCTGAGATTTAGTGCTATATGTTTATATGTCCTTTGATCTTGTATATTATATCATTAAATTGCATTAACTCCAACCTTCTCTTGTTTTCATCATTTGTATTTGCTCATTCTTTTTGTGCACCCCCCCTCTAGTGACAGGTGGAATAACAGTGAGAAGTAGTACTGTCTAGTAGTGACGCTCAATATCAAAAACACCTTCAATGCAGCCAGGTGGGACTGCACCATGGGGGCGCTAGCGGAGATGGCTGTTCCTGGATACCTGCAGAAGATGGTAGCTAGCTACTTCACCGACAGGGTCCTCAAGTACGACACGGAGTACGGTCCACAAGAGTATCGGGTAACTGGGGGAGTACCTCAGGGCTCGGTTCTTGGGCCTCTCTTGTGGAACATCATGTATGATGGACTCCTGAAGCTCGTGTTACCAAGAGCAGTGACACCTGTGGCCTTCGCTGATGACGTCGCTCTTGTCATTGTAGAAAAACACCTGGAGGACATCAGCAACCTCTTCAAGCTCACATTCACGAGGATTCACCGGTGGATGGAGTCGGTTGGCCTGAAGCTGGCAGAGCACATAACCGAGGCAGTATTGATCACCAGCATGAAGAAGCTTGAGACGATCTCACCGCAAGCAGGTAAGCATGAGATCACTCATGTCCCAGCCGTACATTCGGTATTTGGGGGTGATGCTCGACTCGAGACTCAACTTTAAGCAGCAGGCAGAGCATGTCAGTGCCAAGGCATCTGTGGTTAGGGCTGTTCTATCATGGCTCATGCCCAACTTGGGAGGCCCCAAACAGAGAAGGAGAGCACTCCTGTCATCAGTTGTCATGTCAGTCCTCATGTATGGCATTTCCATATGGGCCGATGTACTGACGCTCCAGGAATCTCATCGTAAAGTGGCACCAGTCTACCAGCTGAGCGCTTTACGAATAGCAAGTGCGTTCCGCACGGTATCAGAAGATGCCATGTGCGTTATCGCCGGAGTGCTGCCGATTGGGATCTTGGTGGAAGAGCGGAAGACCCTGTATCGTCGCAAAGGTCTAACATCACTGAGCGCAGAGAAGTTGAAAAGACAGTAGTGGCGAAGAAGTCTCCAACGATGGCAGCGGCTGTGGGATGTCTCTACCAAGGGGAGATGGACTTACCGTTTGATTCCCGAAGTGGATAGGTGGTACAACCGCAGCCACGGAGCTGTCAATTACTACTTGACACAGATGATCTCGGGACACGGGTGCTTTCGGGCATACCTATACACGTTTAAGTATGAGGATTCCCTGGAGTGCCCCACCTGTCTTGGAGTAGAGGAGAATGCTGAGCACGTGTTTTTCACGTGTCCTCGGTACGATACCCAGCGTGAAAACCTGGAGGTCACATTAGAGGGAAAGATTACGCCAGAAAACTTAAGGGATAAGATGCTGTCGTCAGAGGCAGCGTGGGAGGCGACAAGCACGTTCGCGATGGAAGTCCTCAAGTGTCTACGTCACGAAGAGCAGGAGAGGAGGAAAACAGAAGGAAGGAGCCTAGGACATCCCTAATCCCGCCACCAACAGCTAGGTGGGAACGGGGAAGTAGGAGAGGCCAAATCACAGAAGGAAGAGCAGAACAACAGCTAATGCCTCCCCTCGCGAATTAATACCAAACGGCGGTTCTGTGGAGTGTAACAGAGGCGAGAGAAGAGGGTCAGGTTTTTTAGTTGGTATGGGTTTGATCAAGCCTAAGCAGGCCACAAATCTTGGCGGCTCGTGGGCACTCTAACATCCAAATTGAGTCCGACACACTGTGCATAAAAGCATTTCCCTCCCAAAAAAAAAAAAAACCCACTTCACTCACACACACACACACACATATATATATACACACACACACTCTATAAAACACGCTCGTTTGTATAATCTTTTACCATTCTCTCTCTCACACACTCTTCACTCACATACATGCTCTATAACACAATTTATCTCACATTATCTTTATTATACTCTCTCTTAAGCTCTCTCAAACACTTTCTCTTTCCCAAATGCTATTAAATGCTTCCTCTCACAAACGCTCTCTCTCTCACAAACACTCTCTCTCACAAATACCCTCTCTCACAAATGCTTTCCCTTATAAACACACGCTCTTTCTCAAACATGCTCTTTCTCTCTCAAACTCCCTCTATTTCAAACTCTCTATCTCAAAATCTCTGACAAACTCTATCTCAATCTCTCAATTTTTGCAATTTTTTTACGTCTTTAATTTGTTTGTTTTGTTTGGATTCTCACGGTATACCATAGGGAATAATTATATGTCCCTGAGTTTGGGAACCTCTGCTGTAGACCTTTAATAAGCTTTCACTATCTTGGATGTATTACAATAAGCCTGGATCAACTAGACTGATTGAGCGAACAAAGGTGCATTTCCTTAATAGCCTAAATCTGTATGGGTTCATTGCAATAAGCCTAAAAGTTATCAGGCTGATAGCAAATATAATATTATTTTACAATTAGCCTGACTCATTGTAAATTGGCGGTGCCTTTTGCATTAAGCAGGATTTTCCAATTCGCCCATGACATCCTAGTCGCCAGATGATATGACGGACATATAAATTGAAATTGGAGCATGCTTGTGTGGTCAGAACATACTTTAATTTTATAGCTTGATCACACACTGTCTACTCTTACAAAACGGACAAAACAGACCACCAACTGCCCACATGCACTACTCACACAAAAGCCGCAACATTCTGCCAGTCCTAGCAACATATTAGCATCTATAAGTGATTAAACTGTAAAAACACTAAGATATTTTTATCTATAATCTGCAGATATGTTTACATTTTTTCCTTTAGAAAAAACTGGCTTCTATCTATTTTGTTTGAATTAACTTAAAACTCAACTTTTGTTATTAACATTTTAAATGTTTTAGCTGTTAGAGAAATCTGTTGAAAAAGAACTAGAAGAAGAAAAACTTGGCTGGATTCAAGAAGAGGAAGAAAGGCTTGTTAACATGCGTGAGTCCTTTCAACACCTTAAAGAACAATTACAGCAACAACAAACTATGTTGGACAAAAGAGAAGCCTTTCTTAAAGAAAAGATGTGTCTTGAAAAGTCTAAAACAAAGGTAACTCAACTTGTATGGTTATACTAAATCACTTTGCAATCTCATAATCAACTATATATTTAACATGTTGAAAGAAATATTTTAAACATTGTTTCAGAAACTTTGTGATTTTTCTTTTTGTTTTTGCATTTAACATTTTAATAAATTATTTGTTAAACTATTATGAACAAATATTATGTCTTGTGGGTTTTATTTTAAGCACTTGCCTCTATTGTTAATGTATGTTCAGTAGATGAAGAATATTGATATTTCTGTTATTTTAAATTATTTTTAAATAGAGCCATATGGAAATGAGTGCCAGAATATCTCACTTGGAGCAAGTTCTGAAAGAAAAGTCAATTGATCTTGAAAAAACCGAAAATGTTGATGAAAAGGAAGCATTGCGACATGAAATTCAAAACTTGCGAAGAACTAGAGACTGTCTTGTGGATCAACGTTGTAATTTAGATGAAAAGTTTCAAAAGGTAATGTCTATTTTAATGTCTATTTTAATGTTTATTTTGATTGGACATCAACCTTATTATACTTTGTATAGTTGATTTCCTTTCTTTATACTTATGTTGTCTTATGTTCATAAAAATAATAATCTATGAAGTTATTTTTCATTATCTTTATTCAATATTTATCATGCTTTATTAAATATAATAACCTTGTGGTGCTATCCTACAGGAAAGCTCTAAGACTAAAGATAATTTAATATGATATTCAAATATAAAAAAAAAAAAAAAAGACAAACAATTTTGTTATTTGAAGCTTATCGTTGTGAAAGTCTTTTCCAATCGGGCATTTTACTATATTTCCATGAGTTTTTTTTTCACGTCATTCGACTTACAACCTGTTGTTGCCCACACCTGAGTAACAGGGCTTTTGCTTATTAAAAGTCCTCAACTAAACCTTATTTTTGTGTTTACCTTCCTTAACTGAGAGTATGGGTGCTAACAATGACTTAGCTCATCATCACCAACACTCACCCTCCCATCCCTCCAAGCTGGGAGATAACGGGCCAGAACCTGTTCCAAGCTTGTTGGTTTTGCCCCTGACCAGTCTCGTGTCTGCTCCTGACCTGGCTTCCGCTACAAACACTAAACTAGTGAAGAATCATAATTGTTTAATCTGTCACTTAATGTCAGTCATAGGAAAAAGATTAAGATCTGCACAGAAGAGTGTATAGTCTTTTCTTTGAGAATGCCTTTGTGTAATATAAGCTAATTATTTTATATTAATAGAATTCAATATGAAAATTAATGGTATATTTGAAAATAAAGTCTTTGAAATTTTTCTTATGTGAAATTGCAAACTTTTAATATAGTGAGTATATGTAAATTAATTAACAATTAGAATAAATTAATAATTTAAAAATTACACATAATTTATAAAATATCAGAAAATTATTAAAATGACATTAAAAATGTGAGTCGAGGTCACATACTTGACTAACAAATAAAAATGCACACGAAAAGGCACAAACACTTTAAAATTAATTAAATCAAACTATATAGCTAGAAAAATAACAATTGACTAGAGGTCTAATGCTTGGCTGTATAAAATTAGAAATAAATATTGAAACAAATTGAAAATATTTTAACATCTGATTATATTAAATTTGTTGGTGAAGAAATGTTGAATTATATAAATTGATAATTGAATTCTATTTATCTGGATAATTCCCTTGCTCCTTTGTAAGCTGCGTAGAGACAGCCTTGAAAAACATTCTACATGTTTCGGCACATTAACAGTGCCATCGTCAGGACTGAATAAAAGAAAAATGTGCAATAGTTCATGGTACAAGTAACCATGTGTTAGCCAAGTAAGAGAAACAGAATGTAAAATATTGAAGAATAACTTTATGAATAACCAATATAAAAATGAAATATCATATTTACCATTTTAATGTTCCTGTATAAGTTTCTCCAGTAAATACCAGAATCAAACTGATTGTAAATGAAAACTGAGGTTATGATAGTCTAGAACATTTGGAAGTCACAGATAACGAAAAACTGCAAGGAGGTGTGAAACCAAGGTATATAAGAGTTGAAATTGTTGATAGATAGATGTAGTGAAATAAATATGAGTAGTAAAAGAGAATTAGAAAGAGTTTTGAGAACAGGAAAACAGAAGGTACAAATCTTCTCGACACTGGCCCGAACAGGTCATTAACTACTGGAAGGAGGGGCAGGAACACCGGTTATTTTTTAATCTGGTGTGTTGTGGGAGTTTCCTTAAAGAGTTGATAAGGGTTTGGTTTTCGAAATTTATTTGTTCATTGAGGACACTTTTGTTATTGAGTATTGCAGTTTGGATGAAAATATCTTCCGCTGTGTTCATGGTTGTGCCTTTAGAAGAGCTAAAAATTAATTTCATGCATTTTTCCATGGGGGTGAGTTGATGACCAGAAATTTTAAGATGTTCGGAGAATTTGGATTTATTCCTGTCATATTTGAAGTCACTTGAGTGTTCAGAAAATCTGGTTGATATTCGGCTACCACTTTGGCCAATGTACACACTATTGCATTCACAGGTGAATTGGTAGATACCACTTTTTTGATACTGATTGGTTTCATTCAGATTGGAATTATTGATATATTTTTTGATATTGTTATTAGTGCTAAATGCTATATTAAGTTCTAGTTTATAATTCTTTTTGTTTAAAGGTATGTGAAGTAATCTGTATGTAAGAATATTAAAAGCAGCTTTTTTATGAATGGAGGTGTGATTAGAATCATTGGGAATAATTATATCAGTGTGTGTGGGTTTTCTATAAATTTTATAATCAAAGCGGTTGTTTTTGTTTCTGGATATGGAAATGTCAAGATAGTTGATGCTGCCACTATCCTCATGTTCTACAGTGAACTTAAGTTTGGGATGAATGTCATTCATATTTTGAATTTTTTGGTTGAAGAGGAGTTTGGAAGTTGTTCATAAATTACCAGGATATCATCGACATAAAACAGTAAAATTTAATGTCAAAAATGGTGTTGAGTTCATTAAGTATTTTGCTATCATAATGTTGTAGGAAGATTTCAGACATTAGAACAGAGATGGGAGAGCCCATGACTAAACCATCCTTTTGGGAGTAGAATTTGTTGTTGGTTTGAAAATAATTTTGGTCTGAAACTGTTCTTAGAATGGATATGATCTGTTTGACATACTCAGGGGAAGCATTGTTGTTTGTTAAGATATTTGTAGTAATATCGATGGTTTCATTTACAGGAACATTTGTATATAAGTTGGAGATATCAAGTTATAAAAATTTTGACCGCCTGTTCAGGGAAACATTTTTAAGTTTATCAATTAAGTCATAAGAACTTTTTACGTTATGAGTGTACGGTAGTTGTAAATTTTGTTGTAGTGTTTTGGCTAAGAATTTTGTAATCTTGGAAGCTGGAGCGTTTTGTTAGTTGACCAAAGGCCGTATGGGGATGTTGGGTTTATGAATTTTAGGGAGAGAAGTGAAGTTAGGTGCCTTGGGGTTCATATTGAAGAATCCGAAACTGTTTTTCGGAGAAACAATAAGAGGTGCATTTTTGAACAAGGTTTTTATTGTTTTTTGAAATTTAATATTAGGATAATTTTTCAGTTCGATAATGTTGTTTCTATTTATAAAATGCATGGTTTTGTAAATGTAATCATTAAGATTCATAAGGACAATTGTGTTTCCTTTGTCTGACTTGACCTTTATAATCTTATTCTTTTTAAATTTATTGTTTAGATGTTTGAGGATAAAATGTTCTTTAAGGTTTGATTTGTTTTTACAGCTGTTGTTGATGATTTTGTGGATTTGGTTGGCAATTAGGTGTCTTGTTTGGTTTTTAGAATCAGGATCAATATGACTAATGGCCTCCTCACAATCAATAATGTAGAAATGGACTTTGTCAGTGATGAAGTAGTTTTTACAATTGAATTTGAAACCTTTGAGAAGCATTGACTCCTCGTCCTGGAAGAGTTGGAGGTTGGTTAGATTTAGAATTCTAGGGTAAAACTTGTGAACTATTGGGGTGTATATGGTTGGATGACAGGCTTTTGTTGTTTGAAAAGTCTATTAGTTTTATTTTTTAGGGTGTGGTCTTTTTGGGCTAATAGGTTGTTGATTTTATCCTGTATATGAAGTTGTATGTTATGCCAGATGTTAGGTTGGATTGAGTTACTGAGCTCAAGATGCAACTGATAAGCTTGAAGATTGAGAAATTGTTGTTTTCTGTATAAGTATGTTATCTCATTCTTAATTCTGGTATTATGAATGAATTTATTAAATTTTTGAATTCTAACTTTATTGGATTTGGTAGTAATTTAAAAAAAATTTGGAATGATATTATTGGCAACACACTGATAGTTGAACCATAAGTTGGCAGTGGTCTTCTTAAGGTTGATTTTAGTATTAATAAATTTTCTACATTTAGATGCTAAGGTAGCATTAAGATTTTTGAAAAACATAATGAAATTGTAGTAAGGAAGCAATGTAAATTTATATTAATAGAATTCAATATGAAAATTAATGATATATTTGAAAATAAAATCCTAAAAAAATATGAAATTGCAAACGTTTAATATAGTCAGTATATGTAGATTAATTAACAATTAGAATAAATTAATAATTTAAAAATTACACATAAATTATAAGATATCAGAAAATTATTAAAATGACATATTAAAAATGTGAGTCAAGATCACATACATGACTAACAATTAAAAATACACACGAAAAGGCACAAAACTTTAATTATGCTAATTATGTTTAACACAATGGTCCTTTAGTTCTAGTGGGGAAATCTCACTAAACTTAAAACTATTATATTTGGTCGACATAAAGTAAATCTGACTCCTGGCGATTATTTGGACCAATTGAATACACTAAAGAACAGGCTATATAAAACATTTGAGTATATCTTGAAATGCTTTGTTGTACAATACATAAGTAAACACTAATATTTAATTAATTTATATTTGGAAGAAGGTACAGTAAAGGAGTATAGAAACATACATACATTTCATATCTAATAAAGTTCTTGTTATTTATATATTTTGTTTTTGTGCATTTTAGGCATGAATTAAATTATCATTAAAAATATATATTCCTGGTTGTTTTTTTAGGAAAAAGTACTTAATACGCTAGAAGAAAGAAGATTACTTGAGTGTGATGAAGCCATTGAAGCAATTGATGCAGCCATTGAATATAAAAATGAACTTATCTGTGGAAGAAAGGGTAAAGGATTAGACAACAATCTAGTTCAAAGGGAAAAGGTATGCATTACTAAATTAATATTGATCAATTTGTTGTTTATATTGTGTACAAATGTGATTATTTGAAAGTACTATTTATTTTGTTTCAGTGTGAAGAAATGCTGCTTGCACGTTTGATGAAACTTTCATCTATTGAAGTTCGTACACTTTTGTATAAATATTTCCAAAAAGTTATTGACCTTAGAGAAAGTGGAAAAAAGATGGAAATTCAATTAGCTGAACTTGATGTAAGTATGTATTTTAAATTTTAAGAAAATCACATGTATATATGACTGTTTCGATTATATTACCATGTTTATCAGATCAGAAAGTTTTTATTTAGAATATATAAATTAATTTTATGCAAAATAATTTTATTCAGTCATTTTTGCTCACCTACTGAGGCAAAATGTTTTAGCTTATATCTACTCCTTCATGGTATTTTCCTCTTTATTTCCATATCATAGACCCACAAACATCATTGCTATTAATTACATGCAGAAACATATCTAGTTAATTTTAGAAAAAAATCAAATTAAATATTAATTTCTATAAATAATCATTACAGTAAATTCTACTATTTCTAAATGAAAGGTTTTGTCAGAATTTTTTGAAGATTTGTAAATCAATACATTAATAAATACTAAGGGTACTGATTAAAACAATGGTTCTTGCCATTTTCCCCGAAACTTTATTTTTCTTATTGAAATTCCAAATTGGTAGGGGGAGGGGCATCTAATATCAGGGTGTCTACTGGGCCACAAAAGTCACGAAAAAGTCATGAATTTTTAATATTTTGTTCATAAAGTCACGAAAATAATTTTAGTTTGAATTTCCCGCACATCGTAACAATGCGAATGATTCAAAGATAGTGCTATCCACTACACGTGATGGCACGCGCCAGTCAGAAGTTTCCTGATTGTTTTGTTTGTGATTCCAACGACAAGGTTAACGTTCGCCATCTTGTATTAAATTTTAATGTGGCGTGCTACTTGTTTCGTGGGGTGTGTGAGTGCATTATGCCATGTGTGTGTCTACAAATAATGGTTTTCGAGGGAATGAATTGGAATTCAAGTTTTGTAGATGATACAGGAAAATACCAGGACATTTTCTACACAAACCGTGTGTTCATCTGTGTTGTGGATCTGGATCAAGATGTTGGCGACAATTATCAATTGTTTATGCTTTCAGTGATCCGACTGCAATTTGAAGGCAGTGTAAAATGTATATTATAATTTCAAATTAACGTTGGCAGCAAATAGCAATCGTTTTCGCAGTGAAATATGGTGTACTTTTTATAAATTATAAAATAATACTATTAATGTTAATATTTGATCCTTGACGTAATTCATTTAATTTTAAAGACCATTCATTTAAAACAGTTGAAATTTACCAATTTTTAAAATGATTTTCGTTGTCTTATGGGCACATAAAATATTAGGCCTAAATTATTTTTTAATCCTGTGTTGCGAAAAAAATCCATAATTTTTTTGGGGGGGCATTCAAAGATTTTATGTGAAGCTTAGGCTAATCTGTTAAAAGATGCCTGGTAAATGTTCGTTCAAAGAGTTTTGGCTGACTGTTGAAGAAAATAAATACTCAAAGTGGTTGTGCCCTGTTGAAGATCACCATTATAAGGCTTATTGTGCATTTTGTAAATCGAAATTTGATATAAGCCACAGTGGGTTGAATGGAGTGAAAATTCATGGAAAAGGTAAGAAGCATTTGGAACTAACCTCTGCCCTACTCCAAGGTAAGCAAAAAACGCTAAGCTTTATATCTTCTGAAAAAGTTGGATGTAAACAGCCAGAACCGGCAAAAGAATTATTGCCTTACACAAGTAGGCCTACTTCCGAAAATGATGTATATTTGGTTGCAGCTTCGTCTACATTAGTTGTTTCATCTTCCTCATCTCTTGGAGGACCTTTAAGTAAATTTTGTGTAAATGATGATACCTTGAAAGCAGAAATTCTGTAGTCCATGAATAAGGTTATGACTCATACTTCTGACAGAGGTTCATGTATTTCCAGTGATCTTTTCTCAATCATGTTACCCTATAGTGTAATAGTACAGAAGTTCAAAATGCAAAAAGAAAAACTTGGCTATTTGACAACCTTTGGTCTTGGCCCCTTTTTCCAAGAAAAACTCTCGGCGGAGTTAAAGAAGATTACATTTTTTGCAGTTTCACTTGACGAAAGTCTCAATAGAATTGCCCAAAAAGGATTTATGGACATCATTGTCCGTTATTGGAACTAAAGTTTAAATGTGGTTTCGACCCGGTACTTGAACTCTTGTGTTTTTAGGGCATTCTACTGCAGCTGACCTCCTTGATTCCTTTACATCAGGTATGTCTGAATTAGGACTGCCTTTAAAGAATGTTCTACAAATTGCTGTTGATGGACCTAATGTAAATTTAAAATTCCTTAAGGACTTCAATCAAATGATGGGTAAAAATTTAGATAACTCTGAAGACAAGAAACCTATTGATGTTGGCACATGCTCTCTTCAAACTAATCATGGGGCTTATAAGACAGCTCATAATAAATGTGAATGGCAAGTTTATAATTTTCTGCGTTCGTTGTATTATCTGTTTAAAGATGTTCCATCTCGAATACCTGATTACATCCTCTCAAGTGGATCAGACCTCTTTCCACTTAAAATTTGTTCCATCAAATGGGTGGAAAACTCAAAAGTAATTGAAAGAGCCTTGAAAATGATTCCGCATTTAAAGAAATATGTGGCTTTTGTGTGTTCCAAACCACCTGAAACAAAGAATTTCGGTGTTGTACAAGACTTCCTAAAATATAACCTTCTTGAAGCAAAACTCTTTTTCTTCCAGTCAGTAGTAGGAGAAGTGGAACCATATCTTAAAATATTTCAAAATGACAATCCAATGTTGCCCTTTGTACATGCCGAACTTTATTCGATGGCACGTAAAGTTTGTTCAGCTTAGGAATTGTTTTCTGAAAGGCCTTTTTCCCTACCAAAAATCTATTATATAGTAGGATAAAGGAAAGAAAAAAGACCTTTCAGAGAGTAATTCCTACCGTGAATGGAGTATAGCATTGCTGCTCACGTTCTTAAGGCAAAGGTTATAAGCAATGTGAAAAACTCAGGCCAGCTCTTGGCAATTGATGTCAAAAATGAAAATCTATTGAGCTTTTCGGATGTAGACATAGGCTTTTGGTGCGAAGAAATTTTGTAAAAATGTGAAAGAACTTGATGTACAGCTCTTTAGAAAAGATTGCAGTCACTTCTTAGTAGAAATGTTTCAAAAACTGACTGGGCCTAGGTCTCCATTACGAAAGTGCATGGTGAAAGGTGCTTCATACCTTTCACCAGCAGTAATGACTAGTGGCACTCTAAGAGTACAACGGGTTAACATAGCACTAGAAAAACTCACTTCAAACAACCATATTGCATACATTGAAGCTGAACAATATAAGAAAAAATTTCCTTGAAATCTGTGAGCAGTCTTCTGTTCAAGAAGAGCTGAAGACATTTGATTTCAATGAAACCAGACTAGATTCTTTTCTCTTAAACATCTTCATTAATGCAAAAGCTTGCAAGGCATTGCTGTCGTTTTGCACGATGATATTTACAATGTTCCATGGAAACAGTGCTGTTGAAAGAGGTTTTTCAGTAAACAAGGAATGTTTGGTTGAAAATATGAAAGAGTGTTCTCTAATCTCCCAACACAGCATATATTCAATGGTTCAGTTGGTAGGTGGCATAAAGAATGTGGAATTTACAAGTGAGATGCTGCATGTAGCTAGGCGAGCAAGTTCCAAAAGGAGGGAAGCATCAATTGAAGTGAAGAAGCTAACAGATCAAAAACAACATTGGAAACTGTAAATAAACTCGAGGCAAAGAAAAGAAAACTTATCCAACAGGCTGAAGAAGAGGCTTCAGCACTTCAAACTGAAATCGACTTGGAGAAGAAATGACTGAGGTAGATGTAAATCCTGTATGTTGTGATTTTTTATATAAACTAAATATTAGGTGACAAATTTGAACAATATTAGATTTTTATGTTTGTTGAGAAACTTCAGCTTCTGGGAGCTTCAAACATCTTTAATTACAACTAAGTTTTCTTGTTGGTATGATTATAGTAATAGTTTTTACTTGTGTTTGTTATTATAATGCCAATGTACAATATAATGTTCAACCGTTTACCGAAGGAATTTTTTTTGCACCGCGTCTTAGTGCCCGTTTGGGCTATACACCCCCGAAGGTATTTTGTGGTCAAAAAAGGTCACCAAAAAGTCACGAATCTTTGTTCCTCTAACTGAGTAGACACCCTGAATATGCTCCAGTACCAATATTAATATGCATATTGTAGTCATTTAAAAGAACAAATCTTAAGTATTCCTGAAATATGTCTAGTAGTCTCAACTTAATATTTTAGAAGTGCTCTCAATGTAGGGGGTTACTTGTCAAGTGTGATATATACTACACAGAAAATGTAGCAAGTTACTGGGGTGTCATTAATAAAATTATATTACTAATGAATTAGCATGACTCGGAGATCTGGGGTAGAGTTCCATTCAATTGATAATTGCTAAGTAAGAATAATCTGATCGCTTTTTGGGTGAGGGTCCACATCCCTGATTTGTTATGGAGACAAATCAGATAAGAGGGAGGGTGCTAAGACTAAGATGCCAATATTTAGCAGGCAGGCGTCACCTGGTAACAGTAAACTAATAAAAACAGACTGGACTGAATGATGTATAAGCCTTTCATTTGAGATGGATTGGGGCCTGTGTGTCAGACCAGTTGTGTAATTATGGCCAATGACATAGTTGAGTATTTGGGTATCAGTTATGTCATGAAAGCTGGTCAACTTACTAGTAACCAAGAAAATTTAAGATCTAGCAGGATCCTCATAGCTTGCTATACCTTTCTACCTCCCATTTCTGTAACCCCTTCTTTTCATACAAAGTGAAGAACTCACGATTTCATAAATTGGCTATATCTGCTATGAGACCCATTATGGTCACACTTACCTACTTTTTTAGTGGCATTAGTAACTTTAAAGTCCATTGCCGCACTTACAAAAGCACACCTCCTATTCCTATCTTGAGCTAGTTCTGGCCAGTCCACCTCACTACACCATATCTCTTTCAGGTCCATTCTAATGTTATCCTCTCATCTGCAACTATGTTTTCCCAACAGTCATCACTTACTATTGGGTTTGCCAGTAAATACCTTGAACACGGTTTTAGACTCTTCCATTCCTGCCCATCCTAATCTACCCGATTTGACTATACTAACAATGTCTTGTGATGAGTATATGGTGTGTAACTCATCATTATGTAACCTCCTCCAATCTTTGGTATTCTCATACCTTTTTGAAACATATATATTCCTAAGTACCTTGTTTTTGAACGCCCTAAATTTATTTTCATCGTGTAAGTTAAGAAACTATGTTTCACAGTCATAGAGAGAAACTGATAAAATTATTCTTATGTATATTATGAGTTGTACATTCTTTGACAGCAAGTGAGGTGTTAATAACTAGCTGACCGAGTGATAGCATGCATTTCATGGCTGTATTAGTTTCCTAATTTCCACTCTTGTGTCATTATTGCTAGTTAAAACTGTTCCTAAATATTTAAACTCGTAAACCATGTTGAATTATATGTTGTGCATAATAATCTCTAAATTATCCTCCTCAATCTGTGTTCTCTGTATGATCATATACTTAGTCTTGTCAGCGTTCACTTCTAACTAACTAGCCTCTAATCAAATATCTGCATTTCTTGCAACAGATTCCTTACTTTTCCTACTCTCTTGTATTACCTTAATAGCATACACTAGATTAAAAAGTATTGAGGAAAGTGCATCTTGTTTCAATCAATGATGATCACACTGTAAATTGTTATTTTTTGTCTGTCCCCAAAGGAGTTAAAGAGTTGCAAGATCATCAAAGATGTACGAGAGCTTCAAACAGTAGAAGGATGGATATATTTTTTACTCCACCTAATTAATATATACAAGTGAAGGAGAGGGTATTTAAAACTTGTCAAAGTAGGCCACTTTATGTGGTGAGTAAGAAAGAGAAATAGCGTGTGCAAGAGATATATATTGGAAATGGAGAGGGGTTAACTACAAGTGATCATTAAAGGATGTCAAAACTGACATCCTGACTGACTTACACGACTTCTTAATTATTCTTCATAAATTTCCATATTTGATTAACTTTATTTATATCATCTCCTTACCTTAATTTGACTCTAAACCTAATTTTCCCATTCAATATTTCCTATATTAGGTAAATCTTTAATGAGCATATCAAAACCGTACATTGGGCCTATGATTATTTTTTTTACAGTAACAATAATATAGTAATAATAATTTATGCTTCTCAATTTTTAGAATTTTGACTTTGCAATATGTGGTCAACTACCCTTTTTACTGTACAACCCTTCCTCTTATTTTGATTTTGGTGTGGTTCTTGGAATTTTTGTTAGCCTCTTATTTGGGATTTTAAAATAAGCTACTGCATTTGTTCTGGACATTATACTTGTTTTTTGAAATTGTGAGATCCCAGTAATTTCTAAAGGATTGGTTTGTTGTGTATTTATATTACACTGAGATTTAATTCACAATCAAAACCACATTTGTTTCTTTCAATTTAGTTAAAAAAGTAAAATATTTTCCCAGGTCAGTTAAAACAGTTGTTGCGATGACAACTACAGCATATATTATGGTTTACATGAGCTCAAATATGTGCAAATTAGTGGGTTTTTTTTAAAGCATATTCAGGGGGTCTAAAATCAGCATCAGATCCTTGGAGTTAGGTGGAGTGTGTTGAGGCTGTATCTTTCTGCTAGTAAAGAGGAATTGGCACACTATAAACCTCTCCTCACCCCCTATTTTATTAACGTTTAGAGTACAGCACATATGCGTTTTATATCTTCAATTAAGGATTCATTGTTGGTTTATCATTGCAAAATACAAATATATTGACCCTTTTAAGAAAAAATATAGATATATACAAACTACTTAAGAACTGTGTGTTAAGCTTACAAAACTGTTAAGTTTGAGTTTTAGTTTTTAAACAGAAGCCAGCAGTTTGTGAAATACACTGGTACAATATTAAAAACTGCAGACACAAGTTATGATATTTGATTAATCCTTTAATATATTTAACATATTATTGACACATGATGAACACATTAACTACGCTCTCGCTCCAACTATTATGACAGGTCCCCTCAAATAGCTTCTTAAGGTATCCCCTCACAGTTTTCATCTTTTTCTCTATTCACAATTACCCTTTCCAATCTCCTTCATTCTCCTTTTTTTTCAAGGTAATTTAGGGTGTATTAGAATAAAACAGGGCCCAAACCTATACTCTGCCTTTCGGCATAAAGCTTATAAACTCCCTATGCTGTTATATATTGTCATTACATTAAATGTAAATATGTTTATAAAAGTTGTCATTATTTTGAAACAATAGAAAATACAAATTCTGTTCATAGTAAAGTGACTACTTTAGTTTATTGTTCATACATGATTTTTTTCTTTATATTCCTTTATATCATTTCTTTATACAATTTTTGCCAAAATCAAATTAAGCCATTCTATGATAAGATGCCTAGATTTATTTTTCCATCATGATTTTTTTTTTACAGCATCATACGGAAACACAAGCTTGGAAGATCCAAGCAATGGGTAATGCTCTTAAGCAAGCTAATCTAGAAACAGAACGGCGCATAATAACACTACAGAGAGAACATGAAGCTAAGCTTCATTTAATGCTCCGCCACTTTGCTGAAGAAACGAGTAGCAGCTCAGGGGTGGAAGGAGTTTCACGAAGCCATTTCATACTAGACAGTTATGCTGAAGTTGGAAAGTACAAACGTGAAAACAAGAATCTAAAGAAAAGAATTCAAGAGCTTGAAGCAGTCATGCAAATGGCTTGTCATTGTATGTATTTTAAAATAATCTGAAATTATTTAAAAAAATATATGTTATATGTTAAATATTTAAGGTCTCAAAGCCCACTTAAATATTTAATTCAAGTTACATTAGTGTTTATAATTATTCAAAGTAAAAATGGGTTAAATCCAATATAGCACAAAATTTTAACTTTCTAACATTAGTAGGATTTTTTCCCCTCAATTCTTATTTTATTCACATTAATTCTGTACATGCTATAGAAAATAGAAATAGTAACTAAATGATTAAAAAATATCACATTCAGATTAATGGTCTGAGTTCTGTTAGTTAAGCTTAACCTAGAAGTAATGTAGGGCTAAATTACTAGTAAGCATCATAATAGCTCTATAAAAAATTCAATTTTGAAATTTAAAAAAAAACCTTTATTAACAAAAAATCTCTGATGGCAGTTTTGTAATGCTCAAATCTCTTTAAATTCTGAGGAATTCGACGGACCCATTTCTGATTTTAAGTTTAGTAAATGAGTAAGTTCTTTCACTCATGTTTCTTGACATATATATTTATAGATGTTAGAATGTTGGTATTCTTTTATAGCTTGTTACAAGTTGCAGTGGTTTAGTGAAGCCATCTCTAAGCATAAGCATGCGCAGTGCATATCTTTGGCAGACAATAGACAGTCGAGTCATGCCCGTTATAAGATTGGGATGCACATCTGTGACTTCGTCACTTGTATTTTTATTGTACCCTACAAATGTATATTTTCTTGTGTTATATTGTTTATTTACCGTTCACTTGACCCGCAGCAATCCTTCTAGCAGATTATGGGCCCAAGTTGGCGAGTGTTTCTCAAAAAGCCAGTATAACATAAAAAATAAACGGATGCGCGAAAGAGCTCTGAGATCAATGCCATGAACACCTTATCAAGGATCTCACTCCTAGGCATAGAAAATTATGAGGAATCTGCAAAAGCAGGCGGTGTTAATTAAAGCTGACTTATGGGAGTTCGTGAACGGTGGTGAGTTAAAACCAGACTTGATAAATGATCACACCAATGTGCAAGAATGGGTGCGCAATGATATGAAGGCGTGGTCGAACATAATTCTGTCTATATCCTCAAGCAAACTCAAACAAGTGAAAATTTGTGAGACATTGTGTAAAATGTGACGGAAATGGGAAGAGATATCAATCAAAAGACCAGGCATGTAAGCAACCCTTTTGAAGAGGTTAATGCTACAGAAAATTGCAGATATTAGTGATATGCGCATGCATGTGAACAGTTTTTTCAACTCGATAGACAAGTTGAACGACATGGAAGTCGCGATCAACCCAGATGTGTTGATGATTTTATTACTATATAGTTAACCCTGAGTTTTGAAAACTTACGGTGCGCCATTGAATCGGACTAGCACCGCATCAAAATCATAGAAGAAAGTGATGCTGATAAGAGTGATTCGCTGAACGTGTCGTCGAATAGCATTTTTGCAAAGAAAAATTGTAGTGGGCGAGATCGGAGAAACAATCTCGAGCTACGTACTTGTGTTCGAACAAGACATGTGCACTGTTACTTCATTTTCAAAAAAAAGCAAAGTTCCATTTGAATTGTTACACAGATGCCTGGGTCACACAAATGCAAATGACATCGCGGATGCGGTTCATAAATGTGCCGTAAAGGGAGTTGTGCTGACAGATTCAACAGAACTGTCAACAAGAAGTCTTTGATGTGATACACTTAGATGTATGCAGACCTATGAGGACAGCTTCCATAGGAGGAACGAAGTATTTAGTCATATTTATCGACAACACCAGATGGTGCGAGATTTGGTTCTTAAGGTTAAAGGCTGAAGCATTCAAGGCCACTATTGAGAACATAACCCTTGTCGAGAACCAGAAGGGTAATACTATAAAGTGCTTGCAGTACAACAATGGCAGAGAATATACTAATAAAGAGTTAGATAATTACTTGAAAAGGCAAGGGATCACTAGGAGGTTGACTTTCACATACAACCCTGGGCAGAATGGTACGAGGAAAGAAAGAATTACTCTCTTCTTGACATCACTAGGTGCCTTCTGTTGGAAGCGAATTTTTCCAATTCCTTTTGGGCTGAGGCAGTTAATACTGCAAATAACCTCCGAAATCGCTTGCCAACAAAGAGCTTGGACGGTCGGACACCATACGAGAAATGGACTGGTGGAGCACCGGACGTATCTTATTTCAGGGTGTTTGGCAGTGAAGTGCTTTACTTGGACAGGAAAGGATCTTCCTTGGCTACGTGGATTATTTCATAGTGTACCGTGTGTGGTTATCCAAGAAGTGTTGAGTGGTGATAAGTCGCGACATCAAATTCATGGAGGATGACAAGCCTCATTTGATAGGCGACACTCAAACGGACCGGGAAGGAAGCACAAAGGGTGAAGACTCTACACAAGCTCGACAATTTGTGGACATCGAATTTCCTCCAAGGTTCCGCACTGAAGCTAATCAGCCAAGCACACACACTGAGGATTACATAGATAGGTATTCATCAGCTTTGACAACACCGTTGAAGCATATACACCACCATCTGGTGGTTCTGGCGAAGATGGGGACATCTTCACCACCCCCGATGACATGGCACCTGACGTAGACATGCGTCTGGAAATATATCATAATGCAAGGAGCTGCGGCTAGCCAAGAAATGTCATGTCAGGTTCGAAGGGAAGACCGAAGAAACAGTACCAAGTCATGTCAAGTCTGGCCAAAAACGCTGAGGGTGTGGCAAAGGCGTTTCTCTTGGAAATATCTATGAAAGAGGCCATGTGCGGTACTGATGCGGACGAATGATGTCGAGCCATTGGCACTGAGATGAAATCCATTATGAGGAACAAGACTTGGATACTCGTTGATCGTCCTAGAGGTCACAAAGTCGTCAAAGTCGAATCGTTCTTAGGAACAAGCTCCTCTCAAACGGCAGACTTGAGATAAAAAAAAAAGCACACTTGGTTGCCAAGCTCCTATCAGATGGCAGGCTTGAGATAAAAAAAAAAGCACACTTGATTGCTCAAGGTTTTAGTCGGCAACCCTGTGTTCAATACACACAAACATTCGCTCCAGTGGCTCGAATAGGTTCCATTCATTTATGGCATCCATTGTAGCCCATATGGAATGAAGATTAGGCACTTTGATGTGGAAACTGCATACCTGAATGGACACTTAGAAGAAGAGCTTTATATGGAGCCACCGAAGAATTTACAAGAAATCCTTCAGGGCCTTGTTGATTTTGAGGGCCAGAGTCAGATTGGGATGAAGGCAAAGAAACATGCTTGAGGAATTGATTGAGGGGGACAAGGTTTTCCGCCTGAAGAAATCTCTGTACGGTTTGTAACAAGCTGGAAGGAGCTGGTATTTCAATATGGACGAAACCTTGAGAAGTCTGGGTGCTACCTCTTCAGTTTCAGACCCTTGTTTTTTCCATATGGATTCAAGTGAAGACATTACACTAATTGCAACTTTTGTCGATAACATCCTAATAACCTCCCCTGACATGAAGGAGATTGCTGAAATCTGTAGAAGAATGGCCAACCATTTTGAAGCCAAGGATCTTGGCTATGGAAAATCTTGCCTGGGGATGGAGTTCAACCAGACAGAAGGGCAGGTGATGATGCACCAGCATGGCTACGTACGTGATCTGCTTTCACGATTCGGCATGTCCAAATGCAAACTTGTAGCCACCCCCGTGGATAAAAGTTTGAAGCTGAGGAGAAATGAAGAGCAGTCGAAATATTATTAAAGGCTTCTGTACCGCTAGCTGGTAGGCCTCTTACATACTTGGTATTGACTACAAGGTCCAACATATCATTTGCTGTAAGCAATCTGGGGCAGTTTAACAACTGCTATGGCACTGATCACTGGAATGCCACCAAGCATGTATTACTCTATCTTAAGGGTTCCATCAACGTGGGGTTGATGTGTGGCTCTGATTCAGGACCAGTCAAAGGATTTATATATGCAGACTGGGGAAGTTGTCCCGAAGACAGGAGGTAACGAACGACCAAGCTGCAGACTTCTTAACAAAAGGACTGCCCAGGATTAAACACATGCAATGTATGGGATCAGCCTGACTGGGTGATTTCCAATAGTGACTTTCTTTTGACAACCTACTCGAGGGGAAGTGTTGGAATGTTGGTATTGTTTTGTATCTCGTTACGAGCTGCAGTTGTGCAGTTGTATAGTGAAGCCATCTTTAAGTGTGAACATGCGCAGCACGTATCTTTGGGAGACAATAGATAGTCAAGTCATGCCTTTTATAAGTTTGGGATGCACATCTGTGACTTCGTCACTTGTATTTTTATTGTACTAACTACTGTATGCTTTCTTGTGTTATCTTGTTTATTTACGGCTCACTTGACCCTGGGGCGTTCCTTCTCTAACTATATACATATGTGTTGTGTGTATGTGTGTGTGTATATATATATATATATAAAGATAGAGAGAGAAATATACATATACAGTCAATTCTGGTTATAATTAACCTCTACGGACTCAGATATGTTATTCATTATGTCCAAAGTTCACTAAAACCAGTTTTTTTTAATCTGAAAGTTGTGGGTTAGCTACAAACCAAATAAGAGTTCAAACCAAACGCAATCAATCTTTATTGAAATCTATTAATTAATCTTAAAAAAAATTGGTTGTATCCTTTTGTTTACTTTATACTGTTTTAGTTAATATTTATTCCAGATCCTTCTCTAGAGTCTTTGCTTTTTCCACACTTGATTCCACACTATCCATGCATTCAAAAAACTAAACCAAGTAGAAAAGTTTAATTTTTTGATTTTCATATACCCTCTTAAAGAAAGGAATTAGGGAACAAATACTAAATTATGTTCACTAAAATCGAAGTTGAGGGTTCATTATAAACAAATTTTTTAACACACATTGAAATGAATGTGGGCTGATACTAAAGAATTAGGTTCGCTGTAGCCGAATGTTCAACTTTGGCATCGCAATGACCTTGACCAAACATTTGCTTCTTCTGCTTGTGACATCTCCATTCTATTTTTCCTCACTTGTTTTTCTTATACCATTGTCATTATGGAAGGAAAATCCTGATTGGTCTTGAAAAAATTCAATATATAGAATTTTTTTTATACATAGAAACAGTTTTTCTATGAAATTTCACGGGGATTTATCAAAACCTCGATATATAGAGAATTTCGATACACAGAAGTTTGATATATGGAGGTCCCACTGCATATTTGAATTTTCTCCACATAGCTTTCACAAATAATAATAATAATAATTTAAATTACCAATATTTGTTTTAAAATGTCACAAAAGAATTTACAATAATGAAATGTTATAAAGCTATAAATATATACATGAAAGCATTTTTTCTAGTTTTACTTATTAATAATATATGGTGCTTACTGTCATATTTTTTAAAACTTTTATTATTGTTATTCATCTTCCAACTTCATTCACAAGAAATTGTACTCCTTAAAATCTATCATAAAAAGTCGTCATGCTATTTTAAATTTGTGAACAGTTCTCATTGTTTTGAATCGATTGATTTAATTCATCTTGCTGAAAAACACTTGTAAGCATCAATAACCAGTTAAATTGTGAAAACACCTAAATATAGGGATTATTGTGTTAGACGAGAAATGATTGTATAGCATTAAGTTGAAATTTTATTAGCTTGCTAGTTAGTTTCTTTGATCTAGTCAAATAATGAATATAAGGTAACTTCTTTAAAAAGTTAAATTATTCAAAAATTTGACTTTAAGATTCAAATTTTGGATTAAATTCAATCAAACCCAAATCTGATGCTTATTTTGATCTAAAACACGATTTAAATATTTAAAATATTTAAGTTTATGATTTAAAATCTAATACAAATTAGATCACTAGTCAAATCTAAATTGAAAATTTCATTTTTTTGCACAGCCTTAATGAATGTCTGGTTACTTAAATTAGCAATTGGTTAATTTTGTTAGTGACCTTTATGTGTAAAATATGTCAATAAAAGAACTAGATCATTTTGACATGTTTAAATTGTATGTATCTTAATATATTGTTATAAAAACCAATAAGTGCTTAAACATTTATTAGAAATATATGAAAACTTTGTAAAATAATGTAATAGAATTAATAAGAAAAGAAGCCAACCTTAAAGTGTGGTTGGGTTTGGTAAGCCTTGATAGAAATAATTAAACTTATCTTTTTTATTGTTACATAATTATTCTTTCTCTTTCACTTACATTTAATTTTCATAATTATTTCTCTATTTTTATAAGCAGTACAAAAATACAGGAAGAAATTGACATTACATTTGAAGAGTTTAAGAATAACTGAAACGTGAAATGTTGCTAGATTGATAGTACTGTATAGAGGTGTGGATATTTAGGGCAAGTTAGCTTGAAATATATCTTTGTTTTAAACTAGAATCTAGTCTATATTGGGTAAGCCATTGAGGAACAAGTTCTCGTCTTAGTTTAGAGTTGTTTCAGTTTGCTGTTAAGAATCCTCTGAGCCAGAGGAGGCTCTAGGGTATGCGAGACTATAGGTGGAATAATTCCCCCCCCCCCCCTCCCCCTTCCAATAAATTAATCTAACACATAATTGTGTTAATTAGTCTAATTTCAAAGTATATATTTGGCTATAAGAACTAAGAGGAAAATAATAATGTAGCTATGTAACCTCAGAGCAACAAAACGTTAATAAGTGATGTGGGAGAAAATATAAGATTTGACGCATTTTACATTATTTTTTGAAAAAAAAAAAAATTAAACAAATAATTTTTGGAGTTATAGAAAAATCAATTAATTTTCCTTTTATATAACTTAATAAAATACTGTGAAAAAAAGGTTTAAATAGGTAGTTAATTTTACATGATAAATATTTGGGATGTATGAATGCAATAATAAATGCAGTATCTTAATTTTAGAATATTTTTGAAAGATTGGAATGGTTCATTATAAAGAAATTTTCTGTTTTTGTGCACTGAAATCATATATGACGGATGATAATTCACTCTTTGATTAAAGTTCACTTTTGATTGATAAAATTGAAAGAGTTGATATTGATATTCTTTCTTGTGTCATTGTTGTTCCTGTGTAGGGTCTTATGAGCTTTAATTTTGACAAAGACTGATCTGCTAATGATACAACTACTGGTATTGTTAATAAAATGCGAAGAGCAACAAAAATATTAGCATAAACACCTTTAAGTCCTTTTGAAGTAATGTGGTTTAGCATCTCAGAAACACTTTTAGATTTAGCTGACAAACTTCTTGCGCACATCTTTAGTTCTTGGAACAACTCTTCACTCTCAATATCACTGTAAGATTCTGATGCCTCTTCGCCTTCACCATTGACAGTAAGAAGTTATTTTAGTTCAATACAAAGGACATTGAACTCTTGATCTGGTTTGGCCTTCAAAGATTGAATATCATAGAGAAAACCAAAGTGCTTTTTGTAGCATTTCAGCCTTGTGATCTACGAGGGCAGTTCGAAAAGTAACCTCCATTTGGCTGTAAATAAAAAACTTGCATAGAAAAAATATGTTATTATATACATCTTAAAACTACAGCTTTTTACTATGTTTCAACATAGTCACCATTTAAATTTAAGCATTTGTCATAGCGTTTCAATAATTTACAAATTCCTTCTTCATAAAATTCAGCCGCCTGGGCACGTAGCCAATCTTCCACGGCATTTTGAAGTTTGTCGTTGTCATCGAAGTGCTGCGACGCAAGCCACTTCTTCATGTGAGTGAAGATATGAAAATCACTTGGCGCCAAGTCGGGGCTGTAAGGGGGATGATCAAAAACGTCCCATTCGAATTGCTTTAAAAGCTCTTGAGTTTTTCGAGCACTGTGAGGACAAGCGTTGTCATGCAAAAACACAACACCGAATGTCAGCATACTGCGAAGATTGTTTTGAATGGCTCGCTTAAGTTTCTTCTAAGTTTTACAGTAGACATCTGAAGTGATTGTCGTACCCCGTTCCAACTCCCTCGGCATCCCAAAAAACCATAGTCATAACCTTACTTTATGACAAAGTTTGGCGAGCTTTCTTCAGCTTGCATGGAGAATTGGTATGGCCCCAAGCCATTGACTGTTGGTTCGTTTCGGCGTTTACGTACGCCAACCATGTTTCGTCACCAGTCCCAATTCTCTTCAAAAAACCTTCTCCTTCCACGTCGTAGTGGGAAAGGGAGTCTAAGGCAGAGCCCATTTGTTTGGTTTTATGGACATCTGTAAGCAATTTTGGTACCCACCGAGCACAGAACTTTTGGTAACCTAATTTATCAGTGACAACTTCATACAAAACCGTACGAGAAATTTGCGGGAATTGTTCAGAAAGTTCAGAGATGGTGAATCTTCGATTTTCACAAAAATGTTCGTCAATTTTCTTGACAAGATCATTACTCACAATAGAAGGCCTACCACTCCTCTCTTCATCATGAATGTTTGTTCTACCACTTTTAAAAAATCGGACCCATTGCCACACACCACCTTCACTCATAATGTTTGGACCGTATACAGTACATAATTGACGATGAATGTCTGCTGCTGAAACTTTTATGCTGAAAGAAATCTTATTACAGCACGCACTTCGCATTTCGCGGGATTTCTTATTGCAGCACTCATGTTTTGAGATTATACCAAGCGAATGCGCAACAAAAGAACCAAGTTCATACTGTCACAGCTGGACACTTACTGAATCAGAGAACATGCAGATGTGATAATGGCGGCGATCCGCGCACAACTACTAGCGCCATGCTAGAATGGTGGTTACTTTCCGAACCGCCTTTGTAATTTCAAGTTTCATTTGGACCTAATCAATGAATGCTTAGAAAATACTCTGTTCTAAATAAACCTTCTTGACTAGAACTAACTTCATACAAGTGTTCATGATCAAAATGGTGCTTCTTTTCTCGGTTACTTAACTACTCAATCACGGTGTGGGGCCCCTTAAGGCGCGGGGCCTCAGGCAGTTGCCTAGTTCTTGCCTCATGGTAGAGCCTCCTCTGCTCTGAGCATTCAGGTAGGGTAGGGAGAAGTTGGTTTTCATTGTAGGTGTGAGTTTGGGGGAAACTTAATTTCCTTTCAGATTTATATAATTGTTATCAAAGGGGTTATTTATTGTTCATACATTATCAGAATGCCATTTGTAAATCAGATATACAGTATTTAACATAACAAAGTTACATTGCAGTTTATAGATCAAATTAGGTGTGTTAGTTAAAATTCCTTGAATGGTGTCTTTTTCTGCATGTTCTTGCAAATAAAGGTCTTACATGTGGCAGCATTATCTCACATCTCATAAACCGGTTGCTGTGTTACTGACACTAAAGTTTTGTTGATACTATATAAGAGGTCATTTGAAAGAAAGCTGAAACGCTTGTCTCTCTGAGTAGAATACTCTAGAAAAAGTTAACTACCCATGAAAGCTTTAGAGTACCCTCTTGAATATTGTAGTTTTTTATTTATGTATATAAATATAAAACTTTTTCTTTGTATCTCACTTATAGAAGCAAGAATTTTGAAGACTCAAATGGTTTGGATTCAATCTCTTCCTTCTAGATGGCCTTCATATATTTTGTAAAAGGATTAAAGATCGGCTTAGTTTATTATTTTAGAATAGAATTTTATAACTAAGAGCACAGGCTTGACTCAGAATTAAAGTAATATAAAACTGAAATATCGTAAACATATAAGCCCTTTAAGTTCAAATGTTATTTTAAAGCTTGAATGTTATTTCGGATATTAAATATAAAAGTTGATGTTAATGTTGTTTGTATTTATGATCATATTATTTATCAATGTTATATGTGTTTTAGCTCAAAAGAAGATTGGTAGTTCAAGCTCTGTACAAATCCCTCAACAGAACCTGAAGCGGTTACAGATTTCTAGTACACCCTCAACAACCAAAGTTACAAGACAGAAAAACAAACTAATCATTCAACAGCAGAAGAAAAGCTAATAATATCTTAGAACATATTTGCATTGATTTATTTTTTTCTAATAATTGAAAAAAATAAGAACCAGTTTAGCAATCAGCTTAAAAGGTGAAATCATTTTAGGTTTGGCATTGATATAGTAAGAGAGAACCAACATTTGTAGCTAAGGTAATTAAATATTATCTTACTATGTAATATAGGATGCATTCAAAAAATTTCTGGGCTGAATTTACTTTTTCCATTACAACAGCATTTACCTACTATTTATTCTACATTGTCTCCTTCAAAGGGGTCTTCTTGAGACTTTATACAGTGAGCCCAGCAATTGTGCCACAATTTGAAGCATTTCTTGAATCTTTAGTTTTTATAGCACCGTGTTTTACCACCCTTTCGGGTTATTTGCACATGTACTAATTATGCTAATGTGTTAGGGATGAGTAATTTTCAACTAAGAGGAAGTGTACCCACATTTGCACTAAGGGAGAGTGTGAAACTATTTAAGGATAACTACTATGGCATCATTAATCTCCTTTTATTTAATGTCAAATTGAATTTTTTTTTTCAACAACTATATCACACGGCACTAAATCTGGTGAAAAAGGAAGGTGTAGAGCAATGAACATGTTCTTTTTAACTAGAAATTCACACAGGCAAAATAGAGTGAGCAGATCTTCTATTATTATATTATTATTATTATTATTATTATTATTATTATTGTTGTTGTTGTTGTGAAGAAATAACCGCCCAAATTATACTTTTTAGATAATATTCATTAAACATTTTTCGGCAGATACCCTAAGGTTAGAGTTTTTATCTACAATAGATATAAACACTTGTTAAACTTACCAAGGTGCTGCCCTCTTTCGTGAGATCACTCTGATAGTCCAAGAAGACTGTTATAAAACAAAGACTGACTCATGGCCCTTGCCATTTCTCATCGACCCAGCGACACTTAGTAGCAAGTCTGGTAACCTACCTCCCCTCCAGATACCTTGATAGATTTCCTTACCTTACATGGAGATGTATTTTAAATTCGGCTCCCTAGTGGTTTTCCCAACTCACATAAGCACTCATTATTTTGTAGATATTGAATAAAGTTTGGATTTGGTGTGTGTGTGTTATATATATATATATATATAGAGAGAGAGAGAGAGAGAGAGTTAATTTGGTATTTTCAAGCATACACTTTTCTGCAAGGTAAGAGGCTGCACTGTGCTTAGGTATGTCTTACTAATTTCCCAATTTCTGTTTCGGTCTTAAAAATATCTTATTAAAATTGCTCTTTCTTTATTTTTAAAATTAATTAAATTCGTTACCCCTCGTGTTATTCTTGGTATATATATAATCTATTGGGTTAGAGTTGTTGTCTAATTTAAAAAAATAAACTATCTTAACTAATACTAATTTGATTTTGTAGCAATTTTAGCTAAAAGTCAAATCAAAATGGGCAAGTCAACAACAAAAACACTTACCCAACCTCACCGTCCAGGCTATGTACGAACTAGTAACAACACGTCTGGCCGCATTATCAGCCCGCGAACAACTGTAGCAAAGTCCAGTATTATTCTTCGTTTTCTAGGAGATTGAGTTAACTTTGAACGACTTAACTTGTGAATTGTATTTCACAATTAATTTGGTAATGATTTACTTGGGATAATTCATTAATAATATATCATATTATTCAAAATTAGTAATGTTATGCGTTATGCTTGGTATTCATTAACATTGAATTAACTTAAAACTACTTAACTTGTGAATTGTATTTCACAAATAATTAGGTAATGATTTACTTGGGAGAGTTCATAAATAATATTATATAGTAATAATCAAATTTAGTAATGCTATGCATTATGCTATGCATTATGCTTTTTATTCATAAACATAGAATTAACTTTGTTTTGCATAATATTTCTATGGTATTTAAATGAAAACATTTAAATTTGTATGAAATATTTTCTTTTTAGAGATATCGATGTTTATAGTTGCTCATATTTGATATAATGGTCCGCTATATAATTTAGAACTTAGGCTCTTCACGGCTAATTAAGATTTTATTAAATGTATGGATTGGTTTTTTGTCGCCGTGATTAAACATTTGAGTTTTAAGAATAATATATAATTCTGAGGAAATTGTGAGCTATGATAGAGGATAATCTAGAGACTTTCCTTACTATTTGTTATTATTGAAGATAGTTGTTTACCCGATCCATTTGAACAGTCTTAATGTAATGATTCGCGGTTCTTACGAATTGTAAACGAAGGTCATTGCTGTTTATTGTATCTATGCGTAACAAGTTTAAATTTCTTCTAAATATATGCATGTTGTTAAAATTTGGCATACATTTAATAAACTTGCTATTTATGACTTGCAATTTTTTAATATTATATTTAAGCCATGTTATCCCTAGGTTTAGGAAAGTACACTATCCAGGCACCCCATTTTTTGTGTTTCAACTTTATCCTGTATATATAATATTTATATATCTTTGAAGGAGGACCGTAGTTTTTTCCGCATCTAGGATTGAGTTGCGTGCACTGGGGATGTATAATGTACCCAGCATTGTCAAAACATTAACTCACACTGCTCACTCCTATTTGTTTATTTACCTTTTTAAATAATATTATATTATATTTTCTTTTTGTGTATTTGGGCCCCTCTAATTTGAGAGCTAGTGTCACAACTTTGTTCATCTAATGAACGCCAGTATCTTTAAGAATCGTTCTTGCTCTTGGTTTTGAAGATGTCCTGTTAAGGCCCTGCCTACCCTCTCTGGCGGTGTGTTGAGCTTTCAGCTATCAAAATAGATGGCGTTGCTAAAGTTATACAAACTGGTGGATTCCAGCCATCAGGTTGGCAGAATTACTGGTTTGTTTAAACAATTGGGAGACTGGCGACCTCGACCAGTAATAAGTAAAGGCAGCAAGCAAACTTTTTCCAAGAACTGAGAGAGATAAGAAGTGTAGTGCTGGACCGTAAAGTGTGTAGGCGACTAAGTTTGACTAAACGTGGGGAGATATAACGTCAAGATACAATCACACTCTCGAGCAGAAAAATTAGCCTATCCATTCCAGTCAGCTAGACGTCCATTAACCTGTAGTACCACTTTTGAATTTATAACCTTTTTGATGCCAAAGTTTAGTACTAGTTTTGTACCATTTTGTAACACAAAGAAAAAGTTTTGTACCCGCACTCGTTTTGAGTAATTACCATATCAACGTGGTGTATCCAGGTTAATGCTGTTGTACCGCTTTTGAATTTTTTTTTGCCAAAGTTTTGTACAAGTTTAGTACCATTTTGTACCACAAATAAAAAGTTTTGTACCCATACCCATTTTGAGTAATTAGCATATCAACGTGGTGACTCCAGGTTAATGCTGTTGTACCACTTTTGAATTTTGAACTTTTTTTGATGCCACAGTTTTGTACCCGTACCCATTTTGAGTAATTAGCATATCAAAGTTAGTACTCCAGGTAAATGCGGCTGTACCCCTTTTGATTTTGAACTTTTTTGATGCCAAAGTTTTGTACTAGTTATGTACCGTTTTGTACCACAAGGAGAAAGTTTTGTACCCGTACCCATTTTGAGTAATTAGCATATCAAAGTGTCACGTGACTCCAGGTTAATGCTGTTGTACCACTTTTGAATTTTTTTCAAATAAATATCTGGTGAGGGTAGTGATAAATAATAATGTATACTTATTTATCAGAGAAAAATTTATTTAATGTAAAATTAGAGATAACTTATTTTTGAAGATTTTGTCACTAACTATAATAAATAACCTTTACGAGAGAGTATGTAGCTTACGATTTTGTCGTACAATTTATTTGAGTTTATTAGTAAGCAGGTATAATAAAAAATAACTAAAATTTAATGTGCTAAATTTGGCCACTGTGCTTTGGTTAATTTTTAAAATTTAAAGGCTAAGGAGGCAATAAAATATTTTAAAAGCAGTTTCATTTCGAAGACTATAACAATTATGACTATAAATATACCTGTTATTTTTATTACTGATATCACCACGTCATACTACCTTTTCATGCTATACGCATATATGATAATCTAATTGGGTCGTAATGAGGAAAGAAGCATTTGAGAGGTTATCTAACAACATTTTTATTTTGGAAGATGGGGAAACAATTTAGGAAAAACTACCCTCAATAGACCCGACCAGGAATTTCACCCCAAGTGCTCCGCTATCAGCAGGCCAATTTAACACTTTAGTGACACCTTAGACCACTCAGCCACTGAAGTGGGTATCTGTTATTTAATACAGTGTTTACAGTTTTCGAACATCTATAGGATTTACACAATTTTCCAGAAATAAATGTTTTTGGGAATAATTTTTTATCCTATTGGTAGAGTTTAACTTGAGTAATATCTCCATGGTGTCAGCCTGCAAGCAGGTTATACCAATCGAGAGGCTGCCGTATGTTGGCAAAGATAGTGCCAACATTTTAAAGCTGAGGGTGCCATGTGGTTAGCACAACGAGCCCTCCAGACTTCTATCTCAGTTTTCTAGACTGAAGCGCTACTTATTCATTCAATTATCTCCTCATTTGTCCTCACGAGGTTGATTTTGGTTCCGTTTCAGACCCACTGTTTCACAGACAGAATTAGGGGCGCTGGGGATCGAACTTGGGACTTCAGGATCAGAATCCAGTAAATCTGACCACTATACAACAGAGGCGGTCGGATATCAAATACTTACTTACTTTATGGCATAAGGAACACAAAAGTTCATTAAGTTTAATGGTTTTAAATATATTTTACTTATCATCGGCTTCATGTCGTGGTCAATATTGCTAAAGTGCTATGACTGAGCAATGAGTGCGTAAATTAATCAGCTCTAGTAACTTGACTAGTTCGATTCCCTGTTAGGTTGAAATTACTTAGTACTAGCGTGATACGAACTCGGCCAAGGCACAAGAGATTTTGAACATACAATAAGTGCGTTACAGAGTGTTAGTAACATTTACTTTCAGCTAAGAGCTTTTTTTTAAAAAAAAGTACTTGAAATATCAGAATTATTGCTGCATTGTTATATAGAAATATTTATTTGTATCTTAATTTTGATATTATTTCTACAGTAAATAAAATAGTATCGCTACTCATCCATTGTACTTAAAATAGTAGATACAGATAGCCTAAACGCCAGTAATATGCATACCATTAAAAAAACTTACCCTTTACAACAAGCAGTTAAATAATCAATTATATCTTTGAGTTTCTTTGTGCGCCCTTTCTTCATAAACTTCTTATTCACAAGGATATAAAATAATATTTTGTAAATACTTCTCCACCTCAAAATTTATACAATCCATTGGATTTTGTTCGGAAGCAAAAAGGTCACATATTGTTAATTATATAAAAAGTAATCACTGTGGGTACTTATTGTTCGAGACTCGATACATTTCTTCCGAAACGAGAGCACAAACTGCGAGAATGCAACAGGTTCAAATTAAAGTAATCACATTTAACAATCTAATAAAATAAAATTAACATTTTCACATCTTGACTACCAAAAATTTCGTTCATTAACTTTTTGAAAAATAACTTATTCCAAAGTCAAACGAGAGTCAAATCCTAGACCGTAAAATAAAAACTAGTATATAAAATTATACTGAGAACGTCTCCAAATTACATTTAGACCAAATTTTATTTAAAATAACTATGTTTGATATGAGCAGGAATGTTTATTTTTATTTATTATAATAGTGGATTAAAAATTCAATGTACAGTAGTTTTCATATACTTTGAATATTAACACTTATTATTACAACGTGTAGTGCTCAAGAATGAGAAAACCCAAGAAAGAATATAAGATAAGAGTGAAGAATTTTACATATTTTACTGCCTCAGTTAAATAAGGGCTAATGTCATAAAACTTTGTATATGGAGAAGCATGTGGTTTTATCTTTGAAAATAATGTATCACTAGAGTAATACTCTCATTGTAGTAAGTAGGGACCAACTATATTTATTCACACAGCAGGAAAACTTTGTGAGTATTTTAGTTACTGAATATATTAAGATGTTTATATTTAATTACGCAAATTTTCATAATTGGACATTGGCCCTTCTTATAATAACGTACAAGGTATTACTGTTTCTTTGACTCAATAAGGTCACAGAGATTAGTTTAACCCTCCACTGCCGCCTGCATTCCGATACAGCAGGTTAGCCAACGCTTGCAAAATGATACTAGCTTGTAAATGGGTAATGATCATACTAACGGCACCTATTATCAGCTAAGACAACTAGTTGCAGAAGGAAAAGTTGTATTTAAAACCATGTATTTTGACTAGAGTGTCGACTTGGGAGTCGTTAGATCTCAATATCGTCGTGATTATTGAAGCTAACCCAAATTAAAAATTATGTTTAAAAAGAAAAAGAAATTATTCATTAAATAATATGTTATAAACAAACACTCTAGCTTAACTGTACAAAGAAAATAAATAAATCTATTAATAATTTTTGTTTTCCCATTTAAAATGCATTGAAATGGAAACATTTTAATGAAAATATTTCAATAACTATTTTTAGCATGGTTTGAAAATTCCATAAGAATTATGAAAGATGCCCAGATATGTTACCCAAATAAATACACAACAATGTTGAATTATTAAATATATATATTTTATTTTTTATTTTTTGTTTAGAACCGTGCATTTTTGGGTAGGCAGAGCCTTAAATGTTCATTTAACTAAGTGCTTGGGACTATATTTAATTGTGCATCTGCGTTATTGATATATTTAAATAAATAAAATATCTAACTAATATTATTTTGAATTGGTTTATATTATGAAATCAGGTATTTTTAAGAATCTTTGTTGCTCTTTGTTTTGAAAATGTGTTGTTTGACGCTCTCAGTACCGGCCCAAGATTATGTACCTACCCTCAGAAATCAGACAATTTTAGGGATTTTTAAAAATTAATTTTTCCACAGCCCACATTGGATTTTAAAAGTTCAAATACCAGTTTGGAGCTACATTCTTCTATATTCTGAATATTTCATATAGTGTGATATCTTGTTAAGTGCTCTTATTAGGTTTCTGAGTAAAAGTATTGAGTAAAAGGAAAAAACAAAAAAGTTGTACAAATTATAAACAATTAACTCACACAATCAGCTGGTTGTGTAGATTATAACAATCCTGTTACTGCCTCTACATTGTGCGCCTTTTATAACATTATTAAATTATGTTGATGATAACTGCCTCGTGTTTGGGAAATATTTATAACCTTTAAAATAATACACAATTATTAGGTTAGATGTGATTTTATTTTAATATCACTGCTGTCTTGATCGTAAAACTGATCATGTCGTTAACTATTTCGAGACACGACTGATAATGATAACACGACCGTATGTATCGAAGGCTGGAGTGACAGACACAGTGACAGTGAGGGTGCTAGTGTCATGGCTAGTGAGCCAGTGCTCATTTATTTCACCACGCCTAGTATATAACTCGCTTCGAAAGAACTTTCTAGAAGGTGGCGTTAAAAAAAATTTTAAATACAAAAAAAAAATCTCGGTGGAAGTAGAAGGTCCGAGAGCCGGAAGCTGCCTCAAATTACCTTTTAAAATTCCTATTCTATCTTTCCAGAACAGGAAGTTATTATTTATTAAAAACCTTAAATTGTCATATTGACTCAACTAACGTCACGCGCTCTGACGTCACTGACAATGGCTCTTGCCTTCTTAGAAGAAGAATTGCTTTAAGCACCACGTAATATATTATAAAGTTCAAATAAAATTAAATACGTTTATAAAATTAGGACAATATTATTGTCAATGCTCTCACATATTCCTTAGGGGCAAGTCAGTAACATTACAATTACCCCCCAAAGTGTATCTGAAAGTAGAGACTAGTCATATACTTTTTGATATGCTTTGCTAAAAAAAACATTTTTTGCACAACCTGTATAAAGTTTCACAAATTACAATATTTTGGAACATCCTCTATAGTGTTATTCTTGAATGATAATATTTGAAGTGGTGATCTCTTCTGTAAGTTACATGGAGTTCTTTTACAAAGAAGTTAAAGTTATATAAATCAAACATTAAAATATAATTGTGTTAAGCATAATTATAATTAAGTGAAAAAAATAATCTAAGTTTATTATATAAAAAGATTTACATTTGATTGTCACTGATCAAAGTGTCTTATTTATTGTTAAAAAACATTTCATATTTTTCAATGTCTTATGTTTTGTTCTAATTTATAAAATCTTATTTAATTATTCGTTGCACTTTATTTATTTCCATGATCCTTCACGGATCCACTTTTAATTATTCGTTGAACTTTACTTATTTCCATGGTCCTTCACGGATCCACTTTTGTGATTATTTTTAACACACTTAACAAACACTCTTACCAAAACCTTCCTTCACCTCTGACAAGACATCTTGTGAATGTGGGTAATGCCAGGCCTCCACCGTGGTTCGGATTCCACGTTAAACTGTAGGTCCTTCATTTCATCTTACAATCACCCTACCATTATACATTAGCGTAAGTGCGTATAACCCGAATGGGTAGTAAGACGCTGTGCTAATAATAATAATAATAATAATAACAAACACTCTTAACCTTATATGTTACAAATACTCTTAAAAGCCTCATAGCCAAACTTGCTATATGAGCCATCACTTAAAATACATCTAATGAATAATTAGTTTAAAGACACAAAAGAGAATTCACAAAATACCCCCAATTACCTAAAAAAATATAATTACATTGTTTCGGGCAGAGAAAGGATAATAATAAAAAAAAACATATGAATCACCTTACCAAAATTTTATTTATGAGGATACCTAACCTCAAATAAAATTAAAATACTTGAAATATATAGAAGACCATCTTGGATTATAAAGTACGTTTGAAATCATATGACATACTACAATGAATTATTTAAAATTAATTTCCCCTTTTTAATTGAAAAATTAATTTCTCATTAGCGAAAAATCTTTAACTGTATCTGTCTTTATAGATTACAACCTTTCGAATGTTGCCTATTTGCCTTAGGCATTTAAAAAAAATGAAATTATAATAAGAATTTGTTATAGTAGCCTAATTAGGTACAACACCCTACTTAGCTCTCATTATCCTTGTTAATAAATTAATATTGGCTGTTACATCACACAATCACAAAATACCCTTTTAAACTTCCTCATACTCTCCTCAATATATTTAAATTTTAATCCAGAATTAACCATTGGACATTTATCGCATATTTTTAGTGGAAAGCTTAGGCCTTTGCCTCATTTATTGGTACTGATTCTTTCTAGGCTGCGTTGTGGTAGCTCTATGTTTGTGAATACCCGCTACCCTATCTTTGGTGGTCCCTTGACTCACCAGAAAAATGAAGTTATTAATCATGGCTTGCCGTAGATAAACCCATGCCTTAATCAACCTTAACTCCTTACTCAATAAACCTTAACTCCTCAACGCTGCTGGATGCCCTCGGGCCATCCTTAAGGCCCTGCATAACCTCTCTGGCGGTGTGTTGAGCTTTCAGCTATCAAAATAGATGGCGTTGCAAAAGTTATACAAACTGGTGGATTCCAGCCATCAGGTTGGCAGAATTACTGGTTTGTTTAAACAATTGGGAGACTGGCGACCGCGACCAGTAATAAGTAAAGGCAGCAAGCAAACTTTTTCCAAGAACTGAGAGAGATAAGAAGTGTAATGCCGACCATAAAGTGTGTAGGCGACCAAGTTAGAATAAACGTGGGGAGATATAACGTCAAGATACAATCACACTCGCGAGCAGAAAAATTAGCCTATCCATTCCAGTCAGCTAGACGTCCATTAACCTGTAGTACCACTTTTGAATTTAGAACCTTTTTGATGCCAAAGTTTAGTACTAGTTTTGTACCGTTTTGTAACACAAAGAAAAAGTTTTGTACCCGTACCTGTTTTGAGTAATTAGCATATCAACGTGGTGTATCCAGGTTAATGCTGTTGTACCACTTTTGAATTTTTTTTATGCCAAAGTTTTGTACTAGTTTTGTACCATTTTGTACCCGTACCCATTTTGAGTAATTAGCATATCAACGTGGTGACTCCAGGTTAATGCTGTTTTACCACTTTTGATTTTTTTTTATGCCAAAGTTTTGTACTAGTTTTGTCCCATTTTGTACCCGTACCCATTTTGAGTAATTAGCATATCAAATTGGTGACTTAAGATTAATGCCGTTGTACCACTTTTTAATTTTGAACTTTTTTTGATGCCAAAGTTTTGTACTAGTTATGTACCGTTTTGTACCATAAAGAAAAAGTTTTGTACCCGTACCCATTTTGAGTAATTAGCATATCAAAGTGTCACGTGACTCAAGGTTAATGCTGTTTTACTACTTTTTAATTTTGAACTCTTTTTGATGCCAAAGTTTTGTACTAGTTATGTACCGTTTTGTACCACAAGGAGAAAGTTTTGTACCCGTACCCATTTTGAGTAATTAGCATATCAAAGTGTCACGTGACTCCAGGTTAATGCTGTTGTACCACTTTTGAATTTTTTTCAAATAAATATCTGGTGAGGGTAGTGATAAATAATAATGTATACTTATTTATCAGAGAAAAATTTATTTAATGTAAAATTAGAGATAACTTATTTTTGAAGATTTTGTCACTAACTATAATAAATAACCTTTACGAGAGAGTATGTAGCTTACAATTTTGTCGTACCATTTATTTGAGTTTATTAGTAAGCAGGTATAATAAAAAATAACTAAAACTTAATGTGCTAAATTTGGCCACTGTGCTTTGATTAATTTTCAAAATTTAAAGGCTAAGGAGGCAATAAAATATTTTAAAAGCAGTTTCATTTCGAAGACTATAACAATTATGACTATAAATATACCTGTTATTTTTATTACTGATATCACCACGTCATACTACCTTTTCATGTTATACGCATATATGATAATCTAATTGGGTCGTAATGAGGAAAGAAGCATTTGAGAGGTTATCCAACAACATTTTTATTTTGGAAGATGGGGAAACAATTTAGGAAAAACTACCCTCAATAGACCCGACCAGGATTTTCACCCCAATTGCTCCGCTATCAGCAGGCCAATTTAACACTTTAGTGACACCTTAGACCACTCAGCCACTGAAGTGGGTATCTGTTATTTAATACAGTGTTTACAGTTTTCGAACATCTATAGGATTTACACAATTTTCCAGAAATAAATGTTTTTGGGAATAATTTTTTATCCTATTGGTAGAGTTTAACTTGAGTAATATCTCCATGGTGTCAGCCTGCAAGCAGGTTATACCAATCGAGAGGCTGCCGTATGTTGGCAAAGATAGTGCCAACATTTTAAAGCTGAGGGTGCCATGTGGTTAGCACAACGAGCCCTCCAGACTTCTATCTCAGTTTTCTAGACTGAAGCGCTACTTATTCATTCAATTATCTCCTCATTTGTCCTCACGAGGTTGATTTTGGTTCCGTTTCAGACCCACTGCTTCACAGACAGAATTAAGTGCACTGGGGATCGAACTTGGGACTTCAGGATCTGAATCCAGTAAATCTGACCACTATACAACAGAGGCGGTCGGATATCAAATACTTACTTACTTTATGGCATAGGGAACACAAAAGTTCATTAATTTTAATGGTTTTAAATATATTTTACTTATCATCGGCTTCATGTCGTGGTCAATATTGCTAAAGTGCTATGACTGAGCAATGAGTGCGTAAATTAATCAGCTCAATAACTTGACTAGTTCGATTCCCTGTTAGGTTGAAATTACTTAGTACTAGCGTGATACGAACTCGGCCAAGGCACAAGAGATTTTGAACATACAATAAGTGCGTTACAGAGTGTTAGTAACATTTACTTTCAGATAAGAGCTTTTTTTTAAAAAAAAGTACTTGAAATATCAGAATAATCACTGCATTGTTATATAGAAATATTTATTTGTATCTTAATTTTGATATTATTTCTACAGTACTTAAATTAGTATATACAGATAGCCTAAGCGCCAGTAATATGCATACCATTAAAAAAAACTTACCCTTTACGACAAGCAGTTAAATAATCAATTATATCTTTGAGTTTCTTTGTGCGCCCTTTCTTCATAAACTTGTTATTCACAAGGATGTAAAATAATATTTTGTAAATACTTCTCCACCTCAAAATTTATACAATCCATTGGATTTTGTTCGAAAGCAAAAAGGTCACATATTGTTAATTATATAAAAAGTAATCACCGTGGGTACTTAATTTTTGAGACTCGATACATTTCTTCCAAAACGAGTGCACAAACTGCGAGAATACAACAGGTTCAAATTAAAAGTAATCACATTTAACAAGCTAATAAAATAAAATTAACATTTTCACATCTTGAATACCAAAAATTTTGTTCATTAACTTTTTGAAAAATAACTTATTCCAAAGTCAAACGAGAGTCAAATCCTAGACCGTAAAATAAAAACTAGTATATAAAATTATACTGAGAACGTCTCCAAATTATAATTAGACCAAATTTTATTTATTATAATAGTGGATTAAAAATTCAATGTACAGTAGTTTTCATATACTTTGAATATTAACACTTATTATTACAACGTGTACTGCTCAAGAATGAGAAAACCCAAGAAAGAATATAAGATAAGAGTGAAGAATTTTACATATTTTACTGCCTCAGTTAAATAAGGGCTAATGTCATAAAACTTTGTATATGGAGAAGCATGTGGTTTTATCTTTGAAAATAATGTATCACTAGAGTTATACTCTCATTGTAGTAAGTAGGGACCAACTATATTTATTCACACAGCAGGAAAACTTTGTGAGTATTTTAGTTACTGAATATATTAAGATGTTTATATTTAATTACGCAAATTTTCATAATTGGACATTGGCCCTTCTTATAATAACGTACAAGGTATTACTGTTTCTTTGACTCAATAAGGTCACAGAGATTAGTTTAACCCTCCACTGCCGCCTGCATTCCGATACAGCAGGTTAGCCAACGCTTGCAAAATGATACTAGCTTGTAAATGGGTAATGATCATACTAACGGCACCTATTATCAGCTAAGACAACTAGTTGCAGAAGGAAAAGTTGTATTTAAAACCATGTATTTTGACTAGCGTGTCGACTTGGGAGTCGTTAGATCTCAATATCGTCGTGATTATTGAAGCTAACCCAAATTAAAAATTATGTTTAAAAAGAAAAAGAAATTATTCATTAAATAATATGTTATAAACAAACACTCTAGCTTAATTGTACAAAGAAAATAAATAAATCTATTAATAATTTTTGTTTTCCCATTTAAAATGCATTGAAATGGAAACATTTTAATGAAAATATTTCAATAACTATTTTTAGCATGGTTTGAAAATTCCATAAGAATTATGAAAGATGCCCAGATATGTTACCCAAATAAATAAACAACAATGTTGAATTATTAAATATTTATATATTTTTTTTATTTTTTGTTTAGAACCGTGCATTTATGGGTAGGCATAGCCTTAATCTTCATTACGACGATTGAACAACAGAGATCATGGCTTGCCCATAGCTAAGTCATGTCTGCATGTACCTTAACTCCTCAACCTCAACCAAAACACCTTAACTCTGACATATGAAAAAAAAAAAATTCTTTTAATCAAGACTCCACTGGCCTCTCGGTGACCTGGTGGTCTAGGGGTAAGGTGTCAGACTTCTGTGCTGGCGGCCGGGGTTCAATCCTCGGTCCTGGCACAGATTTATCTGATTTCCAAACCCTTCCTTCACCTCTGACAAGACATCTTGTGAATGTGGGGAATGCCAGGTCTCCACCGTGGTTCGGATTCCACGTTAAACTGTAGGTCCTTCATTTCATCTCATAATCACCCTACCATTACACATTAGCGTAAGTGCGTATAACCCGAACGGGTAGTAAGACGCGGTGCTAATAATAATAATAATAATAATAATAATCCACTGGCCTCTCCCTTCCACGCATCTTAACTTACTCTAATAAGCACTCAAGTGTATATCTAATTTAATTTCTCTAGATATCTTAGATCTTATTCTTCAGCTCATCAGCCTCACTCCGTGATTCCGTTTATGTTTTTTTATCAATACCTTCTTAAAATTTATAAAATTTAATTAGTTAGATTTAAAATGACCCCCCACATAAATATTAAAATCCTTATTTTGACTATCACTCTTAAAATTCGTCATTGGTGAAAAATATCTTTATTCTGATATCCTAGATCGTTTACTAATTAATCATATCTCCTAATTTTCTCTTAAACTGAAACTATTTAAATTCTTGTTAAACTTAAAATTTATCTTTTTTATCTCTGATTATTACTTATATAATAGTTTACCATTAACAAAATATATCGCCTACTCTAAGAATTTACTTACTTTAAAAATTCCTCGCGTGCTTTCAGGGTTCCACGCACCTTCCGGCTGACAAAACTTAACCAACCCTCACCTAACCTTCTACCTGATCTTCTACCAGCATGCTTCTAAGGGACCATGCCTTCTGCCAGCAATATAGTCCCTAAACATGTTTTCTAGTAAAAAAAATTGTATTTACTTTCCTGAGTTGGACTTTACTGATCATTAAGGAGGTGGGGTTGCTATCCACACCTATCCGAACAATAAATTTTATTCCATTTACAAGGTTAAAAGATAAAATTTACGTAATATACTATGAGCCCGTCGTCTCACAATTCTTGTTACATTATTATTTTCATTTTATACATTTTTGTCCTATTCTCTTTCTCCAATCTTTACGTTTGCCCAACTGGAAATTTCACTCTCCGCAGTTGGACTTTTATTTAAGTTACCTCACCTATCCTTACAAAAAAAATTACTCCCATATACAAGGTTAAAATGATAAATTTACATAATATACTAGGAGCCCCTCGCTTAAGAATTCTCATTTCATTATTATCATTATGATACTTTTTTTTTATTCCCCTCCTTTAGTTGGCCAAACTTGAAATGACCATTTCTCTGAACTGCACCACGATGGAGACTTACTGAACCCTACTTTAATCCTCTCAAGTTCTGTCAACTACTTAAGCTGTCACATTGAGCTAAAATAAGAAAAAAATTATTTTTATTATTTTCTTTTATTACCAGAGTTGCTTTGTATGTTTGTGTCTTTTCACCTTTCCAACAAAGATGTTGTTAAACTGTTGTTGTCGTAGACAAAGATGACCACCTGTATACTTTAAGTGTGATGTAGGAATGACAACAGATGTTATTGAAACACAAGTATGGAATTTGTTGACAACCCTCTTATTTTCACAAAAGAAGGATTGACTTTACCTTGCAGAGTTTACTGTTTTGTTTGTGGAACCACTGCGTATCTTCTCAGAAAAAACGTGGCCATTTTAGCATCTCTCTCTTCTTGTTAGTTATTGAGCTAAAGGCTCTGGTTCGATCTCTTCCTTAGTCAATTTAATTATTTAATTAGGGAATTAAGACCCTGCTCCTGTCCTTTATAATAACTGTAGCTGAAAACTGTTTAAGATATTTGTCTTGCTATAATAGGGTTTTAATTCTGTGATATTAAAACACCTCTAATCTTAAGTCTCAGGGTCTTGAATTAAGTATACATTTTGACCTATTTGTTGCTTTACCTGATATGGACCTTCATATAGTAAAAAGAACTTTTTTTACTTCTTTATTTAAAGCTGATGACAATTGATGGTTTTTTACAAGAACTAACTGGCCATTTACATATTCAATAGGTTTAAGAATCTTTTTATCATGGTACTGGGTTCGTTTCTCTGCTGTTTCTTTTAATCTTTTTACTGCTAAGTGTAATTTAGTTTGGTGATCTATTTCTAACCTTTGTGGAAAACTGAAGAGTTTCTCGAGGTTTCTAACTGGTCTATTACCCATCATTAATGCTTTAGGTGTGTAACCTGTGCTTTCGTGATTTATTGAATTTAGACAAATTTCTATTCTTTCTTCATAATTTGCCCATGAAGCATGATTGTCATGACAAAATAGCCTTAAAAACTTACCAATTTGTCTATTGACTCTTTCTACACTATTGCTTTGGGGATGATACACGGAAGTATATTTTACAGTTACATTGTTGTCTGCTAGAATTGACCTCCATTTTATGCTCGTGAACTGTGTTCCATGATCTGAAACAATAGTTTGGGGAATACCTACGTCCTTTGCATAATTTTTTATTATTCTATTTGTAACTGCATTGGTAGTCGCTCTCCTCATTGTATATAACTTAACATATTTAGTGCAAATATCTAGAACAGCAAATATATATTGTATACCTCTAATACTAGAAGGTAATGGTCCGTATATATTGACAAAAACTAATTGTAACGGTCGGTCAGCTAATACATTTTTCATTAAGCCCTCATACTTTATATTTGGGATTTTCAATTATAGTTATTACATAATATGTATAAAAAGAGAAATATATATATAAAATTTTTGTATCTAAAAGATTAGTTGAAAAGAATTAGATGTCCATACACCCTTTACATAAAAGAAATCTCTTAAAGTAACTTACCTTAATATGGTGCTTTCCTTACTCATCCTTCCTATCCCCTTATCTGTTCTCCTATTTTTATACTCTGCCATGTTGGAGTAAACTGACTTTCTGGTGACCAGGCCATAACCTAATAACACTTGGTCTTGTCATTGACAGACTTAGGCCTAACTATTCTGGTGGCCTACCTCGGCTCAATACGTTAGTGTACCCCATATGCCACTCTTGGCTCCAAACATATTGGACCACTTTTCAGAGAACCATTACATTGTGGCCTACTACCCTCTGATTGGTAGACATGCCTACCTTGCAAACCCCCACTGTGTCCTCTTCTAAGCATGACAACAACTGTTATATTACAGCGTGAATTGTCAAATTACATTACAGTCTAACTTGGTACAAAGCGAGTTCTATTCTCCCAAATACATGTTGTGAACATAACATTACAAAGACAGTCACAGATAACAAGTCCTTGGGATCACACCTCTGATGCACAACTTGTTATTGGATAGAGAGTGTAGTTCCTCACATAACCGCAGGGCGCTTTCATCACAACCACATTTCAATTTGGTTCCTTTCCCTTAAAATCTCTTCTTTCCACACCCTGTTTATGTACTGTATAGCTGAAATATTTCCTCTCTTTCCCTTAAATTTTGGAATAAGTGCTAATGACGTTTCTCTTAGTCCCTTAGCGAATAGGTTGGTAGTATCATGTAAGTTACCAGATTCCCCTAGATTTGTTTTATTTTCTAGTACAAAATCTGTAAATTTTTTATCTATTTTTTCTATCACCTTGGTAACAAACCCATCTATTTGTTCTTTAATTAAATCTTTATTTGTATCCTGTTGAACTCAAGTACTGATTTTACTTTATTGATCTCTTGTTCAATGTTGTGTTGAACTACCTTACATTTCGTTTTTGTGTGTTCTACTTGAAGGTCTAGGTTCCCAACTTTACTTTCTACTTCCTTTAACCCTTTATTTGCTTCTTGTTCTACTGTTTCTAGTTTATTTTTATTAGCCGTAATCTGTTCCAATAATTTGAATTGTCCCTTCTTTAAATTTTCTTGATTTTCTGTCAAAGCTCTGTCTAATTTTTCTCCCTCTAATGCTTTTTTGTCTAACTCATTTACCTGTACTGCTAAATCTTGATGAACCGTTACTAATTGGTCAAAATTTTGCTCTAAATAACCAATTTTTGCTCACAAGTCTCCCTACTCTGTTCAATTTTGGCACTTAGTTCTTTATTATTTTTTTCTAGTTTAGCATCTATTTTCTGATTGATTTCTTGATTACCTGCATCTATTTTACATCCTAGTTCCCTCATATTTTCTAATAAAATTTGGAAAGGATCTACCTGTTTTATCGTCTATACTACTTTTTCTTCTAAGGTCACTGTTCCCCCCATACTTTGATTCATCATTTGAATGATTACCTGTCCCCTTTCTACTGCCTCTTCTGAGCTAACCCCCTCTTCTTCCGGTTCAACATTTTCCCTAGTTTTGAATTGGCCTGGTCTTTCATCCTACTCATAAATAAATGGCATTGTGTACTCAGTGTCATATTCTACAGGTTCTCTTATTACTTCCTCTGCCATGTTTTAATTATTGTTTTCCCTTCATTTAAATCATTAAAAAAAACATACTGTTCCACCCCCAAAATGCATGATTGAAATGACATAATTTTCACTGAAATAAATTTAAGTAATTGTACATAGTTTCGATTGATCACTTATCTGTTAACCTCTTCCTTGTCCTCCGTGATGTACTGCCTCCAATGGTCATCAGTGCTGCTGCTATTGTAGGTGATACACGGCTTCCAATTATCTCAGTCCTCGGCGCTGCTCTTCCTGCTGCTATTGTAGGTGATGCGCAGCTTCCGTCTGTCCTCGACGTTGCTGCTCTCTCGGTGTTACGCCGCCTCTATTGCTCTCGGTTATGCACCTCTTGTTATCTCAGAGATTCGTGATTTGTGGTATTTCGTGCCCTAAAGTTGGGACGCCATTTAACAGTGGCTCGTGCCTTCTTAGAAGAAGAAGTGCTTTAAGTGCCACGTAATATATTATAAAGTTCAAATAAAATCAAATATGTTTATAAAATTAGGACAATATTATTGTCAATGCTCTCACATATTCTTTAGGGGCAAGTCAGTAACATTACAAGATTGAGATGATAGGTGTTGTGTATGATAAAATGTGCATATAAGCATGTAATGAATAGCTTCATATTGAATAGTCCAAATTCTAAATGCTAGCTTATTTTTGAATAAATGTATTATAAAACTATATTTTATTGACTAGGCCTACATGTGAGATAATATTACAATGTACCGTAATCTATACATTATAAAGTGTTATAGTCTATATGTAATGAATCATTCAAGTGTTTATCATTCAAACACATATTATTCATAATTGAAGAGTCATTTAGGCCCTATAATATAAAATAATATTTTTATGTCGACGTTTGCAAGATAAACCTACTATATAACATAGTGTTCACTTTCGTAAACAGCATTGGATTCTATATTTTATCACTAATTCCACCAATTCTTCTATTTCATGTTTTATATCATCAGCTAAATTATTATTATTAATATTATTATTAGCACCGCGTCTTACTACCCGTTCGGGTTATACGCACTTACGCTAATGTGTAATGGTAGGGTGATTGTGAGATGAAATGAAGGACCTACAGTTTAACGTGGAATCCGAACCACGGTGGCGACCTGTCATTCCCCACATTCACAAGATGTCTTGTCAGAGGTGAAGGAAGGGTTTCAGCTAAATTCACTATTTCTGCTATTTCATTATCAAATAAACTCTTTCCCCTTGCAACTGTCTTTGCAGCACAAATACAAAAAAGAGAAGTGCATTATATTCTTCGCACTAAGAATAACTGAACTTGATCTACTTGGAGGGTGAAATGCAATGTTGTTCTAGTTATAAAAACTCCACTCAAATGTGCAGTGAAATGCCATCTATGACCACAATTCGGAACTAACGGTCCAAGGAATGCATAGCACTAACCATAAACTTAGAAAACAAGGGCAAAGATTTTATGCTTATTTAAATTCAAGAACCCGTAGAATTGTCAGGCTGGGTGAAATTCAAAACAACGGCTGCCTGTAAATTTGACGGGCATGGTGTCAAGAGTCCTAAATATTGATTTAACTAAGTCAATGGGGGCTAGATTTAACTGTGCAATCTCTTGCAATTGCTTTATTAATAAGGTTTTTTTCTATCCACTTGGGTGGCTACATAGTCTAAGGCACTATTCTCTCAATAGACTAGACTGCCAAAGATGGAATGATCAAGGTTTGATCCTGGTCAGGTGTACTGAGGGTGGTTTTCTTAAATGGTTTCTCACTCTTCCTCCACACAAATATAGGCACACTTTCTTTAAATTCACCCTTCCTAATTAATCCATTAAACGTTAAAATAATTGGTACAAAGGTATATAACCCGAACGAGTAGTAAGATGTGGTGCTGGAAAAATGTTTACATGAAGTTATACTAGGTATTTTTCAGTCTGGCCAAATTCAATATTCCTTATTTAACATATTTGCTTTTTGCATTTGGTCTTGTCTCAAATATTGTTTTCTGCCTTGTGTGTCTATGTTGGAACCAATGTAACTCACTGAACAGATGTGCCTTATTCATGCGACTACACCACAGTGTATATTCACCCATAGCCTTTGTATGACTTTGCCTTGTAAATATTTATGTATATGTCTTACTAAATAAAATCTTATTGGGCCACTTAATTGTTTCCTCTTTATTATTGTCTTGGCTTTTTTTGGGATGTGGACAGGGGTGGATATACCAGTACGCACAGTTTGCCCCCCACCTAGGTCGGCAAGCTTTAAAGGGCAACACATTTTGGTGGACCGTAAATGAAGTGTGTGCCTACAATTTATTACATATCGTCTATACACAAGCTACTAAAACTATACACAAGCTATAAAAGTATTTTTTATACAAAATATTTATGAGAAAAATTATTAAATTATTTGGAAAATTGTGTGTGGGCCTCAAGCGTTTAAATGTGCTATGAGTGCCACATGTCAATATGTGCTAAATGAACTCGAGCCATTATCATGCAATTATGTGAATATAGCAAACAAATTAAAATACTAGTGAATTATTTCAAGTGTTATAATGAAAAAATCCTGTCCAATTTGTTTGTTACTAGAATAATTCAAAACTGGGCAGCAAATTATATAAAGCCAAGAGCACAGACAAGAAATTAAAAAATATACAACGTTATGGGAGATTTGCTGCGCCCTTAAGTCAGGTAGAACTTAAAATATCCAGTGATAACAGTGCTTCCAAGTGAGAATTCTTTAAAACAACTAACTAGCAAAATGTTCCTCCTGAGAAATATAAGCGGAGAACTAAGAGCTGCCATCTCTCCGAGTACAATAGTCCAGGTAGCGGTAATTCCTCATCCTCATTCATTGACTAAAACTTTTCAAACAATTGAGTGTGTTGCACCCAAATATACAATGCCAGTGCTTCTACAATGTTTAAACGTAAGAGACACACAGTCTTGGAAATGCACTTGTAAATGAAGTATTAAATATTTTGTGAGCGGCTTCTGCAGTCACAATTCTTTAGGAATCACTTTTTCATTAGACTGGATTGCAAATAACCGAGATATCAGTGTTTGAATCCCGATCAGGTGTACTGATAGTGTTTTTTTTCTTCCTAAATTGCTTATAATTCCCCTTCAACTCAAGTATCGGCACATTTACTAAAACAATTACCTTCCTCATTCCTAATCCATTGGAGTAAATACGCAGATAGCTGTAATGGGAAGTAAGACAAAGTGCTTGTATTGTAAGGGTTACATTTATTTTTTTACATTTTGTGGTCAAATTAATACAAACAAAATATACAAGTGGTATGCTACTTCATAAACTAAAAAAAAAAAAAAAAAAAAAAAAAAAAATGTTAAATGTGTGGAAAATACTATGAAAAGAGTTTCCTAAATACATATTTGGTATTAGTAATACCTTATTATTTTAAACACTGGTATGATTTTATTCAACATTATTTTATACTGATGTGCAATGAAAGTTAACAAATCGGTTTTAAATCAGTTTATATTAAAATAAACTCTAAAAATGAAGTTTATCTCCCTAAACGCACTTTTAGGATTACACAACAAAAAGCTCATAATGTTTTGTCTAGTTACACTCGACCAATAGCTTATCATGTCTGTATGTAAAATTAAATATCTCTTAAATTTACTATTTTCAAAAAGTATATCCATCTTTTTCAAAAATTGTACAGCATGCACCCTATCATTATTTCCACTGAAGGTGGGTACAGAGTCCGTTAATTGACTCTGGATGCTTGTACTGGGTAATACCAAGGAACCAGCAGTAATTATCGTCCCTTTTTCTACTACTTCATCATATTTTGACTTAGCCTGTTCTAGCTGTTGTCGCATTTGTTCGACTGTTTGTGACGTCTTGTGCACAGTCTGTCAGGTTGTCCTTAAATTTGTCCAATTGGTGTTCAACTATTTCCTGAATGTAAAATCTGGTACTGTGTGTCCATCAAAGAGGTCATTTTGGAATCTATGATTCTCACTACATATTTGCTGCTCTTTTTTAATAGTCTTAAATCGTTCTGTTAAATTATGTACCTATTCTAGAATTTCATTTTTATTTTTATTGCAACTTTCCTGAGTATTTTTTACCTTGGAATTTAAAGCATCCTGTCTAAGCTTCAAGTTTTCCTTTACATTTTTGAGTTCTTTTATCTGCTCATTCGTCTGCTTTTCTGACTTACTACAATCTTCCCTAAGCGTCTGTAGTTCGTCCCTTACCTGTGTTTGGGCGTTTGGTCACTTTTAGTCTGTTGTATTTTCTGTAAATTTTTGTCAAAGTCGTTTTGTTCTTCTTGATATTTACCCTGCAATTCTGGTTCTAACCTGTTGAATTGTTCATTTACACCCTTAAATTTTTCATCAAACTTAGTATTTAATTTCTGATTATTTTCATTACTTTTATCAACCTTTTCTTTTATTTCTTTTAACTCATGATTAGTTTTTAGTAGCCCTGGCTAGTTTTTTTTGTATCTCCTGACAATTTTTTTGTAGCTCCTTGCTAGATTTATCGAACCTTTAATCTATTTTCTGACTTAACTTTTCACTTTTTTCATTACTCTTTATCATTTTCTGCACTAACTGCATTAATACTGCATTGAGGTCATTTGCTGAGGTGGTTTGTTGAACTATACCTTCTACCTTTGAAACATTCTCCATCCACCTTAAATCTTCTTCTTTATGAGCTATTGGTTCAACTACTTTCTCAATTTGTTGTTCACTTTGTTCCTGATCAGATATTTCTAAACAAAGACGTTCTACCATTTGCTGGGAATATTGTGCTAGGGTAAGGTTATCTTCACTGCTGCTACTACTGTCTATCTCTTCCATATTTAATGAAATTTTGTTGTTGATGACTTACGTGAGATTCTCCCTGCTTACTTCACCTGAAGTCTAGAAGCTTTGACCTCCTTCTGAAGCTACCTGGTTTGGAACCCTCCTCCTGAAGTAACCTGGTTTGGAACTCCTCCTCCTGAAGTAACCTGGTTTGAAACGTCTTCTTCCAAAGTCATCTGGTTTTTTGTGTGTGGTACTAATAAAGCACTTATGTCGTTTGCAGCACTTCACTGTTCTTTGAGCACTCACTTTCTCGGGTTGTGAACTGAGTTTAGTTTTATTAAATCAGTTTATCAAGCCCTCCACGTTGGGAAGCCATTATTGTAACGTTTAAAAGAGCTAGCCTGATATATTAATGTTTGTACGCCACCATTAGGGTGACATTTAATATAACGATTGAATTGGGTCCAAGTTTGCTGTTCTGTATAGTTAATTAAAAAGGGATGATGTCTTATTTTATAAATTAAAAGTTCTAGTGTTGTATAGTTATTTTTATTTTAAGTAGATAAACAGTTTGTTGCTAGATATTTTACACATTGTAGATGTTAATAAAAGCCCGACTATTACTTTATATACATGATAATTCCGGACAAGTAAAATTTAGAACACAGATTAAGATGTCATAGACTCTACCTACACGGCTCCTCGTCAGGAAGGAAAGTGAAGAGATGCGTACCCTGAAGGGGTATATCAAGCGACATTTCCACCTCGAAGCTTCCTAAAAGAAAAAAGGTGTGGTCATCCAGGTGCATTTCTGTCCACAAACTGCGTTGTCTTTTTAAACAGAGACGTTGAAGGATGTTGCCATACCTCGCAACTTAACAACTTAACAAAAATAAATCTTACTGCCCGCTCTCATTTAAAATATCGTAATTTTGAATCTAGATGTGAATAATAAATTATCGAGATGTATAATTCTATATCATTACAAATAAAAATTATATATATACACACACACACATCATATTAGATATATTTTATTTTAAAATATGAAAATATATAGTACATTTACATGTATATATAGTTCTTTATTTCCTTGAAAAAATCACACACATCTAAATATAACCAGCTAACAATAAATATATTTAAATAAAATTAGCTCAACTTTAATAGCTTCAATATCAATGTGTGTATGTTTTGATGCATTAATAGAAAATAGTTTTAGAATAAATAAAATGACATTATATGTTTTCTAAAAAAAACTCTAAGTATTAAGAAAAGCATTGTGTGTACTCCCATATATTTAACACTGCCCTACCTGCTCCGAATCACCACATGGGCTTAGGCAGTGGAGAGATAACTGGGCTGTTTATCAAAGTTTGAATTTTAGTGAAGCCTAATATAACATTTTTTATGGGTTTGTCCTGTAACATTCCTTGAACTATTGGGTGATATGGTGTAGCTGGCTAAATCACAAGCTATGCATGTCTTTGCAAACCATAGGCTGAAACAAAAAAGTAATGATTTAGAAATGTTTTAATCTAACTGGGAATATGGAATATGTGCTGTTCGCTGTGAGTTTTAAATCTGTCAACACTCTGAAGTCAATGACGCTTCAAAGAAATTGGCGATGAAATTGATGCGCGACTTTGTATAATGCATGTAAACAAAAGTAAACTTGTATTGTTTTGAGGGCATCATGAAAAAATATGTATTCGACTCTCTGACCTGTTACAAAATTTACCTGTTCAAATAATGAGGTCTTAGACCACAGGTCAATTTAATACATGTCACTTTGGCTCAATTTGAAGAGTGTAGGTCTTCAGGACTCACAGTTTTAGGATCAATCCCCATTGTAGTATAATTTAAAGTGCTGATTTTTAGTTTGGAAATCTTAAAAAAAAAGTTGTGGTTAAATCTATATAGTGTTCATTCACTACCACAAATATGCTTATTTAAAAATGATTAAACAAGCTAATTAAAAGCTGCTTGTGTATTTAAAGTTGTATTCATGTTATTTAAAAACGTGGATAGTAGCATGGACTATGTAGGATTGCCAACCATATAAGTTCTTTACAAAGAAAATAAAAATACCTCAATATTAATACCATTACTAAATTAAATATATATTTTTTTGCTCCAGAGAAAATTAAAGGATCAGGCATCCAACTCGGAAACCTTTATTATGCAGGCATCTATGCTACTGACTGGGCTAAGATGAATAAGAGATGTCATTTGGAATAAAGGGAATTATTTTCAGTCTTTGCACAATCATACCATCTAACTTAATACTGCATGCTGTGTTTAAAATAATGGTTTATAAGGTTCCTTACCACCGAACAGAACTCTATTTCTCTTACTCTGCTGCTATTCAGTCTGTTCACCTACAAGAGGCTTCTCTCCTAAACTATTCAAGCAATTAGCATCCAATTTTGATAATTTCATTAATATTCATTATAGTTGTAGAAAGGAGATATATAAATTTATAATATAAGGAATGTACTTGAATGGTACAACTACTTAAATTGATAAGAAAAACTTCTTTGGTCAATTAAACAAGATGGAATCATAACAATAATTTGATAATTTCTTCGAGGAAAAACTAATTAATCATGAATTAAGTCAAATAGAACAAGTACAATAACATTTCTAAAAAATCATCATTGATATTTTTAAATAAATTAATTGGCAGAAAACAAGGAAAGACTATATATATCTGTGCTGACACAATATTTAAAGTAGTGACAGATTATAAGATTGGCTGATCAGAAAAGGAATTGTGGCAAATGGCAATTGACCAGACAGGAGTTATTAATACTCTACACCATTACAGACTAAAAGTTTTTATGAATGCTTGAAAAAGGATTATAGGTTATAAGAAGGGTATTACTATACAAAAGAGAATAGATAGATTGACATGTCAATATAATGAACTTCTTAGTTGAATAATTAAATATAATAGTAAATAGTTTGAAAATAAGTTGACAAGGAAGAAATGTTCTGCAATGTTTAAAATATTTTGACATTGACAGTAGAAAGATGATTAATAGAAAGGTTAAAATAGTTGACTAAGTTGTTATTCAGGTACCTTACACATGTAATAAACTAATAATAGTATAAAATATAACATGAAAAACATTAAAACAAAGTTAAAGCATAGTGAGTAACTTCTTCCTATTATTAAAATGAGTGTAAATAATCTGATGGTACAAACTTGTATTCAAGTCAAATAATTACAAAATTAGACTGTGTTAATAATTGAGACAAGATTAGTTATGGGGATTTAATGGAAATCAAAGGATGTGTATCATCCAGGTTATACTTTTACTCAGTTATGAAATGTTATAAATACAAGATAATATAAATAAGTACAATTGATTACTATGAAAGAAGTGTAACAAAATGGAAGATTTTTTTGACGTTACTTTATCTTTATATTTTCAAAACGTCAAAAAATCGGCCTGCCAAATTGCAGTTTTCAACCACACTAAGAAGTAGTCATTTTCAATAGTTTTATAACCCTATCAGCCAATTCACTCTGAGAAATTTTAAACTCTAAGATTAATTTAGTTTTCTGGCTGGAGTGTTCTTTCTGCAGGTCTGTCAAATTTTAATTTCATACCTCATCTCAAAAGTGTTTTTAGATATAGCCCTCCCCAAAACCTCATTTATCAGAACTACATTTTAGATATTAAAATGATAAGACTTTTTATGTTTAATTGATATGCTTAACGAATTTCAGTTCTCTTTCACACGGAAAAATATTTGAATGTATTAGTTTTAGATATGTTGAGCCCCCACCCCCACCATTCCTTCAACTCCCACTTAAAAATTTCAAATCCTAAGATTTATTTAAATTTTCTATCACACCTAACCTAAATTTAAAATGTTCAGACTCTTATGGTTATTTGTTGTGCTCCTTTACTATCATTCCAAATTTCAATTTTTTTCCACGCTGGGATGTGCTTGTATCTATTAGTTATGGATATTTGAAACCCCTCCCCTTCACAAAAATTTGTTATCTACTATTTATAAATTTCAATTTCTAATACTTATACGGAGTTGGAGTTGTCCTGCCAAAGTTTATTTTTATACCTCATCTAGAATTATTTTTTTATTGTAATAGAACTCCCTTCCGGCGCCGCCCCCCCCCCCCCACCATTTATTACTATCCCATTTTGAAATTTCTCTGGCTATATACCACCAGCTTCCTGCTTGAATTCAGTTTTTCATTTCAAAAGTGCCTTAGCTTTTTCTGGACGCATACCCACATTTTCTGCCTTATACAGGGTGTGCCATGACATAACCAACAAACTTCGCCAACATGTTTTAGGTATCATTTGAATTAAAAAAGGTTAACATCCACATTATATTAATTTAAACTCTATTACCGCGATATCGTGGTGTCGGCTGTACTGTTGTAACCTTGTGGTGGCGAGTCCCCTTATGTGTCTTGATGTATGTATTTGTGTATGTAGAATGCTATGAACATTTTCACATGCAAAATATTCTGACATGGTATATGCAAATGGGTTCTGTGACGGAAATGGCCGTGATGCAGCAGCTGAATATCGCCAGCGTTACCTCGGCTACATGGCTCGTTACCAGGTTATGTTTGCTTGTATTTACCACTTTTGTAAAGAAACTGGCTTGTGCCCACGACCGACTGTGGAACGCATTTACCAGCAGAATGCTGTGATTGTTCTTAATGGAGTTAGTGGAGTCCACAATAAAGTGTATGTGGGATTTCAATGTTAACTGTAGTGCCACAAAGCAAGGTGTTGATAATTTTGCATACAGATGGCCTGTATCAAGGCCATACTAGATATACAGATGCAGTGCAAAATATAAAATAAACAACATACGAAATCCCCACATGTCAAGACAAATAAATTTCCAACAAGGTTTTTCAGTAAACGTGTGGTGCAGATTACTAGGCAACTATTTAATTAGAGCACATTTCATACAGGGCATTCTGAATATTGATTATCACAGAGATTTTCTGGACAACTCCATACTGCACTTTTTGAAGTATGTGTAATTAGCAACACATCAAATGTGGTTGTAGCGGGATGGAGCATCACCGCCTTACTTCACCAGAGCAGTGACAGAATTCCTGAATACACATTTTCCGCATAGGTGGCTAGGAAGAGGCGGGCCTGGTCAATGGCTACCACGGTCTTCTGATGCCTACAGAACTGAACTTGCAGACGTGCAGTGTGAGCACGCCATGATGCAACGTATGTTTTCAGGCTCCATTTGAACAGTACATGTGAAAGTGATTGATATCATCACGATTCGGATGGACTTCTCTCTTCCAAGTAGTACCTTGCCTTATCACCTCACCAAAGGTGCACCACTGTAACGATGGCAGTCACTACACCAACCCCTCTCACTACTCCTATACTTCCAACCATTCAGAGTGTCCTTACATTCCACAGTTACTCCAGACCACCCTCTATATCACCCCTAATCCTTTCAACTTTGTTGCTTGCTACTCAACAAAAGACAAGCTATCAACGATGTAGGCCCTGGAGAGTGGTGCCGTGCTTAGCGTCGCAATCTCAATGTTTTATTATAATGTCATCCCAAATAAAAGACAAGGGCTTAAACCAGTGCCATAGTATATTTTTTCCGATTTACCTTAGGAAATCATTATTTACAGTAAATTGTGACTTTTTATCTGGTTCATCTATTACTGTATAAATATATAAAAAAATATATTTTATTTCCTATATTTAAAAAAAATATAGTCCTTTCTTTTTGTTTTTTTCAGTGACATAGTTTTTACAGTCACTACTTACTCTAATTATTTAAATACATGTTATAAGGAGGAAAGAATTAAAATAAGTTCACCACTATAAGTTTGTACATAAGATTGAAAAAACAAAGTGAAAACCACACTCTGTTCTGGGTGCAAGCTGTTAAAAAAATTGGAGCTATCTTAAAAAATCTTAATGAGTCATAAAAAGGTGGCCAAAGTTGGTGAAAACTACAATTTTTAAAATTATATTTCAATGAAATAGAATTTACACACTGTACGTCTACTTCACTTTACAAATACTAACATTTTTTCAATCATCATACAAACAAGAACATTGTATTCTACGTTCTAAAAGAAAAAAATCTGGGTTAAATATAACTCGGTAAACCATGTTTCTATATTAAATCATCAATTTGTTATAATTATTATATGATAATAAACTATCCTGAACTAAGATTTTTTTCTTTTTTGGTGCTATGTTCATTAGACAGGTTATAAATGGCTTAATCTGATTGGGTAGAGATGAAGAAGGTGGCTAAGAGGAAGTGAACTCGCATTTGTGTGGAGTGAAGATGGGAAAATAAAAGTGATAAATCACTTGTGGAAAACCATCTTCAGTTCAAGCGGCTGAGATTCAAACCTCGACCTCCCCATCACTGGTGATCAAGCCAATGGCTCTACCGCTAGACCACCGCTGTGGGTAATTAAGTTTTGTAAACAAACATTAATTACTTTCTCATTACACCTTGGAGAGAAAGTATTGTGATCGTCAAAAAATGTGAACTCAAGATTTTGATAAATGTCGACGTTTCATAACCCTCCGAAACAAAAAAAATTGATTTCGTGATGTCATCTATCTATCTGTTTGTACCTCAAACTAGAGTTGAAACTATTTTACAGATTGGTATCCAGGCTTTTCATAAGGCCCCTCCAAGGGTTTCTTGGAATTAGTTGTTTAACCCCAAATTTAAGGGTAGTTTATTGTAAGACAAAAAGAGAATAAATCTATTTTCTCGAAATTCGCTCAAATGAGTTTGAATTAATTTAATATATAAACACTGTTTATCATTATAAATAAGATGGCAACTCTCATTTTCTCATGAACATAACGTTGAGGGTACCTTACACGAGGGAAATTTTCCAATTTTCATCATTTTTCCGTGACTACTTGAAATACATAATAACTTATCATTGTAAAGTTAGAGTACTATTAAAGGTAAAAATATTTTTTTTGAAATCAAAAAGTTCTGAGCTATATACAAATATATGTCCTTTTTAATCCAGGTCTGAGAATGAAATTGATTCTTATGCTTTTTGTTTGACAAGGATTTTTCTCTTTTCTCAATTTGTCTGCGAGTGTTCCTAGTTCCTAATGCCATAGAGTAAGTAACACTATATTATTTCATTTATGATCTTTGGTGGAGTGTTTCTACAACAATGTACTGACCTATTATTTTGTTTCAGAAACTTATGAGTTTTTAGTAAATGTCTATTTTTAAGATTAAAGCGATAGAAAGACTGCACCATACCATTTATTTTTTATTGAAAAAATACAAAATTGCCTTTTGCCTGAGAGATGGTTTGTGGACCTATTTTTTCTAAGACTCTTTTATTATTATGCTTATTATTATTGGAGTTTACTGACGTATCGACACAAGTAGAGGCCATGTAACATCATAAGGATTCCTTTACTCATGTTAATATGTACACCAAGAGCAATCATTTCTTAACCCTTTAACAATCTATGTGTGTGTGTTTGTGTGTGCGTGTCATTTCTTTTAAAATAAAAAGTCTTGAATTAAAATAATTTGTTGAAAATTTTCAATGGACAGAAATAATAGCTTTGACACACATGCCCTGCTCCCCTAAATTAAATTTCTGAATGCAACACTGAATTTTAATATCTTCAAAATTAATCCTGTTATTAGTATGAAAAAACTTGTTTGTCTATAAAACATGAATAAAACTTATTTAGAGAAAGCATTTTCACCTCTTCTTACAAAACCTATATTATATTAATAGGTATTATGAATTATCATATTAAAACACTGTTTATGAATATTATTTATAAGCTAAACAGAATCAAGCCCACTCTATAAAAAAAAAACTTTAACATAGATCATGAAAACAATCACAGGGAACATTTTTAATAACTACGGTTTGGAGGTAATAGTAGTAATAAAGTAACAGACAATAATTAGTGTCAAGTCAAGGGTTTTACCTGACCAGCATATTGGGGCGAAGGAAGGGGAAGCAGATGGGCTTACAAAGAAGATTAAAAGATAGATAAGGCCAAAAAGGGGGTGGGGAAGAGAGGGAGAGGTGCTTCCGATAACAGACCCATCTAGCAGGAAACGACTGAACTTTTTCAACAGAACTTCAAAACTATATTCCTTTATTTAATGTTTGATTTAATTTTAATGTAATCAAATTTGCATCTTATTATAACAAAGTAAGTATTAACATGTAACGTTTTTATTAATATAGTTCATATTAAATTTACAATTTAAGGTGCGGCAGAAGGGAGTGCAAGTATTTTTAGAGGTTTTATAGAATTGCAATCCTTTGGCCAAAATAAATAAAATAATTCTCCAGTACCAGCATAGAGTTTAGTTTTCTGCACGTGCTAATATCAACATATCTTGATTATCTGTCAAGGATGTCCTGGAATTTTATCAAAACTTTTTCTCTTTATTTAAAAAGTTTGGACAAAATTTCAGGACACCCTTGACAGATATTCAAGATCTGTTGATATTAGCATGTGCAGAAAACTAAACTCTATGTTGCTACTGGAGAAATATTCTATTTATTTCTGCTAAAAAAATGTAATGCTATAAAAACTGTAAGATTACTAACGCTCCCTGTTGCCGCACATTAAATAGAATCTAAAAAACTGCATGTTATTATGTATAGTTACTGAGAAAAAGGATTTACAACTTTATCATTCTCATATAGGTGTCCATCCGAATTTTAATGGATGCATCTTGTAAATAAACATAACTATAATAATTATGGTTAAGACTTAGAAACGAACTTAAGATTAGCCAGAATTTAATCGGCTTTCTTTTAAACGTTGATTACATCCCCAAGGAGTAATTGGACTGAACAAGATTAAGACTTCGATTCCATACTTAAACACAGATTATTCATCATAGCTTGTCACATTCCAACCTTATTTCATATTATTTTTGCAACTTGAAAGACACTACTTTCACGAGTTTGATTTCATCTAACTAGTTTTCTTCAGTGTTTGAATTTTAACTGTGTGTTATTCTCAATTTTTGTTCTGATATTAATTATTTTAATATGTTGTATATGCATAATTTTTTGACTGATGGTTACCATTTTGACTTGGTAGTTATTGTTATATGCCATTAATATATATTTTTAATTTTTCAATTTTAGCTCACATATTTTATGCTTGTTGAAAAGCACATCTTAATGTGTTTTTTTCAATATTAAAGTATATTCAACTACAACCTGTTAATAACTTTTAACTTTTTATTAATTTCTTCAGTTATTATATCCTTTCACTTTTATATTGCTAATCTTAAGTTTGTTTCTAAGTCTTAACCATAATCATTACTGCTCCTTACTTATTTTTAATTTAGAATGTTTTCTAAAATGATACAACAATAATAAGTATTTATAGTAAGGTACATTAGATATTTTCATGAATCTAAGTATGTATGTCAGTCATGTGGCTGTTGCTACATTAGGGTCTCACATAGCGCTATTGTGTATATTCATGTTTTAGTTTTAAATGATGACTAAAATACGCTGGCTGAGTTTGTTGGTTATGTCGCGGTACATCCTGAATTTTAAAATATTTGATAGCTTTGGACGTGATTCCTTAGCTCTGTCAGTAGCATGTCTCTAAGAGTCCCGGGTTCAATTCCCGGCATGGCTGAAAAATGTATCATTGGTGAAATGTGGGTATACCCTTTCATAGTGATGAATTAACGGTCAGGGACTGGATGTTGTGCCGGTCCTAGTCTTAAGTTAGATTATAAAGCATACGAAGCTACAAGAGGTCTAGCCAGCTGGCAGTGGAAAATATATGGCTTGAATACATGGTGTCTACTCAACTTGACCAATGAAATCCCTGACCTTTTCCTAAAATTCTCGACTAAAAATAAGTATATCACACCCTTCTAACTCGCCCCCCTCGTTTTTCTTTTAATCTTTTTTATAAATAATAATAAGTTGTAAAATTTGAATAACTTTTTAAAATTTGAATAATTATTTTTAAATCTCTATTAAAATTGTTTACTAGGAATTATAAATATATTACACAGCTACAAACAAAAAAATGACATAATTTACTGATTTAATGATTATTGTATATCATTTTCCCGGATTTTTATTGTGATTTACCTAATTCCCGACTTATTCCAGTTTTTTCCCGATCACTTCAAATTCCCGGCTAATTCCCATTTTCCCTGATTTTCCCGAATGGTAGACACCCTGAAATAAAAAACTGACCCAGGCTATAGGCTGTAAATAGTAATGGATGTAAAGATAAAATTATAGCTTTGGACAACATTAACAAAAATAGCTTTTCACTAAACAATCATGTATAAATTTTAGAAAAAATGCTGAATCTTTTATAATTAAATATTAAATTTAAAAAAATCAATTATTTATAAACTACCCACAAAGGATTTATATTTGTAAAAATAAAAATACATTATTATTTATCATTAAAAACTAATCCCAGATGTCTATTTTTTAACTATTTTTGAGATATTAAAAAAATATCAATATACTACCCCAAAAAATTCGCCCCAAATACAAAGTTTTATTTGAGATATTACTCCCCAGATATTTTTTTTAAATCTTAAAAGCCATGTTTGAGATATTTTGAATTTTTTAAAAATCACTCCTCAGTAAACTACCCTTAATTTGAGGTCTAAGGTCAAAATAAATAAAATGTCCCAGGTTATGACATCTAAATATCAAGTTTGAACAGATTCCATCAAACCGTTTCAGTTATGACCAAGGACGGACGGACAGACAGACAGACAGACACAGACATACATCTCCAACTGGCAAATGTAAAATCCAATTTTTGGTGTTTAGATACACAAACGTAGAATTCATCATAATCTCTAGGTCGAAAATTGTCACAATAACACTACTTTTTCTTAATATGAGAAAGTAAAATAATATATTTTTTTTAATTGTTCTTATCCATGGTTATTGTATGTAACAGAAAGCAAATTTAAATTATCTTTGCTAACAACATTTGTTCCCATAAACTTTTATAACTAACAGTTTCAATTATACACAAGACCTATAAACATAAAACACAATATTTGCAATATATATTTGCTATCTTAAATATATTTTTTAAAGTGGTATAAAGGTATGTATAGATTAGGCGAGCTGTGCCTGTAATGTAATGCTCGCTGTTCACAGCAAGTATCGGGGGTAATGAGCACACCACAAGCATCCTCCGGGTCGCTGGGGAGCCGAGCACGCCACGAGCAAGCGGTGTAGTGATTTAAACTCATTTCAAAATTTCCGAGGGTGCATTACAGCAAGGATATATCTGAATGCCTGATGAGGAAGCCGTAGCTTTAATTCTGTGCAGTGGTGCTATACAATTTGTAATTATATAAAATCTACTTAAGAAATAATGAAAGCTTTGAGGATGGTGGGCCGGTGGTAAAATGAATTGTGTAAAACAAAATGGGGGTGGGGGCTGCTTTGGAATTACTGGGAGCTACAGCACATTAGCGTACAGTAAGAAACTTTCATATGAGGTTCCCTACAGACTTTTAAAATAATTCATATCCTTAAGATCTCATAATACAATATTATTTCTATAAAACTCTATCAACTGTAAAACAGATTCTTCTGACCAGTTCTCCATGTTCATGAGTGTACATACTTGTTACTGAACTGTTCTACTAGACGACGTCCCAATTAGAACGATGAATCCCTTTGTGTTTGTTGCAACAACATATGGCTGGCAGATCAGCATGAAACACTTGTGAGGCCGTCCCAATCACACGAATATATTACAGGATCGGCTCACTTAATCAGAGAAATACACAACACAACATTAGATGTTTACAGAACAAACTCGGACAACCAACAGGCTACGAGTGCAGACTCAGACATTAGGCAAACAAACGTCTAACTCATCATGACCAAAATGTATTTATGGCCTTGAACAGCTTAGTGTCGAAAAGTGAGGTTTGAAGGTTGTCACAAAACAGTGAGTTTGTTCTGCCAACTTAACTGTGATTGCTAGCCACTCCACTCACTTCACGTGGGAGAGAATTTTCTTACTGTATAATCCTAAAGAGGAGGTTAATTTAAAACTACAAGAAATAAAACAATTTTTTAATACCAGTTTTGAAATTAGTGAAAAAAAACATACATATAACCCTTGAGTTGCCCTTGGACAAAATCTTTGTTTACCAGGTATTAAATGAATTTGTGACTAACTTTCTCTAGATATTAAAAATATATATATATATATATATATATATATATATATAAAATGTATGCCAATTTATATTTTTATTATTTTCAATCCGCTTCAGTGGCAGAATGCACTAAGGCAGGCCCTCTTAAACTAGGGGTTGCGACCCCACATAGGGTCACGAAAAATTTGGCAACAGTAAAAGGTTTCTGAACGTGCAATGACCAAAAATTATTTCAAAATCAAACACGTAATGAATCCGAAGTGTTAGTGGCAGCGCTCGCCCATGTTGCATCCCGTGACTTCACCGCAGCCTTGGTTCTGAGCACAACAAATTGTAACATATTTATATTAAAAGATAAAAGTGAAAGTTTTACTATAAAAGTTAACATAACATTTGGCCATGTTCAGCTCAGCTTTTAAAAACATTTTCATTCAGAACTATTTGTATGTCAGTAAAACTGAGAACTATGCTGGAATTTTATTCTAGAGTTTGGGTGATGCTGTTTAATCCACCCTAACAAATTTTAAGATTAAGAGCTCTATCATTCAGGAATTTAATTATTCTAAATCTTTTCTAACCCAAAACTCAAACAATCCTATAGAAATACAAATGGTATTTAGAATATAAATAATTAGTTTGACAGAATAACTTTGTTACGCTTATCCATTTAGGCTGTGCGCTGTAAAATGACATGAATCTTTTAATTTGGAAAATAAAAACTAATACAAATCAAAATTAGACATAACTTGCAGTTGCTATGGACAATTTCAATTTAAAGATGCAAATACCATCTGCTATAGGAGGGTGACATAGTTGTTTCGGAAAGCAAATTAAAATCTTGGAGAATAATATAACACACAAAACATTTCCGCAGCTCTATAAGATTAATGAAGATATGATTAAAGTATATTAAACTTATCCTTGATCAGCAAAAATACATCTGAACAAGGTATGGAGTTTCAGTAAATTAGTTATAAACAATAATGATCAAGATTGAACAGAAATTCTATCTTGGAGTGCCATTAACAATCTAATATATGGAGAAAAAAACACATTCCTTAATTAGCTTTTATCTACTGCTCAAAACCAGAAGAATATGTACCTGCGTGTAACATTTAGGCCATTATTTGATGGAAGTAACTAGGCAACTTGCTGTCTTTGGGCTGATGGAGTATACTGAATAGGACTGTAGACATTTTTTAAGGCTTTGGTGGTTTTGTCCATAGCAGATGACATTAACAGCAGAACCCAAAATTATTTCAGCAAGTAATACATTATGTTGTTTCAAACCATATAACTAATTCTTATATAAATATTTAGCTACCAGCTCAGAGCAGGACCTTTGAAGGATTACTTGCATGTATTGTTTGTACCAGCTCAATATGAAATTATATTTTATTTTAACACTTCTTTCTATCTGTTCATGTTATAAGCATATGTACTAATGATGTTAATGTGTTAGGGATTATAAAGGTTAAATTTAGAGGAAGTGTGCCCACATCTGTGTAGTAGAGGGAGAGTGGAAAACAATATAGGAAGACCCACCATCAGTACAGCCGACTGGGATTCTAATCTCTATCTCCTTGTTATCGGTAGTCTAGTTTGTCCCAAGAGTGATGGCTTAGACCATGCGACCTACAAACCAGGTAATAGATGTATTTATTTCCATTATGTAAGAGTTAAAATCATCTTTGGAACACTATTATTATAATTAGAACCACGTCTTACTACCCGTTTGGGTTATACGCACCTACGCTAATATGTAATGGTAGGGTGATTGTGAAATGAAATGGAGGACCTACAGTTTAACGTGGGACACGAACCACGGTGGAGGCCTGGCATTCCCCACATTCACAAGATGTCTTGTAAGAGGTGAAGGAAAAGTTTGGTAATCAGATAAATTTGTGCCGGGACCGAGGATTGATCCCTGGACCCCAGCACACAAGTCTGACGACACCTTACCCCTAGACCGCCAGGTCACCCGTGGAACACTATTTTCATTTTAAACTGATCAGAATGTGTATAACCTGATCAGATAGCAAAATGCGGTGCTAAATAAAAGTGATCAGAAAACTGGTAAGATAGTTGCAATAAAGAAAAAAAAATGTGACCAGGAATGTGGCAATGATTTCTTTAAGTCAACAATAAAAGTGAAGTGTACTACTACAAACTTGTGTAAGTCGGAAATAAAACAAATTCTTCTGAATGTATTTACATTCATTCACATATCTGTGTATAATTTGTCTAAGAGGATTGTTGAAATGTATCAATAAAAATTTGTATAAATTGAAAATTGAGCACTAAAAGTGCATTAAAATGTGTTTATAGACTGCTCTTCCGAGTGGATTTTGGGATAAAACTTATAATACTCACTACACACAGCACAATATGAGAACTCGTAATTTTTTTTTCCTTAAGCATTCACCTAAATTAATCCAATAATATTTTACATTAATTTTTATAAAAATAAAATTTGCAATAGTACAATAATAAACAAACATTTCCTTCAATAATTAACTTCTTTTAATGTGGCAACTACTATAGTTTATTATTATTATTATTATTATTATTAGCACCGCGTCTTACTACTCGTTCGGGTTATACGCACTTACGCTAATGTGTAATGGTAGGGTGATTGTGAGATGAAATGAAGGACCTACAGTTTAGCGTGGAATCCGAACCACGGTGGTGGCCTGGTACTATAGTTTAGCTTAATTAAAATAATTTCCTGAAGTAGTTCATGCTACACACTGTGATTTATTAAATTACTGTCTTTACTTTCTATAAATGTCTCATAAATAGTTGTGTGGGTGGCATTCACTATACTATTGCAAATGTGGTTTTCAATATTTCACACAGTTGTCTCAAATGCATTCATTGGTCACACTGTAACTGAGAAAGTTAAGATCCTTGTCCATTATAGTAATATTTTGGGTGTCACAAACTTAGAGGAATGAGACCAGTGCACTGCAATCACTTTTACTGGTTTAACATGTCAGAATAACTCATTCAGCCTTAACTTACAATTGAAGTCTGCGTATGACCTTGGCTTCCTTGACTTTGCCCAATTTTTCACTATAAAGTCACCAGGGCCATACCAAAACATTAAAAATATAGTAAACCTTTGTTGATCAATAGGACTGAGTCAGCCCAGGACTCGCATACTAACCTACGGCTTACTAGTCCTAGTATATAATCCTAGAATCAAGAATTATAATATTAGCACATAAATTTAGGCACCTGTACTTGTGATCAAAAGGGAGTGGTAGTCTTGCAGTTGACTTTGCTGATAAGAGAAAGAAAAAACATTTTCACTACAAAGTATGGTTTCCAAATCTCCTCCACACAAATGCAGGTAGATTATCTTTTTAACATTTCCTTCCTCATTCGTATCTCATTAAAGTAATTATCATATACGCACATAACCTGAACCGGCAGCACATAAACTGAACCGGCAGTAAGACATCGTTATAAATATTTACATCAAACAAATGAGTAGATAAAGTATACTACCACAAAAATTAGCTTCTCAGTCCAAAACTTCACTTTAAACAGGTCATTTTTCAAGACAAACTTGGTATTTGCATACATATCATACTAAATTATTACAAGTTATTACTTGATTAATAAGGATTTTGTATATGAAGCTGAAATTCCTAAACCAGTAAAAATATAGTCTCTACAAATAGGATGCTTTGTCAATGAGGTACTTCAATCTATTTGACTACAACTCTAAAATGTGTACCAGAGTTTTTTTAAATATATAATAAATAAATGTAGACAACACAGACAATTTATTGCCACTTGTAAAGTACCTTATACTCAAGTTACAATGTTTCATATTTTGGTGTGACACAATCCCAAGCGTACAATGATATTTCTACTAAATTTAACTATGAGAAATTAAACAAGAAATACAAAAATAATGCATAAAATAAATATAAGTACTATTGATTATAGTAATATATTTTTAGTTAATAGCTTTAATCACAAGGCTGCCAAAGTTTTTAAAAAGATTTATATGTAATAAATGTTTGCACTTGTAATTTACACAATCACAAATGAAGGGGCTCAGAGGTTAAATTATAAAAATAATATTCTCAATAGCATGTTTACATGTAGCATAAAATAAAGTTTATAAAGGTCAGTATACACAAGTCTCAGTTGAATATGTTTTATGGGGATGGACAGCAACAATTATTCCACAAAAATTGCCATTTTCCAAACAAAAAGTTATCTAGGCACCAGTGTTATCAAAATGTTATAGCTAATTAGTACATTTTACAAGGTGTCTTTATCCGTTGAGAGTTTTGAAATTCAAATATATTTCCCGCACGCGCGCACACACACACGCACACACACACATACACACTCTTATTTTGGTTGAAAGAAGAGTTTAAAAAATTAAAACTTTTTTTTGCATCCAACATTGAAAACATTTTACTATATTATTTCATAATAATGGAAATTGATAAAACTAAAGAAAAATGGAAACTAAACCACTAAGAGTAAATTTGATGAAGAATGCCCACCTCGGGAAAGAGGAAAAATGTGGGAAGAATCCAATGCACAAAGGTGACATCTTCTTCCTTTAGTCTGTCTTCTATAGAGGATGGAAGGAAGATGTCACCTTTGTGCATTGGATTCTTCCCACATTTTTCCTCTTTCCCGAGGTGGGCATTCTTCATCAAATTTACTCTTAGTGGTTTAGTTTCCATTTTTCCTTAGATGTATCAATTTCCATTATTATAAAATTATTTAGCCATTGGGCCAACTCATTTCTTAAACATTTTACTATATTATTGATGTTATTTTATAGATATTGATGTCTAACAAAAGTGACAGCTGTAGACTTGATGCATGAATTAATTTTTTTTAGTAACTACCAAATATCGTTCTTCCTACCAAAATCAGTTTATATTACATTTGTATGAATGGCCACCAATACTAGCACCCATAACAGCCAATCTTTTCCAGGTAATATTTTTAAAAATGAATTTTCTTAACAAATACAAAGTAAGACAGAATCTTCTAATGAACAACAATGGCCTTAATATAACCGTCTCAAATTAGGAATTATGAGGTCCTGCCTGACAAGACAATTTTAATATCTTATTTATATTAGTTCAAGGGACTTAACAAAGGTCTTGAGGTTTAAGTCAAAGAAAAATAGTATCTAAATAATATGGGACAAAACCTTATATTAATTTGAACATACTACAACTCGATGAAGCTTTATAGTTACCATATGGATAGATTTAAGAGGGTTAGTATTTTTCCCACTAACTGAATCAAAATTAAAGTATAGTCCAGTAATTATTTCCAGTATGAAAAATAAAAACAAATATATTTTAAGTGTTTTCAGTATTAAAAGCCACCGTTTTAGTACTAATCAAAAACTTCAGAAGCACATATTTCTTAAACATTAAGACAGCTACCAAAATTTCTCATATGATTCCATTCAATAACAATACTAAACACAGAGCACATTATATATTTTTGTAACCTGTAACAAAAGATGAACCTGAAGAAAACACATGCACGCCTACACATGTATTCACAAATACACCTAAGTCAACAGACTTAAAATAGCCACAACAATGGAATATATAAGCCAAATAAAGTTCTAGATGGTGAAAAAAAAGTTATAATCATTGTTTAACCTAAGAATGCATGAATTATACTATGTTGTTAAAAAACTAAAATACTGAGGAATTAGAAAGAGAGCTGAAAAATATATTTTATAAAAGAAGATAAGAACTAAAAGTTTCAATCAAGGCAACAAAGTTCCTTAAAGCTAAACTCAGTTATATGTGGTTTTTTCTTGTATAAATGACATTACTAAATACTCAAACACGTTTAATTAAATTTGTTGACAATTTTCTCCTTAGCAATCAAAAATGTTGCATAATGAAACTATAATAGCACAGAACAAGCTGGCAACTTAGTTAGCAGCATATAGCCCAAGGGGTAGTTAGACGCGGTGCTAAAAAACTTACTTAGCTAAAGTTAAATGCAACTAAAAATAATGTTATTTCACCACAGAGTAAAAATAGTAAAATACATACTAATACAATGTTGTAATAAATAAAAATGACCATACACAATTTTTGGGTGTAACTAGAGCTGAAATCTAAATTGAAATAGTTACACTGATAAATTTAGAAAAAAACATTTCTTCTCTCTTTTAACAACTGAAAAGGTTTGTGGCTTAAACATTCTTAAAATAGAATAAGCCTTATACATGATATGGTACTGTATAATTATTCAAGTCAATGTGCAGCATTACAATAAAATGCTGTATGCTTGTTGAGTGGTTCATAAGAAAATAAAAAAATGGTTAATATTAATTATTGTGTGTATTCTACATAATAATGAATTTTTTAAAGCATTTCAAAAAATACCTTGGTTATTTTGGTATAATAATACCAACTCCTCGTTCCCCAAACAAGTTGTCCCTTTTTTTGAATTTATAGGAGAGCCAAACAAACAGCAGGGTTCTTACAGACATATGAAACATAAATTTCATGACTTTTCAAGGACTTTTTAAGGACTGAAACAGTTATTTCTTGTACTAGCTAAAAATAAACACGTCAATAAAAAATATTATAAGCCTTATCAGATTTTAAATAGATGAAAAAAAACTTTTCATTAAATTTAATAAATATATGGGACTATAAAAAAAGTAACTAAACTTTGTCACTTACTTCACTCTCCTTGATTTATTGGTTAGTGCAATCATTCTAGATTCAGTACGTACATATTGTAGCATGGCTAGAACAGGAATTAGCGTGCCAAGATGGATGGGAGATGAACTAATAGCTATCAGCCGGCATTTTAGTGCAAAACTGTAACTTTAAGTACTTAAAGTGTTGATAAGTAGTCAAATATGTTAAAAGAATTATTACAAATGACAGTTTTAAAGAAACTTGTAAGAAAATGGAGAATTCACATGAATTAAGATTTTTAAATATAGGAAATTAAAGAAAACGCATTGTATTTCATCGATAGTAGCGCTAATGCATTTGTCAGAGAAGTTAACTCTGTTTCCCCTTATTCTATGGGTGCGACTATCTCTGAGCTGATGACGCGATAACAAATAAAACAAAAGCGGGAAGAGCAGTGGAGAGTAAAGTAATATATGAAATACATGCTTGTGGTATTTAAGCCATCACAGCTCCCACACACCCCTGAAAATCGTAGCCCAAGGCAGTTTCTAGGTCGGTACCTGATAATTTAGTTCTAACACCCTCACCCCAAAGGGTGGGATGATCTGGTTCTTCAGGCCGGATACCCGGGAAGGCGAGAATTAATTCCTCCCCTCTTCCCAGTCACTCACTGGTGGGACCGACACCGGGGGGACTCATGCCTCCTACCTATTCAGGGTAGTAACCGGAGTTATTTACTTCCGCTCAGAGAAGCAACCTCACAAGCTTCACTCTTCCCCCTGTGTAGGGGAATGGGATTACGCTCATTGCGCGTGGGAAAGTAACTCCCCACTAATTGTGTGTATGAGTGTAGGCACCCATGTTCTAGCCCATGCACTACTAACTGTCCAGGCTAGCACCGGAGCTCTAAAACGGCTCACCGCACGAATAGCGAGGCCCGGGCCCGGAACCCCAGACCCGATCTCCACCACGCTGCCAACACCACCACTCATTGTCAATTAAACACATCCCACAGAGTCCAACCCATTGCTGGGCCGCCGCCTCAAGACAAGCTCATGATGTGGGCTTGGGAGCCCAGACCTGTGTACTACTTATAACAAAAGTAGTCTAACGGAGGCATACCAATCCACAGGGCCACCCCGAGCACCTGTAGGTAACCGGTGAAAGTATCAGTCTCTCTGGCATGGGTGTAAAGTAAACAGGAGATAACAGCTAAGGCTTGATCAAAAAGGATGCGCTAGATATTTACCGCCCCAGTGCTTCTTAAAATCACGGTCTTTACAGCCAATTTTCACAAGCTTTTCAAAAATAAATATTGAAACCTGGAAATTCCAGGACTTTTCAAGGCCCAGAGCCATTTAAGGACTTTTCCAGGCCTTGAACAAAGACATCAAATTCCAGGTCTTTCAAGGACCGTATGAACCCTGCATTAGGAACCGAACATCTGTGAATATGTACTTTATTCATATTTAACGCCACTCGGAAGACCAAGTGTGTCTGCTTTGAACAATTAATCATCAAATTGAAAAACAGAGGTAATCTCTTTGGAACCTTCATGCCACAGTATGGTGGTAAATCTTGCTGCCTCACCTTCTTTTTAAGTGGTTTTAAATTGTTTAAGAGATATTAATATTTTGCAGTGAAATTGGTTTTTTTGTATAAAGGTCAATACAAAAAAGATTAGTTATAATGGATCAAATATTTTTAATCTATTGTCTATTTTAAAGTGTTTTTTTTTTCTTCAAAAATTCTTATCTAGAAACATTCCAACAAAACCAGTCTATGTTATAAGATAGCATAATATGTATGTTAAGAGGAAACTAGACACACATGCAAGGGGCTAAGTCCCTAGGGTCAAATACTACTAAAACTTTACATGATAAATATATTTAACTTAGATGGACACACGCGCATACACACAATCAAATGCACAAATGACAACATAATTAAAAACCAACTTTTTTCAGTACAACATAGTTATAAAAAAAAGTCTTCATGAAATAAGGTTGAAATGACACATTTTTAAAACTCAATGATATAAATGTGTAAACTAATGATAAAGCTTGTGTCTAGGCCTAAGCGGAATGTAGTATAAGTATAAATTTGTTGCATCAAATTTTGTTTTAGTACCTCCATGTCAACATTTTTTATAGTGTGTGTTATTGGTAGCAAAGAAATTACCGTCTAATTTAAATCAGCTTAGGCCTACTAACAAAATATTAAGATTTTGTTTTTTATAAAATTACTTTCAAAATAAAATTTTGAAATTACAGTAAATCAAATCATGAAATGTATAAAAGAGAAACAATCTCTAATAAAAACTAGTAAATACATTTTAAGAAACTAATTTTTAGTGTGTAAGTTCACAGAGTAAGAAATATTTGTAAGCAAATGGTAAAATACAAAATATAGTTTTTTTAGGATAAACACCAAATAAAAAGCTTTCCTCAATACCCAAAATAAAAATGTAAGACATACAATAAACAGAAGAGCTATCTTATGTTGATTTACATTAGTTATTTTTCATATTACACTAAAGCAATAGGGATTATGACAGAATTTAGAGGAAATGTACCCTCTTTTGTGCAAATGATTAGAGGAAAACTAATCAATGTTTGAAAATTAATAAAAAATGATGTGTGCACAGCATTTTAATCCTAACAGTATTCATTTAAATAAGTTCAATGTGGTACTATGTATAAATTAACTTGCCTTTACTATGCAATTACATCCCCTTAAGATCTTGGTCAATAGTTGATTTTGCAGATTGTAAACATTCAACTAGGAAAAGGTTAGAAAAATGCATCTCTGAGCCCCTCAAATTTATTTAACTTAGTAGCATATTGATACTATATTAAAACAATATATTTTATTCATATTCTTAATTTTTTAGGCCATAAGGCACTAAATAGATTTTTAAAATGAAAGTTTTAATTTATGTTGGCAGTTTAAATCACAACAGCTAAGTTATATCCCATAATATATTATCGAAGTTAAGAAAACACAACCAATACATTTCAAAATGAAAATTCAGTAAGTTTATCATGTTAAGTAGGCTTATATTATAAAGAAATCAATTTAAATATAGGTACAACCTTTAACATGAAGCACTTATAAATGTCCGTTAACTCAAAGAACAAAAACGGCTTCATGAATAAATGGCAAACAAAGAATAATAAATCTTGAAATTTGGATATGAATTTCGATTTTATGCTTGACCATAAAAAGTTTCCATTTGACTCTTAACAATTTAAAATCACACTAGTTACACCTTTGCTATCACTTAATGATAACTCAAAGATTAATAAACTAATATTTAATATTTCACAAACTTATAAAACCTGTGAAAGTAAATAAATAGGTAGGCCTATTTAAAAATGTTAACACAACCCTTTGAAACTATAACTTACAGAGTAAGGAATACTTTTTAAGTCTTAATAACTAGGCCCCCCAAAAAATGGTAGGAACTCCTATTTTTAACAAAATAGGCACAATGAGTCTTAACTTAGCATAGATTTAAAGAATAATGAAAACTAGTATGTTTTTTAATCTACTTAGGTATTGTGTAAATCTTGACACCATTGGCACACCTAGAAGGAATGCTATGATAGATCAACAGGTTAATTAAAACAAATCTGTGACACACCCCAGGACTACTTAAAATAGAATTAGACAAACTTGAATTTCAACTTTTGCAGTAACAAATATTAACAGATAGGCTCTACCATGTCACAATATTCTGATTTAAATGATATTCAAATAAACAACTCAAAGGCATGAAAATATTTGAAAGATAAAATCGTATAAATACTTATTAAACCAAAAATGGTTTGCAGCATTAGGGACAGTCTCCATGTTTTAAACTTTATAAACAGTTTAAGAATAGGAAGTTTTACTAGAACCAGAATATAACTTAAAAATTTAGGGAGCCACATAGGAATAATTTTATGTGTCATATGAGAAGATTCCCAAATTCAACTAGGTGGAAAGGAGAAATTTTAACACCAACATTTTAAGATAGGTACTTGAAAGAAAATATATTTTATGATTATTATTTAACAAGCCAAAAGGCAACTAATATTTACTTTAAAAAAAAAAAGCCACTTAAACATTGCCATTTGCAAATTATTTTGTATTTAGTGACACCAAAGGATTAACAGTTAGGCTACTAGCAATCTTTAAAGCAACACTTAAGCAGTCTTTAAAATGTAACCAACAACCCAATTTTACTTTAGCATGTTGACATCTTAACAACTATAATAGTAAGGTAAATTAAAAAAATTCACAACCAATATAATTTTACCAAGAATATTGGGAGAATCTTTAGATAATGGGAGTTAAAGTATTTTGCTATATCATATACTTAACCATAAAGAAATGTAATTTAAAGATAATTACATTATTTTTGCAGTCAGGGCTCCAAACATCTCTAGTTTATGAGTTTATTTTAGTTTTATTTCTTATGCAAAACAAAAAAAAACATTGAATAAAAAAAATGTATCTACCACATACTTCCAGGACAGCGATCGGTTTAAAATAATAACCATGACTGCAAGGCTTGACAAAAACAAAAGCATGCCACTCTTAGACAAGCTTCTATTGTGAAGTAATGATCGGGTAGGCCCATTTAAGTGTGATGACTAAGTACCTAGTTAAGACCAGGGCTGTGGACTTTCATGTCTAGTAACATGTACAGTTGACACTCAATCTCGAGAATAAAATTACAGCTTAACCCTGGTTTTCCTGGAGAAAAAAAATTCTCAATTTTTTTTAAAAGGGTTTTCCTAATGTTGTAAAACTTTGAACAAATAATTCTGAAATGAAAATATTTAAAAGATGTGTTGAACACGCCACTGAATTTTAGTACTATAAAAGTATTGTTGCTAAGTATTTCTACTCAATACCAAGGTCATTAGATTGAGTCCTAAACAATTTATATCACCTACAACATTAATTATGTCTTAAAACACTTAAATTATTTCAAGATGATTCTTTGTTTCAAAAAATCTAACCATCTCATAATGGAAGATTTCACCACAATACACCACAGATAGGACACCTCCCTTCCCATCAAAAGAAAAAATATATATGATACAACAATAATCTAGATCAGCCAAAAGGTGAAAGAAAAGTTTTTTTTATCGCCGTGTTTTACTACCCGTTCGGATTATATGTCCTAATATGTACTCATTACACTAATGTGTTAGGGATTAGGAAGGTTTAATTTAGAGGAAGTGAATTTGCATGGAGGGAGAGTGGAAAACCATTAAGGAAAAATCTCCATCAGTGCACCCGACCGGGATTAAACCCTGATCTCCCAGTCTTCAGCAATCTAGTCTAACACGAGAGTAATATGTTAGACCAGGTGGCCACCAAAGCAGGTGAGAAAACAAGTCTACAGTGGTATGTAAACAAGTATGCTACACCCAGCGACAGCAGAACCTTATTCGTAAAGGCTTGGGGAGGGGGAAGTTTAAAAAAATAATTGTCTCTTAAGTCTAATGGGAGGTCTGGGGATTCAAAGTTTGAAAAGTGAATGACCCTAAGAGCTATTTTGAGAGGTCTACTTCTGAAAACATTTTGATAATTAAACTCCTCTCGGTGACATAGCGGTCTAGGGGTAAGGTGTCAGACTTCTGTCCTGGGAGTCTGGGGTTCAATCCTTGGTCCCGGCACAAATTTATCTGATTGCCAAACCCTTCCTTCACCTCTGACAAGATATCTTGTGAATGTGTGGAATGCCAGCCCTCCACCGTGGTTCGGATTCCACGTTAAACTGTAGGTCCTCCATTTCATCTCACTATCACCCTACCATTACACATTAGTGTAAGTGCGTATAACCTGCAGGGGTAGTAATAATTATAAACGCCTCTCCAAGATTTTGTCATCCCTGGCAAATGTTTGGAAAGTGAATGTCTCTAGAAGCTATTTAAAGTGTCCTGGCTTTTTACACTCATAACAGAAGGCAAAGTTCAATCACTTTCCCAGTGTTCCCTTGACACACAGAATACAAGCTAATTCATGATTTTCCCAAACAGTGGCCTTCCTGAGGAAGAACCAAGATATATGTGAGCCTGGGGCAAATAACTAATGTCGCCAGCTCTCACCCACTCAGTAATACTATATCCATAACATGGTGACACAGTCCAAAGATATAAAAGATAGGCTACTTAAATTAGAGTGATAAGTCCTCCCTCGCTGGCTGATGTTCTAAGCAGTGTGCATTGATAACTAGGCCTAATGGTAGGATATGAACTATGTTAGGAAATCATGAAGCCATTAGGAGTCAAGAGCAAGAAAAGAAGCCGGCCAAATAAATATATTTTTGTTATTTTAGTCACATAAGAGAAATCAGTTCAACTGTGTAGATTAATGAAGGTAATATTCCACCAAGGTAATGGTGCCATAGAACAAAGGCGCCTAGGGCTGGTGCTCCTCTTGCTCCCTTGTTTGGCTTGATGACAGAGCCTAAGTCCATTCCACACTACTATATAGATAGTCAATTTCTGTCTTGGAAGATTTGTTTTAGTACAAACTTATAATACATATTAAAAAAAAAAATAGAGCCTTCAAAAACTTGAACTCATACCCAGATCAAACTTAAAATCCTGTTTTCAATTACGCTTTATTATTTTTGTGTGAGGAATAAAATGTAATATTTTATAAAACAAATCCATCTCCCTCGCCTCCCTTTTTCTATTGACTAGAAAAATTTCATTTTATCAAGTAAAATTCAGTTTTTTGAGCCCTGACTGCAGCACATTAGAGGTCCTAAAGAAATACATAGCATTTTAAATATTCAAGAAAACATAAAGGTAACGTTTGCTTAAGCACATTATCATATAACACATTGTATTTTATTTAAAATATCAATCATTAAAATGAAACACTAACATTTTTTTCACAAGGAAACGGCAAATCAAATGATATTATGATAGGCTATTTATTTGATATTATTATACATCTTGCAACATTTGGACAACGCACCAAAATCTAAGTCCAGGCGTACACATACTAAAAGACAAACAAGGTTTGATCCATGATCCCTTATATGACATCTTATACTACGAAAGTAAAAATGTTTATTTGGGAAAACTAATTTAGATTATAATTTATTAGCAAATGGAACAGTAGCAAGATTAGATAAAGTCAGCCAAGTAATTAATGTAGGTACCTACTATAGGTTAGGTTGCTCAAGTAGAGGCCTACCTACATTAGTAAATCTTAAAATAGGTTTTATTTTATATTTGAGTTCTGGTGGGTGTATCGATTTGGACTTTCAATTTAGTGCTAATAGAGCCTTGTGTGATTTGGCTAGATGTAAAATTAGTGGATGTGCAAGCGGGTTTTCGATAGAAAAGTATAATCTAGTCAATCACAAGAAATTTATCTGATGCAAAAGAGCTAAGTGTGGTCACTATAGACAATTATTTTGCATTAATCAGCCGGACGTAGCTTCAGTCATGCAATTGTACAGATTTTTCAATGTTTTGTTCCTGCGTCACCTAGGTAAATTTTCTCATTATAAAAAAGTTTTTTTAATATTCTTATATTTATTATCACTGGATTCCCCGTATTTTGTGAAAGTAATGCTAGTAACTTAATTTTGTGATTTTTGGGTTTTTTAAAAAATGATCTAAATGATACATTTAAATTGGGTTTCATACCTGACAAAAGTTTAACATTAAAAATAAATTTAAGAAAAATCAAAACAATTTTATATCCTACCGGCTGACTTCATATTATGGCAAACTTTATTGCTTTTACAAAAAGATAAGATACCGCAGAGCTTAAATTATAATAAAAATGTAATTGAGAAATTTTTAAAATTCTGAAAATTTGGAACGATAACTTATATAAATTTGGTCATGAGGTTACTGAATGGAACAACCATGCTTATGGCCATTTTTGATCTTAAGGCGAGATTTTGGACGGTATTTCTCAAGATAAGCCAGTTGTTTAGCATTGATAGCCCTCTGCGCTTCTGACGGATGAAGTCAACAGCATCTTCATATTTCATGCCCAACTCAATGAGAGCTAGAGCCACCATAACAGGGGCACGCCCTAAACCGGCAATACAGTGAACTGCAATGCAAGATTCAGGAGTCTCGCGAAAACGTCTCTTCAAGATCTCAAACCACTGCTCTACAACTCTGGATGGAGGTGGTGTGCCATCATCAAACTCCAGATCAGTAACTGCTATACCTTCTTTGTTGAGCTCTTCAGTCTTGTAACTAGGCTTACATACACGTACTACATCCAATACATTGTGTTTCTTCAACTCCAAGATGTAAGCAGATATATTTTGATCAGTTGGACGATCCGTGATCAGGAATTTCATATTTTTATATTCAATCTCACAAGGAGCAGGACGTAGATCTTTCAAGCGCATGTTGCTGGATCCCGAAGACATTTCCCAACAAAAAACTGCCAAAAATTTTTTTAAAAATATTTCAGCACTGATTTTAACTATGCATAAACAAATGAAGGCTTAAATAAAGTTTACCTACATAGAATATAAAATTGTAGTGATGGGATTAATTTGAAAGTGTTGACTGAAAATGAAATTTTGGATCTGACTTCAAATGACAAGGATAATAAAACACTTTCCAAAGCCACACTATGGAAGATATTAAAATGTTTGCATTGGGTTTGCAGGAAGGTTGTTTGCTCGCTGTTATTAAAAGTAGGATATGGCAAGCTTTCAAGAGGCCTGTGTAGTTTCCGTTTGACTGAGAGTACAAAAAAACAGGTTTTCAAATTAAATTTCAAGCGGGTCTTTACAAGCACAGAGCATTGGTAGACATCTACTTTACACCCACAGCCCCTCTTCACACTTAATTACAACAAACCAAACGACTATCTTTTACAACCTGCACCACTTCACCCCATCCGAAAGTATAAATCACTTCCGAATGATTTTCGAATATAAAATTCCACCTTACACAGCTATCCAGATGATGAAATGGTAGACTACAAATAATGCGTGCAACAAAATGTTTATGTGTGCTGCGCTTGACAATATTCCCCACTGTCTAACAAGAACTCCATATGCGTCGAAACAATCACTCCAAGAAACTGATGCTTATGCCAGGTTAACACCGATCGGATTTGAAAAGGGCGATCAAATACCGTGTAGTCGACCAACCGACGCCTAAAGCTTGCACAAGAATTCATTAGACGTAACCACACCTTAGAAAACAGACATTGGAAGCTCCGATTAGTCAAATTGTTGAACCAAAAAAGTTTAATGCACACACTAATCAAGAACGGAATAAATTTAATGAAATTGTTGCCAAGACTTATTAAACAAATTTCTTCTCTCGTTACAAGTTAACGCAATATATGGCCTTCACGTTCGTTCTCATTAGTGACAAAAGAAGGACTAGAGAAAGCAGTGATGTCCTAAAAATAATTTTATTTACCGGTCACAAAAACAGAAAGTCCCTTTACTTCCGTGAACTGTATACAGTATCAACTATTAAATGTACCTTGCTTTGGTCGCGAACTAAAAAATATTCCACTAATGATAGCAAGGATGGAAATAAAACGGACTTTGAGAGTGTTCAAATATTATGTAAGAACAATTTTGGCACCTTCCCTCTTTACCCACGATTCTTATGTTGTATTTGTCGACTTTTTTTTTTTTAATTTATTCACAGGGACCATTATTTTGAATGCAATTACTAAATTGCTGGTAATTATTAATATAGAGTTGTAAATTAATTATATGCAATAATTAACAATAAATACTGTTGCAAACTGAATTTAAATTTATTGTACTAAACGGGTAATTAAAAAAAAAGAGTTATAAAATTATAAAACAAATTTGTTCAGAAAGTCATTGGTATTGTACATATTTATGATATTTAGACATTTATCACATTAATATACACTGATATATATATATATATATATATATATATATATATATATATATATATATATATATATATATTAATATATTATACTAGATCCGCAAAAATATTAAAGTATCGTCCAAATGTCTCATCAACTTACTATGTGTAAAAGAAGGGGAGAATACCCGAAGGTTTCTTTCCTTATAAAACATTGGTGTGCAAACGACAGCTCGAAAATTTAATTTAAGCCACAAATACTCATCTAGTCATATTATATTGATCACTGGTTCTTCCTAAAAATGATAAAGTCACTTTAATCATCACAATCATTTTAATCTTTTAAATAGATACTCTTTAAAAGTAATTTTCCTCTAGAAGCTATCGGGAAGTTTTTTTATGGCAACATAACACCATAGCCACCAGAGGCTAGAAAAAATTCTAAATAGTAAACATCTCTAGAAGCAATCTGAAGTGTTTTTTTACGGCAGCATAATACCATAACTGCGGAAGGCTAGAAAAAAAATTGTAAATATTAAACACCTCTAGAAGCTCTATGAAGTACTTTTTAAGGTATCACAGCCCACTAATTTGTACTTGTTCCTTAATTTTGATATTGTTTGAACCATAAATAAATCCACATATATTTTGTTCTTTAAATTTCGGGGGGTTTAGATCCCCCACCTGACTATGGCCTTTTTAAATTATGGTTTTCAAATATGTATACTATAGTGACAACACATAATTGCTTTTTCATGATAGCAGTTATGTTAAGGCTCCTAAAACACAATGTGTAATTTCGAATATTTTATTCCTACAGCTGGATATATTATGAACTTATTTTGAGCTGTTTTTTTTTTTTTGTTCTGTTTTTAATGAACGGCACAAGCAAGTGGCAATGATATTGATAATAATAGATCTCATTGTTTTGAATTTTCAGCTTGGTTGACTATTGATTCGTAGCTGAGAGGGAATAGATAGTTCGTTTCATTCGTATACGCTGCTTTTGGTGACTATAGAATAAAAAACTATCGAATGATAGTCGGTCAGTATGTGTATGTGTATGTATATATATATGTGTGTGTGTGTGAATGATTTCGTAAATGAAGTAGTAGGACCTTGAATAGAAAAAAAAATCAATCTGAAGCAATAAGCAGGCTGGTTCAAAATAATACATATATTATTTCCCCACCCCTCCTGTTTTTTCTCCTTCAAACATTGAGTCACTTAACAAATGCAGAGATCTCCCCATCAAGATAAAGTATTTTATTCTAAACACCAACGAATACATGACCTCACAATAATTAGTAGCTCCTCCAAATCTATAAGCAGTCCGAGAAAACATGTTAGTAAATAAACATTCGACATGTCCACTATTAAGTCGTCAACTGTGGACAATAATGTCCACTGAGCAAGTATCTATAAGAAAAGTGCGGTGGAGGAGTAGTAGTCCCAGGCTTAGAGAATGTAGCAGGTTATGTCCCTTCCCATCACCAATGTTAGTTGGACTCGCCTTTACACTTAAAATTATCTTAGCATAACACAATAACGCTACTATTTATATGTTTGGTAATAATAGAATATATACACATCCATACGCTCAGCAATAAAAGTTAAATGTGAATACATCTATCTACAAATATTATGGACTACTAACATTTTATTAAATAAAGGTCAACATGAATACATCTTATCACCTCTACAGATTATTCTTAGGTACTTTTGTAATTTTCTGAAAATATTGTTTCTCTAGAACTTTCTTATACAACAAATTATTATGTAAATATACAAATTAAGTTCAATTGTGTTTTCCGATTCATATTACCGTCCTTGCTCGGCTCCCCTAAGGTGCTTCATGTTAGGATAAGGGATGACCGTGGAAAGATGGTTAAGGAGCGATTGAGAATAATGAATTGAAACGGTTTTATAGGGTTTTATTGAAAAATTACAAATGAATAGACTAATGTGATGGTAGTCATGTCTTAAATAGGAAATAAGTTCAAAGTGAGACCGTCGTATCAGCAACGGCTGTATTATTGTAAGTTGGACATGGATTGATACCAGGAGGTCTTTTGGTCTACGCTGATACCCGCTTATCCCTTTGCACAGTGGCTTTGTTACCTGGTTAATATCTAAGTCAATTAACTATACATTGGTTGGGATCCTTTAAGCTCATTCACTAGATCTGGCCTCCACCACTAAGTTTTTAAGTGTAACCACATTGAACTTCTACTGTTGAGTATCTACTCTTGAGTCACCTCCGGTAAAGTCACATGAGATAGACATCAGATTACCCCGCCTCAGTTTCGTATCGAGATAGACTGTGGAGGACGGGAATAATGAGGTTCGAATCTCGTTCGGGTGAACTGGAAGTGGTTTTTCCTAAATGGTTTTCCACTCTTCCTCCACGTAAATGTGGGTTCACTTCCTCTATATACAACCTTTCCCATTCCTAACTCATTAGAGTAATTAGTACATAAGCGTATAACCCTAACGGGTAGTAAGATGTGGTGCTAAGTATTATTATAGACATAAGAATCTTGTATTTCATTACCTGGAGGAGTTCGTTATCCCACAACGGTCTAGTCCCTGACCAATAAATAATAATTGTATCGTTTTAAACTATTACAAACATTATTGTATTAACAAGAGCGGTAACGATCTTTCTCGGTAGGTACTGAATAATTAAACACATTGTTTATGTTGTTTATGATTATTGTTAATGTTTAGATATTGAATGTTGTTGCTGACGGTAGATGGTCTACTTCAGTGACTCTCAACCTTTTATAATAAATATTAATAATAAAAATAAATCAAATGGAAAATATGTAAAAATGAAATGATAATTTTCACCCCTGGTCTTATTGAAAATCCCTACCAAATTGGTATCTATAACAGCATAAATAATTGATAAATATAGAGTAGGTTTCAATCCACATTCATATTACGAAAACATACAGAGCACTAACAATGAAATCAACACCCGTCCAAGGTGAAAGAGTGGTGGTGATGCGATAACATTATATGGCGCAATGTATTTTCGTTCCTACCGATGATAATTAAAAATATTCACCCTTTTCACACATTGTTTAATTTATGATTTCAACCAACCATATTGAAGTAGTGAAAAAAATAAAAATATTGAATTAAAGAATTTTCTAATTTCAGAAGCAGGCAATTAAAATAAGAAGCAGAACCAAATATGGATATCTACCGTACATGAAAGTGTATTTAAACCGTTGAGCATAAACAAGGAAATTGGTGCATGTAAATAAGTCGGTTTTGGCAGATTGGATTCATAGAAAATACTTTGTAAATCATTCTACTTAAAATAAAATAAAACTACTGTGTTAAATTAATATATTATTTTTGTAGAAGGAGGGTATTCATATTCTACTGAACGCTAATAATGTATATGTAATGTACGTTCATAATATTATAACCCAAAGGTAATGGTTATTTGTCGAAAAATAGTAGCTGGAATGAGTAACTTAACTACAAAGTTGGGAACTGCCACAATATTAAAACTTTCACCGAACGATATCTCCCCCCAAACACTATGAATTCTGAACTGAAGAATAGCTGACATTTTTACTTAAAATGTAATGATAAGACTAATGAGAGAAATGGGAGATACTTAAAAATATAATAAATCATTTTTCCAGTTTACTCTTTCACTAGGGCTTTATCTGCTTTGAGAAGGCGGGGACTGAGTCACAATTACAATACCTATTTACTAGTTCTGGGAATTCTCATATATTAGATTAGAGTTAAGTACAAAAGGTTGCGTGAGCTGTCCCTTCTAAGTAAGGTACAAAAAAACCCCAAGATATTGAGTTATTGCGTTAAAATATGTAGTGAACATTTCTTATTATTCTATTTATTTTTATATGGGTAGTATTTTTATTTTAGAAGTGTGTTTTTCGTGGCCCACTTAACCGTTTCCATGGCTCCCCAATTTTACGAATTCTACCTATAGCCCCTCAGAAATACGGCGTAGCCCCCTTTGAGAACCACTGGTCTACTCCAACAATATTTACATTATAAAATGAGTAAGGGACTAATATTATCAGCAAATATTTATTAGGTGGTTACATTATTCCCACTTTTAAAAAAGTTTCAGAATTACAATTTTAAGAAACTTATATACACAACTCTTAGTTCTTCAATTTGACTATAAATTTATCGCGCGTATAGCATCGTACCGCCTGTAGCACAATATTAATGGTTTGACTCATCGCTTTTTAATCTGGATGGCAACACGTCTCGCAGCTGCTGACTGGCAGGCTGAGTAACAGACTCTGGAGACAATCATACTAATCATTGTCTTATTTACTTTCATGTACTGTACATTTACAGCATCATTACAATCATCTAAATTCCAATTAATTCTATTGGTTTAGCCGTACTATAAGTTAGGATAGTATTGGAATGGCTCTGTGATCTACAATTTTTAATTTGATATATTATATCGCCATAACTAAGGGACCACTGTTTTTGACTTATTCATCTAATTATATCCTTAAATTAGCTTCAAAATATAATTAATTGGAAAAGTTATCTTTCTCAACAAAATCACTTGTTCTAGTTCAGAACATTTCAGAGCATTCCTTGGCTCACTACGTTTAAAGTTTGAACTGGTTAATAAATAGATCGCAGGGCGAGACATTAAAAATTCTACTTGAGAATTTAACTATTAAAGTAACAAAATGAAAATTCTCTACATTTCCTTGACATAAAAAAGCAATTTCTAGGATGAATGTTACAGCATATATCCACCCAGAATAGATTTATTTAAAACTGTTTTTTCCAAAGCCATACATACTGAATTGTCCTTTTTGGACAAAAACCAACTTCACAGCTAACAGTATTACTATACAAAAAAACATTAGATCATTCGAACACAGGGTAAAACTTTGTCCTTTATAATTATTGAAATAATTTCTTGATACAGTTGCCAAGTATTTCTTTATACTTACCAATTAATAATACTTCACTTAGAACATACTATTTTACAGGGATATTAAAATTTATCACCGCTACTGGTGTAGGCCCGATTTGGGACATACGCAGGATTTTTTTAGGGGGGAGAGGGGAGGGGTTGGGCTTCCAAAAACATAAATTAAAGAAACAAATAAAAACGCTATAGTTTTAGTTATAAAATAGATTTTATCGAATAAAAAAAACATACAAACCCTTTTTTAAGAGGTACATTTTACAACATAGCATACTTTATAAAACAAAATCCAACCTTATGTCTTTTTTCATAGCAAACTCGTTACTGACTTGTTCAGTTGGAATGTTAAATTGCCTAAGCACCAACATTAGAGCTAATTCAGTGAGACGTTCTTGGCCACAGGAGTTCCTAAGGTATGTTTTGAGTCTTCTAAAAGTTGAGAATGTTCTCTCAGCAGTTCAGTTATTGGCAGGGTTGCAAATATGTTCAGCAACACCAACATGTTCGGGTGAAGTTCACTATTGCACTCACTAAGAGCTTCAGTGGCACACAATGGTCGAACTGATTCATCTTTTCTCCCCCAATGAATTTTTCACATCTCAAATAAACTCAGCTTGCAAAAGATATGTCAACTTTCTTTTATATATCTCTAAATTTTCTACATTCAATTATTTTTCGGAGCAAACGGGCGGTATCGAGTTGTAAAAGCGGGAGAACATTTTCTCGTTGTCTATAAACCTACCTTTCAGTTGATCTTTCGAATCGTCCAGAAGTGGGAGATTGGAGGACTACATAATGTCAACGTGCCAAGAAGCAACGGTGTACAACAAACTCACTCGAAAGCATTTATTCAAACAGAAGGAAGCTGTAGATGAAGTTACAATATCTTTATCACTACTTAAATCTTCTAAAGTTTCTATGATGACCTTAAATATATCCTCGAATTTCAAAAGGCTGTCATGATTTTCTAAACCAATTTCTCTCACACATCGCCATTAATGTCTTCCATTTAGAATCAGGAAGATTGAATTTTATATGTGACTGTAATTCGTTTGTCCTTTTGTGAGATGATCTTAGGAAAGTTGCAATAGAATTTACAGCTCCAATGCAACTTTTGATGCTTGCTAGAGCACAAGAATGACATCAATCTAAATTTAAGGAATACGAACTGTAATGAACATATAGGGCTTCTGGATAAGTTTACCTGATTAATTCCTGAACTACTTTGAATGATACTTTCATTACAGAAGCGCCATCATAACCTTGTTCAACCATATTATTACAGCCAATACCAAAATTATGAAGAGAAGTAATAATATTACGTGCCAGTCCCTAGCCCGTTTTATTTTCAACTTCAACAAAATAAAGAAAATCTTCTTTGGTTATGAAGAAATATTCCACCTCTTTTGTGTATCTTACACAAAGAGATCTGTTCATGTCCAGATATGTCTACTGTTTCATCATCTAATATAGAAAAGATCTTACCATCATTGAAATTCTTCACGATTTGTTTATAAACTATTTCTCCACGATTACTTATCAATTCATTTTGAATATTTTCACTTATAAAAGAAGCATTTGGAGCAACATTATCAGCATGTTTAATTAGTGTCTCAGCTCCAAATTTCATTTTCATCTTTAACATCGCTCTAACATTTCCATCGTTGAACACTGGTTCATCACCTTTGACTGAAATTGGCCCAGTATCGTTGGGTCCTCTGAGTGCAAGCTCCTGCCGATCACAAAATTTCAACTATGGAAGATGACATTTTCTCCCTGTTTTCTTCCCCTTGCTTTCTCCTTGCGGAATAAAGAATTTTCCTAATGTTTAGGTTTTCGTCTGGTGATACTTTTATGAAGCTACTGCCAATCATCACTGTCCCTGTATGATAATTGTGGTTGTCATGGGCTTCAGGCCTCCCACATTGGCACTCTCTGGCCCAGTACCAGGTTAAGTAACGGGCCCCCTATTAAAGTATCCTCATTAGCAGCCTCATTCAGATTTAATAAATATAGTTACTAAATACTCATGCTAAGCTAACTTGTACTTTTGGTGAACTAGAAATCACTTTAAATTAAAAAACTATTATATTTGAACTGTGTTTTTACTTTGTACATAAAATAAGAAAAATGTATACTAGAGTAAATTAATGCTCTTAAGTTGTAAAATTTTCAATAAACGAAATATAAGGAGCAACACACTCAATAAATTTCACAATTTGTGTTCATAAACGTGGGTATGCCATAAAATAAGGTGCAGTTGACATTCGTAAATTCTGTAACAGACTCACTAAATAAAATGCTACATTTTATAGCTTTATTGTTTGCGAATTCATTTATGACTTCTGTAAAATCCAAAGTAGAAGCCAAGCAGTGTTCTATAGATAGTAAGGACAGCGAATTCAAGCGTTGCTGTCTGATTGATGCTCTTTGTCGGGTCTTCAACACATTGTCAAGTTTACTGAAGGCTCTTTCTGCTGATGCAACAATAAGGGGAAATGTACAAAAAATACCGAGTGAAATTCAAACATTCATAAATATTGGTTCCAAGTGGTTCTAACATATTACATTTAGTAATTTTAAAGGGCCAACTTCAATCTTATATTCAAAACCAATGTAAATGCACAATTTCATCACATAAATCAGTTTATAAGTAACTTTTAATCCTATGTACTGAATCTTTAACCTTCACCGTCAGTTCTTTCTCATCTAAGGAAGTATAATTCAAAGTTGGACTGAAAAGCTCACAGAAAAAAAAGATTTAAATCTGTCTTCTAATTCGTGTAAAAAGAAATTAAACAGCACACGTTTTGAACTAATAGTTTGCACTCTATTGTTGGTCTGCGTTTGATATTGCTGCACTGTGTAGACTAATCCTTTGGGGGGGGGGGGGGATTGGTGGAATTTCCATTTCTTTCGCGACTAAACGTGACTCTTGTAGAATATTTGTCCACGAATATCTTGAACTTTTGCATTTTCTTGCTGTAGGTCTTTTACAAGATTGACTTCAACCTTAAGAGATATTGCTTTAGCTTGAATAATAACACATCGTTCATCATATAAAGACAGAACTTTATGCAAAAATACTACCATAACATGTCCCTCAAAAGAAGAAAAATATTTCTTCAAGCCAGCAACACTACTGTTAATTTTTGGTTTTAATGTCGTTGACATTTCCTTCAGTACGCAGTTCAGTACTTTGAGTATCCCTGGGTAGTACTTCGCTATGGGGAGAACATCATTTACGTGCTCACTCCATCTAGTTTCAGATTTCTTTTTTAAAGATAATGGCATATGTTTTTTTAAATGTCCCATATTGCATGACTGTGTGGAAAAACATACATACTTTCCACACTACCGAAAAATGTCACAGCCTCTGGTCATATTTTAGTAGCATTGACACCAACACGATTTAATGTATGCGCACTACATGGAGAAAAATGTGCTTGGTTGTTTTTCTCCAAAATTCTCGTTTTAACTCCTTTTACTTTACCTTACATGTTAGAACCGTTGTCATAGCCTTGCACCTGACAGTCTTCAAGTGGGATTCGATTTCTCTCCAATTTCTCTCAAGTGCTGAAAGTACTTTGGTAGTAATATCTTCACCAGTTTTTGCATTAAAGTCTAAGAACTCAATGAATAATTTCCCAATTTCAAATTCGTTTGTTTCTTTATTCTTGGAAACATATCTTGGAATTTAAAAAAATTGTTGTTCTTCATGAAAAACATCAGGCGTTTTATCAATTATTAGTTCATAATAAATAGTATCGTGTCTTTCTTCTAGGATGGCGTTCAAGACCTTTTAACCACAGAGAGAAATAAATTCATTCTGACTCATCCAGGATAAATGATGTGCATGACCCTTAATGCCTTTCCCTTGTAATTGAAGGTGATTCACTTTAGCCAAATGTTCACGAGTTATCTCATCATATTTTCCTAACAATTCTAAAGTTCCCAAAAAATATTCGTTATGAACATCTCCAATATCTGTGCTATCCCCTTGGAAAGGCAAACCTCTTGACTCTAAGAATTACTTAACATCTAGTAGCCTTCAAAAAACCGCTTTCCACTTATCGGCTTCATATGCAATCTGTTTTGGGAGCTCACAATCTATCCTTTTACATATTAACGATTATTGCAATGATTTCCAATTATAATAACAATGTCTGTGCTCAGCAGTGTATTCATGAGCAGGCAACCGATTATATAAAACTTTTTCCACGGGGTCTTGCTTGGAGAAAATTATTTCCTTTTTGTTGAATTACGTCGCTTAACAAAAGGTGCAGAAGGTTTTTCTTAGAAAAAAATACATGGAACACAGTGAAGTGTGTTTCTTGATGTACTCCAAACTAGCCAATCACGGGGAAATTTTTCTCTGTTATTAATAAGATTTTAAGCTAAGTAATTAATCGAAAAATGTTTTTCCAGTAACAGCTTTTGGAAATTTATAAGATAATTTCACAAATTCTTCATATTATAAGAACAAGACACAATTTGTTGCCTGACAGCGTCTTTAATAACACTAGGCCATGTGCCAGGATCTTTCAAGTCCAGAATATCTAATTGAATACTATCCTGATGTTTTGTACAAGTTTTACCACTGGTTTTAAACAAAGTCTCACTAGTGTTTTTATCTTCCTGCAGTAGCACTTCTCCCAATACCGTGCCCGTACAGCCGCTCGTGGAAGGTTCTGCAAGCAGAAACGTCACGTATGAACGTTTGCTCACTAGCCTTTTCAGATGTTTAAAAAAATGTTGTAGTGTTTGGCCGTCTAATCGCTTCAATTTTATTTTTCATCTTGTAGTTTTGGTTTTTGTGCCCTGACTTGTGTTTAATATAAGACATAATTAAAACATCGATGAACTCAAGATAATGAACAACTAAGCTAATACCGTAAGTTAAATAATAAAACTGAGACACCATAATTATATTAGTGTCCGACACCAATCAACAACACAACCGAACTAGATAATAGAGGGTGGGAGAAGTGTGTTGGCCATCACTTCACGGAATCCACTTATGACTCACGCGTAAACAATGTAAGTTAAATATAAACCTGCCTAATTTAAGAGTGACGGCACGACTATCATCACTATTATCTTACAATCATTTATTTTGACAGATTAACGGTTGTAGATGCACGAGCTATTTTCTATAGTCTTATAATTTGCTTCAAAACAATAAACAGTCAATTTTGCACGAAATTAGGTTCAAATATGAGGTAGCCTATAGTGTTAGGGAAAATATTTTTAAAACCTGAGATTATAATAATTATGCACACCAATAAAGGTGCCCCCCCCCCCCTCCCAGCTCCCCGACTGCACAGACGAGCACTGCTGAGGCACCAAGTCTTTCTACAAATCCACCCCTGCCGACGTGGGATGCTACATCGCGGGGGAACGCCTGGGCCTCCCTGGAGCCACTAAACACAGAACAAGCTTTCCGGCTAGCTCTGGCAGCCAAAGCCAAGTCACTAGAGCTACCACCAGGCAGAGACGCCCACGAGCTACGATTCTTACTCGGGTTAATAGCAGACTAGGTGACCTGGTGGTCTAGGGGTAAGGTGTCAGACTTCTATGCTGGCGGCCGGGGTTCAATCCTCGGTCCCGGCAAAGATTTATCTGATTACCAAACCCTTCCTTCACCTCTGACAAGACATCTTGTGAATGTGAGGAATGCCAGGTCTCCACCGTGGTTCGGATTCCACGTTAAACTGTAGGTCCTTCATTTCATCTCACAATCACCCTACCATTACACATTAGCGTAAGTGCGTATAACCCGAACGGGTAGTAAGACGCGGTGCTAATAACAATAGCAGACTACGAATAGATACCAGCAACAACAAGACAGAAGATACTTCGTAGCTGCCTACATCTAAAAGGTCTCAACATTGACAGCATCCCAAGGTTAAAGAGCAGAGACTGGAGCTCGTTTCTCGTGATGTGTTTGCATCAGACTCAGCACTGCTACATACTCTTTTTATTCTTTACTAAGAAAGTGAACGAAGATTGAGAGCCTTAACGCTTTGCCATCGCAGTTTTCCTCAGTGATCTAGAAATAAAATAAAATAAAATATTAATTTATCATAATATACTTATGACAACAATAATCACTCAATTAATTACTTGTTCGGTATTCATTCAACAACATAACATGGCTTTTCAATCAAATTAACACTTCATAACACAACAATAATAACAAAGACCACTTTGACATTGACTATTTATTTCTTGGCCTAAAGCTGAAAGCATGTTTCGGTGAATTCACGGCTGCTCGACACTTTAAGCTTTTAAGGTACTACTGTACATTTCCATAGAGACAGCCACCGCAAATGATTGGTACACATGTTTAGTTATGGAGTCATTTCCTTACAGGCGGTGGTCGCTTGCATCTGTCATCGACGGCTATGGCCGTAACGGTCCCACTCCTCTTGAAGAAGTCCAGCCGCAGCCGTATGTGTGTTTGGAACACTTTTCTCTAGTGTTGTACACATTCTGAGGGATTCAAAAGTATCGTTTATAATGATGGAAGTTGGAAAGTAGAAGGAACTAGTTGCAAAACACCCTTTATCGTATGATTTAGAGAGCGCTATTTACAAGGATCAAGTCATTAATGATAATTAGTGGAAATAAGAGGAAGATGAGGTATTGAAAGAAAAATAAAAGGCATTTATAATATATTTTTATAATCTTAAAAGTGTAAAAATGTTAAAAATAGCTATGGGTACCTTTTTGAAATTACGTAAGGGAAATATTGTCTTAGCTATGTTTATAATGGTTTTTATTATTATTTGTAATAATCAAACTATCATTCTGTGGGCATTCTGTTCTTCTGACTCAATTAGTTTGTCATACAGTTTTACATTGAGGACTGTTGAAGTATTCTATTATGGATCCGGACAACTGGGTGCCACCATTTGGGTGCCACCAATCGGACGCGGCCAACCTGGCGCCAGCAAGGCTGGGTGCCAAGACAACTGGGTGCCAGTGTAAAAATGTAATGATTGTTTTTTTACGTAAATATTCATTTTTGAAATTGTTTAAGAATATCATAACAGAGGAACCTTAATTTGTTTGTATTTATAAAGTTAGCGTGGCCTTAAAAATGTGTGTTTTAGTTGTAAAAAAAAAATGAGAATGTGTGTTTTAATTGTAAACACACGAAAATTAGTTTAGGTTAGGAATTTTTCATGTTTTTTTTTGTGTTTAATTTTTTTAAAGAATTTTAAAATATCAAGTAGTTTAAATTTATAAATACAAACAAATTAAGGTTCCTTTGTTATGATTTTTTTTAAACAGCTCCAAAAATGAATATTTACCTAAAAAATAATCATTCATTACGTTTTTACACTGGCACCCAGTCTTGCCAGTGCCCAGTAGGCCGCACCTGATTGGTGACGCCCAGTTGTTCTAGACCGATTCTATTAATGAATAGGTGACCTGGCGGTCTAGGGGTAAGGTGTCGGACTTCTATGCTAGCGGCCGAGGTTCAATCCTCGGTCTCGGCACAGATTTATCTGATTTCAAAACCCTTCCTTCACCTCTGACAAGATGTGTATTAATCACAACTTGTGAATGTGGGGAATGCCAGGCCTCCACCGTGGTTCGGATTCCACGTTAAACTGTAGGTCCTCCATTTCATCTCACAATCACCCTACCATTACACATTAGCGTAAGTGCGTATAACCCGAATGGGTAGTAAGACGTGGTGCTAATAATAATAATATTAATGAATCTTTCACATAAAATTCATCTATGTTGGCGAAGCCGCCAGCTCTCGTAAGTGAAATGAAATTTTGAGATGGTGGTGTGTCGCATACATCTAGTTCATAGTATGGTTTATTTGGGGTTTCTAGATATGCATATTTAAAAAGGTTGTGTAAAGAGCATGCCAAAATGATCATATCATACGTCATCTTCAGTTTCAAAACAGTCGGGATGTGAACAATCCGAAATATTTGGCGTGGCAAAGCAAATTATTTCTCTGAAACTCTTCGTGCTCTAGAAAGACAATAGTTAAATATTTATTTTAATTCGTCAGAGCCTACGACCGGTCGGGGAAAATGTCAGTGGCGTATTATCTGGGTATGCTAGTCCTGCGCCACATACCCAAAATGATATGGACTAGTTTGTTTTTTTAAATTCAATACTGTCTTTTTGAACTGTGTAAACACTAATGTTTAAATTGTTAATAAATATACATGTAATTAATTATTAATTTTAAAACTAATATTGGTTCATATTCCAAGAATACTGTGTTTTAAGTCATTCTTCTTCCAAAAAGTTCTACTTTGCAAAATAGGAAACCCACGGCTTGCTACTTGAAAAACGCAAGGCAAGCTAGGGAGGCTCTAATGACCTTGCACAATGTCTAGGGGGTGGCAACACATTCCTTTCCGCTCGCCAACAATTAATTGGCTAATGAGCTCGGGTTTTCACAACCCAGGTCATGCTGTTCCTGTGAAGCAAGCTAAGCATTGTGCCAACTGTTGAAAAAAGATTTAAGATCACAATGTTTATTTATTAAGCTAATTTAGTATATGAAAAACATGGTGTAATGTAGTAAGGAAACGAATTATCAATACAAGAGTTGAATTCAATATAAAAATATAAATATACAACCAATGAATATTGAAACTTTGATGTTTAACAAATATAGTGTAACAAATGTGAGTATGGAAGACTTAGATAAATATGACTAGATTGAAGATGAAATAAAAATAAAACTATTATGACATTATAAAAGTAAGACTATCTTACATAAAATACATATAACAGATAACATATTAAAAATAATAAATTAAAACATAATAGTTTAAGTCAATAGATGAGTAAGAAACATGTGAATTGATAATATTATGGTTGCTAATTTGTTAAAGATTGGAGAATAAATTATAAATTGAAGTTTATATTTTTTAATATTGAATTCTTATCTGATTTGAATGCCCTTGTTCCTTTTTCAAGCTGGTATGAATCAGCTCAAAGTTGCTGCGACATGTTTCGGCGTAACAAATGACGCCATCATCAGGCTATAGAATAAAAATCAAAACAAGTTATGGCCCAATCCAGTGTGAATTATTAGACATGAAAGTTATACTGTTCAAAAGTTAATTAGGAACATAATATGAAGGATATAAACCAAAGGAAGAAATAGCATATTTACCGTTAACGCCTTATTAATATTAGTCCGTCTGTTATGAAGAATGGAACTGATCTTAGGGAGTGTAATAAAATCATGTGTATATGAACTGGGTTCCTGATATGTTCTAGAAGAATTTCGTAAAAAAATCAAAGATAATGAAAAATGCTTGGTTGTGGTAACTTAGTGATGTTGTAGCGTAAGAACAGATAGATATATTTTAAACATAAATGAGATATAAAAATGGAAAATATAAAATAGATAAGGAGAATGACAAGTAAGGGAAATGGAGAAAGGGTACTAATCTTCTCGACACTGGCCCGAACAGGTCATTTACTACTATGGAAGGATGGGCCATGAACACCGCAGAAAATATATTTATCCAGACCGCTATACTTAACAACAAAAATGTCCTAAATGAACAAACCCACTTTGAAAGCCAAACACTAATCAACACTCTAAAGAACCTACCTCAACACACTAAAATGAAATAACATCCCATATGATCCGGCCCATCCTTCCATAGTAGTAAATGACCTGTTCGGGCCAGTGTCGAGAAGATTAGTACCCTTTCTCCATTTCCCTTACTTGTCATTCTCCTTCTCTATTTTATATTTTCCATTTTTATATCTCATTTATGTTTAAAATATATCTATCTGTTCTTACGCTACAACATCACTAAGTTACCACAACCAAGCATTTTTCATTATCTTTGATTTTTTTACGAAATTCTTCTAGAACATATCAGGAACCCAGTTCATATACACATGATTTTATTACATTCCCTAAGATCAGTTCCATTCTTCATGACAGACGGACTCATATTAATAAGGCGTTAACGGTAAATATGCTATTTCTTCCTTTGGTTTATATCCTTCATATTATGTTCCTAATTAACTTTTGAACAGTATAACTTTCATGTCTAATAATTCACACTGGATTGGGCCATAACTTGTTTTGATTTTTATTCTATAGCCTGATGATGGCGTCATTTGTTACGCCGAAACATGTCGCAGCAACTTTGAGCTGATTCATACCAGCTTGAAAAAGGAACAAGGGCATTCAAATCAGATAAGAATTCAATATTAAAAAATATAAACTTCAATTTATAAATTATTCTCCAATCTTTAACAAATTAGCAACCATAATATTATCAATTCACATGTTTCTTACTCATCTATTGACTTAAACTATTATGTTTTAATTTATTATTTTTAATATGTTATCTGTTATATGTATTTTATGTAAGATAGTCTTACTTTTATAATGTCATAATAGTTTTATTTTTATTTCATCTTCAATCTAGTCATATTTATCTAAGTCTTCCATACTCACATTTGTTACACTATATTTGTTAAACATCAAAGTTTCAATATTCATTGGTTGTATATTTATATTTTTATATTGAATTCAACTCTTGTATTAATTTAGTATAGTTTAAGTAAAAATACATAAAATAAATATATAGTACATTTTAAAATATAGTTAGTATACGTAACACTTTAAATTATACAATAATTAAATACATTGATTTTTGTTTAGGTATTATAGTCACATGTATTAATTATCATGTATGTGGCAAACACATTTAACCATTCTTTCAAATTTAGGCATTTCAGCTCTGATAGAGTGTGGAAAGGGGGGGGGGGTGACGAGGCTACTTTAACCGTAGCTGACGGTAATTCTTGTTTTTCTTTAGTAGAAAGGATCATGGAGTTTTAATAGTGTGCTTTTAATTTTTGTTTTATATTAAAGACTTATTAGTCATTAGGATTTTATATAATTACTAGTGGACCCGACAGACGCTGTCCTGCCCGAACGTTGGCTTTTCGTTTGGGTGGAATAATTGATTTCGATAATAAAACAAACACTATGTGATCATCACAATTACAAATTCACAATGAACTCCAATTAGTGAGTTACACAAATATTAAAAATTCAAGGTCTGTCAAGACAACATACAAAATAAAACATCTTTTCTTTCCTCAAAATCAACTATATTGAGACAATAGTACATTACAAATAATTTGTTTCACAGTAATGGCAATGCTTTCCCATTCCGTCTGTCTGTTTCTGAAGCTAATAAATTTTACTTAGAATAGGAACTGCTAGACACTTATACATACATGGTATCCATTATTAAAAATAATAATATATGGAATAGTGATCCCTACAATTTTTGGAATTTCGCCCACCACTCCACAAATATCAGCTGTATCGAGAAAAATTGCGAAACTTGCTTACAAATTTGTATGCCAGGTACAGCTAATTTTATTTTATTGACGTACCTTCAAATATGACAAATGTCAAATTACTTTTTAATTGTTTCTATTTTAATAGTGCAAAACATATACTGTTTTGGGCCTAGAACCTTTACGGGCTTAAGCAGAACAACTTACCTATATACGTACCATCTAAATAGTATGGACTTGTTGTACGAAGTACATACTATTTCGATGATACGTACAGTCAGCTGCATAGAAAGCTCACCCCCTCTTATACATAAGGTTGTAAAAAACGGTCCGACAAAATCAATAAAGTTTGTTTTGTTTTAATCTTAATGTGAGTTGATGAAAAATGTTTTTCGTCAATCCCTGAGGTGTATAAATGAACAAACTTGATGGTTTGCCAACGCAAGAACACGTAACATATAATTGACCATGTGAGAAGCACTGATTTTATAGATCCAGCCCACAAATGGACATTTTTTGGCCTTGTGACTTATTAATAGTCATTGCAAATGCCAAGCGAATTGTAAATTGCAAGCGTCTGAATGGAATGGGCGAGTCTAAAGGGATCATTGAGGTCCGTGGCAGGAGAACAACCTCACCTTGAAACTTGCCGTTCAAAATGGTAGCTTCAAGAACATTAGCCATACTTTTTTTTATGAACAATCGCGTGCCATTGCATTAGCTTAGGTGAATTTAAATTCTGAAGAAAGATGATTGGTGAACCAATTTTTAATCGCAAGCTATGTGGTGGCATTCCCGGTAAATCCACTGAATTCAAAAATTCAACAGGATAATTGACTGCTTCGTCAGGATCGACTACAATGTCAATCGATTTAAACGACATCTCATTGCCAGGCAATAGCTGTTGTGTTTTGAAATTAATAGGGTCAACATCGATATTTTTGTGGCTAAAATAGATCGTTCACGTAGCCACGCATGATTAATGTAATTAGCGTGCAAATCTGGGAATATGCTTTCAATCAAAGCATCTTTCATGGCTACCATGTTGCAAAAATTGTCTGGCAATTTTATGCATGTCGTATTTCCATACAATAGAATTTTTCCATTGCCAATGTTGAGCAATTGTTCTGAGAATGACAGTGTCAATGAATCGTTTTGCAGTTGAACACGTATATTTATGCTAAGGCGTAATGTATTGACATTTCGCCATAGGTATGATTGTTTCAAACATGCGTTAACTTCGTCCGCGTATGTAGCGCGTGGAATGACCGGCAATGTCTGTCTAAAAATCACCGGACAGCAGTAGTAGAGCGCCACCGAAAAGTCTGGTATTATCGTTGAGATCTTTCATCGTTCTATCGAGAGCTTCAAGTGAATGCTTGTGGGTCATAGTGCATTCATCCCAGATAATTATTCTACATTCTTGCAAAACTTTTGCCATGACGGAATGCTTCTTTATGTTGCAAATTGTGTCTGGATTTGTGTGAACGTTCAATGGCAACTTGAGTGCTGAATGTGCAGTCCGTCCACCATCAAGCAAAGTCGCTGCAATGCCTGATGAAGCAATTGCCAACGCAATATGATTTTGTGATCCAATGCGCGCTAGTATAAGTGATATGAGGAATGTTTTGCCAGTGCCGCCTGGTGCGTAAAAAAAAAAAAGAATCCACCTTGTTGTGCTGCAATTGACAAATTAATTCGATCGTATATGTTCTTTTGTTCAGCAGTGAGCAGTTGCTCATTATTTGCAACGAAAGTAGTAAAAGAGGCCGCATCGAACTGTTTTTCGCGCAGAAATTCGCTGTTAATGATGTCTGTTGCTGGGCGGTTAGGCGATGGCATACCGAAATGAATGAGTGGCATATTATAAATGAGAATGTAAATATCCTCAATCTTTATTAACGTCTCGTTATATATTTCTGGCGAAAAATCGATATTGGGATCTTGATCAGTGGTCCGAATGCGATGCAGAATGTCGTTGCTCATGGAATCTTTATATTTATCCCAGAGGACAGAAGCTTGCGACGGAAAATATGTCAATAATATTGCGAATAATTGGCGAATTTGATGAGGAGAGGAACTCAGTACTGCATCTGCAAGTGTGAGATCACAATGGTTGTTATCTTCCAACGAATGCAATTCGCGACACGCATCTTGGTACGTGTCGTACAAAATACCATTGACTTTTCGCAATTATTGGAAGGACGTAGGTCCAGGAACGTTAACCAACAACAAACGCAAGAAGAAGCATTCGCGTTGCGTTGGATGGAATGTGTATAATCGGCCTAATGTATTTCCCATAAATATTCCGTCGTATCCTTCGACTGAAAGGCCTCGCTTTCATGGGTCCCAGTTTTTTGACTGTTTGTTCCACGTGAAAAATCGTGGCACATCACTATACATTAATGTCTTTGCGAATCTACCGAAAATATCTGGTTGGTTGCATAGTTCGATAAACTCAGTTAGTGTGGTTTTTGGGGCAGTTAATGCTCGTTGTAGAGCAGTCTCTTCTGTGAAATAAACACACTGTCCATTTTCAAGGTGCATGGCCAAATGTATATAGGAAATGTGTATGGGAAAACTCAAAATGCGCCAAACTGCTTCATTTCTGCTAATGTATCGGCCCATTTGATAACGTGTTATTTCGTTATCATTTACATTTTAAACAGCTAGTACAGCCATATCGCTGCCCTTATGGACGTATTTGCAAATGTATTTTATGGACTTCACCGAACTGCAGAACTCAACGTTAATGTGAGCTTTGTAGATTTTGCACAGCAATGGCGAATACGGAACCACCCAGCAATTTCCAATGTCAACCATTCCACGGTTTGACATGAGCAATTGATATGATTGTCCACCATTATGTATGTCTCTACGACGATACATTGGATAACCGTCGATATTAGTGACAGTATTGTTTATAAACGCTATTGGGAAACATTTCATACATTTTCCATTGTCCAAGCATGACACCGTAGTGTTTAGAACACCGCATGGACCATGGATCATGTTAGCGGTAACAATGTCTAACAAATCTTTATCGATATTCCTATCCGGAATTTCTGCTGAAATAATTTTATCAATTTCTTCTGACCGTACTTTGTCGACAAACCAAATCAAAATATGTGCATGTGGCAAACTTCGTTTTTGCCATTCAACAGAATACAGCCAGCAACGTGTTTCACCGAATACAGAGTGATGTGTAATCAAGTTCATCAACGATTTTAATTTTTGTTTGAAGACACGTGGAGCGTTATAATGGCAATGCATTTCTGTTGGACCTGGCAATACCAAAATTATAATTTCATCCCAGTTAGGATTGCACGTAAATGTAATCAACAAAGCTGGTCGGCCATACGCGCGCACGAAAGTCATGGCGTCTTGAATGTATTCTTGCATATGAGGCGGACTACCAATATATGATGATGGAAGAATATATGCGGTACCGATGTCGTTGCTATTAGTGGTTCCATCAACGTTACCGACGTTACCGACAATAGCATCACGCAAATTAATGTACTCCTCAGAACGCAGCTTCACTTGATTATACTTGGTGTACCGAAATCGCTAGCTTTCAATTTTCGCATACATATCAACGATGTATTGATGAAACAGCGGCGGCATCGGAGAATGTTGTTGTCTTCATTGGCACAAATAATCAACCGATATGCGTAGAAGTTCATCGCGCTCACTTTCTTGTTGGTTTCTGCACCTGCGAAGTAAACATATAAATAAGGCAAAAAGAAATTAATCTTACAGAAAAAGTAAATAATATGTAGATTGTACCTGTCACTGGATTTATTTGTTTGATGTTAAAATTATATCCCTCTTCTCCTTCTCAAAATTTCAACGGATATTGCAAAGCGTCGTAAGAATGATGACTGTCTTGAATTGTGTGAACCGTGTTATCTCTGTGTTGGATCCGTATATCTCGACGTTCATATGCGTCGCTAACCATAACAACTGCAACTTCGTAAACGGTTGGTGAATTGTATCGGCCCGCATGCTCTCCAAATGGTACTTTGTCTGCTTTGATGACGATCATGTAGTTGTCGTTTTGCAGTCTGTTTGAAACGGTATAAAACAACTGGACCAACTGGTTGTGATTTCGCAAAAACTGTTCCAAAGTCGCCAAAATTTCTCGCTCCTCCATCTGCTTGATGTGGTTGTACTGGCAGCGTGCGTTTATTTGTTGCTCCTCATCGCCCATGAAGTAGATTTGCAAGAATTTTGGATCGGCATCAGGCATTGAGATTAAAGAACCTATTTGATGATATACTTGGCCCTGAATCTTAAACGTTGATTCAAAATTGCGACCATCCTCATTCTGAACAATTTTTGTTGCCCCAAATGATGTCATTTGGAAGCAAGAATTGAATTTGCGAATTATACGCAAAAACAATTTTGATTGAGGTGTGGCTCCAGCCAATAGTGTTTTCAATGGTTCTGTTGGCGAATTCAATGGTGGAAGTACAACTTTTCCAGACGCGCAGCAGAAACCGGTCGATTCACCTTTGTATTTGAATGCATGGCATTGTTGGCATTCTTTGTCCATAGCGCCGATGACAATTTGTAAATGTGACGAATAGTTGATGTTCGACTCATATTCGAGCGCAAGACGGAGTATTGATGCGCGTGTCAATGCGCGATGTACTTGCAGGCGCTGTTGTTCATGTGCTCTGTGTGCGTCAGTAGCTCGTTGACGCGCTTGTCTTTGTCTCGATGAATTAGCTCGAAGGCGTTCGTTGCGTTGCTGTCGACTTTCATTTGCACGTGTGTTTGCCACCTGAACTCTTAAATTTGCATTGTCCGTCAATTGATCTTCTGCCATTCGATTTATTATTATTATTAGCACCGCGTCTTTTTACCCGTTCGGGTTATACGCCATTCGATTTAACCGACAAGTGTGGACTATTTGTGAATTCTGTGTACGTCGACCAATATTTCCTCCTCATCCACGAAAACGTGGAATTGTTCTTTAATAAACACACAACACCACAATATAAGCAAATTATATTAGAATTTAATGGATTACATGTTTTTTTTCGATGAGACGTTTAACACTCCGTAAATTTGATAAAATCATCGAAACAAATAAGCACTTAAAATAAAAATTTGCAGTTTAGATTGACTGTCATTGAATACGCATGTATATAATTTAAATTTATGGAAGATCATGTAAGATATTCACTTCAACACAGCACCTTCACATTTTCCCAATGTATGTATTTGAGTACACTTAATGAAAAATACACTCAATATTCACGTGATTGTGATACATGGAATATCGAAACACATCGTACAGAAATTGAAATGTCAAAAACAACGCCAAGCCACGACGCAAGAGACTTGCGCATGTATTGATGCGTACGTCAAATACCACAGAATTCGAAATCAATGCCACCTATGGTACACAAACATAACTATGAATTATTCTAAGAAGTTCAATTATGCGTACGTCAAATACCACAGAATTTGAAATCAATACCACCTATGGTACACAAACATAACTATGAATTATTCTCAGAAGTTCAATTATTCACTATTAAGCAGGTTTTAACGGTCAATTATTCATATTATATTCATTATTATTAAATTGGGGGCGGGGGGGTTGGAGGGGGAGGGAAATTGTGAGGTTACATGTTCTGATATGAAAAAAATCTTTAAAAAAATCCCCTCAAATAAATTCCCTAAAAAATAAAAATAAATCCTAGAACCCGATTGCAGCGCCACCTACCGGGTTCAATTGGGAATCAAAACCATCTATGGACCCACTCAAACACACACAAAAATTTCATCAAAATCGGTCCAGCCGTTTAGGAGGAGTTCAGTGACATACACACGTACAGAAGAATTATATATATTAAGATACATCAAAGAATCCCAAAAGTCAGGAATGTAATTTCACCATTTCAAGATGGTTTAGAAGGAAAAGTTAAACTAAAATATATTTTCTTATAATTTACTTAATCAGTGGCGTATCCAGTCATTTACTTTGGGGGAGGCATTTAATCAAGGCTGTAGCAAGAATTACATTTTGATGGAGAGAGCGGGTTTGGGGTTGCACAGCCTCCTAAGCCCTGAAGGCCGAGAATATTTATGGATATTAAATGCTTCTAGAAATTATTTGGAATAGTTTTATAGTAATTAAGAGAATTAAATAATGCAAATTGTATCAAAGCTATTATTTGTGGGTTTTTCCAATTGTTAATTTTGTGTAAAACAATGAACCTTTTGAATATTAGGTTTAAGTTAGAAGCCTGGTCTTAAAATGTAGCATATACATTCGAAACATCTTCAATGTTAGTTATACTTAATATTATTTAAATTTCTATTAACATTATTTGTAGTGTTGGGGAAAGAGAGGGGGAGGGGTCAAATACCCTGTTTGCCCCTCTCCCCCTTGGGTGCATCACTGATTACAGCAAAAGATATGTGTAAATATCTTAGCAATAAACCAATGACGTAGCGTTAGATTATTAATTGTCCGAGTTAATCTCACTTATGTTAGAGTTTGCGCATTTAAATAGCTTCTGGAGCATAAATTCTCAAGTTGGGAGACGCGTTTGTTTCCAAGCAGTATTGTGTGAGATAAGTTAGGCTTTATAAAATATTTTTAATTGCAACGTGAGTTGGACAATCCACCTGATTCCTTCTCATCAAGATCTGATGGACGCTTGATCGATGTATCACTTCATTTTACTCTTATTATGATTGTTTGCTTTGAGTATTGCTAACTGTGCTTTTAATTACATTAGGCTAATTAAATAGGATATGTCTCTCTTATGCATTAAGAAATGTGCCCATACCACTCTTAGCCCCGAAATTAATATTTACTTAAATTTCTATCCTCGTAGATATCATTACAATTTGAGGACCACCTTTGTGGCCTAGTGGTCATAGGTTCTGGCTACGGACCCAGAGGTCCCGGGTTTGATTACCGGCGCGTCCAGATTATCTGGGAATCAGTGGGTCTGGAACGGGTTAGATTCAGCCTAGGGTGGATAAATAAGGAGCTACTCGAATAAAGAAGTAGTGGCTCCGGCATAGAAAGCCGAGCTTAATGGCTGGAGTCATCATTGTGCTGACCACATGACACCCTCTATCTGTAAGAGTTGGCACTAATTTGCCAAACCGTTTGGCAGCCACTCGGTAGGTATAGCTTGAACACCATGGATTTACTTTTATTACATTTTGAGTGGATGGTACTCATCGTTATGGATAAATAAAAGAAGAGAGAATATGGGAGTGGGGGAGGGGGGCTCAAAATTTTCTAAGATAGCATACAGTTAAATGGAAATAATAAATGTTCGAGTACCACTGTTCTATAGGCACACATCTTCAAATGTATCCCTTGAAATAATCCCTTGACGTTCTTAGACAACGGTGGTTAAGGGTCCTTGGCCCCCAAATCTCCGTTGCAACTCTTAGAGTACAGCATACCTATTAATTTTTCTCAGAATACGCCACTGGAAAATGTTTACCCACATGCCTTTATACCCTGCCACTATTTATGCTGAAATATTGATTGTGCCCTAAAGGCACCTCTTCCTCTGCGATAAATAATATATATATATATATATATATATATATATATATATATATATATATATATATATATATTGTCTTTTGTATTTTAACCTTTTCTGTAACATTTTTAATTAGTCAAAGTTTTAAGGCTTCCTCTTTTATATCTTTTCTAGTTATAATATATTTTCAAATTGTTATAATAACTAAATAATTAACTCTTAAATACTACATAGTTTCCTAATTTATTATATCCTTATTTTAACTTTTCCTTATATTCACACATTTATCTCATCTCTTATAATAAGATCATCTTTTATGTATATTGTGTTCCTTGTATAATATGTATTGTATTCCTTGAATAATTTATCAACAAAATAAAATGCTAGTAAACCTAAAGTTAAACAACTTGTTTGCTAACATTATTTGATATTTTTTCAGCTTATGAGTTTAAAAAGATGGCTAAATATAAAGGATACGTAAAACATACGAAAAAAGAAGGGAAAGCGCGCAGGCTCTTTCCCGTCCAACAATCAGCGAAAATGCTATCTTTCCTGGATAAAGTGGAACATAAGAAATTGTAAGTACTTAAAAGATAATTACATTTAAGAACTGAGAAATCATAAAATTTCGCTGTGAGACATGATTACATACAATAATATAATATTACAGTTTTATTGTGCTTTGTTTTGTTAACAATAAATTATCGACCTTTTAAATTTATTAGCCATCTAATAATACTGATCTTATCTGTGGTATATGATATTTATAATATTTAAGTAGTATAATAGTATGATATGTATGAAAAAAACACAAACATTTTAAATTATCTTGAGTGCTGCAATTTTTTCAAAGGAAAATATTTAGAGCTATGAATATGTAAGGGCATAAAGTATTAAAAGATTCAATAAAACTCTGTAAATCTCTCAACCCAAACGTTTTGAAATTTAAATAAATTATTTATTGTTTGTAAAAGATGTGTAATTTTGACACATCTGTTATTTCGAGTGTTAAACTCAATTTTTTTTTTCTAGGAAGTAGCTCATGTTCTAGACATTTTCTTTTTGATTTAACTTTCAGAAGTATATCACACATGATAATTAATTCAGTCAACAGTATTAGTGTCGACGAGAGTGACTTATCAATTTATGAAGGTATTGATAATGGGATAGAAAAATAAGGTGGTGTGATCCATAACCTCTTTGATCAAAATGTTCATCGTCTGCAGCTATTAATAAAGACGAATTAAGTACTGCTAACCGGAATTCAACACGAAGCTCAGACTTCTCTCATTCCTTCCCCTCCCCCCCCCTTTCTCCTAGCCGCCAAGCTCAAGAAACCTAATGAGAAAATAACCAAATTGATGGAGGAAAGAATCTCTGAGCGTAGCGATATTTTGAAAGTAATCAGTAAAAAACGAGAAGTTTATGTAAATTTGTCTTTTCGAAGTGTTGGTACACCGGTCAAACAATTAAGACAGGAACTTATTATTAAGGCTAAAATGAGAACATTGCAACTGGTTTTGAGATGGAAAGTCGCATTACGCTTCCCTTTGATTTATTCGTCTCCTGCATGTAGCTAATCGCCTGACCAGAAGTGTGATGGTCACAATGTCGTTAACGCCAACAATGTTATGATCACAATTCCTTTGGAAAATTTTAAAGGCAATGCAAATTTTTCAAATACTTAGAAGTTGTAAGTTTGCTAACATAAAGTTATTTTGATAAGAAAGCAACTTATCATTTCAACTTACCTTAATATATAATAGCTAATTTTTTGTATCACAAGTGAATGGTTACTGAATTCTATTGCAAGAATCACTTTTGTTATAATCTCTTATCATAAGGATGCAGTTAAACTGGAAAATATTCCGTCTGAAAAATTCTCTGAATTATTTTTTTCGCCTTGCATTAAACAAGTGTCAATTTATTAATGTTGTAAAATATTCCCCTTCCTGTATTCCTTTAAAATGGGATCAGGAGTGGATACAGGATGGGAGGGGGGGGGGGGCGGGTTCCGCGCGTCCCCCGTCAGGAAATTAAACCAATTAAATCAATGTTAAAGTCACTACTAGTTTTATTGTCACGTAATACTATCTCACTAACCAGATTTAATTTTTTTAATTGTTATTGTTAAGATTATTAAATGATTAATAAACGGTAATTATTAAAAACACTTATGACAACATTTTGGGGGGTGACCTGGTGGTCTAGGGGTAAGGTGTCAGACTTCTATGCTGGCGGCCGGGGTTCAATCCTCGGTCCCGGCACAGATTTATCTGATTACCAAACCCTTCCTACACCTCTGACAAGACATCTTGTGAATGTGGGGAATGCCAGGCCTCCACCGTGGTTCGGATTCCACGTTAAACTGTAGTTCCTTCATTTCATCTCACTCTCACCCTACCATTACACATTAGCGTAAGTGCGTATAACCCGAATGGGTAGTAAGACGCGGTGCTAATAATGAATGAATGAACATTTTGGGATAGACTGTTTTGAAATGTATACGGGATCTGGGACTGAACATGGAAAACTGTGTTGGCATTGGATGTGACGGTTGTAGTATTATCATATCTGATATGAAAGGTGCGGTGTAGTGATACAAAAAAGAGGCCATACATATCTGTCTTTGTGGGTGTAAGAACCACGCTCTTGGATGTATTCAAGAAATTGTCACGTTTTTAACGCGTCTGCAAAGCGTAATTACACATTAAAATTTTTTTTTAGGCCACCAAATGAAAGGTCACTGTGAAACCCATTGGTTTGAGAGTCATGAATAAATTCCTCAGTTCGAGAAAGTTTTACCTTTAATCACCCGAGCTCTTGAAATTGTGTTAGGTTCGGATGATAATACGACTGCAGCTAGGGCAAACTGTTTGCTGCATTCAATTTCAAATTGCGATTTCACCATTACAATTTTCAGTTTGAGTGACATCATGAGTGCTACTGTAATACTTAGTAAGTATCTACATTCTACAGGATGAAAATAATGATATTTGTAAGGCAAAACAGAAAATAAAACAAGCAATTGAGATACTAAAAGAGAAAAGGAAAACAATATAGCGAGTATTTCTCTAGGATATTAAAAAATTCTAAAACTGTCATGGACGCTATGGACGTAAATATTCGCATACCACAAATGACTGCAAAGTAAACTAACCGGCGAAACTACTCCGCGAGTTCTAGTAGTGTGCAAAAAAAAAAGTTTGTTATTGGGAAAAATCTGTTTACATCCCTATTCTGGATTATATCAACACTGACCTTAAGGACCGATTTGCTGAGGATTCAATCTAGTGCTATGCTTTGAACTTTTTAGTTCCCACAAATATTGACGCTGTTATCAGATTTACAGGTGTTGAAAGCAAACATTTAACCGACTTGAGATAAATACTGTAATTTGATGTCACAAAATAGAGATACAATGCTGATGTAACTTATGAATGTAATATGTGCAAATAAAAACCGTTCTAAGAGAATTTTAGAAAGTTTGATAAAGCAATTGAAGATTACAACATCTGTGATGGAAAAATCCACCCACTCTATAAGTCTTAGCTACAAATTTTGCTCACTCTTCCAATATCCGCAGCGACTGCAGAGCGGAATGTCTCGACATTAAGAAAACTCAAGACTTGGATGACTTCAAGAATGACCGAAGATCGATTGACGGGACTTGCCTTACTATATGTAATACATCGAGATATTATTGTCGTTAATAGATTTGGTAGTTCAAAAAACAGGAAGCTTGAGTTTATACTATGAGCTATCTGTTCGGACTAAATAAAACTTTCAACATATTTGTAATAATAAAAATTGTACTATCAGGACTAATAGGTCACTTCAAAATATTATATTTATGTGGTATCTTATCTCACTAAAAATATTTTTAATTTTATAAGATATTTTTACTTAATTTTACAGCTAATTTTACAAGTTTAAAAATTATAAATGTATTCATCTGATTGTAATAGACATTCAATCTACAATACATGGAAATAAAGTACAACTTACGTTTGTGTACTAGATGTTGGCCTAGCCACACTACTCTCTCACCTTGTAACCTTGGTTTAAATTTATTTTATCATTTTTATTATTACTATTTTAATGATTAATAGTAAATAACTATCTTTAAAATAATGTCTTTTTAAATAACATGCTTTAAACAAAATCTTTGAATAATACCACACACATAACGTGTTAATATGGCTTGGTGGAAAAATGTTGTGTTTCAGTGAGAGTAGTGGTTGAATTGAGAGTTCTGGGCCACTTTCTCCCATAAGGTTTAACATTGATCCTCACCGCATCCCGTGAGGTGATCCTCACCGCACCCCGTGTAAGGAAGATTACTTTCTCCTGGATGCCCGATGCTAGTGTCTCCTGGTGGTGAGTCTTGGGAACTCATGGTCACCGCACCCCGTGTAAGGATGATGACTCATACCTGGTGGCAGTTTGGCGAGTCGACAAGACGAGTTGAGACAAGATATTGAGGTCACTGACCCGGGCATTGGGTTTTTCAGGGTACCAGGTTGACGGACAGACAAGACAACTCAGGACAAGAATAGCTCGTGACCTCGACAACTTGGGTTTTCCCTGGCACCAGCATGGCAACCCAACAAGACAAGTTGATACAAGAATAGATATTGAGGTAATTGACCCTGGCAACGGGTTTTCCCTGTGACTTCAAAAATATTTATGGAGGGGAAGTCAGTTGGTGAACCATGTGTTTCTAAAATAGTTACATTATTAATGGGATAAAACTTTTATAAATCACTAACATTTTATTATAATATTACTACGTATTGGGTGTTACTCGTTTAGCCGTTTATTTAAACGTTTCCCAGGAGGCACTGCGAGGAAGCGAGTAACGTCACCTCCCACCTATAACTAATTTTAACTAAACAATTTAATTTTGATAAAGCCGTGCTGTTTCACCTGATGAAATCAGGCTATAATACTCACAAGCACTCGAGCTTTTTATATAATAAAAATATTTAATACAAAGGTTAATACACAAAGTTCCTTTTCAATATACTTAAGTACAAAACAAAAGGAGGAATTATATCTCCATTGGTGAGCACATTTGTCTTATTTTGTAGTGACCGTATGCAAGAGTGTCGCATCCATTTCTAAAATATAGCGTTTGTCATCTCCTGGTGAAAGTGCAAGTTTATTCAAAGAGACACTGTACAATTGATGTTTCTCACTTCTTATCATATACATATTGGCATAGTGTAAAATCCCCTGCTTTAAACATTTTTTATAATGAGAATGTTTAATTTTCTTTTTGAGAGTTGTTTTTGATACACCTTTACCTACTTTTTTCTCCTCGAGACTCTCCTTTTGAATGGAGTTAGGTTTAGGTCGAAGCCCCACAAACTCTCGAATACACTCTCCATTCATCTCCTCCTTCATTTTACCGAGAGCTTTTTTATTGCATACACTGTGCAAAAAATGTTTTTCTGGATAGTCTGAAGTGTCGAATCGGTCTATATTATCAAACATATCCGCATACACATTTTCTGTTTTCAGTTCGTAGCAGAGGGAGTCTGTGTCTGTGAATAAGAGCTTTGCATTTTGTCCATATTTCCTCTTAACATAATTATAATGAAAGTCATACATAATAACCTTGCTTATATCTAAGATTGCAAAGCCTGCATAGATAGGCTTATTCAAAAGTAGGTTTATTTTTCTCATGTGAACCCCAACTAACTCTTCTGTGAAGATTGTATAAGCAATAAATGCTGGTGATGCAATACGTTTCTTCAACCTTTTTTCATTATTTAGTAATTGAACATTTATACGATGTCTTTGATTCTCCATCGACTTCCCGAATACTGCATTGTTCATGAGTTTGAAAAAGTCCTTTTCAAATCCATTTATTGCATTTTTTCGTCGGGATGTATTAAAATCGATATATGGCTTCAACCAAGCGCTCTGATTGAAAGTTAGGACTCGGTGTATCTTTTGAAGTTTCATACCCAAGGAAATATACAGTTTTAAATTACGGTAGTGTACCACATAATTTTGTTTACTGTTTAGGTTGGGCACTAACTTTTCTGTTTTCCCGCCGGTGGGAAAGTTCAGCTTGGATTGCATATACTTAGAGAATGGGGATAACATCCCAGGGGTAACTATAACTTTTTCAGGAGCAAGTGGATAGTCACTGTGTTCGTCGTGAATTTCTTCCGGGTACTCTAGATCCACTTCTAATATATAGCCCACAGCGCTATCATCAGCAACTGAGATTATATTGAGCTCTGTTATTTCAGTCTTGTTCAACCACCTAAAATTACTCTGAGGAAGACAATCAGACATAACAGTTCCGTATAAATTATTACAATCCCAGTATGTGATATACTTCACCTTCTTTTCAGGATTAAAATCCATCATTTCGGAGTTGTTTGCTTCAGAATGTCTATTAGAAATCATAGACACCCCACCACTTATCCCCTTTTCAATGAATAAATGCATTTCAATGTCAGTTAATAGCTCCAACTCAACCTTGGTCATCTTTTAAAAGGCTGCCCATGATAGTCCAGGACTTGTGCAAAAATGTAGACAGTCTAATTTATAATACTCAAAACACAAAGAGCGGAAGTATTCGAAGACGTCTGCTAAAAGTAGAACGTCACTTAAAACATATAAATTTTGATAATCTTCCATAGTATTCATTTCAAAGTTTTCCCACACAGTTTTAGCATGGACGTAGTCACTTTCTGAAATATGTTCTTGGTGTATCTGATTATAGAATGCAGATTTTGGTGGTAATTGAATATCTTTCAATTTACTGCTGCAATCCATGTAGTTGTAGGGAATACACCTTTTCGTAACAGTAGATCTACTTTATCAAAAGGAATATTTTCATGAAGTATTTTAAATTGAGCTTTCCCAACATGTAACAAATTTTCAACCAATTTTTCAAGAGATGTGCTTAAAAACTGGAATGAGTCGATAAATTGTAAATACCCAAGACTGAAGGAGATATATTTCTCCATATTGTTTGGGATACAGGATATTCTTCTGTCTGTAAACTTCCCAATTTTCTGCATGATAATATGGGCGTCATAATTTTTTAAATTGTGCAAAATGACGGGTATTCTCTTGGTATATTGAAACTGAATATTGCACATGCTATGAGATGCACCCCGATAAGCCCCACTGAGATGACAGTGGTCATGGACGCGGTCTTGACCCAGCTCCTTCTCGCAGATACTACATACACTAGCCGAAATAAATTCATTTTCTTGTTCAGGGGTGATGCGCATAGGGACAACATTTTTCTTCATCTCTGTGATCATAGCCTCTTCTTCAACAAGTTTATGAAGAAAGGTGTCCACAACATTTTCTCCACTATACACAACTGGAGGTTTCACACATTTACCATCCGAATCGACTATTACATAAGCAAATCCTGATGGTGTGTGCGCCGTCATTTTTGTGGTTGATGAGTGATCAGGGTTAGGTGCACACCCTGATATTTTAATATTAAAACATTCAAAATCTGAATAGATCACATACAGGATTTTTAGCATATGTTTATATGTCGAGAATTTTAATATTTTATCCTCTTCCTTGGGCATCTGTATCTTCTGAGCATCGAAATCAGCACACCGCTCACTATGCTCATCCCTGAGATTTTCATTAGAAAATCTATGCAAACAATATTTGCAATAGTATTATTCACCATTGTGACTGGTCAGCGAGCTTAGCAATCTGCTCAAGTTCTTAATAAGACAATAATGGCCCCCAGCCACATTGGAAAGAAACCACAAATCCACGTGATTGTCACGACTGACCTTAGTTATTCTTAAAGGGAATATTTCCCCTTGGTAGCTGTACACATTAATAGATATATTATTTTGTTTTTCAAACTTAGTAATTTGTGGTATTTGCACAGGGTATTCAATACCATACATATTCAGTTTACCTTCCAATGATATATACTTACTCACTCGATAAGCGTGCTGGTCAGCTGGATATAGAAATGCTAGCACAGACCAAAGAAAACATTTACTGTCAGCATTTATTATATTAATTAAGGTATGTTTATTTCTCAACTCTTCTGGTAATGGAATATAGCTGGAAGCAGCCAAAGGAACATATTTAGCTAGTTTAAACTCTAGGTATTTTACACGGTCCTCAGACCAACCACTTCCTTTGTGGTGGAAAGAAGAAGCTGCTTCAATCATGTAAGTGCATGCATCCTCAATCTGTGATTTTAATTCGTCAGGACTTAGAGTGACCATACACTTACTGCGAAAGTACGGGGTGATTGTTTCATCCCCCTCCTCACCAACACGAGTGTACTCTACACAGGCAGATGTATACCATTTAAGATTACCCATTACATTAAGTTGTTGGGTAAGCGTTGATTCCATCTTCCTTTTAATTTTGTTAATAAAGACTGAAAATAGCGAGTCTTTCGAGGGAGAGAGCTTGATGATTTTTATTGTACCATCCAAAGCTTCTGAAAAATTACAGGGGTCGTAATCTTCATCATTATCGAGATTCTCAATAGATTCCTGCTCTCTTGACTTTGAAACGTTGGCAACATCCCCCAGTGGAGTTGCAGTACAGTTCTTTAACTTGTGTTGTGATAGATTATCCTGCAGTGAGAATATTTGACTGCATTTATCACACTCGAATGACTTCACCTCCCGACTATGTGAGGAAACATGTCGCTGTAAGTTGTCACACTCCGACTAAAAACTTGTCCACACTCTTTAAGCGCATCCCCATGTTGTAAACGCATATGACGAGACAGGTTGGTAAGCTTGGTAAAAGATTTTGAGCACTTCTTACATAGGTAGATCATTTTAACCAAGTGTGTTGTATGAAAATCAACAGATAAAATATTAACAATAGAACGTGTTCTATGAGAATAAATAGATAAAATCTTAATGATAGTTGATTTGACAATTTTTCACTATCACTTCTCTAGATGTGGAAGAAAAAATTCACACGCGAAAATACGAGGATTTAACGAAATCCTTCACACAGCGTGTTAAAGTCCCTATATCAACTTATAAACAATATTTGTCTGTGAGTAACAATACATGGTTGCGTATAATTATTTCACCTCCAAACGGTATACCTAGAAATAAAAAATCAATAAATATGGTAAATAGCGTACACCTAACACACTAGTTGCTGTCTGAATCCTTCAATATATCACTATTTACGGGTAAATTATTATGATATGTCCAACTTATATTCATTTATTAACAACTTTCATTCTGTGCCATCTAGTGAGGAAAATGGGTACTTATGATTTCTCAATGTTTTGTCTTAGCCCGTACAGGATGTAAACACATAGTAACGTGTGTCATTCATATTGACATATTTTAAACAACATGAGCACTCACATCCAGGGAAAATATTAGGGTGGTTTCTAAACAATATTATGAAACCCTTAAGTACACCTTCCTCGCAACATTTGTAGACTAATCTAAAAGTCAAACAATTTCTATGACTATAAAAGTCTTCTGTTGACACTTTCGGAGATAAAACTCGACACCTTTAAGTCAATAGACGGACGCGTTACCGACTGAATCAAGTTGTCTTGACTTTTTTTTAACACCACATCTTACTATCCATTCGGGTTATACGCCTATGTACTAACAACAATAATGATTTAGGGATTAGAAAGGATTAATTGAGATGAAGTGCACACGCATTTGCGTGGAAGGATAATGGTAAACCGTTTAGGAAAAACCGCAGTGCACCTAAGCTAGTGCTCTCCCATCTTTGGTAGTTAAGTCCAACACAAGACATTTGTATTGTATACATAGTGTTAGCATCATGTATGAAATTAAATTGTTTAGTTAAAATTAGTTATAGGTGGGAGGTGACGTTACTCGCTTCCTCGCAGTGCCTCCTGGGAAACGTTTAAATAAACGGCTAAACGAGTAACACTCAATACGTAGTAATATTATAATAAAATGTTAGTGATTTATAAAAGTTTTATCCCATTAATAATGTAACTATTTTAGAAACACATGGTTCACCAACTGACTTTCCCTCCATAAATATTTTTGAAGTCATAGGGAAAACCCGTTGCCAGGGTCAATTACCTCAATATCTATTCTTGTATCAACTCGTCTTGTTGGGTTGCCATGCTGGTGCCAGGGAAAACCCAGGTTGTCGAGGTCACGAGCTATTCTTGTCCTGAGTTGTCTTGTCTGTCCGTCAACCTGGTACCCTGAAAAACCCAATGCCCGGGTCAGTGACCTCAATAACTATTCTTGTCTCGACTTGTCTTGTCGACTCGCCAAACTGCCGCCAGGTATGAGTCATCATCCTTACACGGGGTGCGGTGACCATGAATTCCCAAGACTCACCACCAGGAGACACTAGCATCGGGCATCCAGGAGAAAGTGATCCAGGAGAAAGTAATCTTCCTTACACGGGGTGCGGTGAGGATCAATGTTAAACCTTATGGGAGAAAGTGGCCCAGAACTCTCAATTCAACCACTACTAGTGAGAAATAACTAGCTATACTAGAGAGAGGAGTTAAAGTTATATTGTTCGAAATCTGAATAATACTATCTATTTTGTCTAATTGATTGAATAGCTAAAAAAACTATTTAAAAATAATTGTTATAATGTTTAAACTTATTTCCCTCTTAATAATCACTAATTGTTGATGCTCTTATTATTTGCTTTTAATAAATTTCAATACTAATCTCAAATTTCTAGGTATACCCTTCATTTGAGGATTATTCTCAAGTCCAGCGTTACACTGAAAAATTACTTTAAGATTTACTCTCAAATTTGAAGTATTTTTCTGTCAAAATTTCTTGAGGGAAACCTCCCCCAACCCGATTATGTGAAAGCACCCACGCCCCGCCCCCCTCCCCCTCACGGAAAACCTGGATCCGCCCCTGAATGGGATGCACATCAGCATTCCCCTCGTCTATATACAATTATAATATAGCATCATCCTGAATGTCTTATAGCTGCAAATGAAGTAACAAATATATCGATTTACTTCCGTTGACACATGTAGTGGTCCTACAATGTCCACTCCCATTCTTTCAAAAGGGTATGCTACTTATGTAAACTCTACTTACTTGTCCCGTGTAAGTCCACGCATAGTTTTTCGATTGTCACTATCGCATTGATGTATTTACGTCCTCCCGACGAGTAGGCCACTAGTAGCGCTCGGCAACGCGTTAGTTTTGTCATTCTTCGTCCTGAAGGTCCTGCGAATAAAAAATCATCGATTTTACGTAAGATATCTTCGATCCTATTTTTATGAACTACTATTCTAGGTCCTTGGAGTGTATCCATGTTGAAAATTCTATTTACTTATGATGATTTGGTTTGATCCTTCCATTCCTGGCAAAATGTATCACTCTCTTAGTCAATTATCAAATAATGATCTTCTGTGTTCAAGGTAGCTAATCTTACCTTTCTCGACATAGCGTCAACATTTCCATGTGCTATACTTGGACTATGATCGACTGTATACTTATATCCACTTAAGCACAGAGTATATCTCAAGAGTCGACTGCTTGGATTTTTAAGGTGATTCGACCAGCAAGCTTCTCCTAGAATGGACTGGCTATAACATTTTGACAGGGAATTTTTAACATGATTGAAGGGGGGTGTTGTGTTTTGAAGAGGGGGATGGGCAGGTGGAGTGGGAAAGTAAGCTGGGATTGCCAGCTCTTTGTTCACAACAGTATTGTCATAGCACTACCTCTTTTTTTTTTCGCTAATTTAGAACATGAATGGTCACTGCATGGCTCACCCGGGAGTTGTGGTCTTGAGTTTGAATCCCAGCTACTAAGATTAAAAGAATATTAATATTTTAAAATAATGAACTTAATACACGTGTCGCAAAGTATTTATTGTACTGAATATTATTAGGCCTGTATTTACAAAATGTGTTCTTAGAAGAAGAAGAAATATATTACTAGGCAATTTAATGAAATAATTTGAGTGGTGAAAGTTTAAGGGTTCTTTTGTTATTCTTTTAGCACCGAGTCGTACTAACCGTTCGCGGTATACTCATATGTACTAATTACGGTAATTAGTTAGGGATTAAGAGAGCTGAATTTAGAGGAAGTGCACTCGCATTTGCGTAGAGAGAGTGTGGGAAACAATTTATAATAAAACTTCCCTCTGTATATCTGACGTAGATCGAACCCCGATCTCCCTGTCTTTAACGCTCTAGTCTACGACGAGAATGACGCATTAGATGTCATGCTAGCACCGGAGCAGGTTTTAGAGTTCTTTATTTGTAGTAAAAAAAGTAATACTTTTCGTTGTTGTTATTATTATAATAGTTAATAGAGCTCATGATGGGCAGCTTACAAACCGGCCGGAAAGCTGTAAAAATGTTGGATTGCCACGTAGGTCAAATGACCTACAAGATTAGGACCAACTGGTCGACAAGCTTATGCATAAGAAGGCAAAGTGATCGATAGCCTACTGGTTGACCAAATAAATAAAAATATTTCAAAGCTTGAGTGTGTCAAGTGATCGACATGTTTAGGACCATGTGATAAGCTATACAACTGTTTGACATGAGAGGACCTGCTGGCATACAAAAGTCGAGATGGATTCAATGAAACAATTGACCGACAAGTCAATACATTGCAAATAACGTGTTCCACAACAAAATCGTAAACGGAAAATAGCAAGTAGTCTATGAAAACTTATTTTTTAACCAAATTTATAGCTCTAATAAATACCCACATTTGTGGTCACAAGGTCCAATGCGTCATTCGCATTCCTTATTCTGCGTATAGCTCAAACGGGGAGTGAAAAGCTAAGGAAAAAAATACCATTTTTTTTAGCCCCACGTCTTACTACCCGTTCGGGTATATACTAATTTTGTGGATTAAAATCATCATTAGTAAGGTATCAATTTTCTAAGTTGGTCTTTTTGGGTTAACCAGGTGTCTGTCGATAATTTTGTCCGCATATGCATGAGTTCAACCAGTTGGTACAAGTCATGATTTACTTGTGTAACCAGGCCCCGGGACATCAAACAATGGAGTATTATTAACCACTGGTAGAAAGGGCCCGGGATATAAAACAATAGAATATTATGAATCATTGGTAACAAGGCTCCGGGACATCAAACAATGGAGTATTATAAACCACTGGTAACCAGGCCCCGGGATATAAAACAATAGAATATTATGAACCATTGGTAACAAGGCTCCAGGACATCAAACAATGGAGTATTATAAACCAGTGGTAGCAAGGGCCCGGGATATAAAACAATAGAATATTATGAACCATTGGTAACAATGGCCCGGGATATAAAACAATAGAATATTATGAACCATTGGTAACAAGGCTCCGGGACATCAAATGATGGAGTATTATAAACCACTGGTAACCAGGCCCCGGAACAACAAACAACAGTGGGTTCCGAGTTGAAGCTGTAATTCAAACTAAGATTCTTAGTGGATAAGTTGAATGTATGTTTTAGACTGATTTTAATAGGAAGATCATTATTAGACAACTAGAAATGGATTCACTAATTCATACGTCAAATCATGTGATATAGAGCTGTACCTTTGATAAAGGCTTATACTATAATATTTACATAAGTTATAGTCTGCACTGGCTAAACTGACTACACTTTTATATCGTCAGTGCGCGTGGATATGAGATCATGAGCGAGGGACGAATCCTGGATAGCTCAGTGCTAGAACATTGACGCGCTAAGATCCCGAGTTCAATTTTATTCTATCTGAAGTGTTTTTTTTTTCAACATAACCCTCTAACTACCAGAGGGCTAGAACAAATTCTAAATATTAAACAACTCTAGAAGCTATCTGAAGTTTTTTTGGGAACAACTACCGAAGACTAGGAAAATTTCTAAATGCTAAACACCTTTGGAAGCTATCTGAAGTTTTTTCTTTGCAACATAACATCGCTACTGCCGAAGGCTAGGAAAAATTATAAGTACCAAACACCTCTAGAATCCATCTGAAGGTGTTTTTTTTTTTGCGACATAACCCCATAGCTGCCGAAGGCTAGGAAATATTCTGAATATTAAACACCTCTAGTAGCTATCAGAAGTGTTTTTTTTGGCAACATAACCCCCTAATTGCTGAAGGCTAGGAAAAATTCTAAATATTAAACACCTCTAGTAGCTCTCCGAAGTGCTTTTTATGGTTGCACAGCTCCCTAATTTGTACTTGTATCTTAATTTTGTATATTGTTTGCATCATAAATAAAGTCATGTATAGTTTGTTCATAAATTTTTGTGGAGGGTTTGAAACCCCACCTCCCCCCATATGCGGCCTTGTATGTACCTGAAAACATGGTGGATCAATGATTTCGTTATTTTAAGTTTATAACGATTCGTGTTCGATTTCGCCTTTTTGTTTCGTTTTCTTGGTTTTTATGCACATTTAATTTTTAAGGTTGAACTTAGCCATGTTCAATAAACACGCCAAATTATGTTTTTTTTTAGAAAATGTCAAAAGAATGCAGAGTACTCATATGACATTAGATATATTTTCAAAACTTTTAAGATCTTTTTAATGTTAAATTTATAGCCAGTAATAAAAGGGAAACTCAGTTTTATACATTCATGAAGTTAATTGTAATATTCAGATAAACTATAGGTCTAAAATCAATACGCATTTTGATGTACCAAGAGATGAGCTCCTTTTGACATTTTGAGTTGAAGAATAAAACTAAGTGCCAAATTACTAGGAAGGAAAAAGAGACAAAATAAATGTAACAACTCGTCACTAAAGTAGTAAGACGCAGTGCTATATATACATATAATGCACTTAAAAGTGTGTCATTATTCGGAGACCGGGGTAGCCCGGTCCTTCCTTGGTCGGCTAGTCTGTGTTATCGGTAGGTACAGTCAAACCAAGAAGTTTCATGAAATGGACATAACAAATTTACGTTTGCATTGATCAACGCGGTGTAAATAATAAAATAAAAGAGTAGAGTTGGACTAATAAACCAAACAAATTTGAAATAATGACATTATGTACTACAAAATGATATAAAATCGAAGTATCGGGGTATGAACGAAAAGTACTTGTATAAGATCAAAAATTATGTAATTTTACAACTATTAAATAGCTTATAAATTAAAAACTAATTTGATTTAAAATATTGTAAGTACTTCATTTCATACACTTAATATGCAAGTCTAGCTAGAATAAATTTAATCCCCATACATTAACTACTTTACCTTAAAATAAGTACGCAAAATGGATAAAATAGTAAGTTTGACTACTTATAACTCGCTAACGGTAATGAATTGAAATAAATGAATCAATATTTAGAGCTTATATTTATACACTTATTAAAATAATGCAATAAAATTTTGATGGTCGGATGACCTTAAGACTAAATAGCCATTTTAATGTGGCTTGATCCATAATTACCAGAAAAGAACGCTCATAAAGATGTATACATATCTGATCACTTGCTTACTTATATATTTAGAAATAAGTGGGGTCATTACTGTTTTAACCACAGTTCTAATGAAGTAAAAGTCTTCTGCCACCATCCCAAGCAAAATGTTTATAAAATAACTTTAAAATTAATGTTACTGTTAACATTTTGTTTGCGTTTAGGTATATAAAAAATATCCTTCTAATCATCAAGATCATTTTTTGTATTTTTATTAATATGTTTAACTTGGCATACACTTTTATTGGATAGTACGTCTCAAATTATGTTTACATTTCCATTGTGTAGCTTGATATCGTATAATTATTATTTTTAAGCTATCTTATTTTTATTTATACAAGAAATACTCGCTATTTCCTTGATTGGAATAAAGTGTTGGCTATCCCATTTTTAGTTTTATAATTTTAAACCCTTAATAGGCCAAACACTTGCCCTAAAGCATACCAGTCATAACGTCACTCTAGCTCTCTGCAGAAATAAAGTAATCTATGTAGAGTACCAATATACACGACATGAACAAGCGCCTCCTTAAAGGAAGTCCAAGAGGAAATAATGAATGTAGACACATGTCTGCAACAAGAAGGTGGTAGAATGGGTACGGTGTACCCACTAGGATTTTTATTTATGGTTACATCGTGACATTTGTAGCCACCCAAATTATTAGATAAAATCACTGCCTGTAGCCTAATAATGAAGTAGTTTATAAAAGTTTTATGTATATCTAGGTTTTGTCTAAAATTATATTGTGAACTGTGTAAAGCAATAATTGTAATTACAAGATATTTCCTCCACCTACCATGAAAACATCCTCTAATTAGCGTCTATAGGCATCCAATGATCAAAGATTTGCTGGAGATAAAAGGGTGAACCCCCTACTTTTCTTAAAAAACTTCGACACACATTCAAATATTAACTACAACTGTCGTTGCCTGGTTGATGATCAGTCTGTAAAAATATTCCAGGTGCGGAGACCCTGCACTACACAGGGGAGATAGCCCCCCCCCCTCCCCCCCCCCAAACTTCTCAAAAGTCTAGTGATACTCGAATCTCATTAGAGTCAGAGTGTTGTGAGCAATTGCTAAGAATTAGAGAGGTTAGAGGTCAATGGGAGGACTGCTGAATGTAAGGACACTGGCAGTAGTGGGAACTTTTCTTAAATAACTCTAACTATACTTATTCAACTACATCACACCGTATATTCTAAGTAGTTTCTACTCAATAAACAACTATAAGTGAACCCACACAATAATTATTTGACGCTACCTAACCCAACCCACAATGTGCCATCCTGACATATTTGTCCACGGGGTGGGGTGGGGAAGTAATTGCTAGAAGTGGATAGCTCTAATTGGACTTATTTTCACCATTTACAATAATTATAATCAATACTACAATTTGTGATAAGAGACAAACCAAGAAAGTAGTATTTATAACTTAATGTTGTAATCCTCTTCTTTCCCTAGGCTAGTATTTTATTGGATTCATAGCAACCTACAGCCGAAATTATGTTTACTAAACTTTAAACAACAAAAAGGGATTAAATGTATAAAAAAATCCTTGACATTTGTTGTTTGGGGAGCTCCTTACCAGCATCGGAGTCACTGCCTATGAGGATTCGGGGACGTGTCCCCCCCCCCTCCCCGCCCCCTCAATATTTTGTCAAATGGGGAACCAAGGGATGGGCTACATTGACTTCAAGATCAGGTTGCTCGCTTGTACTATGTTAGGGTAGCTTTAGGACGTAAGAAAAATGAAAAAGAAAATTAGAAGTCTCTTGGGAAATGTTGAAAACAATGATCGCATTTTACTAGTGTCTTCAGCAGTAAGTTGAGAAGCAGAGAGAAGCTTCAGTGCTCTGTGAAAATTGAAGTCATACATGTGGTCGGTCATCAATGACACAGAAATGGCTTATTCAAGTAGCATTGTGCTTTTTCCACCAAAACATACTTAATACTGTTGACCTGGACAAAGTGGCGAAGATTTTCATATCAAACAGGGACGGGATGAAGAGAGTTTTTGGGTGAGTTTGTGATTAAATGGAAACTATAGACTTATTATGTTCCTGCTTCTAAATTAAGACAGGCTAGAGCAAGTATTCATCACATAAACTAGGCTACATATTAAATGTCATTAAAGTATTGGTGAAAAAATACACTCTAACTAAATAAATTGTTTGCACTCGCCTTTCAAAGAGTTCAATAATCAAAAGGTGGTGACGTCAGTGCCACGAGTCCCCACAAGTAAACCCCTCTCCTCTAAAATATATTTCTGAATACGGCCCTGAGATTAATTATCTATGAATTGTATTAACTTGTTTTGGTTAGGTAAGGTATGACGCACTTTAAATCGTGGAGATGATCTCCTGTTTCCGAGAATGGCGTTCACAGCTGGCATACCCTAATAATAGTGTCTAGTCTCCGGAGTACCTGAGTGGTATGGAGCAAATTAGGAATGCTCCAACTACGCTTAGTAAGTAAGAGCTATAATAGCCCATATTTTGACATACTAAGGTCGAGAAGCAATGACAATATAAGGTAGACAAATCCCCCTTAACTTAGTTTCTGAACATAAAAATGCAAGACAATAAATATTAGAGTCCAGCTATCAATAATAGTTATATAGGGATCATCCCCACGTTTCCAAGCCATGAAAGTGGTCAAATCCACCTACAAAAACAATTATAGAACAATTCAACAATAAAACAAACTAAGTTAGCTCGTCCCCAACCGCCACAGGAAATGAGACTAAGCATTTGAACAATCACTTCAATAAAGCCAGATTCTAGAAAATAGACCTAGGTGATTTGGTGGTCAAGGGGTAAGGTGTCAGACCTGCTGGGGCCCGGAGTTCAATCCTCGGTCCCGGCACAGATTTGTCTGTTTGTCAAATCATTCCTTCATCTCTAACAAGACGTGTATTAATCACAACTTGTGAATGTGGGGAATATCAGGCCTCCACCGTGGTTTGGATTCCACGTTAAACTGTAGGTCCTCTATTTCATCTTACAATCACCCTACCATTACACATTAGCGTAAGTGCGTATAACACGAACGGGTAGTAAGACGCGGTGCTAATAGTAACAATAATAAAATAGACCTACAGCCTCTTAGGAACACCATAAAGTTAGTACATTACTCCTGTCAGAGATCATTGCACACTGAACTCATAATTTTTATGTAACAAATGATGGCTAATACATGACCTTGTACAAGTTATTTAGCTATGCTGCCAATACAAATATAATAGCCAAGTAAAATAACATCCCTGCAAATTGAGGCAATACCCTAAGTCCAGTGAGTAAGCTACTCCTAAAAGGATTATCAGTTTAAATGATTTAGTTACTTTAAACAAATCGATGGACAACGTTCCGTCCATCAAACTAAACACAAGCATAACAAAAACCTAACACATCTAAAATGAATCAAAATTTACCTCCCTAAAGGTTTTTCTCCACCTGGTTGACGATATCACCAGTACCGCTATAGACATATGCAAAGAATTGAGTAGCAGGATATGGTATTTCGAACGTGAGTTGCAGTGTGTCCTCTTAGGACGGTGATTGAATAATAAGTTCCATTTTGTGGCTTTAGCACCCAAATTTATATGATAGAAATAGCGGGTGAAGGGGAGGGGGTTAGGGAGAAATCTTGTTATCGTCTGCGTCATTTCCGTCTAGTAGAGTGGAGGGAGATGAACACGTGAGGGTTGCTTCTCTCATCTAGAAGAGTTGACAGATCACATAAGTTGCCCCCCCCCCCACCCCATCAAAATTAAAATTTAAACGTACCACCGTTTTGCACCTATTTTGCACCGTTTTGCACCCTAACCCAAGAGGTGGTACGACTGTTTATGTTAAGTGGGGGCCAAGTTAAGGGTAGCCCCCCCACTATCAAAATGTTGGATTTTTTTCATGCCATCTTAAAAGTCCTGTTTTGCACCCAAGTATGGCGTATTGCACCTGAATAGTTTTGCAAGAAAAAAAATATTTAAAACAGAAAAAGGTGGGAGGGCCAAGTTAAGTGTAGCCCCCAACTCAATAATTGGGTGTTTTTTTAATGCCAAGACAAAAGTCCTGTTTTGCACCCTAAAAGATTAGCGAGAAAAAAATATTTAAGATACAAAAAAATCAAGTCGTTGGACTCTCCTAGCGGGGGAGCAACTGGCTTGCCGTGGGAATTTTTGATATAGTATTGCCTTGTTTTTTTAGTTATTAATTGGCACCCCATATAGCTCAAAAACATATGTTACAACTTCCGAAAATCATGCGGGGAGAGGGGATGGGGGCTGGGATGTATGGCGCAGGGGGAGGGGAAATATCATGTTACTTGTTACAACATTATTGACTGTAACTTCCATAGATTTTATGATATAAAAGTCCACAGTAACTAAAATTAAAGCTAATAAATTTATCTACAATTTGGCCGACAGCATGTAATTAACTTATTATCTCCAGAAATATTAATAGACGATAAACATTTTAACTTTTTTTTCTATTAGTTTTGGTGGTAGTAAGCAAATTAATGTTTTTAGATTTACTAATGGTAACAACTATAATAGTGTGTTTAACTTAACTCTCTTTAGTTCGAGATATTTACGGCCTCCCTATCACAAACATTAAGGGGCCCAGAGGTGGCTTTCTATCCAGCAGCTATGAAAACATTAGATTAATATTCCCTCAGCAGATGTGCAAATTAATGTAATAACTTAACTTGTTCAATGTCATTATTGGCTTCGAAAAATGTTATTCTTTAAAAAATAATTGTATTTAACTCTAAATAAAAGCATTAGGAAAAATCTTTTACATTCAAGGCTTACAATAAATTAAGTGGTCTTACAAAAACTTTGTTTTGAAAAGTAAAAAATTATAAGTTGAAATATTTACTGAACCATATTTCTTATAGTAATTCACGAAAATATAGTGAATTTGCTCATACATTTGTTATTCAGTGTAGATAGAAAAAATACACAGTAAAAATAATAGAAAATTATTACTGTACGTTAGAATATTGTTTGTAAATGCTGTGTTATAAATCTAAGTCGTCACAATCACAACAGGAGCACAATTTGGAGAGAAAGTTGGTTTTTCAAGAGCATTTTATGAGCTCTAATATTTCTGAAGGTGCTGGTGTCATTTCTGTAATTTTCGGGACATAATAACCATTACTAGCTTCCCAGCTATAGCCCGGTTTAGGAGATGGTACATTTGGATGAGCAGTAAAAACATTGTTCCAAATTATGCACTGAAAAAATAGCCCTCAATATAGAGAATTTTAGAGCTGACAACTTTGGTGGCATCTTTTCGGATTCCACTTTTTTTAAATATACCACCTTGCTTCTTCCACTGTCGATGCTGTAGATCAAGGGATATAAAGTTTGCAGACTAATTTTTCTATTCTCTCTTCAACACGATCCCAAATTTCCTTTTTCTGAAGTTATTGTGGTAACACAGCCAGTGAAGGCATGAAACCCTGGCAAAGCATTGGCTTTTTGTGGACCCATTACTAGATAATTAATACTTGCTAATTGAAGTAGAACAATTAACAATGTTGGCTATCCTGTTGGTGGTGCAGGTATCAATGAGGTAACATGATCTGCAGTTATTGTCAAAGCTGTGGTTATATGAGAAATGAAGGTGGCCCATGTTGGAATAATTGAATTTCCACTCATGTGTTAACTTACACATTGTGTGCCATATTGCAGGGAAGCACCTCTGATTTTGTGGATGTCTTCCCTATAAGTCATACCTTCATGTCGGTAATATCAGAGTGGCTTACAGAAGCTGGGCTGAGGTCAGGATAAGTTTTGAATTTTAGAATCTGTTTGGATGGAATAAAACAATCTTTAATAACAGTTGAACAGTCAGGGAGGTATATAGCACAATTTCCAGACGTTTTCCACAGTTGAACTTGTGTACTGTCATCTGCTTCTTTTCGCTGATAAATGGCCAGCGCTGTGGCATATGTAATCTTTTTTTTCATTAGAGGTATCTTCCATACAATCTACAATGTCTGCTGCGAAAAATATATATCAGCTCTTGACCATATTTGCAGATAAATACGCTCCATTACTCTTCCAGACATCATCCATATCACACACTGCGATTTGAGGCTTATACCTGAGAAGACAGTTATACTTGATCGAGAAGCCCAATCCATGAAGCAGATTGATAATACTTTTGTTTCTAGTGGCTTGATAAATTGCCATTCCTATGGCAACTTTTTGAGGCTAACATTTATTGGCTGCATATTGTCAGTACATGAACAGTACACTTGTCTCTCATTGTATGTCATAGCCATAACAGTTTGTGAGATAGTCATGGCTGCTTTATTAACAGTGGTTGGTTTTCTTTCTGACGAAATTATTTCTTCTCGCCCACTAACAAGCCATCTAAAGCAGTGGTTCCCCAAGGTTACTATATAGAGGTTGCCTCGTTCCCGTAAGCACTGTGTGGACACCACATCTCGCTGCTGTGACGTCACGTGTAGCCCGGCGCTTAGACAAGCCACTAACAGCATCTACTATTCTTACTTATTTACTGCCTGTAATTAATTTGTTATTATATAATAATATACGTACTTCTACACACAGCTTTCCTAGTGCGCTTTTCTGTTTTCGTAAATTTTGTATTTTGTTCACATTATTATTAAATACGATGAAATATAGAATGTTCATTTTTACTTATAGATCAAAGTTTTACGCCAATTTATATTGCTCTCAGAGTAACGTTAGTATCTATCGCATAGCGAGTTTGAAAAAATTAAGATAATTGACAAAGATAATTTAAAACTGAATTAATCTTATTTATAAATATTCCAAACAAAATGGCTTCTCTCAATATTTCGATAAACTGACTTTAAGGGCTCCGGTCTTATGCGTAATTTTTTTTATCATATCTCCGGAACTATTTGAGATTTTAAATTATTTATCATTACAAATATGTAGATTTATTTATATTACAAATATTTTATTTAAAGTATAATTTTATAAAACCAATAACTTTCAAGCTATACGTAAATATTTATATTTTTTTAACTTTTCAAAATCAAAAGGTAAAGTATTGCGACCTTAAAAAAACTAACCTGAAATGTTGATGGATGTTTAAACTTAAAATTAAGAGTAATTTAATAAAGGACAAAAAAAGAGAGAAAAAACGATTTTGATTAAAGTTCGTATCTAGGCTTTGATTAAGATTATAAATAAACGGGATATTTTCATTTTCCCATGAAAAGGACTTTTAAGGTACTTTACAGAAGCTGAAATTTCTGTATCCCCGCAAGTATTTGAGATACTAAATAACTTTTCATTGCAAAATTGTAGTACTATTAAAAATAAAAAACTTTTATATGAAATATATTTTTATAAATCCGACAGTTTCTGAGATATTAGCAAATATATTAATACAATTTTGTGAGCTCTAGTTGTAAAGAGATACTACTTAAGTTATATCGCAATAATGCTCCAATACCATAGAGTAATTAAATATAAGTAACTTTCTCAAAATGTTTGTTATTTTTTCTTTAACCTCTTAGGAGAAATGTTTGTCAATCATGATCTTTCTCTATTTTGGACTCAATAGTCAATATTTACATTTTTTATTGGTCAAATTTATAAATGAGGAATTTAATATCAATGCGATGGGATGAAGATTTGCAACACCTAATAAAATATCGAAAATTTTAACCGGAAGTCGAAATTTTAATACAAAGTTTTGACCCTTGTGGACCCAATATTGATCTTTTTTATCGGTCCAAATATACAAATGAGGACATTAGTTCTTTAAAAATAAAACTATAACATTTAAAACCGGGACTCAAAAAATGTTTTAAATGGGTATAGGGCAATATATTCTTGGGTTTGCTAGTGTATATTATTTCGTTTCCTATGTATTACGAGTTTTGAGTTCCGTACCATTTATTTAAACAATGTATTGGAGGTGTTTACAGTGTTTTTTTTTAAATATATTGTTGTAGTTGTTGAACAATGATGTTCATTACTTTTTGTAAAATTTCTGGTATAAAACCTTCCATTTCCTCTCTATTTATAACCTCAGATTTTACAGTCATTGTGATGCGCCATGAGTACTCTCTTTCTTTAAGTTATCCCCACAAAATAAAGTCAGAATATGACAGCTCCAGGAATATCGCAGGCCATTGCACATTACCAATCCAAGAGATCAAGCGACCCACAAACATTTCACGTAGAACTGCTATGCTTTGTCTTGCAATATATACCATGGCACCGTCTTGTTGAATTCTCATATTGTTCAAGTTGAGGCTGAAAGAAAGTTTTGTTTCACACCAGCAATTTTAAAAAAAGTAATGAACAGTTTTGTTCAACTACTACAACAGTGTATAGAGAAAAAGTAGATACCTTGAAGAGATTATTTTTAAAACAAATTGAATATCCATTTTCATAATCCAAGACTGAGATATATTTAATATGGTTAGTAAATAAATGGTTTGAGTTTTCAAAAGAAAGTTATTTTATTTCCAAACTAGATACCTTCCCGCGCCCTACCATGTATAGTTCGTAATATTTATATATTTCATTAAAACCATTCGAAAAATAATAAAACTCATGCCATAGAAAAATACACACTCGCTGGTGCACACACGTATACGACTCAAATACGAATTAATAACCAAACATTAACTATATAATATTTGTGAAAATTACTGATAATTAAGAGACTATTTCATGAAAACACCGAACATCACGCATATAAACTGGCAGTACAATACACAATAAATAGACTACCTACCATGCGGACTGTAGCGGCAAACGGGCTACGAGTGACGTAGTGCGCAAATCGATGCGCGAGCGAACGAGGCAACCTCTATATAGTAACCTTGGTGGTTCCCAACTTTTTGTGGCCCATCTCCCCTTTCTGGAGGTTGACTAAAACCTATCGCCCCCTTTTCATTTTCATTGTATGCCTAATTTTAATTTAAAGTAAAGTGTAAATAATAAAGCGGTTTTATTATTTTAAAATTTTTATTACCGTATATAAAAACAACCAAAGCAGTATTATCCGGTCACTCTTAAATAAAATAGAAAAAAAAAATTAAAATGTACATTTTTTACAAATTTTTTTTTAAGAACAAAGAAGTGAAATAATTAACTAAGATCATTGACAGTCATTTAAAAAACGAGTACATGTTTTCATTTTTAAATTGGAATTTGGAAGAATTAAGAAAGTTGACAGTTAAAATTTGAAAAAATAAATGAAAGTTTGAAAACTTTGTTATTGTTTTATTTTACCTTTTCAATGGCTGCCTTGTGCTTGGTAGATTTCAGTTAAAGCTTGAATATCCGGCTCTATGTTCGTCAAGTTCAGGCGCAAGTCTCCTTTGAGGCAAATGTCCAACTTATTTCTCTGTTTTGTGAGGAGCTGGACAACAGAACTAAATCCTTTTTCAACTAAATATGCTGATGGGAACGAGATGAGAAGTGGTTCAGTTTTTCCCCACAGTTGTGGATAAGTGTCGATAAGCTTCGCCCATACTAACTCGTAACTTCTCTGCTTGAAAATGATTTTCACCTCACAGTCATACTTCAGATCTAGAAACTCTGTCTGCAAAGAGTTATCAAGCTTATCCACAGCTTCAAATGAGAATGGATCTAGAATCCAATCCGGAATTTGTAACTTGGTCAAATCTTCAAATCTTGATTCCATGTCAGTTTTTATCTGGTCAAGGTGATCAGTAAAAATTAGGATTTTTTCTTCTGGGAGTTCAGGAGTCTCGTTATCTGACACTGAACACTTTTTAAGGGTCGGAAACTGAATCAGCTCTTTGCAGCCAATATTTACCTTGTGAATATCATACTTGGCGATGAATGATGAAATAATTCCTTTGGCTTTGATAAGGTTCATCTTGTTTCCTTGAAGCCTTATATTGACTTTGTTCATTTTTTCAAAAATATCTATAAAGTATGCAAGTTACAACTTGCGTTGCTTCAAATTCTTACTTAAATCAGGATCAGACGTGTCGAGAATCTCAGTAACTGTGTCAAATAATTCGAAGAAATGGCACAAACAGTTTCCTTTGGAAAGCCACCTCACGGCCTATCTAGAAACAAGCGTTCGAATTCCTCATCATTTTCATGGCAAAGTTGTTTGAACAGATGGTCATTGAGGGAATTAGCTTTGATCTTGTTGACACCAGTAATAACCAATTGCAGGGTTTCATGCAGGACACCAACCAATTTTTTTCGCAGCTAAGTGTTGACGATGAATGACACAGTGAATAGTGATGACCTCTGGCACTTCTTTCTTAAGGTGGGATAGAAACCTAGCATGACGACCTGACATGGCAGGAGCACCGTCTGTTGCACAAGTGCTCACGTTTGTTAGGGGAATCTCTTTTTTCTCAAAATAATCTTGCACCACTTTAAAAATCAACGATCCCTTCGTATCAGTGATCAAAGTTCTAGCAAACCACATTTCCTTGGTAATTTCTTTTTGTTCATTGATAAACCTCACATAAGCTAATAAAATTGCTTTGTTATCAATCACAGTTGATTCATCAATCTGCAATCCAAATTTACTTTTTTTCAACAAATTGATGAGTTTGGATTCAACGTCCGTGGCCATTTTGTCAATTCAACTGGAAACAGTATTGTTGCTCAAAGGAACCAATTGACTTATCTTATTACTAGGGCCCTCTCCTAGTATGATATCAATAATTTTTTTGGTAGCCGCCAGCCGGTAAAACAAGAGTTTTGCCAACTGTGTGAGGTTTACCACATTTAGCGATCAATAAAGACACCTCGTAAGAAGCAAGAAGACCTTTGTCAAGATCGGTTGCTCGTTTTTTAAATAATTCACTCACATTATGCCATTTATCAGCTTTAGCTTTGAGGTTTTAAAAATAACTAAGTTCTTTACTCACTTTATCACTGTGTACTCTTGATAAATGATCTTTCATTTGCGAAGGCTTCATGGCTTCATTACTAGTAAATGTTTTATCATACAGAAGACAATGTGGAAATTGCACATTTTGTGGTGACGCGATAAAACCGAATTTTAAATACTCAGATGAGTATTGACGACACTTCTTCTTTTTTTAATCCATTGTGCATGAACTCCTATACTTCAAAACAAACGCACAAAAACAGAAAATACATGCACAAAAACTGATGGTGAGGCACACAAAGGCTAGTGAAGACTGAAGACGAATGTAGGTCAATGGCAAGTGTGTTGTGATGGAAGGAGGGGGAGGGGGTTGAGTCACCAGTCAGCTGCGCTGAGCAACAACAGATGGGCACTGTGGAGAGGGGTGAGTGCTGTGAACTCGCCGGCTGAGAATAGCCAGTGACTCGTGCTACCAGGCAACTTCTACTGTAGAGTACTATTTTAATTTTTCCTCCTTTGAATACTCATCACCCCCACTTATTTATCGCCCCCTGATAATCCAAATTGCCCACTTGGGGGCGATCGCCCCAGGTTGGGAACCACTGATCTAAAGAATGCATACACTTTACGTGGAATGAAGTACTTAGGCGTGTGCCTTTTTCCTTTGAACTTCCATTGTTGAGCGTAATTTATCCACTTTCAGAATAAAAGAGCTGCATAATCAAGAAGCCGTGTGTTCACATCCGTATCATTACCACAATGATATTTAGCATAGATAGAAACATTTTTTTCTAAATAAGCTATTTCTGGTTAGTTTCTTCGAGCTGGTCAGTAGAATTCAACATCACCAATGCTGTCAATGAGTATTTGCTTTATTTGTTTCAGAGATATCCTAGGATAAACCATGTTGTTCATTGCCCGTATGTTTTCATAAGGGGTTTGGATGACAGACATATTTATAGCCCACTTTTGTAGACATTCAAGAATGATACTGATAAATTCAATTTATGCTGCAGCTTATGTTGTAGAGTCTTTACACGTAGTGTTCGTAGCCTGCCTTAGCATATTACTTACATATTAGTAATATGCTTTCAAGTATATGAGGGCACGAAGGGGTAATGTGTATGTGTGTGTGTTCCCCCTCCCCTGAACCCTCTCCCGCCCCTCCCGCGGCGTGGACTCCAGGCGCGCACTATCTCTCTCTCTCTCCTCCTCCTCTCTCCTCCTCCTCCTCTCTCCTCCTCTCTCTCTCTCTCTCTCTCTCAGAGTGAGAGGTAGGGTTTTTTGGTATAGCCCCCTTCCCTCGAACAGTTTTTTTCAGAGCTGTCTGGAAACATACATATCTTCCTTATTATAAATGATCTTTTTGCTCTGAATGAAACATACATATCCCTCTTATTATAAAAGACCATAACCTTAAATGGATACTCTTTTATTTCTATGTAATATGATCAAGGACTTAAATAAATAGTACAACTTTTTTATTTAGCGAGTATATTCTTAAGATTGTGATGATACACACATACACATATACTTATATATAAATTCTTTCTCTCTCTCGGAAAAAAAATATAATCTTTCACTCGATGCATACAAAAAATCTCTTTCTCTAAAGTCTTGTCTAACATGTACATACATCATAGAACACGTACTCGCGAACGCTTCACCAATTGAACAGCTCGTACTCGCCTTCACCTAGATATATCAGTCCTCTCTGTGAAGCGTTAAAGCGACTCCTGTAACGAGCACCAAAGTTTTTACCCGGAAGATGTACTCTGCCCACATAGTCTAGCGTTATGATGTTAGGTTCGTCTTCATCCTCGCTGACCTCTTCGTCTCCTTCTAGACGACGGACGTTGTACGTTCGATACTTTTCAAGTTCGGATATGCTCTTAACCCGATCGAGTTCCTCACGCTCGATTCGATCCAACTCGACGCACAAAGCGTTTTCCTCCTCGTCCCCGGGGAAAGCTGTAGAACTGCGTTCGCCGGACCAACTCGATTCCCGGAGAATTTTAGGGTCGTCCCCTTCCTTGAGATTGTAGACCGGGCAAGCGGTAGAACAGCGTTCGACAGACTGACTCGATTCCCACATTCCGGGATTATGGCATCCGAGCCAGTGCACGGAAGAATCGCAGCACTCGCTGTAACCTTTGTCGACCCTCGCGATGTGGTATTCTAAACCGCCGTTCGAGATCTTAATATCGCTCATGTCCTCCAGACGGTAACCCAACTGCCTAAACATGTTGAATGAGATACGTCTCCCTACCTCGCAGCCGCTTTATACGCTCGGGATGGAGGGGGACGCGCCCTCTCCTCCTTCTACACTATATCCTTCGCTTCGATCCACGAATTGTGAGACGAGTCGAACCCTAACCATTTGACGTATACTCTATTTCCAGAACGTTTGACTATCTTCTCTACAAGGTAAACATCCGGATACGAAGTCTTTCTAAGCTCCTTACCGTAGAAACCTCCCGTGATAGGATTACCTTTCATATCTTCGAGTAGGAAGGTCCTGGGATTATTCTTGACGACGTTACGTATTTTAAACAGTTTGGTCGACCAGTTCACGGTATAACCCTTTTCGAAAACGTCCTTATACTTGCTGATACGAACTATGTCGCCCACTTTAAAAATGTTCGGTGTGGAATCTAAGATCTTGAAACGTTTATAGACGGTATGCAAAAGTCTATCGTCCTTGACGTCTATAGGTCTCATCTTTATGGTCGAATGTACCGTACGGTTGTATTCGTCCAGTAAGGAATCGATTATATCGATCCATTGATAGGATCCTTTAGCCGTGAACCTCCTCCACATCATGTTCTTGAGAGTACGATTAAATCGTTACACGACCCTAGCCTTGACGTTGCTGTATGTCGAATAATGATTGATCCTCTTTCTCTTCATGAGCGTTTTGAATTCCACGTTGTAAAACTCTGTACCAATATCCGTTTGGAGATGACGTACGGGAGGTAAACCTTTGTCGGTCACCTTGTCGAGGAGGGAAGCCATTACGGCGCTGACATTCTTACCCGTCTTAGTCTTGACGGGTGCGGCCCAAGCCCTCTTGGAATACAGGTCAATGACGGTGAGAAGGTACTTGAAGCCCTTATTCGATCCTGAGTAGGGTATCATCTCCACCAGATCGGCTTGAAGGAGCTCGTTCAAGCCTCGTACGCTAACATATCTTCAAGGAAATCGTCGTCTTGCAGGACGATGAAGTTCGCGCTCAATTTCCCGCTTGACGCTGGACATGATTGGGATAAAATACCGAAGAGATGAACGTCTTTATACGATGATTCCGGCCTCGCGTGATTCCTCAATGATAGAAACGATCTCGTTCTCGTGAGTGGAATGACCGACCTCGGTAGATGCGTGCAAGAGTCGTAATCGATCGACCAATTCGTTAGGATCGTCCCAATAGGTATAATCGACCCTTCTTCCTGTCTCCATCTTGTATAAACCCTCACCCTTAAGCTCCTCCTCAAACATAGGTTTGATGATTAACGAATACTTTGATCCAGCTCGCATCTTGATACAAGCGTACGGCTCGTTTCTCAACCGATGCGCGTTCGTTTCTTCGAGCATAGATTTGTATACTTTCAGATCGTCCTTAGTATAATGCACAGGTGCTCTTCTGAAGAGTAATTCTTATAGTCCTCGAATATACGGCATCGTCTTATTGTTAAGGAGTATTGTACCGTCTCTCCCGTTGAATACGATACGGCTATCTCCGAGATTGGTAGAGTCACCTTCATGACGGACTCCGTAGGTCTTATCGGAATGCGCGTGAGATGAATAAAGATAAGTATCCAATAGATGGTTGTTTTGCTAACTCTCATGTAAGGCTTCTGCCTCCTCGGGTTTGGGTTCGGCGAGCGCCTTCGCCATCTTGTTTAGAGGATCCGTGATAGGTTTGAACGTTTCATTCGCGACGTGCTCTGACTCGAGTCGGGCATCACGTAGTTGCTTATACTTTCGTTTAATAATCTTACTGGTGACCTGGTGGTCTAGGGGTAAGGTGTCAGACTTCTATGCTGGCGGCCGGGGTTCAATCCTCGGTCCCGGCAATGATTTATCTGATTACCAAACCCTTCCTTCACCTCTGACAAGACATCTTGTGAATGTGAGGAATGCCAGGTCTCCACCGTGGTTTGGATTCCACGTTAAACTGTAAGTCCTTCATTTCATCTCACAATCACCCTACTATTACACATTAGCGTAAGTGCGTATAACCCGAACGGGTAGTAAGACGCGGTGCTAATATATAATAATAATAATCTTACTCGCTTTTATGATATCCTCAGTGACCTTCGCCGACATGATGTAAGGTGTGAATGTCTCTTACCGTGAAGAAACGGTTCATTATATCTAAACGTAAGTAAAACCTAATACTACGTGTAAAATCTGAGACGTCGTCGGGCGTTTTTCTATCATGAAAGATATAGAGTCGTCTTTGGACACCTCGAAAGGTGGATCGTCGATAATTTTAAGATTCAACAAGCAAATAATATCTTTCAAGTTCATGATCATCGTTGAAACGATGCCCGCTCTCTTTAACTTATAACCACGTTCACCTGTTAGAGTCAATTCGAAATATCTCGTATCTTTCCACATAGGTTTTGAATTCAAGTAGATGTAGATGAAACTACGATTGACCGTAGAGTCTACATAAGCTTTAGGCACCACGTCCGAAGGTAATGAGGGCATAACTATGTTCCGCAAAACTAGACCACCTGCATCGTAAAGCCGTTCGGTATCTGTCTCCTTTACGTATACTATACCTCTCGCTATCAAATCGTTGTAAATGGTTCGTTGTATCACGAAAGTTTCCTCTAGGCTTAGCAGCTTTGAACCTAAAGCGTCAAGCGTCGTTTTATTTTCATCGAGACGATCTTGAGTCAGTTTCCGCACCTCCTCCATCCCTTGACGACTACTCTTCTCAAAGTCGGCGTATTTTATTCGATCGTTCTCCAAATCCTCGATCAACGATTCCATCTGTCCTTTGATGACGTCCTTGGTGGTGTTGAGGGCGACTATCTGCTCGTTACTATGTCTCGCATCCATCCTATCGACGTAATACTTGTTACAGACATCCTTAGATGCGCTGGGCGCCTCCACGTTGGCGATCCTCTTCAATCTAGCGTCGTAATAGCCTTGAGAGTTTAGAGTCAGATTTCCTTCCGTCTTGACGAGAGATCTATATTTGTGCAGACTATGGCCGAATTTAGATATGGACGACATGATGTCTTATCACGTACTGAATATACGTGCTTGTCAATCGTGCAAGATAAAGGAATCGAACCCGTAGCAATATCGTCCTTTATCAATCTCATGATCTTTGCTCACCACCAGAAAATCGTACTTGTGTTTTTTCCAACACACTGAGCATACCTCCTTAATTTTTTGGAATGTCATATCTGCGTTCACGTGATCGTCGTAGACGTGTCTCAGATTCGTATCGTCCATCCTGAATAGGATGAGAAGATTTGCGTTATCTCTCAACATCTGTTTCGGAATGCGCGAGTACGTCTGACAGAGATAGAAACAGTCTATAGCCTTATGTCTACCCATACTGAAATAAGCCTGTATATTAAACTGTTTATCGCAAGCGACGTTGTCGAAAATGAATACAGAGTCGGGTTCGGCCTCGGACGGAGGGATAATTTCCGCGTTGTTGGAATACGGGAAATAGCCCATACCTTCGACGAGCGAGAGAACCTTTGATAAACGTTGATACTTGGGCTGGTACAACGATTTAGAGTAAACGTACACGTTCTTGAAGCGTAGACCGCTAGGTTCCTCCAACAGGCTGATCATGGCGTTGGTTTTACCGCAATTCGAAGGTTCGCAGATGATGCAGCGGATAGTATCAGGTAACAACGTACCGTGTCTCTGAGGTAAAGCTCCACCCTCATCATGATCGTTGTTGTGTACAGTTAAAGAATCTGTCTGTTTCTCGAGCCGCATGTTGACTACTTCATCTATATAATGCGCGCACCTATATAAATGCGAATCAGTACGTGTCATGAGTCGAAGAAGAGGGGGAGGATTGTTGGATAAGATAATCAATAATCTACCGTTTGAAGCGCATATACCTGGATACCAGTACTGCGGGCCGGGGACAAAGTTGGAAAAACGATTGAAACGAGGCGATCCCGGAATAAACGAGTTAGACCAGTACTGTAAAGAACACGATATCGCCTACTCCAAGGTGAAAGATCTTGCAGGACGTCATACTGCAGATCGTGAACTTATCGAGAAATCGTGGAAAAGATTACTCGCGCCTGACTCAAAGTTGAGTGAGAAAGCCGCCGCGTGGGGGTCACCAACGCAATGAAAGCTAAAGTCAAGATGGGTTCAGGTCTAAAGAAGAAGAAGAAAACTCAATATCGTCAACGGCGAGCTACTACTACTAGACGCCGTAAGAAGAAGGGAGGAATTCTACCTATACTACCTTTGAATGCAGCGCTTGGAGCCGTCGCCGGAGGAGCCGCAGGAATCACGAAGGCTGTACAAAGTGCGAAGGCGAATACGAAACAATTGAACGAGATTAAGAGACATAATCGTACGCTCGAAGCTATCGCCATGGGGAAAGGCATGTATCTACGACCTTACCCGAAAAGAAAATGACTACCTAAACGTGCCCTTACTGAAACGGATCTGCGCAAGTACGCCGCCGAGTGAAAAATCCCCTTCTTTAGAGGAGTATTTGCGAGAGACGCTTTACCTAGCGGTCCTCCTTGGAAGATAGAAAACGCCATCATCAATCTTGATGATGATAGCGGTAAGGGTACGCATTGGGTGGCGTATAAGAAAAACGGTGGATGGGCTGATTATTTCGATAGTTTCGGTGATCTAAGGCCGCCGCTCGAACTTGTCCGATATCTCGGAGGAATACCCATCACCTATAATCATACTCGGTATCAAGAGTACGGTACCGTTTTATGCGGTCATCTTTGTTTAGCTTTCCTTAAATACTCGCGTTGACGTTCGATATTAGTAAATATGTTTATGACGCTTACACTGACGGGTCAGAGTTTGAATCTGACAGAGAACTACTTTCCGCATATCCTGCTCGGAGAAGAGAATCGTGAAGATAAAAGGTTCATCGGACTGATCAATCGGGCCACGTTCAATTCCATACCGAACATTGACGAACGTAATAATAAATTTTATTGTGACGGTAAAGAGTATACAGTCCCTCCGGGCACCTATGAACTTGAGGCGTTGGATCGATTCTTGCGAAGGGAAGTCCCGAGTAACGTAAAGCTCTCGATTATCGGTGACCCTATCACTTTAAAGAGCTATATCACTTGCAATAAACCTATCGACTTTACCCGACCTGGCACGTTTGCATCCTTGCTAGGGTTCGACTCGGTCATACTTCCTGCGGGGAAGACGCACATATCTACCAATCCTGTGAATATTCTTCACGTGAACGTGATCCGCGTAGAATGTAGTCTCGCTAGCGGAGCTTACGTCAACGGAGAACCGAGTCATACCTTGCACGAGTTCAGCATGACCGTCCCGCCGGGCTATAAGATAGTGGAAGCGCCTAACAATATCATTTACCTTCCGGTAACGAATCGAGTAATAGAGTCTATCGCGGTACGGCTTGTTGACGAACGAGGCGATATCATCAACTTTAGAGACGAGACGATATCGCTACGTCTGCATCTGAAACGAGTCGGTGGAGATGGGACTTGTACTAGATAAAACAAGACGGCGAAGTCTTCCTCGAAACATTGAGAGAAGGACAGTGAAAGTGTTAACACCTGCAAATAAACTCTATTTAAGACGTCTAGGCTACTCGTTACGAAAATAATGGATGAAGCCGCAGATATTCTGAACATTGGGGAGTCTGGCTCTTTCGATACGGCCTTGAGCAGTTTCCAGTATCATTCCTACTCCTCGTATATTCCCGGCCCGTTAGCTAACGGGAACGAGCTTAGGATATCTATCCAACAAGAAGGGTTATGCACGTTACCTCACCGCTCTCTGCTGCATATCAAAGGACGACTACTTTTGAATACGGGAGAACCTAGAAGTACTTCGAGGATTGTTAATAACGGAATACTGCATCTATTCTCAAGAATCGCCTATGAGATCAACGGGATAGAGATTGATCAATCGAGAGATGTGGGTATTTCGACTCAGCTTAAAAACTATCTATCTATAAGGAATGGTTGACAGACTCATCTTTCAAACGCTGGTTGGAATTTTGAAGGAGTTCACGTACATGCTGAAACAGGCATCTTTGACGTATGCATCTCTTTACGTCTCATACTAGGTTTCGTTGAAGACTATTCCCGAATACTGATCAACGCGAAACAAGAGCTGGTGCTAGTTCGTTCGACCGGTGACAACAACGCTTTATAAAGAGCCCCACCTCCTGCCGCAGAGACGCCCTCTAGGATCGAGTTAAGTAAAATATCTTGGCTTGTACCGCATATAAACACTGACGATATCAATCGTCTCAACCTGCTTAATTTCATCAAGAGCGGGAGGATCATCGAGCTGCCTTTCCGTACTTGGGAATTGTACGAGTACCCTAACGTACCTACCTCTAATCAACATGATTGGACCGTGAAAACGTCAACTTTGCTGGAAAAACTTCGTTACGTTGTTTTCGCGCTTCAGACCGGGCGGAACGATACGACGGCTGCAGATAGAAGTATTTTCGACCATTGTAATTTACGTAATGCTAAACTCTATCTAAATTCTAACATGTACCCTTATGAGGATATGAACTTGAACTTTAGACAAGATTCCTTCTCGAAATTATACGAAGACTACGCCAATTTCCAGACTTCGTACTACGGAACGAGCGCCTCTTTACCTTTACTTGACCCTTCCCATTTCAAGTCTCACGCACCCATCGTCGTGTTCGATGCTAGCCGACAGGAAGATACTCTCAAGGACGGCATGGTGACGTGTCGTATAACGTTCGAGACGGAGGAAAATATCCCGGTAAATACCAAGGCATTTTGTTTAATCATACACGATAGAGTTGTCCGCTATAACCCTTCAAGCAGTGACGTTAGCAAGATGACATCATAAATGAGACAACATTGTACAATATCGGCAACCTCCCCGCGCTGAACTGGAGGGGGGTGGAAAGTTCAGTACACATTAATCTATATTAAAGGAACTGGGAAGATAAGTCGGCTACAGAGTATCATCAACGCTGATAGTGACAAGTACAAAGCTAAAAAACACGAGTGTTCCTGTACCTGTAAAAAATGTCCGACTGCTCAGCGAATGGTTTAAGAATTTTAAGTTTGATCGGACAAAACTTTTGCGATCTGACCAAGAGTGCGATGCGGAACAATACGAGTTCGGTTATTCCTGCTTTGCTTCATATGATAGTCTTGATAAACGAGTATAAAGAGTATATTTATTTCAATAAGTTATCATGCTTCTGCGGTCAAGACGAGGTTGACACGGTCAGACGGAAGAAGATAACTACTGACGCTTCTAAACGTTCGCTTGGAAAGAAGAATAAAACTTCTGAGGAAACGAACGAGGAGCCTACGAAGAAGAAGCTGCGAGACGAGTTGAGCGAACACTTTTAATCTAAAAAAAACTTTTTCACAGCTACTTGCAATGTATTAAACTTTTTAATGATTATTACCGTATAAGTTTAATATTTTCACAGCTACTTGCAATGTATTAAAGATTATGTATAAGTTTAATAATGAGGTATACTTTTTAGCGATTATTCTTTGTATAAGTTTATTACTCTTTCTTTTGTATAAGTCTAATAATAAGGCAAACTTTTTAACGATTAATACTGTATAAGTTTATTCTTTTCTTAGAAATGTAACGAGCTTTTTTTTAAATAAAAAAAGAATTAACAATTAACACTTTTTCTTTTGTATTCTTTACATCTATAAAAAAGGGTAAGGATGAGTAGGGTGCAATGTACCATCATTTGTGTATGACGTGAATATGAATACTCTCTATACCTTTGGTTTTTATTATTTACTTGGTTAAAGGTAAAAAAAAATTCCAAGGCCAGGGTTGTAATCCCGACTGTAACTGGTTATTGTACCAGACTGTTCTCTGAGAGGTCCAGGTTGTAATCTCGACTGTTACCTTATGTTATTGTACCAGATTGTTCTCCGAGAGGTCCAGGTTGTAATCCCGACTTTAACTGGTTATTGTACCAGACTGTTCTCTGAGAGGTCCAGGTTGTAATCCCGACTGTAGCTGGTTATTGTACCATACTGTTCTCTGAGAGGTCCAGGTTGTAATCTCGACTGTCACCTTATGTTATTGTACCAGACTGTTCTCTGAGAGGCTTAGGTTGTAATCCCGACTGTAGCTGGTTATTGTACCAGACTGTTCTCTGAGAGGTCCAGGTTGTAATCCCGACTGTATCTGGTTATTGTACCAGACTGTTCTCTGAGAGGTCCAGGTTGTAATCCCGACTGTCACCTTATGTTATTGTACCAGACTGTTCTATGAGAGGTCCAGGTTGTAATCCCGACTGTATCTAGTTATTGTACCAGACTGTTCTCTGAGAGGTCCAGGTTGTAATCCCGACTGTATCTGGTTATTGTACCAGACTGTTCTCTAAGAGGTCTGGGTTGTAATCCCGACTGTATCTGGTTATTGTACCAGACTGTTCTCTGAGAGGTCCAGGTTGTAATCCCGACTGTATCTGGTTATTGTACCAGACTGTTCTCTGAGAGGTCCAGGTTGTAATCCCGACTGTTACCTTATGTAATTGAACCAGACTGTTCTCTGAGAGGTCCAGGTTGTAATCCCGACTGTATCTGGTTATTGTACCAGACTGTTCTCTGAGAGGTCCAGGTTGTAATCCCGACTGTCACCTTATGTTATTGTACCAGACTGTTCTCTGAGAGGTCCAGGTTGTAATCCCGACTGTATCTGGTTATTGTACCAGACTGTTCTCTGAGAGGTCCAGGTTGTAATCCCGACTGTAGCTGGTGATTGTACCAGACTGTTCTCTGAGAGGTCCAGGTTGTAATCCCAACTGTTACCTTATGTTATTGTACCAGACTGTTCTCTGACAGGTCCAGGTTGTAATCCCGACTGTTACCTTATGTTATTGTACCAGACTGTTCTCTGAGAGGTCCGGGTTGTAATCCCGACTGTATCTGGTTATTGTACCAGACTGTTCTCTGAGAGGTCCAGGTTGTAATCCCGACTGTCACCTTATGTTATTGTACCAGACTGTTCTCTGAGAGGTCCAGGTTGTAATCCCGACTGTTACCTTATGTTATTGTACCAGACTGTTCTCTGAGAGGTCCAGGTTGTAATCCCGACTGTATCTGGTTATTGTACCAGACTGTTCTCTGAGAGGTCCAGGTTGTTATCCCGACTGTATCTGGTTATTGTACCAGATTGTTCTCTGAGAGGTCCAGGTTGTAATCCCGACTGTTACCTTATGTTATTGTACCAGATTGTTCTCCGAGAGGTCCAGGTTTTAATCGCGACTTTAACTGGTTATTGTACCAGACTGTTCTCTGAGAGGTCCAGGTTGTAATCCCGACTGTATCTGGTTATTGTACCAGACTGTTCTCTGAGAGGTCCAGGTTGTAATCCCGACTGTCACCTTATGTTATTGTACCAGACTGTTCTATGAGAGGTCCAGGTTGTAGGCCCGACTGTATCTAGTTATTGTAGCAGACTGTTCTCTGAGAGGTCCAGGTTGTAATCCCGATTGTATCTGGTTATTGTACCAGACTGTTCTCTGAGAGGTCTGGGTTGTAATCCCGACTGTATCTGGTTATTGTACCAGACTGTTCTCTGAGAGGTCCAGGTTGTAATCCCGACTGTATCTGGTTATTGTACCAGACTGTTCTCTGAGAGGTCCAGGTTGTAATCCCGACTGTCACCTTATGTTATTGTACCAGACTGTTCTCTGAGAGGTCCAGGTTGTAATCCCGACTGTAGCTGGTTATTGTACCATACTGTTCTCTGAGAGGTCCAGGTTGTAATCTCGACTGTCACCTTATGTTATTGTACCAGACTGTTCTCTGAGAGGCTTAGGTTGTAATCCCGACTGTAGCTGGTTATTGTACCAGACTGTTCTCTGAGAGGTCCAGGTTGTAATCCCGACTGTATCTGGTTATTGTACCAGACTGTTCTCTGAGAGGTCCAGGTTGTAATCCCGACTGTCACCTTATGTTATTGTACCAGACTGTTCTATGAGAGGTCCAGGTTGTAATCCCGACTGTATCTAGTTATTGTACCAGACTGTTCTCTGAGAGGTCCAGGTTGTAATCCCGACTGTATCTGGTTATTGTACCAGACTGTTCTCTAAGAGGTCTGGGTTGTAATCCCGACTGTATCTGGTTATTGTACCAGACTGTTCTCTGAGAGGTCCAGGTTGTAATCCCGACTGTATCTGGTTATTGTACCAGACTGTTCTCTGAGAGGTCCAGGTTGTAATCCCGACTGTTACCTTATGTAATTGAACCAGACTGTTCTCTGAGAGGTCCAGGTTGTAATCCCGACTGTATCTGGTTATTGTACCAGACTGTTCTCTGAGAGGTCCAGGTTGTAATCCCGACTGTCACCTTATGTTATTGTACCAGACTGTTCTCTGAGAGGTCCAGGTTGTAATCCCGACTGTATCTGGTTATTGTACCAGACTGTTCTCTGAGAGGTCCAGGTTGTAATCCCGACTGTAGCTGGTGATTGTACCAGACTGTTCTCTGAGAGGTCCAGGTTGTAATCCCAACTGTTACCTTATGTTATTGTACCAGACTGTTCTCTGACAGGTCCAGGTTGTAATCCCGACTGTTACCTTATGTTATTGTACCAGACTGTTCTCTGAGAGGTCCGGGTTGTAATCCCGACTGTATCTGGTTATTGTACCAGACTGTTCTCTGAGAGGTCCAGGTTGTAATCCCGACTGTCACCTTATGTTATTGTACCAGACTGTTCTCTGAGAGGTCCAGGTTGTAATCCCGACTGTTACCTTATGTTATTGTACCAGACTGTTCTCTGAGAGGTCCAGGTTGTAATCCCGACTGTTACCTTATGTTATTGTACCAGACTGTTCTCTGAGAGGTACAGGTTGTAATCCCGACTGTATCTGGTTATTGTACTAGACTGTTCTCTGAGAGGTCCAGGTTGTAATCCGACTGTTACCTTATGTTATTGTACCAGATTGTTCTCCGAGAGGTCCAGGTTTTAATCGCGACTTAACTGGTTATTGTACCAGACTGTTCTCTGAGAGGTCCAGGTTGTAATCCCGACTGTAGCTGGTTATTGTACCAGACTGTTCTCTGAGAGGTCCAGGTTGTAATCTCGACTGTCACCTTATGTTATTGTACCAGACTGTTCTCTGAGAGGCTTAGGTTGTAATCCCGACTGTAGCTGGTTATTGTACCAGACTGTTCTCTGAGAGGTCCAGGTTGTAACCCGACTGTATCTGGTTATTGTACCAGACTGTTCTCTGAGAGGTCCAGGTTGTAATCCCGACTGTCACCTTATGTTATTGTACCAGACTGTTCTATGAGAGGTCCAGGTTGTAGGCCCGACTGTATCTAGTTATTGTAGCAGACTGTTCTCTGAGAGGTCCAGGTTGTAATCCCGATTGTATCTGGTTATTGTACCAGACTGTTCTCTGAGAGGTCTGGGTTGTAATCCCGACTGTATCTGGTTATTGTACCAGACTGTTCTCTGAGAGGTCCAGGTTGTAATCCCGACTGTATCTGGTTATTGTACCAGACTGTTCTCTGAGAGGTCCAGGTTGTAATCCCGACTGTCACCTTATGTTATTGTACCAGACTGTTCTCTGAGAGGTCCAGGTTGTAATCCCGATTGTCACCTTATGTTATTGTACCAGACTGTTCTCTGAGAGGTCCAGGTTGTAATCCCGACTGTCACCTTATGTTATTGTACCAGACTGTTCTCTGAGAGGTCCAGGTTGTAATCCCGACTGTCACCTTATGTTATTGTACCAGACTGTTCTCTGAGAGGTCCAGGTTGTAATCCCGACTGTCACCTTATGTTATTGTACCAGACTGTTCTCTGAGAGGTCCAGGTTGTAATCCCGACTGTCACCTTATGTTATTGTACCAGACTGTTCTCTTAGAGGTCCAGGTTGTAATCCCGACTGTCACCTTATGTTATTGTACCAGACTGTTCTCTGAGAGGTCCAGGTTGTAATCCCGACTGTCACCTTATGTTATTGTACCAGACTGTTCTCTGAGAGGTCCAGGTTGTAATCCCGACTGTCACCTTATGTTATTGTACCAGACTGTTCTCTGAGAGGTCCAGGTTGTAATCCCGACTGTCACCTTATGTTATTGTACCAGACTGTTCTCTGAGAGGTCCAGGTTGTAATCCCGACTGTATCTGGTTATTGTACCAGACTGTTCTCTGAGAGGTCCAGGTTGTAATCCCGACTGTAGCTGGTGATTGTACCAGACTGTTCTCTGAGAGGTCCAGGTTGTAATCCCAACTGTTACCTTATGTTATTGTACCAGACTGTTCTCTGAGAGGTCCAGGTTGTAATCCCGACTGTCACCTTATGTTATTGTACCAGACTGTTCTCTGAGAGGTCTGGGTTGTAATCCCGACTGTATCTGGTTATTGTACCAGACTGTTCTCTGAGAGGTCCAGGTTGTAATCTCGACTGTCACCTTATGTTATTGTACCAGACTGTTCTTTGAGAGGTCCAGGTTGTAATCCCGACTGTCACCTTATGTTATTGTACCAGACTGTTCTCTGAGAGGTCCAGGTTGTAATCCCGACTGTATCTGGTTATTGTACCAGACTGTTCTCTGAGAGGTCCAGGTTGTAATCCCGACTGTCACCTTATGTTATTGTACCAGACTGTTCTCTGAGAGGTCTGGGTTGTAATCCTGGAGAGGGGAAGTAAAAAATAACAATACACGTACACACACTCACATGCACACACGGAAAACTCTATTTAATGATTATAATGATATACATTTTTTTTAAACAGATACGCACAAAATTAGTTTTTTTTTTCCTTCAGTTAAGTTATAGAACATGAATATTTTTTTCTCAAGCCTTTTAGAAGTACTAACATTTTCTAGTGATAAAGGTATAGTTCTTATACATTGACATTAATTATTCACTCTTGTATTAATCAAAAACATACATACACACATGCACACGCACAGAAAAAACTATTTAATGAATATTATGATTTACATTTTTTTTAAACAGATACATACTAAATTAGTATATTTTCTTCTTCAGTTAAGTTACAGAACATGAATATATTTTTTCTCAAGTCTTTTAGAAGCACTAACATTTTCTAGTGGTAAAAGTATAGTTCTTATACATTGACATTAATTATTCACTTACACTATAGAGACATGGAGGGTTAGTATCAACGTCTCTTTGGAGGAATTAGATACCTGCTCACTTTGATATTAACTGGATCGGATAAAGTTGTAGATTATGAATATACAGAAGCACTGTATTAATCACTAACACACTTGCACTATAGAGATGACGGTCCGGCTTCAATCGACGTCTCTTGGAAGGAAGTAGATGGTTGCTCACTTATAGAGTAATGGCTCCAAGGTAATGTTTTGACTGAGCCAGCTATTACAAATCTTTTGTCGTCGATAGAGCATAGTGTAACCCGATTGAATTTTTGAGTGAAAAGTTTGAATCCTACAGCTCTTATTGAACGAGCCTCTCTCATGACTACCGTCTCATTGGTCAAACAATTACGATAGTCCTCTAACGAGAGCGTTCTTAACGCGCTACTCTTGACACCTTTAGCCTTGAGCGTCTCGCCATCTCCTTGCACCGCGAATGAATAGAGTTTAGGACGTAAACCTATGAACTCGGTGATGATCCGACCTCGAGTCTCGTCTTTTAGTTTACCGAGCACCCCTTTATTTACTACAGGCATGCCGTAAACATTGTCTTGTCCGTAAGTGGAGGTGTCCAGGTAGTCATTAGCTAACGGGATAAGTCGCTGGTACGCATTCTCAACAGTCATGTAGTAGAGAAGTGAGTCTGTATCTGTATATTGGAGTTTTAACGTACCTGGAGGGAAGGCAGGAACCATAACCTGGTAATGTAGGCCGTACATGACTACTTTCGAGATTTCCAAAATGGCGAATCCCGCATAAATCGGCATATCAAAGTAAATCTCCTGCGGTTCCATCTCAATGATGACCAGATTTTCTGACACGATCATACGGTTTTTAAAGTTTGGACTGGCTATGATGTTACCCGCTCCAAATTTCCCTTCCCACCTGGTAGTTATCTTTACCGTACGGTAGGCTCTCTTGTTAGATATAAGACGACCGAATGTGGCATTGTTCATCAGTTTGAAAAACATGTTTTCCAACTGATTGCTCGCTTTACTCCTCATTTCCGCGTTCAGCTTGATATACGGAGCCATCCATGGAGATTGCTTGAAACTGAGAACCCTGTATACCCTCTTCAGTTTCAATCCATTCACTAAACATAACTTTAGATGACGATAGTGAATGACGTACCTAGTCTTATCAGCTAAAGGTGTTAACAATTTCTCGTGTTTCCATACGGGTGGAATCCCTTTCGCAGGACAGAACGGCAAGTCAGAATGAGCATCGTGTACATCTCGTGGATATTCAAGATCAACCTGCAAGATATACCCCGTATCCGCATCGTCCTCTACTTTTAGCACATCCAAACGCTCAATTTCATCATCTTCAAGCCACCTGAACCCTCCATAGGGTAACGAGCTCAACATACTAAATGAATAGAGTCCATTCACGTCTAGATAAACGAGGTAAGACTCTGGTTTGGAACGGTCAAATGAGCTCATATAACGATTATTCGCTACAGAGTGACGATTAGCTACGAAACATACCCCTCCTCGAATAGCCCCCTCAATGAATTGATGTATATCCACATCATCTATTAATTCAAGCCGTACCTGGGTTATTCTCAATAGAGCCTGGTACGCGAGACTGGGAGCTGTTAGAGACCATCCAGGATCGAGCCTATACGTTTTCATACAAAGATCACGAAAGTTCTCAAAGACGTCAGCCAGTAGCGTTACGTCTGTATACAGGTAGAGGTTCGAGTAATCCCAAAGATTCTTACATTCAAATGGTCGCCAAACCTCGCAGGCATGATCATAGTCTTCCTGAGAGATATGACTATCCGTGAGCGCGTTGTAAAATTTATCTTTGCTCGGTAACTGAGTCTCGTTCAGTCGCTCAAATGAATCTATATAGTCATAGGGGAACACACCTTTACGAGTGACTAGTTTGAACCGTTCATCATCAGGATGACACTTACGAGTGATTTTAAGTTGCTCAGGTTCGAGGTAAGATACGCATTTCTCTAGGGAGGTACATAGAAAGCTGAAACTATCTATAATTTTAATTGTGATCGCTCGAAACCCGTACCGAATATACTTTATGATTACTTTGAATCTTCCCATAGTCTCCCCAATAACCTTAACTTTTCCAGGATTGACAAGAACGCACTCCCTTGTGAACGAATCAGTTTCTCTACGTTCAACAAGTGATTCGAGAAGGAAAAAATTGTCGTAGCAACGTGCGTTATGGATTACCACGCTCAGATGACTAGGGTTCTTGTAATTAATATTACACCCCGCGTGACTGCTCCCACGATAAAGTCCTGTCAAGTGACAATGATCCATTACACGGATATCATCATTCGCGTAGGGTTTTTCGCATATATGACAATGGCTAGCCGTATTATGAGCAACTCTTTGAGCAGGTGTTAGTGGCGTCATCGGAACGACAGTACTATAATAATCTATTACGTGCTTTGCCGTATCTACGAGAGCTTTAACAAATTGATCTGTACAATCTTTTCCCGTGAAGTGTCGGTACTCTGAGAGATTATCATCAAAATTACATTTAATGTACATACCTACAGAATACGCTACATGACTCTGTGCATTCTCAGTATAAGAAAATTTCGTGTCAGGATCACACGTCTCTCCAAGTCAGCGTATACGATAAATCCTGTTTTCTCCTGTTGTTTATACTGTGAGAACGCCAGGAATTTATTTTCTCCTTGAGGGAATGTACTCCTTACCGCGCCAAATTTTTTACACGTTTCTTTATGTTTTGCAAGTTTATTTTCAGTCAGACATCGGTCACAAAAGTATCTACGTCCAGCGTTAGACGTTAACGACAGTTGCGGGTTTATTAACCGTGACAGATTTTTGATCGCGCTGAAATGATAAGTTTCCGTCCTATGCACTCTTATCATGAATAAATGAACATGTCTAGTGCGCTCTTTAGCGCTGACATGTACGGGAACGATCACTAGCGTTTTAGAGTTGTCTGCAGTGTCAATATAAGAGTCACTACCTTCGTGTTTTGCAGTGTACACATTAACGGATATATCGTTAAGTCTTTCGAAGCGTTCGATATATCTCATTTCGAACGGGAGCGGGATCCCATCCAGATTAAGCACATCTTGAAAATTAGGATACGACGATAAACGCTGAACTTTCCCAGTCGGTTCAAAGAGACATGCCAATACGGATACGGGGAAGCAAAGTCCTTCTTCAGATTGGACATTTATCAGCGCTCTACGTCTGGCTATAATTTCAGGGATTTGAACGTGGGCCCCGATCGTGAAAGTGGAGTTTTTCGAGAAATTTACTCTCATTTCCAACGTACCGTCGTATATCCATCCTGAGTCTCTAGAAACGAAGCCCTCAATCTGAGCAAGGAGTGGGAAGACCACGTTATTTTCATATATCTTCTCCAAGTTTATTGGGTTAAATATATCGCATAGAGAAGAATTGAAATAGCCTTTTTCAATTCTACCTTCAGTAGGATGCCTAAACTCGCAAATGAGGCTACAATTTACCTTTATCAAGCCGTTCGCGTTTGATTCTTTTTCTACGGTCTTTACATAAATATCCCCACACGCAATGAGAAACTGTACGGGATCCTTATAGGGTAGTTCATTACTGATTGAGTACGTCTTTATGCGTCGGGCGTATGCTTGTTCAATAAGTTTGATAGATAGTCCTAGCGGCTCCAGGTAAAGCCTAAACTGTGTAAATCCTGCACCTAAGTTTCGTGAAAGGGTTATAAGTCTTTGGATCTGTGTGTCTATATTGTCATGGTCCAATATCAGTACGCTCGAGGTCTTAATCTGGCCGGGTATATGTTCAATGTAAGCATTATATACCTTCCCTTCGCGAAGAGCGGCGTCATGTTTCAAGTATTTAATTAAAAGTTGTTCATTAGCGCCTAGATCATCAAGAGTATACACCCTATTCCCGTTAGTTTGCCGAGATATGATGATAGGAGTTGACAAGCGAGCTCGTTTTGTTGGTGGTCCTGACATGTTTTTTTTTAAAAGTTCGTGGGTGCACTATGATCTAAACAGGCCCTACTCTCCTCGTATTAACCTCCTCATTTCTGGCCAGCTTGCTCTAGAATCTCTTCGAGCGGCTCTGAGACGGCCATAAAAAACAAACAGGGATATCTAGTCATGTACAAAATAAAAGGTTACATCTTTTCTACTGTAGGCATATATATTAATATTTAGATTAATTTTTTATATTGAAAACAGCAAAGTTATTTAGTTGCACTACTCTTGCAGTATAATAGACTGTCTATGACGGGGAGGATCAAGGTTCAAATCTAGGTTGGGTGTACTGAGGGCGATTTTCTCAAAAAATGGTTTATGATTCTTTCTTCATACAAAAGCGGGTACACATCTTATAAATATAGCCCATTTCTTATATCTAAAAATATTAGCTTAATTAGTTCATAAGCGTATAACCCGAACGGGTAGTAAGACGTTATGCTAGGAAAAAGTACGCTATTTTCTATTATTTTTTCCGAATGCCTCTGATTAGATTAACCAAAATTAAATGTCATTGAAATCATATTAAATGTATTCAAAAAATGACTCGAAAATACATTTTTTTATGCTAACATTGATAGTGTTTTATTATATTATTAGCGTTATCATTCAGCCTGACTGAGATTTGAACCTTGTAAAATTAATAAAGAAAAAAGTTTTATCCGAAGTTTCCAAATAATGTGTGAGCTAAAGCGAGGATCGAACCTGGCGTAGAGGGAAGAGTTGAAAAACCCATACTCTGTACATCCTAACCGAGATTAGAAAATTATTCAACGTACTAATTAGGAATTAAAGGAGGTGAACCCGCATTTGCGTAGAGGGTGAGTTGAAAGAAAATACTCTGTACATCCTAACTGAGATTTGAAGTGAAAAATACATATTTTGACTGATTTGATTAATCCTAAAAATGGTTGCAATAATCGTACAAGCGTTTACGTACCTTCGAAGTTTATGAGCGCCGTCTTGCTGTTCTTGGAGATGCCTTTATAAACAAGTAGTAAGTCCGCTTTAGAAATGTTCTCCAGTTGTTCATCAGTGAGTAGAGAAAACCGCGTCGGTAACCACACGTTATAATTGTTCTCCAACAAGGTGAGAACTCTACGCCCGTATCTAGTTGTTATTGCTTTTATATTGGTGATATAATATCCGTGACCTATCTCTAAATCAGTTAACTTCCTTGACACTACCTCGCTCGATCCAATCACGGTTAAAAGTGCGGCTGAGTACTCACTAGACATTCTTGATGTTGTTGTTAATCTTTAGAATGTAGATGATAGCTAATGATTTCATCTTAAAGGGGTAACTCAATATATAGAAAGAAAGAAGTAAGGGTTGCAAACTACTACCCCCTCTACAGGAGGCGGGGCGAAAAGGAGTTCAGAGTTGCAGAGACTCTTAGCCCCTCCCTCTACAAAGCGTGGGAAGTTTAAAGTTCTCAGTAAACCCCACGTCAAGAGAGACATTTACCAACATGAATAAACTATTTCTTAAGCCCCCTCTTGAAGATATTCTTTTAAAATTCCCACAGACCACTTACGTTCAAAAATGAATCTCTGTCAAGTTCAAAAGCTTCTCCCACACAGATAAAAGCAAAACAGATGCTAACATCTGGATGTAAAGCGCTCTCACAGCTAGGGGAGTTGAGCTAACTATCCGATACAGCGGAAGATATCCATCACTTGTCACAAACCCTCCTTCCACAAACGTTTCTAGCAAGGAGGGTGAGAGTAAGGAAAAGTCACAGCAGGGCAAAAGGACATCCTTTTTCAAGTTTGTTTTAGAGAAGGCTGCGTCAAAACTAAAGAGAAAATGTAACGCTAAGATTAAAGGTCAACCCTTTTTTTCTAGATAATATTCATGAGAGTCTCGCGCCTCCCTGGAAAGCCTGCTTAGTATGAACCAACCATACAAGCCTTTCTCTCATGCCCCACCTCCTCAGGGAACTCACAGAATCATCTCCCCACTCCCCTCTGCATGTATAATGAAGCAAAGCGCGCCCACGAGTCCACGCCGCGGGAGGGGAGGGAAAGGGTTGAGGGGAGGGGAACACACACACACACATACACATTACCCCTTCGCGCCCTCATATACTTGAAAGCATATTACTCATATTTGTCCAGCATAGCAAATGGTATCTAACATCAATGGCATGCCCATCCCCCTCATTGATAGCTATGTTGAGTATAATATTTAAATCTTCGTTCCCATTTTTGTAGATAGTATCACGCAGATTACGTCCATTTTATTATATACAACTATTGTAGATAGTTTAACTGTCCTTATATTCGATACATTGTAGGACTTTCTATCACAAATATGATTGAAGTTAGAACCAAAAATGTTGGAACAAGTAGTCTGATTTCTGAGTTCCGGAAGGGACAACAAGTATTTTTTTTCTATCTTTGGGGCACCAGTTAATAAATAAATAACACGCAATATTGTTTCAAAAATTTCTCACTTATTCTAATATTAGAACAGTTTCTCTCACACTATCCCTCCAGCTCTCACACCCTCAAATTAAGAATGTAAATATGCTATTGTTTTCCACCTTTCTGGCACCATCAAGTACTAAGTTTTACAAACCATCCCCAGAGACTGTACAATTGTCTTGTTTGGAGGTGTGAGGCAAGTTAAGAATAGCCCCCTAATATTAAAATGTTATTCTTTTAATGCTAATATAAATTTTTTTATTTGCACCACTTTGCACCTTAATAGTTTTGCAAGATAAAAATCAATACAAAATAATATCAGAGTTAATTAATGGGCCAAGCTCAGAGCATGCCTTGCTTCCCCAAAAAAGGTTGTGATTTTTCCTATTATAATATTAATGTATAGTTTGCATTCAAACATGAAGTTTAGAACATTAATAGTTTAGCCATAAAAATAATTAACTCTAACACAAAGTTATAGTGTCATATTGTATTCATGGATTTCCAAAGTTTGTAAATGTGTTTAGTTTCAAAACTGTTTTTTCACGCAATGTTTTACACCTTAGTAATTAATTTACTTTAAAGTAGAAATAAATATATTGTTTTAATGTCTTGTTTGGAAACAGTTTTACACACTAGTTTTTTTTTAACCCTTTTACTCTGATATACACGTGTCTTATATTTGAGTTTTAGGGCCGTTCCTATAGACGTCCCCCGGCAGTCCCCTGGGAGTCAACCGTCCACACGTTGGTTCAAATCATAAAAATGCATCCTATAAACGATTGCTAGGCAAGGGCTGGGTGTCTGTCGTTACGAGGCAGTCTGTTTGCTACGAATGACGGTCCGACCTCATTCGTCGGCCTGCCAGCTATCCAACATGGCGGATTATTATCTTCTGCTATCGTCTAAAGTTAACGAAATAAATTAAATTACTATCGAAAATTAGAATAAATATTAATAATAACAACTCTTCTTAAAAAGAAACGTCCATATTTCTATTAATATACAACGTGTATCTAAAACATTGCATCAAACTTTGGCAGGCTATTCCTTGGGTGAAAATAGAATAATTCACATCAGCAACCTAGGGTCCATCTTGAATATTAAGAGCGGTATTCACCCCTAAACATAGAGCTAAAAACTACTATTGTGTGAAATATTATGAAAACTGATTAAGGTATTACCATGAATTTTTGTATACTACTTATTGAAACCTTGATTATTAATAAACTAAATGTGCTGTTACCGTTATCCACCCCCATCATGTAAAACAGGGGGGGTTGTAACACTTTTTTCTGCAATAAAATATGTCAAGAGTAATTATTACTAATTTTGACTTAAGATTACAAAACAAGGATTAAAAATCAACAAAATAGGTGCCTTGGAGAAACTGTCTAGCTTTCCCCGTTTTCGAGAAAATCACACAAGTTTGAGCTCAGAGACAAGTGTAAATGCTTGCCAGGTAGGCAACCAGAATCGCAGTGTTACTTCGCTCTGCAGTCGTTTAACCATTTTTACCGGCACGTGTGACTGTATCAGGTACATTTGGTAAACAAGGCTGGTTTGTGTATTATGATGGAGAAACTCAGATACTTTTCCTTCTTCATAAGCTCCGATGTGTTGCTATTTATCACATTAGTATGTTATGCTTACACAGATCACACTTGGGTGAGATTTTAATAATTACACTCACTGGAGTATTGAAAGCTAAATTAAGAAATACTAACCTCAGTTCTTGTGTGTTTTAATTCCTAACTTCAAAAGCAGATTCATAGTAAATGTTCAAAATAGTGGCCCCTAACGTCATTGCAATAATTGAGGTGGCGTATCAATGACTGGCGTTATCTTTCGAAAACACGTGGTGTTTCTTTAACCTTATCACATGCAGCACCTATCCTGGATAACAGGTCTTCCTCGGATTCACTGGCTGTCTCGTACACCAAAGCTTTGAAAAAGACCCACATAAAGAAGTCTAACGGATTAAGGTAAGGAGAGCGTGGTGGCTACGCAACAGCTGTACTGGCTGCCTACCTGGCAGGAATTAGCACTTGTCTTTGAAATCAAACATGCATGATTATCTCAGAAACGGGGAAAGATAGACAGTTTCTCCAAGACACCCTTTTTTGTTAATTTTTACTTCATGTTTTTTAATCCTAAGTCAAAGATAGTAATACTTACTGTCATATTTTATTGCAGAAAAAAGTGTTACAACCCCCCCTTTTTTACATGATAGGGGTGGATAACGGTAACAGCACATTTAGTTTATTAATAATCAAGGTTTCAATAAGTAGTATACAAAGATTCGTTGTAATATCTTAATCAGTTTTCATAATATTTAACATAATAGTAGTTTTTAGCTCTATGTTTAGGGGTGAATACCGCTCTTAATATTCAAGATGGACCCTAGGTTGCTGATGTGAATTATTATATTTTCACCCAAGGAATAGCCTGCCAAAGTTTGATGCATTGTTTTAGATACACGTTGTATACTCTGATTAGTATTTAATGCGTATCAACAGTTTTTAGAAGTAAAATGTGCGCGAAGTGAAGCTAACTGCGTACAAAGTGTTGTTTACATGGTTCAAACATGGAAGACTGTGTGGTAGAGTTGGTGTCTGATGTTGACAACGTTTTAGACATCATTGATAGAATTGATGAAATTGAAGATTAACAACGAGCTCGTCTTCCCAAGAGATATATTAGGAATGCTCTGGACCCTTTTAATATGTACAGAGAACACGAATTTAAGTTAAGATATCGTTTTTCAAAGGAAACTGTACGTGAAGTTTTATACCCACTTGTTCAACATCTGGAAAAACTTGATAAACGTGGGCTCCCGGTGTCATCAATGACAAAACTACTGCTTACCCTGAGATTTTAAGCTACTGGCAATTTGCAGGTAAGTTTTAAACAATATCTAGCATGGACAACTAAATTGCTAAATATTTTTATGTTCAAAACTAGGCCTAGTCATTATGTAGGAATCATCTTCAAAATATGTTCAATAACATTATTTTTGTACTGTCTACCTTTATATTATGTTACTCTACAAATAAAATTAATTTTATTTCAAACTAGTTCTACAGAATTTTAAACTGTTGACAAGGGAAACTTGTAACAAGTATATATACCTAATAAAATTTTACGACCAATAACATAGTATTTGAATGGGTGAAAGTCACAAAAAGCATTTTTAGACACACTAGTTTAACCCCTGTTTACTAATATAAACTTTCCCAGGCATTCTTTATCAAACCTTGCATGAACAATATGTTTTATAAGAATACATTAATTGCAGAAATAGTGGATAGGCCTAGTGTGTCTTTTTTTAATAGACTACTAACAATTACCATTTCTTCTCATTATTTACACACAGGATATGTATGTTAATATAGGCCTTTAATATGATTTACCCTATATTATGAATTGTGTTTATAATAATATTTTATTGTGATATATATTTTTAGACACTCATGAGAAAGGTACTATCCCCTAATTGTGTAGAGTCTAGTTTAGATGTGTGATTTGTCATAAAACAGTTTTTCTTAATTCTACATTTATAAATAGGTACTGAGATAGAATTATAAAATAAGGCCTACTTAAATATATATGCATAGCTCTAGGCCTGAATTTTCTGGCAAATAAAATAAATATAGGCCCACAGAAATAGGGTATCAAATTTAAAATGACAGCAAAATAAATACGGTATTGTAAAAATATCTTCTATACAGTACTATTAAAAAATTAAAAGAAAACTCACCAAGGCCATTCAAAAACGCTTGGCAGTATTGTGTAAAGTATGAAACGTGTCAATTTGTTAAGTTAGATAGCAGTTATTTTGTTATAATTTGCTTTTATTATTATGTTTATGGATGATACAAAATATAAAATGGTCATAATATGACAAAGAAAATGTGTTTATTTAAGCCCTATTTGCGTACTGTCCCAGTCCTAAATGTTTTTTTCATGTATAATGCACACAATATTCTTTTATGCTAATTTCTTACTGTGTATTTCTGTACAGCTTGTATCTGGAGATCTGTGTGGTGTTAGTAGTAGCGCCACTTGTGAGGCTATCCACACAGTTACGGAGATAATAGCTGGCAAGTTGCGAGAGCACATCAACCTGCCTTCAACCCGAGCCGAAACTGAGGCAACAATGCAGTGGTTTTCCAGGGGTGGTTGCAGCTGTGGACGGAATCCACATTCCTATTTTGAACCCAGGAGGTGAACGGGGTGAGGTGTACCGCAACAGGCATGGTGTCTTCTCCATTAATGTTCAGGTTAGTTGGAAAAGTTGTGTTACTGTTCATATATAGGCCTACATTTTTTAAAGAAGCCCTAACAAAAATATTATGACTGGTTTATAATTGTGGAAGTTAGTGTTGATACTAACAACAAATTTGGTATTCATTAAACAATATACTTTTTGAAATAAAATGTTACTAAAATTTGTACTACCTTTATTTTATAATACATCGCCAACCAGGGTTACTTAAAACCGTTTTTAAGGCTTTTTAAGTATCGTTAATTGAGACTATAGTTATGTTGATTGTTTTACCATGTATAGAGTAAATGGCTAGGAATATAGTGTAACTAAATAAGAATTATTACACTAATCCAAAGTCAAATGAAAAGTTGAAAGTAAGTGTTCCAATCTGCCTCGCCTTTGGGGTAAATTGGGAGATTAATCCCCATATTTGTGCATGGATAAAATATGATTTATCT
>JBCFYV010009882.1:8184188-8576861 GCA_039000515.1 Timema cristinae | reverse complement strand
GTTTTTACCAAACTATTGGATGGATACCATTCCGAGTGGATAAAAATTCCAGTTTTTGTTGATATAATTCCAGTGGATACAATCCAATTTTTCACAAAAGCATTTTTTTTTACAAAACTATTGGAATGGATACCATTCCGAGTGGATACAATTCCAGTTTTTGTGGATAATAATTCCAGTGGATACAATTCCAGTTTTTGTGGATATAATTCCAGTGGATACAATTCCAATTTTTCACAAAAGCCGTTTTTTACAAAACTATTGGAATGGATACCATTCCGAGTGGATACGTTTTCCGATTTTTTCAACAAAATCAGTTTTTCACAAAACTATTGAAATAGATACCATTCCAAGTGGATACAATTCAGTACCCTCATTTGACTAGACTACCATTGATGTTCGGGGTTTCCCAATACAAATCGGTTGTACTGAGGGTTTTTCCTAAATGTTTTTATACTCCCCCTCCAAGAAAAGGTGGGTTCCCTTCCTTTAAATGCAATATTTCTCCACCACTATTACAATAGTGTTATTAGTATTTATGCTACAACTTGAACAGTATAAAACGTGGTGTTAAAAATAAAAATTGACACACGATGGACGAAGTGGTTGCTAGACAAACTTGTCATTCCTAACTGCGGCTTCGGGTGGTGCTGGTTGCATCTATTCGAAGTGCAGTCTCTTGGTGACGTTTTATTCAGGATCTTCCGTCGGTGGGGCTTTGCCAAAGGGGGTGGGTGTATACCATCTTATGGAATTGCCGGTGACGAAGACAAGCCGATGGGGAGAGTTGAGGGGTATAATGAGGGAGTCTCGGCAACACGGGTGTCTTGGTGGTGGGTAGGGCGGAGTCCCGGCAAGGTGAGTCGTGGGGGGAGGTAGTAAAGAGTCCCGGCAAAGGGGAGTCGTGGCAGGAGGTAGAATAGATTCCCGGCAAAGTGAGTCGCGGTTGGTGGTAGGAACGGTGAAAGGAGAGGGAGTCAAGACAAAATTGCTGTTTAAAACACGACAATTTATTTAGCTCTTTCGTATAGGTGGTTCGCCAGGGTGGCTCACCACTGAAACGGCAGCTCCCTTGTTTGCAGCTCCCTTGTTTGCCTTAAACTAAATAACTCTGAGTGTCAGAAGCGACTTTCAGAGGAAGTAGGCGGCTATTTTTTGCCTAAAGTACCGATCTGTAGTCACAGATCATAACCTTTATGTGTGATGTGTAAGTTGATTGTGAAGGGAAAATGGAGTTGGTGGGTGAAGGTTTGTATGTTGGGAGCAGCAGTGTTTGTGTGTAGTAGCTAGATCGAGCCCTCATTTCACTGTGATGGAAAACACAAGCGCAGTTAGGCCCGATGTGAGTGGTGTAGTGTGTAAGTAAGTTCTAGACGAGCTGAAAGAAAATACATGGTATAATATTAGTCACAAAGCGAAGGATGGCGTTGATGAAAGTGAAAGTGTGAATAGAAATGATTCTAGTTCATAGTTGTGGGGTCGTGAGAGGATGGGGACCCAGGGATTGGCTATGCTTAGAAGAGGAGTGTTTTAATAGGAAGGGGCTGATTGGGAAGGTGTGCAGATGTATTTCTCATTCGAGTGGGGGCTTCTTGTATCTTCTTGTCTCATGGGGGTCGTATTGGCCGAGTCTTCTAATTATGGCGTTATCCTCTACCTCGCGGGCTCGTTTATAGAACTTGTCGCCTCGCTGCCGGAAGATTTCCTGTAATGTCGCACAGCCAGTGGTAGCGTGAATGAACTCGTTGCTGGATCGGGTGTTGACACCTAGGATACTCCTAATCACCTTGTTCTGTACTGTTTGTAGTGTACCTAACACTGACTCTGGGGCATACCCCCACGCCTCACATCCGTACAGCAGTATTGGTTGTACTAAACTCTTGTATAGTAGCATCTTGTTGTTGATCCCTAGCACTGGGGTCTTGAGCAGGCCGTAGTTTGCGATGAATGCCCCCATTGCCTTTTTTCTCGTATAGTTTACATGCTCCTTCCATGCGAGTCTAGAGTCGATCATCACCCCAAGGTATTTCATAGCGTTTTTGTAGGGGATATCCTCCTCCAATACTACAAACTGGTCCGGTGTTTGGGGTCTCCTCCTAGTAATCAACATGGCTGACGATTTTTCTGCATTTACTCTAATTCTCCATTTTTCCAGCCAGCTGCTGAACTCGTCCAGGTATCGTTGCAGACGGCGATGGGCGTATTTCACGTTCCTGTTGGCGGTGTAGAACATTGTATCGTCTGCGAAGAGCCTGGTCTTTATCATCGGGTCGGTGGGGATGTCTGCGACGTAAATAGTGTAAAGGAATGGGGAGAGTGCCGACCCCTGTGGTACCCCCGCTCCGACCCTATGAAGAAGCGACCTTTTCCCTTCCATCTTGACCTGGAATTGTCGCCCAGTTAGAAAGCTGTTGATTATCTGCACATATACTTTTGGGAAATTGGCTTGAATTAATTTGTAGATAAGGCCGGCGTGCCAGACCTTATCAAATGCCTTCTCTACATCCATAAGTACTGCTAGCGTGACTTCCCCGATATTGAAACTTTCTGTCACATCCTCCACTAGCCTCAGGACCGGGTGTATCGTTGAGTGCCGGGTCCGAAATCCGAACTGGGCATCGGGAATAATCCTGTGCTCCCTGCCGAAGGCTTTCAGCCGCTGCAAAATTATTTTTTCAAATAGTTTCCCTATATTGCTAAGAAGACTGATGGGCCGCCTGTTCTGCGGGAACTTGCGGTCCTTGCCTGGTTTAGGCAATGAGACAACGTCGGCAACTTTCCATGCCTCCGGGAAGTAGCCTGCCAACAATGCCTTTGAAAACATTTTTGTTAATAGTTGGATTACCCTTCCGGTGCGTGTCGCAGCATCTCGTTTGAGATCCTGTCTTGGCCTGCCGCTTTTCGTGGCTTCAATTTTTCCACCTGGTAGGAGACTTCATTCCTGGTGATGGGGGGTGGTAGTTCTATAACCGGCTCTGCTAAATATACCCCAACCGTTCTTCTTACAGTCCTGGTAAACTCTTCGTCTTGGGGCTCTGAGTTTGCCTTGAACTGATCTTCCAGTGATTCAGCTATGGCCTCTGCCTTGGCCTCTCCCCGGTATACCAACCCTCTTCTTCCGTGGATGACCGTGGTCCCCGTCTTTCCTTTCGTGCCTTTGAGCTGTCTCGACGCCTTCCACACGTTGCCGTCCACAGCTAAAGTGTTCGTTACGAATTCGTTCCAGTTGGAGATCTTTAGAGCTTTGGCCTTCCTGCGCACCAGGGCTCTCAGCCTGTTGTACTCAGCCCGATGCCTCGGATCTCGGTGCTGCTGCCATTCCCTACGCGCTTCCCTCTTAAGGGCTATCATGAAGCTCAGCTCAGGGTCGTCCCTCTTCAACGTCACCGGTGGCGTCTCGAAAACAGTTGTTCCACGGTACGCTTCGAGTATTGTAGCCGTCAGAAGGGTAATGGAGCTGTCCACTTCTTCCGGGGAATTTACCTCCATGTTCAATGGAATAGCCTCTGTCAGTACCCGTCGATACTCTTCCCAGTCACTTCTGGGTATCTTCCTCCTGTGGTAAGCCAGTCTTGGATTTGTCTTAAGTGATATTCTTCCGAAGACCGGGAGATGGTCGGAGTCGAGTTCATTCAGGGCTTCGAGATCTTCCGGTAGCGTGTCGAGATCCGTCAGGACTACATCCAGTACGTCGGGAGATGCCTGTAGTTTGAAGGATAGTACGTCGGCTCGTTGGTCGCCAGGACTGTAAAGTTTTTGGTTGATGCCTGGCCAGCCAGTGTCCGGCCTGCCTGATTTGACACGCGACTGTTCCAGCTCGTGTGTTTACAGTTGCACTGAATCGGCTCCAGAACTCACCGTGTTATATACCCTCCGCTGCTGCCTGGCCTTGTCCAATGAGAGAAAAGGGAGCTTAACATTGGTGCGGAAAAACATGAATGATAGTGGCCGCCAAGCGATCCAATAGAAAGAGGAATTCTCACAGTCACACACTCGAATGGATGCTTTGATGCTCCCTGAAGGGGAGAACGAGATCAAGTTCCAACACGTACCGACCAATTGGTCACACTGTGTGGTTCGCAAGTAAAAATACAGGTTGTCGCGTTTTGCGAAGTTCTGGAATAGAGAAAACAGAGAAAACATATTAGTAATAGTGGGGGGAAAGAGTTTTTGGGAAACTGAATAAAGGTTTTTAGAGTTACATACGGAGACACTACTCTATGGGGGGCTGGTTGACAGCCTCCCAAACCACTGCTGTCACATCTCGCTTATCCGAGCAGGGTTTTGGGACGTCAATGGCACCCACCAGGGTCGATGATGTAATTCCCAAGACCCTGGATAAGAGGATTGGTGGCACCGGGAAGTTTGGGGTAGAAGGACTGCGCTAGTCCCCGGAAGTGGTCCTTGATGGTAGGCATATCCAGGTCGTGATGCAGAGTCTCATTCCGGACATATCAAGGTGCGCCCACAATGATCCTCAGACACACGAGGAGTTCTCGAAATCCGAAATCAAATGGCATTATTAGTTATAGTGGTGGGGAAATAGATTTGGGGAAAGAATATAGGGTTTTTTTAGAGTTACGTGCGGAGACACTATTCTATGGAGGGCTGGGTGAGAGCTTCACAAACCACTGTTGACACATCTCACTTATCCGAGCAGGGCTTTGGGACGTCGATGGCACCCACCAGGATCGATGACGTAGTTCCCAAGCCCCTGGATAAGAGGATTGGTGGTACCGGGAAGTCTGGCGTAGAAGGACTGTGTCAGTTTCCGGAAGTGGTCCTTGATGGTAGGCATATCCAGGTCGCGATGCAGAGTCTCATTCCGGACATACCAAGGTGCGCCCACAATGATCCTCAGACACACGCTCTGGAACGCCTGCATCCTCCTCATATACGTGTCTGCCAGGTGAACCCAAGCGGGACACTCATAGTCGAGGATCGGTCTGAGCAACTGCTTGTACAGCGTCAGACCGTTCTTTGTTGACAGGACGCTACGCCTGTTAAGCAGTGGGCCTAGGATTCCCAGCCTTTGCCTCGCCTTGTTGAATCTCTCATTGCAGTGGCGTCTCCAGGTCAGTTTGGCGTCCAGCGTAAGTCCCAGGTACCTAACACTGTCCGCCCACCTGATCTGTTCTCCGAACAGCCTGAGTGGGACCAGCCTGTAGTACTTTCTTTTCAATATGAAGAGCACTTCAGTGCTCTTCTCCACATTAATACTTGTTCTCCAGGTGGTCAGCCACCCCTCCAACTGCGTCAGGTGCGTCTGGAGTCGCCTCTCCACCAGCTGCCCTCACCACGACTCGGCTACTAGAGCCGTGTCGTCCGCATACAGTGCCATATTGGTGTCTGAGGATTTTGGAATGTCGTTTACATACAGGCTGAAGAGCACCGGGCCCACCATGTAACCCTGTGGCACTCCAGCCCGGATGCTTCTGACTTGGGAGGTGGCGTTCCCAAAGGTAGTGGAGAAGGTGCGTTGGGATATATAAGATTGAACAACCTTAACTAGGTAGAAAGGCAGGTTCAGGGAGAGGAGTTTGAAAAGGAGACCTTCGTGCCAAACACGGTCGAAGGCCTTTGCCACGTCGAGAAAGACAGCACCAGTCAGCCTGTTGATGTTGAAGTTCCTCGTGACCTGCTCCACGAGCCGGACAAGTTGGTGAGACGTAGCGTGTCCTGCCCGAAGCTGAACTGCTCGTCCACCAAGATGCCTGCCTCGCGAACATGTCGGGTCAGTCTCGTCAGTAGTAGTCTCTCGAACAACTTGCCCAGACAGTCGAGCAAGCTGATCGGTCGGTAGGATGAGGCTAGGTCCGGGTCCTTACCCGGCTTATGAAAGCAGACGACGTTGGCGTGCTTCCAGAGCTTGGGGAAGTGACTCAGGAACAGGACGGCGTTGAATAACTCCACAAGGAAGTTAATCGCCTCCAAGGTCAGCTTTCTGAAGACCGCGTTACTGATACCGTCGGGTCCGGGGCTTTGTTTAGTCTTAGAGCGGCTATCGCCAGCGACATTTCTGTCACCTCCGTGGGTTCAGGTTCATCCAAGGATCAGTACGAGACCGCACCAATGACCTGAGCCACGTGCACAACGTGTACCGGGTCTGACGGGTTGTCAGTCGGTACAAATTGCGCCTCTAAGTGCTCAGCGAGAGCATCGGCCTTCTCCTGGTCGAAGTTGGCCACCCCGGTGCGACCTAAAATAGGCGGCCTTGGTAGGGGAACCCGTATCAAGTTCCTCGTCATTTGCCACAGGGACCTGTCCTAAACGCCCAGGCTCTCAATCTTGTCCTCCCAGACACTGTTCCGGTATTATCGGACCATCTCCCGAACCGCATGGACTTTGCGGCTCCAGTTGGCCTTGTCCGCCGGGTCCCTCGAGATTTGCCAAGCCTTCCTCAGCCGATTTTTCTCCCGGACGTGCCTGAGGATAGAATCGGTCAAAGAAGCCTGTGGCGCCCTCTTAGGACGGTGCCTTGGTGTCGAAGCTTCGAGCGACCCCTTGATGGCGGAAGTTATGAGCTCCGCACCACGATCGATTTCTGCTGCTGTTCGAAAGGTAGGGGTGGGTCCCAACCTATCTCTTAACACATTCGTAAACCTGTCCCAGTCAGTGCGCTTTAGGTCAGGATTTTTGGGGGGGGTCTCTGAAGGACACAGCACGTCCCAGGTTCACAAGAACGGGGCTCAGCTAGAGACTTCAGCACTAACCACCCCCTGATCCCTCTGGAGACAACAAAGTCTAGGACGTCCGGGAAACCAATGAGATTGAGAGGAAAGTGGGTAGGGGTGGGAGGGCCGGAAGCCACCATACCGTGTAGCCATAACGTCGTGGAGCAATCTGCCACGAGCGCACATAATCCTAGAGCCCCATGAAGGGTGCTTAGCATTGAAGTCACCACCGATTAAAACAGGCGTGGTACCTCGAATCAGAAACTCCATGTCAACCCCCGTAGCCCGGTCAAACCGGCGGTAGGGTGGGAAGTAGATGGAAATTAGACGCATTGGGCTGGTCGAGTTCATCAGTTGATAGCCGATGCTTCCATGTGTTGGAGGGGAGGAAGTGAGATGACGTGATGGTCAAGGCGCCTCCGGACCAGGACCGCCGTCCCGCCCCTCCCCACATCCCCCGCTCGGTCACTCCGATGGCAGATAAACTCTGCTAACGAGAACCTCATTGCGGAGCGCAAGTGGGTTTCTCCCAACAGCATTACATCGACACGATGCTTTGCTAGGAAACTTTCAAGCTCAGCCTTCTTTCCCGCGACTCCGTTGGCGTTCCAGAGTGCGACCGTGAGCTCCTTCAACACTGGTTGTCCTCTATTTGGGTGCACTGCCATGAGAGACCAGGTAGAGGATGATGTGCTCCATGACCAGGTGGCCACGGTTACTCCTCGGAGACTCCTGGACCTTCCTCAAGAGACTCGAAGAAAAGTCCCATGGGTCCAGTCCCGGAATACCCTTGAGCATCTCAATGCAAATTTTGAGCTTTGCAGTATCACCCTCGGGTGTGGGAAGCGGGTCAGGTGTGGGGGTGGCAGGGTTAACACGGGTTGGAGCTGGGAGTGGTAGAAAAGGGTTGGAAGGGTTCAATGGAGTAGGGGTAGAGGTGGGGGTTGGGATAGGGAGTGGAGCAGTCTCGGGCGGGCCCTCGACCGAAAGGGTAGAACTGGATGCCTCCGGTTCAGGTATGGTGGCTTTGGCTGGTACCTCGGCCTGAGTTGCAGGGGTATCTCTCTTTGACAGAACACTGACGAAAGATTGCACCAGCGGCTTTGGTGTTGGAGTTGGAGTCACTGTCACCCTCCGTCCCGCAACGTGGCCCGAGGGCTTCTGGCCTTCACTTAGCCCATTCGTCCTCCCTTCTTGAACCTTGGAGGCACGCACATTCCCCGCCGCCCGCAAGGGCCTGTATGTGGGACTGACAGCCCCGCCACGCCGAGGAATCGGCTCCTGAGCAGTGCAGGAACTTCGGGGGAGATCGTTTCTCCTCCGGGCCCCGCCCCTCTCGTGGTCACCACCACAGAACCCACACCTAGGGTTAGCGCACATGACCAAACCGGAAGCAGTTCTTACACTGAACCGGGCCACCTGGAGACTTGTACTTCTCCATCTTGACGCGGAGCCCGCACAGGACTGATATGGAATACAGCCTTGCGTTGTGCTCCCCGGGCGTTAGAGAGACAACGAAGTTCGGCAACCGTTGCCTTTCTCCGGTCTTCTGATCCCACTTCCATTGGGAGAGCATCTGGGTGATGGAATTCACGGGGAAACCCATCTCCACTAGCTCTTCCTGGATGTCTTCAGGGTTTGTTTGTGTCACGAGTCCCTTCACCATGACCCTGACCAGTCGCTCCCGTCCCAGCTCGTAGGACCAATGCTGGATCCCCAAGCTCGGCAAGAAATTCTAGAGGGTGCGATAATCTTCCTCCGACCCGCACTGAAGACGCATTCGATCCCCTGGCTGCCTGACCACCTCCACATGCTCTCGAACCTTGGATCGGATGGCCCTCGCCAACTTGGAGTAGTCCTCCACATCACACAATATGATGGAAGGGATCTTCCCCTTTGCCCTGCCAGCCGGCCCAGAGCCACTAGTACCAGGCTGGGGTGAGGCACCGCTTGCGTTGTTACCTGTAGGTTTCCACCGCTTCCCACCTTTAACCAACGCTGGCGCACCCTGGCCCGGGCCACCACTGACCTCGCTCTCATCGCCAGAGCTGCCGCCTAAATGGTTAGGGTTGCTCCCCAGCAGCTTCCTGGTGTTGTCGGCCTTCCTCCTTCGGCGGGGTTTTACGGTCTGAAATCCTTCAGACTCATCATCGGACCCTGGCTCGACTCGTCTCGCATCAACGGGAGGTCTGGTCCTGAAGACAGTCCCTCTACGTCCACGGACTCGCACGAGCTGTCAACACGCTGGCGCTGACTACAGTGGGGAAAGCGTCATGGACGGCTCAGAGAACATAGGCTGTGGGGTGGTCCAGGAAGTAGGGAGGGTGGTTGGAGCGGCCTGTGCAAGTGTGGAGGAAAAATACAAGGGCCGACTGAACAGTGAGGCACAACAACCTCACGACACTAAGAAACTATGTTGACGAAGGTTTGGAACAAGAAGGAGCAATTGATAGACAATATACTGGTTGACAAATTTTAAATAGGTTAACTATCACTACTTGGATCAGCTTCTCGACCAACTCATACATATTGGACAAAGTGATCAACAAGAAACTGATCAACATTAAAGAGCAAAAGTCCCGGTCACTCATCCCACTCAACTCACCAATCTTTTTAAAAAACAAAACAAAAAAAAAACTCCATGGTTTGAGCTCACAAGCAAGCTATACGGACTGAATGGCGCCCACCGTTAGCTATAATAGTGCCAACATTTGTCGATAAAGGGTGCCATGGGGTTATCACAATGAGCGTTACGGTCGTTAATCTCATTTTTATAAACGGAATCTGATACTTCTTTATTCACGTAGCTTTTCTAAACATGTATTCAATTTATTTGACCAGTTATCTATCTATCACTTGGGCTGTCTTGTGTCAACTCTTGGTGCAAGTAATTTCTGAGTGTGTATGGATCACTTTGACCTCTTATCTCAACCAGGAATAGAGCAGAATCCGGAGAAGGGTGCATGGTGGGATTAGGTAAAGGGGCAAGCCATGCAGCAAAGGTAAGTATCATAGCAGACCAAGAAGACAGAACAACTTGATCCCTTCCATTCAAATCAGAATCCATTCAAAGATAAATATCCACATCGCAAAGTGGGCTCTGAAGCAGTATTCACACTTTATATCATACACTCTTCTGGTACCTGTAAGTCTGTGTTATGGACACACCAAAAGTTGAGGATGAGTGACCAGGGCTAGGGAACACTCACTCAGAGTTATGGCTTAACGGATATTTTATAATAGTTCAGCATGGCCTCCTCGGAAAGGTTAACGTCTTTTGAATGTTAACTCACTGTAACCAAGTTAATTGAAAATGGGCGTTCCCTACCACCATTCGTTTCTCTCATCTTGTACTGTTGGTTATAAACTGACCAGTTTCTATCGACCTTGAGCTTCTGGTAGTGGTGAGTAGCGAAGTCTCTCTGACAAAGTTTAAATTAAAGAGCATTACTTCCGGAGTAGGTGGCGATCTGGATGGGAATTAGTGGAACTAAAGTTTTTAATCATCTTTTCTAAATGATTAATTCAATCTTTGCTAAATAATTAAATCTCTTTGTACCTTTTTTTATGTATTTAATTTTACCTTAATTTTTTTTTTTTGTACCTTGGGTTCCTTTGGCGTATATTTGTTTTCTAAGTATTTTGTAATGTTAGGTCTTCAACTATAATGCCATTGGTCCCTTTTATCTTGCGGACTTATCCCTGATTGGCCTCACCAAAATCACGATTTCCTGTTCAGGCAGATGACGCCGTTGACTCTTTCACTCGCTCTTTGGATTCAATTGACGTGAGATGTTAAATTTTTGTTTCTTCTTTTTTTTAACTTGATTGGTGAATTAATTCAAATTTAAAATGTAGTCTTTTTCCTTTTGTTATTATTTTGTTTTGGTATTATGACCTAAAGCTACTGTGTAGTTATCTTTATGATTTTGACCTTTTAGGTTTTATTATTTTGTATCTTTTTGTATAATGATGTAACTAAATGTGTCGACCATGAGACCTGTATTTTTATGTTGCTATTTTGTACCGGTCGGCATCCTATATAACCACGCAGTTTAAACTATAATCACACAGAGGATTAGGTATGATGTTTGAAGGCTATTTTCTTTATCTTTATTAATATTATTTTTGGTTCTCTGGTCTTCTACTAGAGACATCTTTTATGATGTAACCCTTTTGGACAAATCGGTAAAGTTGTAAATGTAAATCTTTTCTCTCTTACTTTAAATTAACAGTATACAATGTATTTAATATTTTTTTGTTTTGTAATAAATTCTAAAGTTTTTTTTTTTTTTGTAAATGACTTTTGATTTAAAGATCCCTGTGGGAAACCAACGTGTTTTGTGTAACCTTCTAAACCTACCTTTTGTTTTGTTAATTATTAGTTTACTTACGCTCTCTTTCAGTCTTGGCTAAGTTAGGTAAGGAGGGCCTTTAAATATAAACTTTTCACTAAGCTCAATAAGTGTTACTGGTTACCTTTTAAAGAGGCGATCAGTACGATCTCCAAATGCGCCATTTACCAAATATATTAACCTCGTTCGGACAATGTATTAGTGATATCCTCTACCATTTTAGGGGTAGTTGTAGGACTATCCTATTAATTCACTTTTCCTTCAAAGTGCAATTAAAAAAAAAAGTTGTGATCGAAGAAACCCCAAAAGGTTATCATGGTCATAAAATTCCCCTGGGTAGACAGTTACCTGCTGCTCTGAAGAGAAGACTTCAAAGTCCTGAAGCAGAATTTAAACAAGAATGTTGACATTGAAGACATGTTACCACCGATCGGACCAAGAAGTTAAACCATAGGGACAAATAACTTACTGATGGTAGGTATACTCTAGGTCTTAGCCGGCCCAAACAAGGGAGAGTTCCCGACCATTGCAGCATAAGAAGTGGATGGAGAGAGTAACGAAGCCAACTTTGATGAGGGTTTTGAAGATACAACACAGGGTAATGTGTCTTCTGAGAAGAGGGAGAACTAAAAGGATCATAAGTATTGGGGAAGGACTCTTCTGCCAGAGGGCTTTAAATACACGTCCAGCCCAGTGGAGCCATTTGTTGAGGAAAACGGAATGATCCACAATGAAGACGAAAGTGTTAACTAATTTCTAAGGGTGATAATACAGGATCAACGGCGTAAAAGTTGGAGAAGTCCCCGTAAAGAATAAGCTGGTTCACTGTTCCCAGCTGCAGGCGTCGATGTTTTACGCTTTTTTTTGGGGGGGGGATGAATGGAACCTGTGCCGAAACTGTGGGAGATATTGGGGATCAAATAAATTCATCCCACACTGTCTCATAAAGTGTTGCACAGATAAATCTGCAGGTGTAAGCTGGTAGCATGGATGGAGGGACTGATTAAGACATAATTATCACTGACGTGATTTAACCCGTGTGTATTTTTCACTACCTAAATGAAAGGATTGAAAAAAGCTCACCCACTTTAAAGGTGGAACATATATACCCCTAGAAGGGAACCGTTGATATTAAGTCCTTGGTATTATTTTCTACCTTTAGAACTGGTGGCGAGCTGCATGCCATCTTATAAATTTGCTAATGGTAGGATCTGCCACAGAAAAAACAAACACTGTAAAGGCCAGCTATCAAATAGCAGGTAAGCAAGGTCAGCTCAGAACTCTCTGGAGCATTGCAGCATCCTCATCAACCAAGAGCTTTTTATTTACTTATTTGTGTGATGTCAAGTGGATGTCTGCATTATTGCCAAATAATAACACATTTTAAAACTTTAATCGCTAATTGTATTTTTATTAGCTCAACTAAAATTGGATTATATTAACTTTGTCTTGTACAGAGTTGAGTCTTTGTGTAAAATTGTATCTTCTTCTCTTATTACCCTCTGACTGTTACCCAAGTATGTTCACCAATTCTTGACTTATCTTGATAGGCTTTGTCTTTGTTAATACTACTTCCAATGACCTATCTAGCTCATTAATGTGTCTGTATGCATATACTACTTACTCATGATATGCTTAAGGACTTACTTGATTTTCTGTGATATGTTGTTTGATTTAATTTTTTATTTAATAGTTTTGTTGGTTGGTTTATATTTGAAAAAAAAAACAAATTTTGCATTAGCAAAATAATAGCAATTAGAGAAATAATGAAAAGTCAATATAAAAAATATGAGTTGATTATATCGCAATATCGAAAACATTAAAAGTAGAGAAATATTTAATATCACAATAGCTCCTTCTACTTTATTTGTTGTAATTAATTTATTTTTGCCAGGTATATTAATTACTTTGCAACGAAAGCCAGCCCCACTGAGCACATCCTGGACTTATGGGAAGCTCGCCATCAAGAATGTAGTGCAGTTCCTGATCTTCTCAACATCCTTAGAGTGATGGGGCGATTTGATGCTTCCTTACTTCTTGAGAAGGAACTCGGGCCTTGGGTCTAACGTGGAACAAACAATACGGTATAAATTTTAAATTTTTAGCACACACGCACGCTCTCTCTCTCTCTCTCACACACACACACACACACACACACAACCACACACACACACAACCACACACACATACACCCACACACTTAGAGTTATCCTTTTATGGAGGAAGAGTGAAGGGGAAGAAATGATTGGCTATATTATTGTCAGTATATCTAATATATTTAGAACATATTAACTTATTTTTATTGGTTTTTACTGTTGAGAATATGTCTTGTTTATTTACATGTTGATGCGGACCATTGACACACACAAATAATTACTTTGGAGGAAGGGGTTTAGAGGATTTAATGAACCAAGCAATTATTTCTGTATTTTGTTCTAGTTAAGAAATTAAGGACCATACTTGGTGCTTATAACTATATAAATAGTATCTTTTACTTCCTTTTACTTGCACAATTTCTGTTATCTGCTTCTCCCATATCTGTCCTGGCCTCTCTTATTATCTTTTTTATCTACATACTTCATGTCCATCATTTTATTTTGCATCTTCTCCGTCTTCATCCTCATTACCTGCCATACCATCTCATTCTTGCATCCTCTACTATATTATGTACTCCCTGTACCTCCCCCTTTTCCCGGATAACTTAATTTCTAATCATGTTTCTCCTCGTGACAGCTAAGATGCACCTCACAAATTTCATTCCCATGGCCTCCATTTTCATAGTTTCTCTTACATTCAATGTGCATGTTTCTGCTGCATATGTAAGAATGGGTAGACACTACAACACCTTTTTACACTTCAAGGGTATCGCTTTTCCATAGCAGGTCTCTTACACACTTATATAACAACTCTCCCTGCTATTCTCTTCTCATTAGATCCTCTCTATTTCACCTATCGCCTCAATCATGCATCCAACTACATATTACATTCTGTACTTTTCTCAGCTCTACTCCATACAACTTTATAGCTTTTCTTGGCCTTATCCTATTCCTTCTCATTACCAAGACTTCCCACTTCGCCATGCGAAATTTCATTCCACACTCTTTCACTTCCTCATTACATTCTTATAACTGTTCCTGTACTTGCTCTTACTTCTCCCCTCATACCATCAAGTCATCAACAAACATCATGGCTTTCATTCTTTCCTACCCAATTTTTCCTGCCACTTTATTAATGAACATTTCCATTACTACTACTAATAGTAGTGTTGAGAACCCACCCCACTCCTTCACTCAATTTTTTTTTTATCATACCCTCCTCCCACCTTCTGTCTGAACACAGCTCCTATTATCCTCAGACATGCTCTTTGATCTCATTACAACTCCTCTTTCTACTTCAGCCTTCTACATTGCTTTTCAAACTCTTTTCTATACATGCATCAAATGCTTTATACACATACATAAACACCATTACTAAGTCTTTCTCAAATTCATACAATAGCATATATCTAGTCTCTTATAAACCTCTGTTCACTAAATTTGTGATGTTCCTCTCTTCACCTTCCTTTCGTTTTATTTTTTACTCTCTTCTCCAGTATCATCTCATATATTTTTGTACAACAATACATTAGCATTATCCACCATTAACTTGGACACCTCTTCCTGTCTCCTTTCTTGAAAATTGGTATTATAACTTCCTTTTTCCAGTCTTATGGTTTCTTGTTATCCTTCCAAATCACTCTCAGGATGCAAGTAGAATGTATTGTTTTAAAATTAAGTCCAAACACTAGGCACGTCTTCAATAATTATGTGCTTAACTTGTTTGTAGGGTTTATTAAAATTATGTGTTTTATTGAGTAAAAAGAGGGAGTCAAATATCCAGTTTCACCCTATGTGTGTGCCACTAATGCGGACTCTTTAATTTATATCAAATAAAAGGTATCATAACTTTAGACGTCTGTGTTTATTTTAGAAGTTCAATGATATTATTTATGGTCAAGTTATGTTTTACAGCATTTAAATTGCATTGCATTGCATTCATATATGATGTCGGTATAAAATATGTTAGGGTTCAAATTGAATTTATATAGTAATTTTTGGATAAAAATAGCACTGTTAAAACATTTAAAAATATTAATACAATTGGGTGAATAAAAGTAAATATTTTATAGTAGTATCTTTAATGTTGCCAAAAACAAAAATGTGTTTAATTTATCGTATGCATTAATAACATCTACAATATCCAGTTTAAAGGTTTAGAATTGTCTAGCATTGTTTTAACAAACTACTTTTATATTGTATAAAGAATAACAAATCTGAGAAATCTGCAACAACAAAAAACTTGTACCTATTTGATACCATACCAGTTCATCCAATCTTTGCTAGAACGTTTGATTATTTTTTTTATAAGTTACAGATTGACAATGGGAGCTAGCAGTGGAATGGTGTCAAATGTTGTAAGGTTAAGCAGAACTGGTTTAAACTGTATCTGTGACTTGTTCTCATCACTCAGCAGAACATTTGTTGGCCATATATTAACAAAAATACATTTCAAAATAGGGTATGTAGTGAAAGCCTGTAGATGATTGATAAATTGGTGAGCAAGTTGGAGAGAACAGGTATGATTTGAACTAGCTCTGCTTACCCTTTTGACACTCCATGATATAGGAATTTTAATTACAAAAAACTTTACTGTAGTTAATTGTAGGATGACCCCTCCAATCACTGTGAATAGTAGCAATCTTACTTTGACTGATAACACTACAACCAATTATAAACTACTCCATAGTGGAAACAGGCAAAGTTAGCCTGCTAGCTATCAGTGTAAATGGAGGGTACCTACCTGATAGTGCAACTACATTTTAAATTCTATTATATTTCTTTAGTAGAAAAATTGTAATACCCCTACACAAGGATAGAATGAGACATTTCATTTGACATGAAAATTACTAATCAGTTCAGGTTTGTTCAGTGCTTAACATGTTGAAATTACGGTACAACTTACTTGTTTCTTCCTGAAACTACAACTGATTTTATCTTAGTTTCTGCTAAATACTGCTAGACAACACTTATCTTTAACGTGTTAAGGCAACACTATGCGCGGACATCATGGCCTAAGGCAGTTTCTATGTCGGTACCTAAAAAGCTCCAACCCCCGCACCCCGAAGGGTGGGATGATCCGGATCAGGCCGGATACCCAGAAAGGTGAGAATTAACTTAGTCTCCCCTTCCAGTCACTCACTGGTTGGACTGACACTGGGTGACTACGTGCCTTCCGCCTATCCAGTGTGGTAACTGGAGCTACCTTACTTCCGCTCACAGAAGAGAACTTTCAATCTCCACTCTTTCCTGTGTGTAGGGGAATGGGGTTGCGCCCATTGCGCTCGGGAAAGTAATTCCCCACTCCTCGTGCGTACGAGTGGAGGCGCCCATGTTATAGCCATGCACTACTAACTGTCCAGGCTAGCACCGGAGCTCTAAAACAGCTCACCGCACGAATGGCGAAGCCCAGGCCCACAGGACCAGAACCCCAGGAACCCAGACCAACCAACCGCGCAACCAACGCCATCACTCGTCGGTCATTAAACAAACTGCCCCACAGAGTTCAACCCATTTCTGGGCCGCCGCCACGAGCAAGCTCACAACGTGGGCCCTGTGTACTACTTATAACGAAAGTCGTCAAACGGAGGCATACCAGTCCACAGGGCCACCATCCAATAAGTGTGAACAAATAATGAAGTTGAACAATATCTAAAACTAGGAAGTTCTTATTTAAGGAGTTACATTGATAGTTTATAACTGAGCTAGCTAGCGTTGGTTAACTCCGATAAGAGTAATATGATACAAAATAAATGTTCAAAGTGCTAGGACTATTAGTTCACAAATAGTAAAAAGATCGATACCAGTAATCTAGGCCCTTAGGAAACTATGGCAGGCCTATTCCTAATTAGAACGCTCTGATCATCCAATAGCATAATTCATACTCAACAGTAATCTGGAGACAGACTACAACAATAGAGAACTTCTAGACATTAAAGAGCCAAGTGAGCCACCCTTCTGGGATAGAAGCATACCCACAATGTGATCACCGCACTAAGGTACAATAATGTTGGCAAACTAAAGATTGAAAACAGTCAAAGACCCAATTAGGTCATAAAGTAATGTAATGGATTAACCTAATCGCCCCATTTCAGCAAATTTATAGATTAGAGTAATGATCACATAGAACAGGGCATCAGACTGTCCCCCAAATATTTACAACATGTCATAAAGACATAGTTAAATAATAAACATGAGTGAGGACTACACCCTGTTTAGAATAAACACACTCAGACATAGAGTATTAAATTCAAGCCTAGTCATATGGACATAGTTAAACAATAAACAAGTGTGGTCATAAGGACTACACTCTGTTTAGAACAAACAAACTCAGACTTAAGAGTTTTACATTTAAGACCAGTCATATGGATATAGTTAAACAATAAACAAGTGTTGTCATAAGGACTACACTCTGTTTAGAATAAACAAACTCTATCAAAGAGTATACTAATCCACTAAACCTACATTAAAGCTTTTAAAAAAAGTACAAGTCTATAAAAAGACTAAATATATAATCATGGCAGATATTACATTATCTGCGTGGATGTGGTGAGACCGACGCAACAACCATCTTGACCACAATTTATAGGTTTATGTGTAACTGAAGCCTCCTGGATGCTTGTGTGACGAGTTGTTGGAAATAAATACAAAAAATAGTACGAGAGGTGCTGCATTATATACAAAATGAATCTGACACCTGAGAAGTATAGGGGAAGGAAGGGTTTGCTAAAACATGATAGAATAGCCCAGTACAAAACTCCAGTTGGCCGCCATCCAAGGCAGCACCCGATAGACGGTCAGTATCGAGACGCCGTCCCAATTGTCCAAGTTAGCTGTTAGGTCCGGTTATTCTCTCTTTGGTCGTCTAGACTGGAAGTATTCACGTGAGCCAAGTCGTATTCAAGAACACAATTACACAGTGAGTTAATAAAATGCAATATTTTTTTTTACTTTGTATGTATGGCAATTTATCTTTTCTTCATATGTATGGGCTAAATGAGCATAGCCCATTACACTATGTAGTGATTCAGAAATTATCTTTTCTTTTTTCAATGGATCACTAGCTGAAGTATGGATCCTTAAAAAAAACCTGTCAAATCCTCCATCACAGTACCTCCAGTAGCTGTGGATGCATCAACAGCTATGAGGTATGTCCAAATATTATGTTGGATGCAAAATTTTATTTGATTTTTTAACTTTGAGTAACATTATCTGTGAGGGTCTTTTGGATAAGAACATGTGACATGTAAACGTGTACCAGCTTTGGGTGCTAATAAATCAGGACCTATAAGAGGGTATATATAGCTTTATGTAAATAAAAAAGTAAATAAAGACCTTTCAATATATATAGTTTATTTTATTATAAATTGCATATTGTCCATATTGTTGCAATTTTAACAACAAAAAAATCTCATATCACTCTTTTAGTTTTCAAGTTTTGACAAGTTAATTGGTAATAACCTTGAATCAGCAGCCAATGTGATGGCACAAAGCAATTAAAAAAAGATGGCCACTTGCAGTTAATCAGTATTGTGAGAGTATATGTGATAAATATTTACATTACCAAACATTATTCAACATTCAACATTAACTTGGGAATCACGGTTCCTCAATAATTTTTTTTATTATTTACCTGACTTATCATCATCATCATATTCATCATTATTCCATCTTATACGAATATTACTTTTCAATTGTAGTTTGGAAGATGTAGCATTTGCTAGTGCTAGAATTGCCGGACACGATGAAGGGTTTTTAGACAAATCAGCAACAATGGATGCGTCAAAACTCCCTGAAGTGTTCAACCAACTTCCTACTACTAGTGTTTTGAAGCGCAGTTCCACAGAGAATATGATATTAAAAAGGAAGTACCATGATTCCTACTTGTATATTGGTTTCGTTGAGACCAGTGACAACAAATCACAGAGCGTGATTTGAGGTAAAGTGTCGGCAAACTGTGTGATGTTCGCATCACAATTACATCGTAATTTTAAGGAGGTCGATCCAGAATGACTGAAGGAAGTACTGTGAGCTAAGACAAGTCCAGAAGATGATATCTTATTATTCAATAATAGTTAAAAGTCTTTAATGTTGTCCTACTTATTCAGTTAACGGGTTGCTCAAGCTGGCAAACCCATATGATTGCTGAAAACCTTAGCAAGTTTTGTGTATAGGACATAGTGGAATGTATGCTGGATGAAAAACCCACTAATCTAGTAGACACAGTTCCTTTGTTAAATACAATCTCACAATGAATCAGAGACTTAGCAGAGCATGTGAAAGATACTTAACCTTCACAAATAAAATGCGCTAAATTTTCACTTCAAATGGATAACTCAATGGATGTAACAGTGTTGGCCATTTTAATGGTATTTATGTACTACTAATGCTTGGAGTTGTTTCAAGAGGATCTGATTCTCTGCAAGCCATTACCGATTAATACACCTGGCGCTGAAATTTTCAAGTTAATAGATACATTTTTCACAATGAATGGCATCCCACAAGAAAACTGCATTGATGTGTTAACAGATGGCGTGAAGGATATGGCTGGAAGAACGTCAGGTGTTATCTCAAGAATAAAATAAAAGGTCAAAGAGTACAGCAGTAGCCCCCGCATTCTGGATCACCAAGTCCATGCGGTGAAACAAATGCTACTCTCCCTTAAAGAAATCCTGGACAAAGGTGTGAAAATAATTAATTTTATCAATTCCCAACCTTATAATACAAACATATTCAAAATGTTGTGTGGTGGCATGGGGCGTATACATACTTATTTACTTCTTCCCACAGAAGTAAAGTGACTTTCTCACAGCAAAACTTTGAATCAGCTCTTCAAAATGAACTTAAGTCAGAACATTCCTGATTGACGACTTTGCTTTGGGAGTCGGGTTGTGTGATGAGCGTTGGCTTTTAAAATTGGTGTATTTATCAGACATTTAAAAAAAGTTTATGTCCTAAGTTTCGCTCACTTCAAAGAAAAACTGCAACTGTTTTTGACTCCAGCTATAAAATACAAGTGTTTGAAAATTAAATCAAGTTTTGGGCAGAATCAATTAAAAATTGAAATCTAGACAGCTTTCCAATGGTAAAAGAATTTAGAGAAGAACTAGATTCCAACATAGCTCAAGATATCTTAAATAAGTTTCACGTTCACCTGTTTGTTTGATAGTTTCAAGTTATTTTAAGGAAGAACTCCACAAAAAAATATATAAAACTTTAGGGGTGTAAACCCATATTCTTTTATGTCAGAAAAGCCATTTTGTCTGATATTGCAGTAGTATGAGTGCTTGATTGATGTGACATTAACTTCTTTAATAAAAGAGAATTTTCAGCTAAGAGATAAATTTGAAGTTTTGTCAGATAAAGCGAAAATCATCCTTCTTCCTTTTGCAACAACTTACTTATATTGATCATGATTCTCTGCCCATGTGACTACTAAAACAAAATACAGATCCCACCTCAATGCAGAATCAGATATTCCATTACAGCTGTCCCAAATTCAACCAGATATAGTCACATTATGCAAATATTAACAGTTACATCCCTCTTTTTAGAATCTAAGTTTGTGGTCTATACTTTTTCCTAAATGGTTTTCCACTCTCCCTCCACGAAAATGCGGGTTAAATTCCTCTACAACAAGCTTGCCAATTCCTAACCTATTAGCGTAGTTAGTACTTAAGTGTATAACCCAAACAGGTAGTAGGATGCAGTGCTAAGTATTATTATTATTAAATTAAGCCACCACCAAAGTAGATATCATTCTTGGTGCTTACGATTATGATTACTATTCATATCCACTTTTTCCTCTCATATATTATATAAACTCTTAATTTCTCCTGGTACCTTTCAAAATGGGTTTAATCTGTATTGATCATTAGCATATAATCCGAATGGGTAATAAGATGCGCTGCTAAAGAAAAAAAAACCGATTATTCAAGTCAAGTACTATTAAATTTATTTTTAATGCCTGCCCTTTTATTAATTATTTTTACTGTTCATTCATACACGTTCTTATTTTTTACAATTAAATTACCCACTAGTTTATGTTAATGGCTACTAAAAAATTCTCTATTAAGTATTACTTGTTCCTTTTATCTACTATTAAATCTATTATTTATTCTATTAAGTTAATATTATATTTACTTTTCTTTCCCACCTTTTCCTGTTAGTAGCATTTAATTACTGCTATTTATTAATTAGCCTTTTGTATTTAGATTAATTTATTTCCATTATTACTTACTAGAGACAGTGATTTGTGGTAAATTATAGGATTGAATTTCGTTAAGTAAAAAGTTGTATTTCAGTATTAAAAAACGGTAAATAAAATTAATTTTTGATCTAAAAATGATAGAAAAAAATGTCAGAGTACACAAGTTTATAGAAAGATTAACGAGTTTTAGAATTAACATTACATGCTGTAACTAAGAACATGACTCAACTGTTACACATGTTCATGTGCATGGACACAGATTAGATAAAAAAACGAACAACACACCTAATGATGGTACCAACCTAAACTAGAATATCCCTGCATAGAATTGCATATTTTAACACTCCTCCTCAATTCAACTACAACCACAAAAATTAGGCAAAAGTCCTACATGTACCCTTAAATACATGCAAATAGAATCTAGTGAATCAGCATTTGATTAAACCAATATAATTACAAAAGTACTCAAACTTATTTCCAACCAAACTCTTTGTCAGACTGTCAGCACATTGTTCATTTGTTTCCAGATAAACACCACTTAAATACAAATCACGAACAAAGTTGTATTTGACATCAATATGCTTTAGTCTTCGATGTCCCCATTTATCCAAACATCTTATGCAGGACTGGTTGTCCTCGTACACCTTGGTGGGTTCTAGAGTGATCCCAAGGTCCTGGATCAGTCTTCTCAACCAGAGTAGGTCGGATGAGGCGGTTGACAGGGAGACAAACTCTGACTCCGTCAAGCTAAGGGCAACTCTAGTCTGCTTACGTGTAGTCCAACCAACAGTGGCAGCAAAAACTTGGAATAAATACCCAGATGTAGATTTACGATCATTGCTGTCATTGGCCCAGTCTGCATCAACGTAGGCCCGTAAGGCGACATCACAGTTCTTCGGAAAGAAGATACCAACTTCAAGTGTTCCTTGAATGTATCGTAGTATTCGTTTGAGTCCAATCCAGTGAGCTTCTATTGCATTGCTCTGAAACCTGCTGTAGAAATTCACTGAGAAGCTCAGATCAGGGCGAGTGTAGAGCATCACATGCATCAAACTACCAACAAGCTCACGGTACTTTTTTTTTATTATTATGCATTCTGTTGTAGTTATTTCAGGTGGTTTGGCCTCCATCGGTGTCTTTACCAGTTTGCATTGTTCCATACCAAATTTCTTGAGAACTTTCTTCAAGTAGGCTGTTTGTTTAAGGGACATACCATAAGTTTTCTGATCAATTTTTATACCTAGAAAGTTGTGCAAACCTCCAAGATTCTTCATCTCGAATTCTGACATAAGATATGTTTTGATGCCATTAAACTTCTGCAGATTGTTTCCCGCCAAAATTATGTCATCTATGTAAACCAAAAGGTAAGTTTTTATGCTGTTGCTGAAGTCGAAATATAAACATTTTTCATTTCCAGACTGCTTAGATACAAGAGAATTCACAAATTTGTCAAGTTTAGCATTCCACTCCCGTGGTACCTGCTTCAATCCATAGAGGATCTTGTGTAACTTACAAACAAGGTTGCTGTCAGTTACGAAGCCAGGTGGCTGCTTCATATACACCTCTTCAGAAAGGTCTCCATGTAGGAATGCATTTTTCATGTCTAACTGGAAGGCAATTAAATCTTATTTGTTTATAATTGCAAGCAGGGTTCTGACAGAGGTTAAATGGGCTACGGGTGAGTACGTTTCATTGTAGTCAAACCCTTTCTTCTGTGCACAGCCCTTCACCACCAACCTTGCCTTGTACCTGTCAAGCTGTCCATTTTCATCCTGCTTCATCTTGAAGACCCACTTACAGTTGATAGCTCGTTTACCGGATGGCAGCTGTGTAAGGGTCCAGGTCTAATTTTTCTTCAATGAGTACATCTCTTCCTCAACTGCAGCCATCCATTGTTGGGCATCATCTCTACTGTGGATGTCCTCAAAGGCTTCTGGCAAGTTGTCAATAAATGACTCAGCACCAAGATCCAGTGTGACATAGTCATTTAGGTACGCTGGTGGAGTGCGAGGTCTCATGCTCCTACGCAGAGGTTCAAGTTCCTCACCAGGAGTCTCTTCTTCGTCAGAAATTGCCTCTGGTTCTTCTCCTGAAGACGGCTCCTCCTGCAATTCCTCAGTAAAAGCTTCATTTGGAGTCGAACTGATGACCTCAATAGCTTGAGAGGGTGTTGAACCAACAACATCACTGGTTATGAACGAATGTTCATCAAAAATTATATCATGACCACGTATGATTTTTCGTTCCTGTGGACACCACAGCCTGTACCCATTCGGGCAGTAACCAACAAAGTAGCACTTTATCGAGCGGCTGTCAAGCTTACTTTAAAGAACTTGATTAGGTAATCGAAGATATGCTACACAGCCAAAAACCCTCAGTTTTAACATATCAGGCTTTACACCATACCACAGTTCTGCTGGAACCTTGTTTTCAAGAGCTTTAGTAGGCGATCTGTATATTAGATAGACTGCAGTCATAACAGCCTCCGTCCAGAGTGACTTATTAAGAGAAGAATGAAGGAGTAAACAACGTGTTTTCTCAATGATGCTATGTCCCATTCTTTCTGCGACACCATTCTGCTGACTGGTATGCCTGATCGTAAACTCTGACTGGATACCTTTCTTTTTTAAATAATCTAGCATTTCCTGCGACACGAATTCACCACCATTATCTGACCTAAAGCAACATCTTTAGGTTAAAGTGAGCTGTTGCCATAGCTTCAAATTGTTTGAAGTAGGTAAACACTTCAGACTTTTCCTTTAGAGTGTAAATGACTGTAAAGTGACTATAGTAATCAATCAGGGTAAGTATATACCTCTTTTGATCATATGATACGGGCTTAATAGGCCCTACAAGATCACTGTGTATGATCTCCAAAGGGCGCTTAGCTCTAATGCGTGGCTTTGTGTGAGGAAGACGCGTTTGTTTAACCTGTATACAAGAGTCACATAAATCGGAGATCAATCCTTGATCAACCTTGATTCCATCTACAATTTTACTTAAGTGAACTAAACCGGTTTTGCCAATGTGACCAAGCCTCTTGTGCCACCAATCAGATGATGCTACATTGGAACTAGCAACACCAGCACATGCTTTTTCACGAGGCGAAAGAGACATTGTATACACTTTACCAGATCGAGTGGCAGCAGCCACAAAAATATTGTCTTTCAAAATAGTAGCGTTCCCCTTTTCAAACACAACTTTAAGCCCATTAGCGTCCATTTTACTAACTGAGAGTAAATTAAATTGTAATCCAGGGATAATAAGTACATTGGAAATTTTGATAATGTTTTGATTACCTTTGTGAGTCACAGACGCGTGTATATCTCCGATCTCTTCAGCACACAACATCGATCCTGATTTAGCAATTTTTATTTTGATAGACTTTGATAGGCGTCTCTTATTTGAGACCAAACTAATATTTTTATCACTGATCATATGTTCAGTGGCGCCAGAGTCAAGCAACCACACAGATCCATCACAACAAGCCACTGACGTTAACACAGTCAAACTAAATTCATCATCACTAGCTTCAGCTACATTTGCTTTACGTATTGAATTATTCTGCTGCTTTTTGCCTTTCAATTTTGGACAGTCTGAACGAAAATGACCATCTTTATGACAGAAAAAACACTTATTACCAGTAACTTGCTTTGAAATGCTTTGTTTACAATTGGGACAACATTCCGGCTGCGAAGATTTCAATTTTCTAGCCTTCCAATCAGTAACGCTAGAGAATGATTGGCTGCATCCATCGATACCTTCTGCTTGGCGTTTGCTCTGCTCATCAAGTAGGCGCGTTTTTACGAATGCCAGGTTGAGATTATCAGCAGGTAGTGTTTCTATGGCAGTGACAATTACTTGATATTCAGATGGCATAGTCAAGAGAAGATGGCAGACAAAATCTAATTCTTCGAGGTTAGCTCCCGACGATTTCAATTCCCGAATGGTACGATCAAACCTAATAAAATGGAATTCAAGGGTCTCTAAAGAGGGATCAAATTTCATCATCAACAAGGTTTTGCGTAATAAAAGCTGATTAGCAATACCTTTATGAGCGCAAGTAATACAAAGCACTTGCCATATATCATAGGCGGTGATCTTATCCTTCACACAATCCAAGTGGCTGTCCGAGATTCGTTGTATAATCTGTGACTTACACTTACGATCGGCTTTCCAAAGCTTGTCCAGCTCTTTTTCCTTTTCCGCCTTAATTTCAACATTATCACTAGACGCAATTTTTACCAAGTCCCGATAGTCACGTTGAATAAAGGGCAACAGATCGACTTCATCAAGAAGAGTTTCTACTCGAAACTTCCAGTTGTCAAAATTAGTGCCATCGAAAAGCGGAATTCTGTACTTTTTGTCTTCTTCTAAAACCATTATGGCGATGGTTATTGGCAAGATGGTGATTGGCAACGGTGTCACAAACAACAAGCAAACACGTAAAGCTCACGCGTATTACAGTGCACACTTGACTTATAGGTTTATCCATCCTAAAATCCACAATCACAAGCCTGGGCCCATAACCTGTCAGAGTACACAAGTTTATAGAAAGATTAACGGGTTTTAGAATTAACAGTACATGCTGTAACTGGAACATGACTCAACTGTTACACAAGTTCATGTGTATGGACACAGATTAGATAAAAAAACGAACAACACATCTAACGATGGTACCAACCTAAACTAGAATATCCCTGCATAGAATTGCATATTTTAACAAAAAAAATAATTAGAACTTAAGATATATAGTGGCTTTTGATAGGGCTAAATTTCTCAATGTTAAATTCAACCATCGATGTGGGTCATAAGATATTGTTTCACAATTGGTTCAGAAACAAATTACATATGTAGGTTGTACTAGTTAAATTATTTTATTCTTTTTCAGAATTGGGAATTGGCTCAAGGAATTTCTTGTACATGATTTTCATACAGATCCAAAGAATAAAGAAAAATAATTAGGCCTATTAAAAGCTTTCTCAGGTTTTGTCTATCAGAGCATATAAGTTCTGCTTTTCCCTTGAAGGTGACTGACAAATGTATTGGATGAGTATCATGCTTGGAATGTTTCTCAAAATTAATATAAACATTGTTTCTTTTGTTGTTAAACTCTAGAAGCAGCTTGGCAGGCGAATGGACTTGATGCTCTTCAAAACCATGAATACAATCATAACAGTGGCTGTGTTTCATTACCACTAAATCATGGCAAAAAAGTCAGTTATGAAAAGATGTTTGTGTTGCAACATGTTATTAAGAGATTAATTAGTTATTCGTGAAGTTAACTGTATTTCTAAAGTATTTAACCAAAACAATATGTGAAACAGTGCAATAAAAAATTTCCATAGTTATACTCTAAAAAGTTGTTTATTTTTATAAATTGAATAGTGTAATCTGTAAATTGTTAAAGTTTTTGTGAAACATAGTGTTTATAATTTCTGTAGTTGATTTATCAATTTTACTAAAAGAAGTAATATATTTAATATAAAGATTCGTTAACCTTTACAATTTTTCATCAAATGCCTTGAAAATTGATATAAGCAGGTTATAGCATAATAGAGAACAAGAACACAGAACATTTTTTTTATAGAAAAGAAAGGAGCATTTAAAATACAAATTCAGATTTTTCATAAACATTTTAAAAATGACTATTTATGTCTATTGAGAATGTTTGTTTGAGAGAGTGCAAGAGAATTTTGTTTTGGGTAAAAACTACTGTACATTTTTTTAAATAATTGTTTAGCTTCTAATAGAGGATTAGTCTATCATAGCTCCAGTATTGTGATGTGCTTGTATTTGCCGTACAAAAAAAAAAGTTAATTTATGCCTATATTTTGAATTGACAATTTTTTAAACGGGGACATAAGTTTTTGTTGTAATAGTTTCAAATATCTTGCCCATTTAGACCAAGCCCTTATATACTACTATACTTTGATGTTGTAAGGTAACAATTATGTCACACTTGACGAGATATTTTTTTTAAGTTTTATAGTTTAGTGTTTTAGAACAATGTCTGAATCATCTTATTCACAGATCTTTGTGTGTAGCTCCCATGTGCTATTTTCTCATTTAATATATTAACAGTTGTGCATTTCAGTTTGGTTGAATATAATACAGAGGAATTCATTTGTCGTTAGGCACTACATACATTTGTTTTTATTATCTCTTGCATGTAACATGTAAACAGGCAAACTTTTTATAACCCTCTTTAAAACACTAAAATTTTGTTTCCCTTTATTTAGTTTTGATTCTTTTTTATACAATTATAGTATATATTTTCTTTGTAATCTCATGTGAAAGTTCTATTCACTGTGCACAACATAATAAAGAGAAAATATATAGACTTTTAGTTTATGACTTTATGGCATTAAAAAACCTAAGATGCTTATAGATTTAACAGTTGGGAAACCACACAATTAAACTCTCTTTTGTTTGATCATGTGAGTGATCATTTGAACAAATAGATCTTCTTTCGTGTCTTTATTTCCACCCTTGTGTAGTAATGAGAGTGCATAGTTTGTATTAAAAAAAAAAAGAGTGAGAAGGGTTTGCCTCAGTGATATTCGATAATAGTACATGTTTTATTAGTACAATATGTGATCAAGGTTTTTATACCATACCCAATGATTGTGCTGGAATTAAACAAGTATTAAAGTTAAAAAACTCAATGAATGGTCATAATAATCTTAGTATAGTTTATATGGTTGCATTTGTTGTGATATATACCTAAACATGACCAATGTAAAACATTTTTTCTTTTGTAATTCTCCCTCACTATTTAATTATTGAAAATAAGCTAAATATATCAAATTAGACAAATAAATAGTTTACATTAAATACTTATATTACATTAGTATTTCACATTAAATAGGTACTTGCAAAGACTGATCACTTCTTAAATAAAGTCTATAGTAGAATTTGAAAAAAAAAAAAAAAATGGGTGTGTGTACTTTTGCACGCGCGTGAGAAGTTATACTTCTTTGGCATCATTAAATAATAAATATTTAACAATAATAATTTAATAATATTAAGTATTAATTATGTTAAATAATAATATTTTAATTTATATCAATAAATAATACATACGGATAGTTAACCTCAATTATATTAGAGCACTTGAAAAAGTCTATAAGCACAATTTTTTTCACTAATATTTACGAATAGTAAATAATATTAATCAAAATATTCAATTTAAATCACTACTGAATATAATTTATTAGCACATATATAATTCACACTTGTATGAAACTAAAACACGTGTTGTGAATGTAGAAACTAGAAACATGTGGATAAATATTATAAATATGAAAACAGTGATCAGAGGCGACGAGCGTACCAACATGCGCGACTAACAGAGGTTCTATTTCTATTTTGTTGGTAGCTTTTTTTTTTCAAGACTTAATGAGCGGTTTAGCTTCAACCTGTTACTTTTGTGTTACAGTGATGCGCGCGCATCTTAAAATTTCACTCTCATCATTTTTTCATAATGCGCCTAAAGAAGTATAACTTCAAAAAAAGTTTTTATGTTTTAAATCCTTTAAACAGATTTGTCCTAAATTTGTAGGTTAATCAGAGTACTTAGTGCACCTGTGAGAGTGTATCAATTATGTCCAGACTTCTTTAGTGACTTTAACATAAGCTTAGCTATCATGAAGTGTTTGACAGCTTCACCTCAAATCCTTTAGTTTGGCTACTCAACGAGTGACAGAAGTTGACATCTCTAATAATTCTTCAATGACCAACTGAGTTACAATCATTTTATTCTTCCAAAAGTGATCAAATTATACAAATATACCAAAACAAGCTTTTGGCCTTTGTATTAAGCCATTTTAATGCCAAGTGCTACACACCTGATTAGCACATCTTCACCCTAAACCCCAATCTTATGTCTTAGTCTTATGAATTATTTATTAGCTATTACTCACTAACTCAAAATATGTGTGGACTCACCTCAAGCCCATACATACTCATTAATAAGTAATTAATTAATAATAATACTATAAATAATAATAACAATATAAATAAATGATGATGATGACGACGACAATTATTATTTCAATTTCCTTTATCATAATGCTGAACAACAGTCGTAAAACCTATAACAGGCCAGCACTGAAAAGTACACAAGTACCTTACAAATATATAATAATTACACAAGAAAATAAGAAAAACAATAATAGCTAAATAATTATTGGAATGTTCAGTGATTGGACCTTAACTTTAATACCTTGAACAGTGCTGTGATATCTGTAATCCATGACATGGTAAAACATATGTTGATGATCATTGTGTTTGGGAGCAGTGAACTAGGAAGTTGTGTTTAAATGTAATGATTTATTGGTGTCATGTAAAATAAATAGTATAGTAGACTATGCTAAGAGAACGTATAAAACTAAACTAATTTAGAAACATTACAATTATATATATACTGATGAATAGTTATGAAAAAAATAGTAATTAATAATGATAAGAATAAAAAAATAGCAATAATAACAAATAACTAAAGAGTAGTTAAGAGCAGCGACCATATGCATAAAATAAATCAGAATATTTTAAATAAAATATTATAGGCAGAACCTCTACATGATAAATTATTGATATGGGATTTCCTTAAATAATTCGAATTCGAATTGGCGCTATGGATACAACAACCTATAGGTCTCACCTTATAAGAGCTATCGAGAAAAAATAATATTGGATTACGAGAAGCCTGAGAAGGAATATAAACACCTGTATGATCAAGGGCAAATTTGCAATAAATTTTGCTATTGAAAATATTAAAAACAAAAAGGTCATCACAAAAAAAGTCTACGCGAGAAGAGAGTTTGGAGCTTTAAGAGATTTTGAATTCTGTCATAATCATAATAAATCCGGTTATTAAAGAATTTATCATAGCACACAGCGACAAATTTTCTTTGAACGTTTTCCAACCTAAGAGTCAGTTAAGGTAATGAAATTCCAAGCAACACTTGCATATTCTAACTTAGATCTAACCAGGGCATAGTACAGACATAAAAAGTCAACTTTCTTAAATGATTAAGTAATAAATTAATAAGTCCAAGTAATTTCAATGATTGGGAAATTACATGGAAGAGGACCTAAATTAGAACCCTGTGGTATGCCACAGGGGGCTAAAAAAGTATTTGAGGTGTGTGAATCAATTGTAATATTGAATGATCTTTCATGCAAATAACTGCTGAACCAATTTACATCTGAGTGAGAAAGGCCGAAATTACTAAGCTTAGAGAGAATAATACTACGCTGACATAAGTTAAATGCCTTCCTTTGGTCAAAATAAATAGCATCAACCTGACCTTGGGCAGAGACTTGAGGGGCAACAGGCCCAAGAAATTCTACTAAATTAGTGACAGATTTATTTTTTATAAAGCCATGTTGATTATCTGAAAGTTTATTTTTAAGGTGGTGGAAAGTATGCTCATGTATGATTTTCTAGAATACTTTGGAGAAAGTGTTTAAGAGAGAAATTGGTCTATAATTACAAGCATTTGTTTTTGCCCTTTTTTTATAAATAGGTATGACAACAGATTGTATCCATGTAAGAGGAAAAGTTTCATTTGACAGGCTAATGTTAAAGATATAGGCTAACAAAGGGCTGAAAATGCTGGAACAACCTTTAACAATAAAATTTGGAATTCCATCTGTCCCGGCACATCTAGAAGAACTCAATTTTTTTATAGCATTAGCAACATCCAAGGGTGTAATGTGGCATGGATACAAGGGCGCACTAGTTTCAATAATGGAGCAGGGTAAGACAGGTAAGGCTGAATTATAAACGCAATGAAAGTAGATCCCAAACTCGTTGGCAATTAATAAAGGATCCGCTATAATCCTGCCATTAATCTCTAGGTTAGAGAGGGAAACTTTATTCACACGATTGCTTTTAACAAATTTCCAAAATTCTTGGGGTTTGTTTTTAATACTATTTTCTCTTGAGTTCATCCAATTGGCTCTGTCTATAATGAAAGTAGTTTTAACTAATTTACGGTAGTGAGAAAAATATGAATAGAATACATCATTATTTGTTGGTTTAACCTTTTTGAAAAAAATGTTTTTTTTCCTGATATAATATTTAAGACTAGAAGAAATCCAATTCGGGTATTTGGATGAATTAATTAATTAATTAGTAATTTGAGGAATATGCAGTTTGATTTTCCTTTGGACTAAATTGTTAAAATTATCTATTGCCAAATTAACATCCGTAGTAGAATAAACACAAGACCAATCAGCAGTGGCCAGGTCATTGTAAAGATTAAGGTAATCACCACATACATAGTCAATATATGTGGTGGGGGTGTTATTAATTTTAGTAGCAAGAGGTACATCAAGTGAAATTCAATAAGTGTGGATGAGCTAAATGATACTCACTAGTGATTGAGAGCTATGAATTACTAAGGGATGGTGAAAATTAGTATAAACAATATCAAGGAGGTTAGTGGCATTAATAGCTTAATTAAATTGTTCTAATCCTATTATATTAGTCGAAGCAAGAAGTTGAATAGCTTTTAATCTAATGTAGGAATGCGAAATGCTTTGAGCATGATGTTATTTCCAAGCAATTTTGGGGCAGTTAAAATCACCTAATAGTATTAATCGATAGGGGTAGTTAGCCAAAGCACCTTCAAGAGATGTAAAGTGATTTTTAAATACTTTGACTGCTATTTGGGGAGCAAGATATATGTTCCTAATTAACAGTTTTTGGCGATCAAATGTTGGGATTTCAATCCCGACACATTCAATATTATTCTCTAGGTCAGTTCTCCTGGCCACACCAGAAATAGAATCAATGAAAGAAATGAGAACACCACCACCCCTTGAGATAGTAGCTTCATCATTTAATCTATCGGCTCTAAAAACATTAGAGTTAGGGGAAAGTAATAATAAATAAATATTTCTTCATATTTGAATAAACATTACACTCCTACTCTACTGATCATGTCAGAACACTAATTCTATATTAATGTTTTAATCTCTCACCTATTTTTGGTTCAATCATACCTGTGAGTAGGATTTTTTTTTTCTATCACCTAATCTTGCCACTCCATACCCTTGGACTGTACATTCCTAAAATGTTATACATACTATTTATATAATGATAAAAATAATGTACATTGCTTTTGGCCTGCTAGAACATAAAAATAGTGATCTGAAAATTTGGAAGCTGCTGAGGAATATGTTGTCATCTACTCATCTACCTACCAAGGCAATTAATTGACTGGTGTGGTGGAATTTCTATAATACTACACTAAAATTGGTAACATCCTAAGTTTAAGGCCGTACTGGATAGCGTATTTTCATGAGGAACCTTCTTTGCATTTATTTACTTCGCCTATTTAATGTGCGCTTTGTGAACCCATTGATTATATCATCCCACGATTTCTATGAGAGAATGAGAGCAAGAGGGCCTACCAATTTTGCAAGGAAAGGTATTTTAACATACTTTCAAGGGTACCTTTACATGCCACAAATTACAATGAACTGATGATTTTACTTCTCCTCTGAAGTAAGTTATTGAAGGTTATGCTACAAATTTTTATTGCTAAAGAATAAAATCGTTGACCCCGGCTGGGTTTGAGTCCACAAACATCAGGTCCTGAGGCGAGGGAGCACTTTACTTCAAGAACACTGCGGTCAACCCTCTCTTAAAGAGGAATGGGGCATGAAAATTTTTATTTCTAAATTGTAATTTTGGTTAGTAATATTGATTATAAAATGAATTATATATAAAAAAATTTTTTATGGAAGTTATAAGCATTTGAACAAGGTTTAATATGAAGATACCCTAGACATAAATTATTCAGCGTAATCTCTTCTAACATAGTATACAATAGGTTAATATATTGTGTATAGTGTTAACATAATTAAATTTACCAAATAATAAATAGTTTTAATTTTATTTTTAATGACAATCTCATTATTTATTTTATAAAATAATACATATAGTTTTGATGGGGGAATATAATTTAGGGGTTGGATTGATTGTTTAATACGTTAGCCAAATAAACAAGGATTGTAGTTTATTAATCAGTTTTTTAAGTTTAATATTTAGAGTTAAACTACAGGAGTGGTGTTGTTTTGATTGACCCCATGCTCGACACGACCCATACTGGCTCTCAGGTCGTAACGCAGAGCAGCCAAATATAGCTGGATTGTAATGATACTGGCATAATCACAGCAACTAGGTGGAACTTCCACCCCGTTATCTTTGTTCCAACCTTCGATTGGTTTTATTTCTACATTTTATCTCATTCACCAGTCACAATAAACTGTATAGGGGTGAGAGTTTATTTGGAAATAATGTGTAGTTTACATACACCCCTGCGCATGCACACACTTCTGGATTTGTGGTGAGATTTCTGAGCTTGAATGATCCAAGAAAAAGTTACAACTTGAAGCGAAGAGATGTTTTAGTTTGAGTCTGTACTTACGGCATACTAAACTAAAGTTCAAAACTAAAAAGAGTTGTTGAGTCTCAAAGTCAATAAGAATAAACTATTGGGTAGTAAACATAGATTGAAATATTTTACAAATTCTTTTTCAAACACTTTTAAGAAATTAACTTAATTCATCCAAAGAACATATTAATTATTATACACTCTACAATTAATTACCCACCTCAGTGGTGTAGTTGGTTAACGCACTAGATTCGTGTTGAGCTAGACTGCCGAGGATGGGGAGATCAAGGTTCAAATCTCGATCGGGTGAACTGGGGAAGGTTTTTACTAAATGATTTTCCACTCCCCCTCCACAAAAATGCGGGGTCACTTCCTCTAAATTCAACCTTTCCAATTCCTAATCCTCTAGCGTAATTAATACTTAGGCATATAACCCGAATGAATAGTAAGACGCCGTGCTAAATAAAAAAAAACCTTAATTAGGGCTATTTATTCTCATAATTTATTTGTCACAACACAGTAGTCACCATTGTCAACTCAAGCGAACTTAACATTGATGCAATATGGCAGAATGAACAAGTTGGTTGTGATCAAACTCTATGAAGAGAAATTTCATTCATCTGTTGCTTCTTGTGGTATTTTCGTTGATCCTGATCATTACTATCATGGGGCTAGCCCAGACAGTTTAGTTGGTGATGAATCTCTAATTATGTAATAAGTTTGCCCTCACTCAATCAATTAAACAGGGACCACCCATCAGTCACCACTATCCGAGATGTAATCAAAATTAAGAAATTAGGTGTGTACTCAAACGATAAAGTAGAGTTAGCATTGGATAGAATTTATTCTTATTTTTACCAAATTTAATGTACCATCGGCAAATAACTGTGCCATTGCTGGGGACAGTGACCACATCCAGCCGATCCTGAAAAATGTTTTTATACAACATGTACAATTATGACAAAAATTAAATTAATTTACAATAATATATTAGAATTCATGAAAGAAGAGGGAGCAAAATAATTTATATTAAAAATTGGAATCAAAGATTGTAATTATGTTTGCCTTATTTTTAAAATGTATAATAATCTAAGAAGTATTGATTGAGTATACAAAGCACCTGTAATCTAAATTTTAAAAAATAAATCTTAAAATCAATAATAGCAGTGATGCTATTTACAAAAAAAAAGAAGTTATTAAAAGCTTAGAAATACTGAAAATGACATAATTCATTACAAAAAATGTTAGCTTTTTTACTCGAGAATGCTACATAAGAAAATGTGTTAGTGTTCCAATAAATTATTAGTGATTGATTCTTGCTCAGTATATTCTCCTGCAAATTAAATAACAAATAGGAAGGTATTAAGGTGGCTTAAATACTTTGTTGTTGACATAATAGGCTTTTACGCTACATTTAAAGTTTTTCAAATATTAATTAAGAACAGATTTATTTGAGAAAGTTTATCTAACTGTCCTTGAAAAAATAAAGAAAGACAATGTTTCAGAATATTGTAACAACACATTACAAAGCTAGTAATAGTAAATCATAAAAAATAAAATTATGTTTAGTGACCGTCTTTCTGACAACCAACGGTGTATCGAAAACCTAGCAGTGCAAATAACGCGTAGTTAAACACATCCTACGAAAACTATTGGTGTTATAGGAATGAATCTTATTTCATAATAAAATTAAGTTCATGATGATTATTTCTAAAACTTACAGTACCCATCTATGTCAATTAGGAAAAAACTTTTTAACAGATTGAAAATATGTCTGTAATACAAATTGTATTATAGTTTTTTTCAAAGAAAACATTTTTTACAAAACAAACCTGTTAGAATTTAGGAATGATAAAAAGATCACAATGGCTTATAAGGATTTGTAAATAATTCCGAAAAAATTATGGTGATAGTCAAACTAGTTCCGGAGAAACGGTGAGTTAAGTTTTGGTGTGTTATAATATTTGATCGTGGATGTCATGATGTATTCTGCTCAGCTCGGTGCACCCAAGGAAACTGTCATGAACAGAGACGAAGAATAAGTAATAGAACCGTTCACCCCTCTTCCCCTTCTTCAACCAATAAACAATGGAACTATGATGGAAGAGAAAGTTATGTTGACCACTTCCTTTGATTTCCTTTACTCAACTGATTGGTCTGCTTCCTCACATGGGCTTATATCAGGTTGTAAAACTGTAATGGGGAGGAGTATAAACATACATACAACATATTTCCAAAATTTAAGCCATTTGAGCAAATGACCATTTTTTACAATGATCCATTCCCCTTGACAAATTAGAATAATGTCTTGTGGTGTGGTGCAGTAGTAATAAATATTTTGCATGGCAAAATGCTCAATATCTACCCTTACCTAGGTTTATTTCCATAAGTGGATCACTTTAAATGATTTATGGAACATAAATGATATGATTTACTTTTCCAAACATAAAATGCCTCAAAATTAAAAATGTTTGCACTAATAACTCAACATTAAGTGGAAGGACTACCTCCTAAAATTTGAGAATCACTATCAGTGCAACACCTAAGAAACTGTTTAGCCGACACCGAACTAGAGTTCCGAACTAGAGTTGCGGTGTTGTCATACCTGTCAAGTTTAGTCTGAAAGAGTGAAGGGGGAGCGAGCTAATCTGTTGTTTACATGGGTCAAGTTTCTTGGAAGGGAAAGGCTAGGAGCGCGGCTTTTATCAAAGATCACACTTTACAGAAATCTGCTGCTTTATTTTTAGGTTAAGCTCAAATAATCAGTAGTATGGTTTTCTTAATATTTCTTACCAAGTAGAAGAAAACAAGTTTCATTCGACTTTCTCGTATTAGACTGGTTTGCTGGTGGCGGAATTGGGGTTCAAATTCCAGGAGAGTGTACTGAGGTTTTTTTCTTAATACGGTTCCAAACACGCTATTATTATTTATTTATAACACCGCGTCTTACTATCGTTCGGAATGTACACTTATGTACTAATTACTCTAATGTGTTAGGCATCGGAAATGTTAAATTAAGAGGTACATCCAAATTTTTGTGGAGTGAGAGCAGAAAACTATTTAGGAAAAACCACCTGAGTGCGCTCGACCGGAATTGAACTGTGATATCCCTGTTTTCAGCGTGTCATTTGAACATGGTGGACACACATTATTAGACTGGATTGCTGGTGGTAGGGAGATTGAATTTCAAATCCCAGTTGTGTGCAAGAAGGGTAATTCCCCCTAAAATGGTTCCCCATGCTCACTCTATGCAAATGTGGATACATTAAATCTAAAATGTCACCTTCATTCCTAGTTCATTAGGGTAATTAATGCATGTGTATAACTCAAACGGGTAGTAAGTCGCAATGAAAAAACAAATACTATTGTGAGGACTACCAAGAGTGTCAGCAAAACTGTATTAGTGTCGGGCAAGTTAGTTGTAAAGAAATATATTTTCGAGGAGTTTTTAGAGGATTGACTCCAAGCCAATGGAAAATGTTTGAAAATGGAATGCCACTAAAAGCTATTTGGGGTGGCCCTTAACCAAGCATTTAAAAATAATAATAGATTGTTATCGAACTTATTTGAAGTTTGATGCAAACCATCTTTCAGCTTCAAACTCGAGTATATCAGAGGGGAGTTAAACAAACTGGAGGAAGGCACATTTCAATGGGGGGAGGGGGGAGAAGAAATTGGCAGTAATACCCCACCCTATCAACCATCCCTCCTTCACTGTCCACTCTCAATGAATAACACTGGATATAAAACTATCGACAGACACACCGTAGAATGTAGATCATTTCCTCAGCATTTGACTTAACCCAAGTTATGAAGGGTGATGACAGTGTTTGAGAGTTACATTGGTTGCCTAATTTTCTTTAAAAGATTCATACGTCAAGTCATATAATCACTTTTGATGGAAAATATAAAGATCCAAAGAATGATAATAATAATAATAATAATAATAATAATAATAATGGTAATAGAAATATCTAATCAATTAACATAAAAAAGTTTTTATTTTTTAAACCCTTTTTCATGCACGCAGAAAATTGGGGGTCAGAGATCTGTACCCGCCTTGAAAATTGTTAGAACCCTTAAAAAGAAGGGGACACACACACATACACGTATAAAAAACAAATAAGGAATTGTGTTTTTTACTTGAGTTTCTTATATTACATCACCCAGATACTAATAATTATTATTTTAATATAATCTTAGATATGCACTAAAATTTTCTATTGTAAAACTAGCTTGACCTACATTAGCTTGTAACATGTACAAAGGCATAATTATGCAGTAATGAACCCATGGTGGGTGCCCCCAAGAAAAAAAGACACCGCCCTCCCCAAATCTTATGTATAATTGTAGATTAAAAAAAATATTTTGACATTTATTATTAAAATTATTTTATAATATGTAATGATATAGAGTAGGTAAGCTGAATTTAGAGGAAGTGATCGCACATTTGTGTGGAGACATAAGAGTGTAAACCCATTGAGGAAAAAACCACTCTAACTTCATTACTACCCTGGTGGAAAAGCACAGGAATATACCATAGTAAACCAAGGAAAACCATAGTTAGTTTTGTATGGTTCTTTAAGGTCCAAGGAAATCCAGACCATTACTCATGTGTGGGCTGCTATGGATTTGTCAGGTTCTCCCATGGACAGAGAATACCAATGGGAACCAGACATTGTCTGGAACAGTCAGGGTCTGTGGTTTTAAATGGTTTTCTTTGGGAAGTGGAAAACCAATGCAAACCAGATTTTGTCTGGAACACTTTGGGTCTGTGGTTTGAACTGTTTCTTGATGGTATGAGGCAAACCATTGCAATCCAGACTTGGTCTGGAACACTCTCGATCTATGGTTTGGTCTGGGTTTCTTTGAGACAGAAGACACCAATGCAAACCAGACTTTATTGGAACACTCTTGATCTGTGGTTTGGTCTGGGTCTCTTTGAGACAGAACAAACCACTGAAAACCAGACTTTGTCTGGAACATTGATGATCTGGGGTCTAGTGCGAGTTTCTTTGGGACAGAAGAAACCAATGCAAACCAGACTTTGTCTGGAACACTGTTGATCTGGGGTCTAGTGCGAGTTTCTTTGGGACAGAAGAAACCAATGCAAACCAGACTTTGTCTGGAACACCCCGAGACTTTGGTTTGGTCTGGTTCTTTTTGGGATGGGCCAAACCTATATGAACCAGACTTTATATGGAACACTTCGGGTCTGTGGCTTAGTTTGATTTTCTTTGTGATGGAAAAAACTAATGCAAACTAGACTTTGTCTGGAGACTCTGTGACTGTGGTTTTTAATGGTTCTCTATGGGACGAAACAAACAAATGTAAATCAGACTTTCTCTGGAACACTCTGGGATTGTGATATTTTCTAGTTATCACTGGGACGGAACAAACCAGTGCAAACCTTACTTTGCTTGGAACCCTCTGGTATTTTTTATTTTCTGGTTTGCTCCGGAACGGGCCAAACCAATACAACCCAGACTTGGTCAGGAAAACCTGGGCCTATGATTTGGTCTGGTTCTCTTTGGGCCTGAACAAACCAATGCAGACCAGATTTTGTCTGAAACATTCTGGTACTGTGGATTAGTCTGGTTCTCTTTGGGACGGAACTAACTAATACGAACCAGACATTGTCTGGAACACTCTGGGTCTGTGGCTTAGTCTGGTTCTCTTAGGTACTAAACTAAACAATGGAAACCAAACTTTGTGTGGAACACTCTGGTACAGTAGTTTTAATGGTTCTCTTTGTGACAGGCCAAACCAATACGAACCAGACTTTATTTAGTAAACTCTGGACTGTATTTTTTCTGGTTTCCTCTGGGACGGGCCACACAATTTATACAAACCAAGATTTGTCTGGAATTGTAGGTTTTTTTTTCAGGTTTTCTCTGAGACGGGTCAAAACAATACGAATCAAACTTTGTATGGATTACTATTGGTGTAGTGTTTAGTCTGGTTCTCTCTGGGACAATCCAAACCAATACTAAAACAGACTTTGTCTGGAACACTCTGTGGCTATGGTTTGTTCTGGTTTTCTCTGGGACAGCTCAAACCAACACGAGCCAGGCTTTGTCTTGAAACCTTTTGGAACTGTAATTTTTTTTCTGGTTTTCTTTGGGACGGGTCAAACAAATACGAAACAGGCTAATAAATGATTGCCTTTAATATTGAAAGGTGTGATGGCTCGGTTTTTTTAAATTAATCTCACAGGAACTTAAGCAGAGAATTGTTGCCTACATAGGCCTACCCATATAATTCTGTGGGTTCCCTGGTGGAAAAGCACAGGAATATACCATAATAAACCAAGGAAAACCGTAGTTGGTTTCGTATGGTTCTTTAAGTTCCAAAGAAAACCAAGGAAATCCTGACCATTACTCATGAGTGGGCTGCTATGGATTTGTCAAGTTCTCCCATGGACAGAGAATACCAATGGGAACCAGACATTGTCTGGAACACTTTGGGTCTGTGGTTTGACCTGTTTCTTGGTGGTATGAGCCAAACCATTGCAATCCAGACTTTGTCTGGAACACTCTCAATCTATGGTTTGGTCTGGGTTTTTTTTGAGACAGAACAAACCAGTGCAAACCAGACTGTGTCTGGAACACTATTGATGTGGGGTCTAGTCCGGGTTTTTTTTGGACAGAAGAAACCAATGCAAACCAGACTTTGTCTGGAACACCCAGAGACTTTGGTTTGGTCTGGTTCTTTTTGGGATGGGCCAAACCTATATGAACCAGACTTTATATGGAACACTTCGGGTCTGTGGCTTAGTTTGATTTTCTTTGTGATGGAAAAAACTAATGCAAACTAGACTTTGTCTGGAGACTCTGTGACTGTGGTTTTTAATGGTTCTCTCTGGGACGAAACAAACAAATGGAAATCAGACTTTGTCTGAAACACTCTGGGACTGTGATATTTTCTGGTTATCACTGGAACGGAACAAACCAGTGCAAACCTTACTTTGCTTGGAACCCTCTGGTATTTTTTATTTTCTGGTTTGCTCCGGGACGAGCCAAACCAATACAACACAGACTTGGTCTGGAAAACCCTGAGATTATGATTTGGTCTGGTTCTCTTTGGGGCTGAACAAACCAATGCAGACCAGTTTGTTATCCCTTTTACTGCGGCTTCGCGTGGAGTGGTTTTGTCTCGTCGAAGTCCAGTTTCCGGGCGACGGTGGTTGTCAGGCGTCGATCTCGCGGGTCCATTGGATGGGGGTAAGGAAGGGAGATGGGGGAGAAAACAGATAGGTCAGAGTCCCGGCAACACGAAGTCGCGGTGGGAGGTAAGGATCTGTCCCGGCAACACGGAGTCGCGGTGGGAGGCAGGGGAACAGTCCCGGCAACACAAGAGTCGCGGTGGGAGGCAGGATAACCATCCCGGCAACACGGAGTCGCGGTGGGAGGTCGGGGATAGTCGTGGGAGGATAGGGAGTGACGATGAAATGCTCTTTTCAAACGAATAAAGATGGTTTATTATGCTCTTTCATAAAGGTGGTTCTCCAAGGTTGGGTCACCACTAAAAAAAAAAAAGCCTTTCGGCTGTTGCCTGACATAGAACATCTGACTTGACAGTTATGCCACGCCAGGTTGTCTATGAAAGGGCTGATTTGTTCTGTGAGTTACAGGCAGCAGTCGCTAGCCCTTATCCTCATGGTATGAGGGTGAAAACAATGAATAGGTGAAACCGTTGAATGATGCTGCAATAAAATACAAGTTATAAATTAGTACCCTTTGAGTGAAAATAGTGGTGATTGTGAATGATCTCGCTGTGGTAAGAGGGTTTGGAAGGATTTTCTTTTCTTAGGATGAGGAAGGTTGGCTTATTTGGAATGATCGATTTGTGAGTGATGGCGTAATGTGATTTCGGGAGTGGGTTGGTAGGCTTAACTGTTTTAGGAGTTGGTTTGACGAGGATGGTTACATTTCCATTCCCCATCTGGGGCCGACAGTGGCGCCAGCGTTATTCTCTGGCTAGAAGGTTGACCTAGTCGGTTATCCCAGTGGAGTCCGGCGGTGGCAAAGGTGATAAAGAATAACTTGTTGGGAAGGATTTTTTTTTCTTGGGATTTGGAGTGAGGTGGATACATTTCCATTCCCCATCTGGGGCCGACAGTGGCGCCAGCGTTATTCTCTGGCTAGAAGGTTGACCTAGTCGGTTATTCCAGTGGCGTCCGGCCGTGACTAAGGTAGTAATGGCGTGAAATGAGCGATTGTGCATGAAAGTGTACCGTGCGCCTTCGAGCAGGTAGTCCGTGTCCACCGGGCATTTTGGCATAGTGACTTTTTTTTTTTACTTATTATTATATGCTTATAACTAGTGGTGATTAACTAAGAACTAGTGATATTTAACTAAAACTAATGATAATTTTTTTTTTATTATTATTTTATATATTTTTAATAAATTTTTGGTTTTTTAATGATTTTTTTTGTTTTTTTGTTTTATATATTTTTAATAATTTTTTTGTTTTTTAATGTTTTTTTTGTTTGTCACTATGCCAGTCTAGGTTTTTTGTATTTCCTGGTGTCTTCTGGGTCGTAGCGTCCTAGTGATCTTATGATTGTGTTTGTGTGCGTGTCGCTTTGTTCGTAAAACTTCTTGTTTCTGTCCCTGTATATTTCTTGTAAGAGTCTGCTCTTTGTCATGGTGTGTAGATCATCTATTCTGGTGTAGCGGTTTGTGCCGGTTATAGTTCTGAGTATTTTGTTTTGAGTAGTTTGTAGTTTACTTAGTAAGGTTGCTGATGCGTAGCTCCAGGCTACGCAGTTGTACACTATGATTGGCTGAATGACTGATCTGTAAATAATTAGTTTGGTGTGTTCTGTTAGCTGGTTACCTTTTAGCAGTGGATAAAGTTGCACGAATCTGCCTAGCGCTTTTGAGTTTGTTTGTTCTATGTGCTTTCTTCAAGTTAATCTCTTGTCTATTGTTATGCCTAGATATTTTACGCATGTCTGTATTGGTATTTCTGTATTAAATAGTATGAAAGGAGCTGGTGGGTTTTGGAGTCTTTTAGATATTACCAGTGCTGCTGACTTGTCTGGATTTACTTTAATTCTCCATTTAGTGAACCATTCCTGTAGTGTTACCAAATATCTTTGAATTCCTAGACTTGAGAAGTTTATGTTTCTGTTTTGCGCGTAAACCATGGTGTCGTCTGCAAATTGCCTAACTTTGACTCTAGGGTCGGAGGGTATGTCTGAAACGTAAATGTTGTATAGGTGTGGTGATAGCGTGGAACCTTGGGGGACTCCCGCCCTGATTGGGTGTGATGGGGACATTTTACCCTCCATTGTTACCTTGAATGTTCTCAGACTAAGGAAGCTGGCTATTGTGTGAATGAACCATGAGGGGAAGTCGAGTAGGATTAGTTTGTGGAGTAGACCGATATGCCATACTTTGTCGAAAGCCTTCTCTATATCTAGAAATATTGCTATTAAATACTGTTTTTCTTCGAAAGCCAGAGTGGCGTCTTCTACTAGATTAACTATTGGGTGGGCGGTGGAGTGCTTATTATTGAAGCCGAATTGAAGTTCTGGGATAATTTTTAATTTATCAGTGATTTGTTTTAGTCTTCTAAGTATCAATTTTTCAAATAATTTACTGAACGTGGGGAGGAGACTGATTGGTCTTCTATTTTGGGGAAACATGGGGTCTTTACCTGGTTTGGGAATTGTTATAACCTTAGCCAGCTTCCAGTCGTCCGGGAAATGACATAGGTAAAGTAGTGTATTCAGTATTGTCAAGAGTAGCCGCACTGCCCTTAGTGGCAGGTGTTGTACTATCTCGTTTGTAATGTAGTCGTGTCCTGGGGCTTTATTTCTGGGAAGTTCCTGTATAGTAGATGTTAGTTCTTCCAGTGTGATGTCATCTGCCTGTGTGTTGTTTGGTTTAAATAAGTACTCCCTCAATGACATGGTGGCTTCCCTTGTGAAGTTGGTTTTCTGTGGTCTTTGGTTGGGTGTGAACTGTTTTTCTAGTGTGGTGGCTATGGCCTCCGCTTTCTCCGAGCTTTTATAGGCCACCCCGTTTTCCCCGTGTATGGCTGGTACTGTTCTGATTTTTTTTATCACCCCTTAGTTGTTTAGTTATCTTCCATGTTTTGCTATTGTCTGTGGCTGCCTCTGTGACATAAGTGTTCCATTTTTCTAGCCTGATAATTTTAACTGCTCTTCTAACCTGTGCTTTTATTCTATTGTAGGCTGCCCTGTGTTGGGGGGTCCTGAAAGTCTGCCAGTCCCTCCTAGCTTCCCTTTTTTGTGCTATGAGGAAATCTAATTGTGGGTTTGTCTTCCGGAGGTCATGTGTAATGGGTTCCTTCACTGAGCTCTGTTTGTAGGCCTGTTGTACGGTCGACGTGAACAAGCGAAGCGATGCTTCGGCTTCCTCCGTGTCTCGTATGTGGTGTGCCTCCGGAAGTGTGTCCTCCAGTGTTTTTTTAAAAGTGTCCCAATTACATGTGATTTTGTTGTTGGTGAGCCCTCTTATCTCAAAATCTGCGGTAATGCTTATCTCGCAGAATATTGGGTTGTGGTCCGAGTCTAGTTCGTGTAATACCGTGAGGTCTTCTGGTGTGATTCCTTTATCTGTTAGAACTACATCTATTATATCTGGTTGTTGTAGGTAATTTGAAGGGTAAAATGTCGGTTCTTTTGGTGCGATCACTAGGTAGTCGTTATTGTCTGCGTGTTCGTTTAGTGTGCGCCCGTTTCTTGTCGTTGTTCTACTGTTCCAGTTTATGTGTTTGGAGTTTAAGTCCCCTGCCAGTACTATGCTCCCTGTCCGTGTGAGTTCGTCCAAGTCTTGTGTCTGTAGCGTCGCCTGCGGCGGTTTGTATATGGCCGCGAAAAGAATACTCCCCCTCCGTGTGTTGACATTTACTGCTGTAGCTTCTATTGTTATTAAATCTTTAAAATGGTGTTGATAGTGTGGGAGGTTTCTTTTGATAAAGACAGCAGTCCCACCTCCTGTTTTATTTGCTCTGTCTGACCTGTAGATTTCATAGCCGTAAAAATAAACATTTTTTGTGGGAGTTAAGTGTGTTTCATTAATTAGAGCTATGTCTATTGAATAAGTGTTAAGTAAATCTTCTAATTCTTTTGCTTGCTGGAGTATTCCATTCGCGTTCCACACAAAAACGCGCAGTATGTCCTTAGTCCGTGTCTTCCTTGTGTCCATCATTAGTCAGTAGAAAAGTAGTTTGTCAGCCCTTCTATGATAAGCATTAATTTTTCTGTTGTGTCTTTTGTTTGCCTTAGCTGTGTAAGGTATGGTTTAAAGTGGGTTATCAGTTTAATTATGTTTAAGTCTTTAAAAAAATTAAACAACTCCTTGATGTCGGAGGCCGTGGAGGTTTGCTCTTGGGCTTCTTGTTGTGGGGGCCGTGTAGCTTGTCGCACAACCTGGCTGTAACTCCGGCTTGTGGACGCGACCTCGGATTGGCGCGTTTCGGCCACTGTCTTTGGTCGTTGGGGGAGAGTGGGGAAGTCTCTGCTGATGGCTTTGGGAGGTGGGAGGATCCGTCTCTGCTGAGTGAGGGCTTCTTGTTTTGCTGTGTGAAGTGACAGTTTTTCGTCCAACAGTTTCCTGTACACGGGGCATTTACTGTAGTTTGCAGAGTGGTCACCTCTGCAGTTTACACATCTAGCCGGGGTGGTGGTGTCTTTCTTTGGGCAGTCCTTTGTGTCGTGCGCTGACAGGCATTTGACACAACGGGGGTTGTTCTGACAGTTGTTGCGGGTATGTCCGAATCTCTGACATTTGTGGCACTGAGCTATTTTGTTTAGGGGGGGATGTAAGGTTCGACTCTCACTCTGGTGTTATTAATGAACTTCGTCTTGTAAATGTCTGTAACCTGGCTATTTTTTGCAAGTGTCACCTGGAATGTCGGGAGTAGCGTGACCGTCTGTGTAGTGCCTGTCGCCGGGGTTTTGGTGGTGAACTGTCTGACGTGAGTTACGGGGTAGCCTAGCCCCATAAGTTCTTGTTGCAGGTCCTCCGTGAGCATGTTGGGAGGTAGCCCCTTTACGACCACGTGGACCGGCTTGTCTCTCGGGAGTGAGTAGGTGTGGTACTCTTGTTTAAGGTCCTTTAGTAGATGTTGCATTAAGTCATAGTTTTGCTTAGTGGTGGTGTGAATCTTGAGTCCGTCTTTTAGGAAGTACACGTTGGTATTGTTTCCCAGTTCCTTAGCGTATTTCGTGATCTTCATGTAGTGTTGTGACCCTCTTGTAACAATAGGTGGCAGTCTTATTTTGGGTGTCTCGGCTGGTGTGTCGTCAGTCATGGTCACGTCGTTTTCATTTTCGGCCCTTTTCAGGGCGTCAAATTGGTTTGTGGTCGTGATGGGTTTTTTGGAATTGTGTTTTTGGTCCGCTTTGCACTTCCTTTTTCTGTTCAGTTTACTGGCTAGTGTGAATGTCCCTTGTCCGTCTGTGTCGGATTCCATCTCTGAGTAGTCACTTGTCGAGAGTTCTGTGTTCGTTGGTGATTTGGATTTTTGTGTGGCAGTGGTGGTGGCCATTTCGCGCGGCCCTGAAAAGGGCAGGCTAGTGGCCAGTGTGGAGGGGCTACTGGGCCTCCCTCTGTGCAGTGGTGGGGGGATTGTACTGTTGTGTGGTGTCCCGGAGGACAGACTCCGGCTGCGAGGTATTGCTTCGCAGCCGGTTCCGCTTTACGGTCTACTGTAACTTGTTGACACCGTAAGGTTTCCCGTTACAGCAATCACCACCGGCAGTCTGTCCCGAGTTCAGTCTTTGAGTATGTGAGGGTTCCCCGTAGGGTGTTTGTCTCGACAATTTGCTCTTTTAGTGGGGCACGTCCTTCCTACTCAAAGTCTTGGCACCCACCATGAAAAAAAAAAAAAAAAAAAAGTCGCCTTTCGGCTGTTGCCCGACATATAACATCTGACTTGACAGTTATGCCACGCCAGGTTGTCTATGAAAGGGCTGATTTGTTGTTTGAGTACCGAGTCACTGTCGTGACTCTTAACCTCGTTAATGAAATTAATACCTATGAAATGAAACAGATGAAATGAGGCTGTAAGAGAATTACACGTGTATTAGTAAATTACCCTTTGAGGTGCAATTTGTGATTGTGTTGGGTCGTGGGAATTTGGGAGGATTTTCTTTTCTTGGGATGTGGGAAGGTGTGTTTAAGGTATGATGGTGAGTTGTGAGTGATTGCGCTGGGTCTCGGGAATTGGGGAGGATTTTCTTTTCTTGGGATGTGGGGAGGTGTGCTTAAGGTGTGATGGTGAGTTGTGAGTGATTGTGCTAGGTCGTGGGAAATTGGGAGGATTTTCTTTTCTTGGGATGTGGGAAGGTGTGTTTAAGGAATGTGGTGAGTTGCGAGTGTTTGCGTTGGGTCGCGGGAATTGGGGAGGATTTTCTTTTCTTGGGATGTGGGTAGGTGTGTTTAAGGTATGATGGTGAGTGATTGCGCTGGGTCGCGGGAATTGGGGAGGATTTTCTTTTCTTGGGATGTGGGTAGGTGTGTTTAAGGTATGATGGTGAGTGATTGCGCTGGGTCGCGGGAATTGGGGAGGATTTTCTTTTCTTGGGATGTGGGTAGGTGTGTTTAAGGTATGATGGTGATTTGTGGATGATTTAATGAGTCGATTTCCGGGAAGGGTCGAAAGGTTTAACTTGACTGTAGGGAATAGGTTTGACGCGGATGGTTACATATCCATTCCCCATCTGGGGCCGCCAGTGGCGCCAGCGTTATTCTCTGGCTAGAAGGTTGACCTAGGCGGTTATCCCAGTGGAGTCCGGCGGTGGCAAAGGTTATAAGGAGTTGCTTGTTGGGGTAGGATTTTCTTTTCTTGGGATTAGGAGTGAGGTGGATACATTTCCATTCCCCATCTGGGGCCGCCCCCGGCGCCAGCGTTATTCTCTGACTAGTAGACAACCTAGGCGGTTATCCCAGTGGCGTCCGGCCGTGACTAAGGTAGTAATGGTATGAAATGAGCGATTGCTGAAGGTGATCCAGTGTAATTTAGTGTAGTGGTGTCGGCGGTCTATTTTCATTCCGGCGCAGTTGATTGTCATATGTGTGTTAGTTATTAATTCTAAACTAGGCTAAATATAACTATAAGAAAAAATGTTTTTTAAAAAAAAAAAATTTATAATTTTTTTTGTTTTTAATTTTTTTTGTTTTTGTATTTTTAATTTTTTTTTTGTATATATATATATTTTTTATTATTATTATTAGATAGTTTATTAGTTTTGAAGCTCAACTACGCCGTCCTTGGTCGTTTGTAAAACCTCTCCTCTGTAGGGTCGTAGCGTCCTAAGCCCCTAACAATCTCGTTTGTGTGCGTGTCCGTCTGCTCGTATAGTCTCTTGTTGCGGTCTTTGTAAATCTCCTGTAGCTGTCTACAATTTGTCGTCGTGTGTAAGTCTGTGGTCCTAGTGTGCCAGGGTGCCCAAGTGATTGTTCTCAGTATCTTGTTTTGTGTTGTTTGAAGTTTTTGTATGTGAGTTTTAGCCCCATAACTCCATGCCTGACAGTTTATATAATATTATTGGTTGGATCACTGCTTTATAGAGAATTGTTTTTGTGTGGATGGTTAACTCCCTGCCCTTTAGAAGTGGATATAATTGGACGAACCTGGCTGTTGCTTTCTGATTAGTGGCCTCTATGTGTTTCCTCCAAGTTAATTTAGAATCTATTGTGACTCCTAAGTATTTTGTTTCTGTTTTTACGGGAATTTCCGTATCGAATAGTGTGAGTGGGGCTGGTAGATGAATGTTTCTGCGACTTATGATTATGGCGGCGGATTTGGCTGCGTTGACCTTGATCCGCCATCTTGTGAGCCAGTTTTGTAAGTTAACCAGGTATCTCTGCATCGCAAGACTGGCGTAGTTGATGTTTTTGTTGGTGGTGTAGATCATAGTGTCGTCTGCAAAAAGTCTGACCTTGGTTTGAGCGTGTACTGGAATGTCGGAAATGTATATGTTGTACAGGTGAGGTGAGAGTGAAGATCCCTGGGGCACCCCTGCTTTTATGGCGTGTGTGTTAGATTCGGCACCCTCCATCACCACGTGGAACCTTCTCCGCGTTAGGAAACTGGCGACGGTATGGATGATCCATTGGTGGTACCCAAGTTTTATTAATTTTTGTAAGAGACCTATATGCCAAACTTTGTCAAAGGCTTTTTCGACATCTAAGAATATCGATACTATTGATTTTTTCTGAGAGAAGGCTTGTGTCGCATCTTCGACTAAATTTAGGACTGGGTATATAGTGGAATGTTTTTCCCTAAATCCAAATTGAAGTTTGGGGATGATATTATGAGTTTCGCTGAAGTGGTTTAGTCTTTTTAAAATTAATCTTTCGAATACTTTGCTGAGGGAGTCGAGGAGGCTTATTGGCCGTCTGTTTTGAGGAAACATCGGGTCCTTTCCCGGTTTGGGAAGTGTTATCACTCTAGCCAGTTTCCATACGTCGGGGAAGTGACATAGCGAGAGAAGGGCGTTGAGGATGTGTAGTAACGTTAATGTGGCTTTAGGTGGAAATTGTTGAATTGTCTCGTTTAACAGTCGGTCGTGGCCTGGCGCTTTCCTTTTTGGGAGGTATTTTATTGTGTTGTTTAGTTCTTCTAGTGTTATTGGGTCTGCGTGTGAAATAATAGGTCTGCTTAGATATTCCCTTACAGATCTCTTAGCGTCCCTAACAAAATCTGGGTCTTTTGGATTGTCGTTAGGTGTAAACTGTTTTTCCAGCGTCACGGCTATGGCTTCCGCTTTCTCCGAGCTTGTGTAGGCCATGCCGTTTTCGCCGTGTATAGCCGGGACTGATCTATTTTTGTTTGATTTTAATTGTTTTGTGATTTTCCAGGTTTTGCTGGAATCTAGTGTGGCGTCTGTTACGTAGTTGTTCCCCTTAATTTCCTTTACCTTAAGTCTTACTCGTGCCCTTAGTCTATTGTATGCTGCCCTATGGTGTGGGGATCTGTATCTCTGCCAATCTCTCCTCGCCTCTCTCTTCTGAGCGAACAGAAAGTCGAGGTCCGGATGTTGGGGTCTTTGGTCGTGATTTACTGTCTCAAAGGTTGTGTTGGTTTTGTAGGCCTCCTGTACTGTGTTTGTAAATATCTCCAGTGTTGCATCTGCTTCCTCTGTTGTTGTGATGTCAATGAACTCTGGTAGTGTGTTGTTGAGAGATGTTTTGAAACCCTCCCAGTCACTAGTGGATATAAGTCGTTTTTGCCCTTTTATTTCTGTGTCTGTGTTTACTGTAATCTCGCACAACACAGGGTTGTGGCCAGAGTCCAATTCTTTGAGGACTGTAAGGTCCTCCGACGACACTCCCATGTTGGTCAAGACCACATCTATTATATCGGGTCTGTGTAGTGGGTTTGTGGGGTAAAAAGTAGGTTCGCCAGGCCCTACTACTAAGTAGTTGTTTCTGTCCGCGTGTTCGTTGAGTGTTCTCCCGTCCCTAGTTGTTAACCTGCTGTTCCAGTTTGGGTGTTTACTGTTTAAGTCCCCTCTTAAGAAGAATGTGTCCGAGTCTGTGATAGTGTTTAAGTCGTGGTCCAGTAACGTCTTCGTCGGTGGTTTATATATGGCCGCGAATAGGATACTCCCGCTCTTGGTATTTACTTGCACTGCTGCAGCTTCTAGGTTTTGAAGGTTATTGTAGTTATGTCTGTAGTGGGGTATATTATTTTTGATGAAAACTGCAGTTCCCCCTCCCCTGCCGTTGGGACGGTCACTCCTGTATGTATCGTACCCGTAGAAATGTATGTTTTTATTTGGGTTTAAATGGGTTTCGTTTATTAAAGCAATGTCTATTCCGTAGGTTTTGAAGAGTTCCTCTAATTCTTTTGCTTGCGTGAGTATCCCGTTCGCGTTCCATATAAAAACACGTAGTATGTCTTTAGTCAGCGTCCGTGGTCCGTTAGTCATCCTGGGTCATAAAGTAATCGGTCACCCCTTCTATTAATATGAACATTTTTTTAAGTCGCATTATTACATTGACCTAATCTGGCAAGGTATGGTTTGAAGTGAGCTATTATTTTGAAGATGTTTAGTTCCTTTAAGAGGCCTATAATCTCCTTGATGTCTGATAGTGGTGAAGTCGTTTCTTGTTGTGTGCGTGCCCCCTGACCTTGAACTGCTGCCGCGTAGCTTCGGTGGGAGTTGTTTGCTGTGATGTTTTTCTGCGTGGGGGGAGGGGGGACACGAGCCTCCTGTGGGACTACTTGTTGAGACCTACTTATTAAGTGGGGGAAGTTGTTTGAAGAGGCCAGGTGTGCTTGTGTGGGTTTACTTGTTTGTGTGGCCTGTCTTGGTTGTTGTTTGTGTTCTTGCGCGGACCTTATCTTTTCGAGTAAGTCCACGTAGACGGGACACTTACTGTAGTTGGCCGTGTGGCTACCTCTACAGTTTATGCATCGGGCGGGTGTGGTATTCTCTTTTTTGGGGCAGTCCTTAGTGTCGTGTAAGTTTGTGCACTTTACGCACCTGGGGATATTCTGGCAGTTGTTTTTTGTGTGCCCGAATCTCTGGCATCTGTGGCACTGTGCGATGGTGTTGGTGGGTGGTATGTACGGGACAATTTTGACCCTCGTGTGATTTATGTAGTCTATTTTGTAGATGTTTGTTGTGTCAGTGTTCTTGGCGAGAGTGACTTGAAATGTTGGCAGTAGTGTTACGGTCTGTGTGTTGTTGTCTGCTTGTGTCTTTCTTGAGTACTGTCTGACGTCTGTGACCGGGAAACCTAGTCCCACTAGCTCTTGTTGGATGTCCCCGGTTGCCATGTTGGGAGGGAGCCCCTTGATGACTACCTTCAGTGGCTTGTCCCTAGGTAGAGTGTATGTGTGGAACTCCTGTCTCATGTCCTTGAGTAGGTGCTGCACTAGATCAAAGTCTTGTTTATTCGTTGTGTGAATTTTAAGTCCGTGTGCTACGTAAGTGATCTTAATCTCGTTCCCTACTTCCTTGGCTAGTTTAGCGATTTTGTTATAATTTTGTTATAATAAAAAAAAAAAGTAACAGAGAGACAGACGAAAGGCATGCTCCGATGCTTCCAGAAGGGGAGCACGAGAGCAAGTTCCAACACGTACCGACCAATTGGTCACACCGTGTGGTTCGCAAAAATTTAAAAACGGGTTGTCGCGTTTCGCGAAGTTCTGAAACAAAGAAACAGAGATTACATAATATTAGTAATATTGGGGTAAAAAAGGGAGGTAAGAAATTGAGAAACCGACTAAGGGTTTTTTAGAGTTACGTGCGGAGACACTACTCTATGGGGGGCTGGGTGAGAGCCTCCCAAACCACTGTTGACACATCTCGATTATCCGAGCAGGGTTTTGGGACGTCGATGGCACCCACCAGGGTCGATGACGTAGTTCCCAAGCCCCTGGATAAGAGGATTGGTGGCACCGGGAAGTCTAGCGTAGAAAGACCGCGCCAGTTTCCGGAAGTGGTCCTTGATGGTAGGCATATCCAGGTCACGATGAAGAGTCTCATTCCGGACATACCAAGGTGCGCCCACAATGATCCTCAGACATACGCTCTGGAACGCCTGCATCCTCCTCATATACGTGTCCGCCAGGTGACCCCAAGCGGGACACGCATAGTCGAGGATCGGCCTGAGCAGCTGCTTGTACAGTGTCAGACCGTTCCTTGTAGACAGGGCGCTACGCCTGTTAAGCAGTGGGCCTAGGACTCCCAGCCTTTGCCTCGCCTTGTTGAGTCTTTCGTTGCAGTGTCGTCTCCAGGTCAGTTTTGTGTCCAGCGTAAGTCCCAGGTACTTAACACTGTCCGCCCATCTGATCTGTTCTCCGAACAGCCGGAGTGGAGCCGGCCTGTAGTACTTTCTTTTCCATGTGAAGAGAATTGCAGTGCTCTTCTCCACGTTAATACTTGTTCTCCAGGTTGTCAGCCACCCCTCCAACTGCGTCAGGTGCGTCTGGAGTCGCCTCTCCACCAGCTGCCCTCGCCACGACTCCGCTACTAGAGCCGTGTCGTCCGCATACAGAGCCAACTCGGTGCCTGGGGATTTTGGAATGTCGTTCACATAGAGACTGAAGAGCAGCGGGCCCACCATGGAACCCTGCGGCACTCCAGCTCGGATGCTTCTGACTTGGGAGGTGGCGTTCCCAAAGGTAGTGGAAAAGGTGCGATGGGAAAGATAAGATTGAACAACCTTAACTAGGTAGAAGGGCAGGTTCAAGGAGAGGAGTTTGAAAAGGAGACCCTCGTGCCAAACACGGTCGAAGGCCTTTGCCACGTCAAGAAAGACAGCACCAGTCAGCCTGTTGATGTTGAAGTTCCTCGTAACCTATTCCGCGAGCCGGACAAGTTGATGAGACGTAGCGTGTCCCGCCCGAAAGCCGAACTGCTCGTCCACCAAGATGCCCCCCTCGCGAACATGTCGGGTCAGTCTCGTCATTATTAGTCTCTCGAACAACTTGCCCAGACAGTCGAGCAAGCTGATCGGTCGGTAGGACGAAGCTAGGGCCGGGTCCTTACCCGGTTTATGAAAGCAGAGGACGTTGGCATGCTTCCAGAGCTCGGGGAAGTGACTCAGGAACAGGACGGCGTTGAATAACTCCACAAGGAAGTTAATCGCCTCCAAGGGCAGCTTTCTGAGGACCGCGTTACTGATACCGTCGGATCCGGGGGCCTTGTTTTGTCTTAGAGCGGCTATCGCCCGTGACATTTCTGTCACCTCCGTGGGTTCGGGTTCATCCAAGGGTCTGTACGAGACCGCGCTGATGACCTGCGCCACGTGCGCAACGTGCACCGGGTCTGACGGGTTGTCAGTCGGTACAAATTGCGCCTCTAAGTGCTCAGCGAGAGCATCGGCCTTCTCCTGGTCGGAGTTGGCCACCCCGTTGCGACTCACAATAGGCGGCCTTGGTGCGGGGACCCGCATCAAGTTCCTCGTCATTTGCCACAAGGACCTGTCCTGCACGCACAGGCTCTCAATCTTGTCCTCCCAGACACTGTTCCGGTATTCTCGGACCATCTCCCGAACCGCATGGACTTTGCGACTCCAGTTGGCCTTGTCTACCGGGTCCCTCGAGATTTGCCAAGCCTTCCTCAGCCGATTTTTCTCCCGGACGTGCCTGAGGATAGAATCGGTCAAAGAAGCCTGTGGCGCCCTCTTAGGACGGTGCCTCGGCGTCGAAGCTTCGAGCGACCCCTTGATGGCGGAAGTTATGAACTCCGCACCGTGATCGATTTCCGCTGCTGTTCGAAAGGTAGGGGTGTGTCCCAACCTCTCTCTCAACACATTCGTAAACCTGTCCCAGTCAGTGCGCTTTAGGTCGGGTTTTTCGGGGGGGTCTATGAAGGACACCGCGCGTCCCAGGTTCACGAGAACGGGGTTGTGATCCGAGTCTAGCTCAGCTAGAGACTTCAGCACTAACCGCCTTCTGATCCCTCTGGAGACAACGAAGTCTAGGACGTCCGGGAGATAGCCGGGATTGAAAGGGAAGTGGGTAGGGGTCGGAGGCCCGGCAGCCACCAGGCCGTGTAGATCTATGACGTCGCGGAGCAATCCGCCGCGAGCGCACATAATCCTAGAGCCCCATGAAGGGTGCTTAGCGTTGAAGTCACCACCGATTAAAACAGGCGTGGTACCTCGAAGCAGCACCTCCATGTCAGCCCTCGTGGCCTGGTCGAACCGGTGGTAGGGAGGGAAGTAGATGGAAATGAGACGCACTGGGCCAGTCGAGGTCACCAGTTGGACAGCCGTTGCTTCCATGTGTTGGAGGGGAGGAAGTGAGACGACGTGGTGGTCAAGGCCCCTTCGGACCAGAACCGCCGTCCTGCCCCTTCCCACATCCCCCGCTCGGTCACTACGATGGCAGATAAACTCTGCTAACGAGAACCTCATTGCGGAGCGCAAGTGGGTTTCTCCCAGCAGCATTACATCGACACGATGCTTTGCCAAGAAACTTTCAAGCTCAGCCTTCTTCCCCGCGACTCCGTTGGCGTTCCAGAATGCGACCGTGAGCTCCTTCAGCACTGGTGGTCCTCTATTCGGGTGCACTGCCATGAGAGACCAGGTAGAGGATGATGTGCTCCATGACCAGGTGGCCACGGTTACTCCTCGGAGACTCCTGGACCTTCCTCAAGAGACTCGATGAAAAGTCCCATGGGTCCAGTCCCGGAATACCTTTGAGTAGCTCAATGCAATTTTTGAGCTTTGCAGCATCATCCTCGGGTGTGGGGGTTACAGGGGTGACAAGGGTGGGAGTTGGGAGTGGAAGGAAAGGGTTGGAAGGGTGTAGGAAGGCGGGTGGGTTGGGATAGGGAGAGGAGCGGTCTCGGGCGGGCCCTCGACCAAAGGGGTTGAACTGGATTCCACCGGTTCAGGTTTGGTGGCTTCGGCAGGTGCCTCGGCCTGGGGTGGAGGGGTATCTCTCTTTGACAGCACACTGGCGAATGATTGTACCAGTGGCTTTGGTGTTGGAGCTGGAGTCACTTTCGCCCTCCGTCCCGCAACGTGCCACGAGGGCTTCTGGCCTTCACTTGGCCCATCCGTCCTCCCTTCTTGAGGCTTGGAGGCCCGCACATTCCCTGCCGCCCGCAAGGACTTGTACGTGGGACAGCCCCGCCACGCCGAGGAATAGGCTCCTGAGCAGTGCAGGCACTTCGGGGGAGATCGTCTCTCCTCCGGGCACCCGCCCCTCTCGTGGTCACCACCACAGAACCCACACCTAGGGTTAGCGCGGCAATCCCTCCGCACATGACCAAACCGGAAACAGTTCTTGCACTGAACCGGGCCGCCTGGAGACTTGTACTTCTCCACCCTGACGCGGAGCCCGCACAGGACTGATATGGAATACAGCCTTGCGGTGTGCTCCCCGGGCGTCAGAGAGACAACGAAGTTCGGCAACCGCTGCCTTTCTCCGGTCTTCTGATCCCGCTTCCATTGGGAGAGCATCTGTGTTATGGATTTCACGGGGAAAACCCATCTCCACTAGCTCCTCCTGGATGTCGTCAGGGTTTGTCCGTGTCAAGAGTCCCTTCACCACAACCCTGACCAGTCGCTCCCGTCCCAGCTCGTAGGACCAATGCTGGATCCCCAAGCTCGGCAAGAACTTCTGGAGGGCGCGGTAATCTTCCTCCGACCCGCACTGGAGGCGCACTCGGTCCCCTGGCTGCCTGACCGCCTCCACAAGCTCTCGAACCTTGGACCGGATGGCCCTCGCCAACTTGGAGTAGCCCTCCACATCACACAATATGATGGGAGGGATCTTCCCCTTCGCTTTGCCAGCCGGCCCAGAGCCACTAGTACCAGGCTGGGGTGAGACACGGCTTGCGTTGTTACCCGCAGGTTTCCGCCGCTTCCCACCTTTACCCAGCGCTGGCGCACCCTGGCCCGGGCCACCGCTGGCCTCGCTCTCATCACCAGAGCTGCCGCCTAAATGGTTAGGGTTGCCCCCCAGCAACTTCCTGGTGTTGCCGGCCTTTCCCCTTCGGCGGGGTCTTACGGTCCGAAATCCTTCAGACTCATCATCGGACCCCTGGCTTGACTCATCGCGCATCAACGGGAGGTCTGGTCCTGAAGACAGTCCCTCCACGTCCACGTACTCGCCCGAGCTGTCAACACGCGCGAAGCGTGCGACCCGGTCTTCCGAATCTGAAGAAAATTCAGCCGGGCGTTTCACACCTACCGACACCCCTCGGCGGGAGGTGCCGGAGTTGACGCGGGTTTTTGAGACCCTTGCGTTAGCGCTTGCGTCAGTGCCACTTGCAGCGGTCTTTACTGGCGGGGGACGGCTAGGCTCCCCCTGGTCAGGGCTTGCGTTGGCACCGTTAGGTTTCCACCCATCGTGCTGGCGGGAGCTTTCGCCATCCTCCCCGGTTTGCGGGCTGTCGGCCCTGAAAAGGGCCTCCAGCACTTTTTGGCCATCAGCGGCACGCTCACCTCCTGTAGTCGGAGGGGCCCCGCTGGGCTCGCCCGCATCGGTATTGCTGCCGACGCTTTGAAGGGGGCCAGCACTGTCCTTCAAGCCGAGGCCCGAGGGTGCAGTGCCGGAAGCCCCGGCGGATCTGCCAGCGGCACGCGCGCCTCCGGTAGCTGGAGGGGCCCCGCTGGCTTCACCTTGGCCACTTGCGCCCACCTCGCCGGTATCGATGGGAGTGCAAGGTGTCGTCCTGCCTCCCTTACGTGTTCCTGGCTTTCTGAGCATCTTTGGCGTTTGCTATTTTACGGATCGTGTCTTCGGATGGAGCCTGCGTTGAAGGTGAAGAAAGGTGTTGGCGTCGGGGTCGGGAGAAGACCGCCGGATGAGGCGAGGAAGAACCCCGGGCCCGGGAAGCGACCGACCCCGGGCAAGAAGAAGTTGGCTGCGAGCGGTGGGGGATCCGCCGTCAACGGCAGGCTTGTGCTGCCCGTCCTTTCTGGGGAAGTTGGAAGTCTCCGCTCGCGGGGACTGAAGGCTCCTCCGGTCAGGAAGGAGCTCGTGCCGGGTGGCAAGTGGTCCGCCACAAGCCCGAAGGCGGGAGCTTTAGAGGCAGCTGCCCCTTCGAGGGGCAACAAGCCTGAGGTAGCTGCCGAAGTCAGCGGGGCCGCTCCAATTCCCGGAGCCGAGCGTGCCGCTGGCCGAGGTAAGCTAGAGTCGCCCCCGGGTGACAAATCGGCCCTTATTAGGGCCAACAAATCGGCCCTTTCTAGGGCCAACAAGGCTGGCGTGACCCCCAATTTTTCTAAATTATACCTTTCTCATACTATCCCTAAAGTGTGAACACGAAGTTAGTTCATAAGGCTATTGAGACGTGAAGAATTGAAAAAGTAGTAGACATTTCAGTCAAGACCTTTATAGAAATCTTTAAAAAACTTTTGATTTGATTTGTGGAAATAATTTTTTCTTTCTCGCACCCCTCGGTTAGAGAAAGTATTGATATCGTAAAAAAAAACCTTGAAATTTTGATAAATATCGACGTTTCATGGCCCCTGAAACAGAAAAATATTTTTAGCGATGCCGCCTGTCTGTGTGTTTGTATCTGTGCATAGAGCCTAAACCATTTCATCGATCAAGCTGAATTAACGGCACGCTAGTTTGGTTTAACTGATGAGGTCAGGATTCATATTCTGACTGGCGGTTCTGGGATTGATTTTCCCTAAATAATTTTCCACTCTCCCTCCTTGCAACTCCGGGTAAACTTAATCTTAATTCAACCTTTTTCGTCCATAACACATTAGCGAAATTAGTACACATGTTTATAACCCAAACGCATAGTAAGATGTGGTGCTAAATTTTTTATAGCCCTGATTAATAAGAATATTATAAAATTAAAATTTAAAAACCAGGATATTAATACTTGTAGGCCATCAAGGGGTCGCGATGGTTTCAAAGACCAACATTGATTTCAAACCTGGCTTAATTTGGAAACCACTGAACTAAACTCGCATTTCACCCACACGTAAGTGTTCGAATTATACAAGTGAATTGGGTATTTTCCTAGTCATACTCATCAAAATGTTAGTGATGGATGTTATCATTTATCAATATATTTTATGGCTAGGAGATTTTAAAATGTGGCTTGATCGTCGTTGTAGATAATTCTCGACAATTAGCCATGGTCAAACTATTATTTAAGCTATGAATGAAAACCTGAGCTTTCATTAAGCCTAGCCTAACACAGATCAAAACAGCCAATGATCAATTGGATTTGGATGTCTGTGTCTGAAATTTTCGAGCTGTCGTCTGTTTTACATTGCGTGAGAAAGAGAAAACCCTTCGGGTATTTCTTTTTCTCTTAATACTTGATAAGACATTGTGATATACTTTACTATTTTATGCGAATTATTAATATATGTCAGGCTATATTAAATTTCGTGTGATGAATGGTTACTAAAATACCTTTATAAATTTATGGAGCAAATAATAAATAGCGATAGGTCGTCTCGCTCTTAAATTGCAGTAGATGCGCTTATAGACACCTACGTCTCTTTCTATCTCATTGGTTTCCTCGTTAACGCTATCCTTTTTTTAACCAGAGGAGGTGCAATTATATAGCTTAAAAATGAAGACAATTACTCATACGAAATAATCTCCCATAATGTATTATAAAAAAATTCACTGATGCATCTAGTGAACGCAATATATATACTAAAAAAACCAATTCTTAAACCACATTTTTCACCCAAATTATGAAAATTAACATTGTTCCTTAGCTTTAAAAGTCACATATAAATATCACACCATAAGTATATTTTCACTAGTGTGGCAAAGACAGTAATTTTATGGTGGTTGTAATAATTGTGGTGAACATCGCCTGCAAAATCTTACATGGGATTTGAAACAAATTGAATAACTTCCATACCTCTTAAAATATTTATAGGAAAATATGAAAACGTTGTCTTGTAGAAACTTTTTTATTTTGATTATAAATGAGCGAGTAAAGCATTGCTGCCATTTACATTAATAAAATTCTTGCCAGAATTCATCAAAACCGTCTCATTTCTTACTAGATTTGAATAAATTAAAGCTAGATTTTGAATAATTATTTTTTAACATAGTGGCTAAAGTCTGTTGCCAAATAAAATAAAAGATTTCTCTCTTTAAAATTATAGAAGTCAATACATGCTCTAAAATATATTGACCCGAAAAAAAATCTTACATGTTAAAAAAGGTTGCAAATTAATTTTCTAATATGCACTGCAATCTTTAAAAGAATGAATACTTCGTTTTTAAGAAAATACTTAAACAGGCCACTTGAAAAGAGAATTAGAGCACTAATGACAAAGTTATTTTAAATTCTCATATATCGATTTGATTACAAATGAATTTTTGAATCATCTTCAAGGAAACAAAATAAAAACTATGGTGAACAGTGATAATATTAATACAAAGATAGTCAATATCTATAAATAACAGTGAAATAGAGTAAAATCTTATCAATGATGACTGCAAACAATTTGTTTATATTTTCTAAAAGGTGCTCCTAATGTCCATACGTTTAACTTCTGTTCCCCTGGCCTAAAGTGTATAATCGAGCAGGACTGGCTGATTTAGGATACGAATATCCTCTTAATTGGAAATCATAAATAATTTATAACGCTATGCTTTTTAATATTCTATGTAATGTTGGCAGCCTTATATGAGTCTACGAATTTCAAATAATTACTTAAACTTATTTAAATAATTTGATTGGATTTGTCTGCACTCTAGTATACAAGTAGTAAGTTAAGAAGATTCCATCCTGCTGCCCTCTACCAGAATTGTGACAAAGCTTTTACGTTAAACGTTCCTTCTGTTAAAACTCAAGTCGGCCATTTGTGGATACAATTCAGGATTTTCACAAAAGCAGTTTATTACAAAACTATCGGAATGGATACCATTCCGAGGGGATACGATTCCGGTTTTGGGGGATATAATTCCAGTGGATACAATTCAGGATTTTCACAAAAGCAGTTTATTACAAAACTATCGGAATGGATACCATTCCGAGGGGGTACGATTCAGGTTTTGGGGGATATAATTCCAGTGGATACAATTCAGGATTTTCACAAAAGCAGTTTATTACAAAACTATCGGAATGGATACCATTCCGAGGGGGTACGATTCAGGTTTTGGGGGATATAATTCCAGTGGATACTATTCAGGATTTTCACAAAAGCAGTTTATTACAAAACTATCGGAATGGATACCATTCCGAGGGGGTACGATTCAGGTTTTGGGGGATATAATTCCAGTGGATACAATTCAGGATTTTCACAAAAGCAGTTTATTACAAAACTATCGGAATGGATACAATTCAGTCCCCTCGTTTCGACACTAGTCTGTGTAATTCAACCAATCATGTGCGCTGAGACTGTTGTGTAGAGAAATGGTATAAATGACGCCAACATGGTCATTGGATGTGATTTTGTTGTTGGCAGAAAATTATTCTAAACAACCTTGTTTATATAATACCAAATTGCCACAGTATGACAATATATTTAATATATATAAATTTAATTTAAAACATGTAATCTAAAAACGACAAACTATGTTCCAGACCCAATTTTAATCTAAATAAACTTGATAGCATGCCAACCTTGGGGGTATTTTTTTTTAGAATATAAAGTGTGCGTAGGCCTAAAAAAGAACATTTGTTTATCAAGGATACTGTACTTGGACACCCATGGGCTTAGGGGCCTCTGACCACAATGTAAGTAAATGAATACAAATTTAGGGAGATACTAAACGTTTGTGTCACCCCGAATGTATATTACCTAACCTCCGAATGTATCATATTTAGCATCCTGCGACCATTATTTCGTCTTTTCAAAGCATTCCCGTGTCTATATACTTTTTCCTGCGCTCCCTCTCGTAATTTTCAACATCTTTATTAGTAATTAATGCAGCTGCTGCACTCAAAATTAATCTCTGACGTTCGATAAATATTTGCACTAGAACCTAGTACCAAACTAGCAGCGTGTGAATACTCTAATCCCATTTCCATTGTACTAGCTAGTATACAGATATCTAGGTGCTAGCTAGCACACTTGATTTATAGTATAAGCAAGTGTCGTGTGATACGGGCTTTATGAATTTCTTAGCCCGTATCACACGACACTTGCTTGTACTAGAAATCAAGTGTGCTAGCTAGCGCCTAGATATATGTATACTAGCTAGTACAATGAAAATGGGACTAGAGTATTCACACGCTGCTAGTTTGGTACTTGGTTCTAGTGCAAATATTTATCGAACTTCAGAGATTAATTTTGGGTCAGCAGCTGCATTAATTACTAATAAATATATTGAAAATTATGAGAGGGAGCGTAGGAAAAAGAATATATACACGGGAATGGTTAGGAAAGACGAAATAATGGTCTCAGGATGCTAAATATGATACATTCGGAGGTTAGGTAATATACATTTGGGGTGACACAAACGTTTAGTATCTCCCTAAATTTGTATTCATTTATTTACAATGTGGTCAGAGGTCCCTAAGCCCATGGGTGTCCAAGTACAGTATCCTTGATACACAAATGTTATTTTTTTAGGCCTACGCACACTTTATATTCTAAAAAAAAAAACGCTCAATGTTGGCATGCTATCAAGTTTATTTAGATTAAAATTGGGTCTGGAACACAGTTTGTCGTTTTTAGATGACATGTTTTAAATTAAATTTATATATATTGAATATATTGTCATACTGTAGCAATTTAGTATTATATAAACAAGGTTGATTATAATAATTTTCTGCCAACAACAAAATCACATCCGATGACCATGTTGGAGTCATTTATACCATTTCTCTATACGACAGTCTCAGCGCACATGATTAGCGGACTGAACTTTTCCACAACCTCATAAAGTCCGTATCACACGACACTAGCTCGTCCTTGAAATCCAGTGTGCTAGCTAGCACTAGCTAGCACGTCATCATCTAGCGTCATGTGAATCAGAAATAGTATACTGGTTCTGCCACTTGGTACTAGCTACCATACTAGTTGTGAGGATAGAACACGTGCTATTTTCGTACTAGTTTCGACACTAGTCTGTGTAATTCAACCAATCATGCGGGCTCAGACTGTTGTGTAGATAAATGGTATAAATGACGCCAACATGGTCATTGGATGTGATTTTGTTGTTGGTAGAAAATTATTATAAACAACATTGTTTATATAATACCAAATTGCCACAGTATGACAATATATTTAATATATATAAATTTAATTTAAAACATGTCATCTAAAAACGACAAACTGTGTTCCAGACCCAATTTTAATCTAAATAAACTTGATAGCATGCCAACCTTGGGCTTTTTTTTTTTGAATATAAAGTGTGCGTAGGCCTAAAAAAGAACACTTGTGTATGAAGGAGACTTTACTTGGACACCCATGGGCTTAGGGGCCTCTGACCACAATGTAAATAAATGAATACAAATTTAGGGAGATACTAAACGTTTGTGTCACCCCGAATATATATTACCTAACCTCAGAATATATCATATTTAGCATCCTGAGACCATTATTTCGTCTTTCCTAACCATTCTCGTGTATATATTCTTTTTCCTACGCTCCCTCTCATAATTTTCAATATCTTTATTAGTAATTAATTCAGCTGCTGCACTCAAAATTAATCTCTGACGTTCGATAAATATTTGCACTAGAACCTAGTACCAAACTAGCAGCGTGTGAATACTCTAGTCCCATTTCCATTGTACTAGCTAGTATACAGATATCTAGGTGCTAGCTAGCACACTTGATTTCTAGTACAAGCAAGTGTCGTGTGATACGGGCTTAAACGTTTATTCTGGTGGAAAACAGGATATGCGCAGGGTGACAACAGTAGAACTAATAACCAGATATAACTATAGTAAAAATCAATAAAAATAAGTGAATAATTAATAAATAAGATAAAAACAGATATAACAATAATAAAAATAAGTAAATAATTAATAACTGCATTTAAAAGTTAAAACACATGATTAGTACAAATTATCATTCAAATTGGCAAAATATTTAGGAAATTTAGAGATACTTGTCTTTGAACTTATATCAGACATGCAAATAGTCGTCTAAAATCGCCAAGTTTAAGGTGCCATAGTTTCTAGATTTGAAATTGCGGCACGAGCACACTTGGTGGTGTAGGTAGTTCTAGGTACCTACAACAACCTTACATAGTCGTCAAACCTGGATCCTCTGGAAATTTTGAGATATTTGGCTTTGAACTTATATCAGACAATCAACTAATACTCTATAATAGCCAAATTTAAGGTGCCACAGTTTCTACATTTGAAATTGCGGCAAGTGCACACTTGGTGGTGTAGGTAGTACTAGGTACCTACAACAACCCTACATAGTCGTGGAACCTGGATCCTCTGGAAATTTTGAGATATTTGGCTTTGAACTTATATCAGACATGCAACTAGTCCTCTAGAATCGCCAAGTTTAAGGTGCCACAGTTTCTAGATTTGAAATTGCGGCACGAGCACACTTTGTGGTGTAGGTAGTTCTAGGTACCTACAACAACCTTACATAGTCGTCAAACCTGGATCCTCTGGAAATTTTGATATATTTGACTTTGAACTTTCATCAGCTAGCCTCATAAAATCGCCAAGTTTAAAGTGCCACAGTTTCTACAACAACAGTTCCTGGTTTTGCCGTTATTTTCAGATTGATTGCCTTTAACGTATAATAACTTATTACAGATATGTTGGGCGCTAGTTTAAGGCCTCAATGTTTCTATATTTGAATCTGCGGCATGAGCACACATGGTGGGGATCATAGTTCTATATGTCTATAATGACCCTGCATAACTGTGGAACCTGGTTCTGCCAATCAACCTAGTTTACTTTCAACTAAACATTGGCTGTCTTTGTTAGTTAGGGAGACTGAGTTGGTGCCCAAACAGCCGCGCGTTATAAGCACTTCCGTCGCGCCTTGCACTTGCCCACGTCCGGGAGAAAAATCGGCTGAGGAAGGCTTGGCAAATCTCGAGGGACCCGGTAGACAAGGCTAACTGGAGCCGCAAAGTCCATGCGGTTCGGGAGATGGTCCGAGAATACCGGAACAGTGTCTGGGAGGACAAGATTGAGAGCCTGTGCGTGCAGGACAGGTCCTTGTGGCAAATGACGAGGAACTTGATGCGGGTCCCCGCACCAAGGCCGCCTATTGTGAGTCGCAACGGGGTGGCCAACTCCGACCAGGAGAAAGCCGATGCTCTCGCTGAGCACTTAGAGGCGCAATTTGTACCGACTGACAACCCGTCAGACCCGGTGCACGTTGCGCACGTGGCGCAGGTCATCAGCGCGGTCTCGTACAGACCCTTGGATGAACCCGAACCCACGGAGGTGACAGAAATGTCACGGGCGATAGCCGCTCTAAGACAAAACAAGGCCCCCGGATCCGACGGTATCAGTAACGCGGTCCTCAGAAAGCTGCCCTTGGAGGCGATTAACTTCCTTGTGGAGTTATTCAACGCCGTCCTGTTCCTGAGTCACTTCCCCGAGCTCTGGAAGCATGCCAACGTCCTCTGCTTTCATAAACCGGGTAAGGACCCGGCCCTAGCTTCGTCCTACCGACCGATCAGCTTGCTCGACTGTCTGGGCAAGTTGTTCGAGAGACTAATAATGACGAGACTGACCCGACATGTTCGCGAGGGGGGCATCTTGGTGGACGAGCAGTTCGGCTTTCGGGCGGGACACGCTACGTCTCATCAACTTGTCCGGCTCGTGGAACAGGTTACGAGGAACTTCAACATCAACAGGCTGACTGGTGCTGTCTTTCTTGACGTGGCAAAGGCCTTCGACCGTGTTTGGCACGAGGGTCTCCTTTTCAAACTCCTCTCCCTGAACCTGCCCTTCTACCTAGTTAAGGTTGTTCAATCTTATCTTTCCCATCGCACCTTTTCCACTACCTTTGGGAACGCCACCTCCCAAGTCAGAAGCATCCGAGCTGGAGTGCCGCAGGGTTCCATGGTGGGCCCGCTGCTCTTCAGTCTCTATGTGAACGACATTCCAAAATCCCCAGGCACCGAGTTGGCTCTGTATGCGGACGACACGGCTCTAGTAGCGGAGTCGTGGCGAGGGCAGCTGGTGGAGAGGCGACTCCAGACGCACCTGACGCAGTTGGAGGGGTGGCTGACAACCTGGAGAACAAGTATTAACGTGGAGAAGAGCACTGCAATGCTCTTCACATGGAAAAGAAAGTACTACAGGCCGGCTCCACTCCGGCTGTTCGGAGAACAGATCAGATGGGCGGACAGTGTTAAGTACCTGGGACTTACGCTGGACACAAAACTGACCTGGAGACTACACTGCAACGAAAGACTCAACAAGGCGAGGCAAAGGCTGGGAGTCCTAGGCCCACTGCTTAACAGGCGTAGCGCCCTGTCTACAAGGAACGGTCTGACGCTGTACAAGCAGTTGCTCAGGCCGATCCTCGACTATGCGTGTCCTGCTTGGGGTCACCTGGCGGACACGTATATGAGGAGGATGCAGGCGTTCCAGAGCGTATGTCTGAGGATCATTGTGGGCGCACCTTGGTATGTCCGGAATGAGACTCTTCATCGTGACCTGGATATGCCTACCATCAAGGACCACTTCCGGAAACTGGCGCAGTCTTTCTACGCTAGACTTCCCGGTGCCACCAATCCTCTTATCCAGGGGCTTGGGAACTACGTCATCGACCCTGGTGGGTGCCATCGACGTCCCAAAGCCCTGCTCGGATAAGCGAGATGTGTCAACAGTGGTTTGGGAGGCTCTCACCCAGCCCCCCATAGAGTAGTGTCTCCGCACGTAACTCTAAAAAAAACCCTTAGTCGGTTTCTCAATTTCTTACCCCCCTTTTTTACCCCAATATTACTAATATTTTGTAATCTCTGTTTCTTTGTTTCAGAACTTCGCGAAACGCGACAACCCGTTCTTAATTTTTGCAAACCACACGGTGTGACCAATTGGTCGGTACGTGTTGGAACTTGCTCTCGTGCTCCCCTTCTGGAAGCATCGGAGCATGCCTTTTGTCTGTGTCTGTGTCTGTGTGCACTTGCCGCTAAAAAAAGTGGTCTACATATAAACTTTTTCTTTTTTCAATTTTCGTACACATTTGTCTTTACATCTTATTTTATTATAAATCAGAACTTTTTTGCTCTGTTTATATTTCAATATGCCTTGTATATAGTTATTCTAAATATTTGACACTTACATTTTCTGGCATATATACATATACTACTACTAAAACTACTTGTCCTGTTATTTATCATTACCTATTTACCTTGACCTGTGCCTGTTAGCATCTCAGTCTACTATATATCAATACCATTATATAATTTATGATAATTTATAACTATACTTGTCCTTCTTTCCCTATGGAAGTTATTTTGGCTATATTAATTTTTTTTCCCCCCCTATTGATATGCCTGCTTTGGACCTCCTTGACAGTCTAGTTTAACACGTCAATAATAATAATAATAATAATAATAATAATAATAATAATTATTATTATTATTATTATTATTATTATTAGCACCGCGTCTTACTACTCGTTCGGGTTGTACGCACTTATGCTAATGTGTAATGGTAGGGTGATTTTTAGATGAAACGGAGGACCTACAGTTTAACGTGGGATCCGAACCACGGTGGAGGCCTGGCATTCCCCACATTCACAAGTTGTGATTAATACACGTCTTGTCAGAGGTGAAGGAAGGGTTTAGCAATCAGATAAATCTTTGCCGGGACCAAGGATTGGACACTAGTTAAGTACGCAAAAGAGCTGGGTTTTAACTTTGTGCACTCTTTACTAGAATGGTTTTAAAATCCACACTCCTGATTAAACAAAGCAACTAAGTCGGAAATGTTTGTTTTGGGAGGGGGTAGCATTATTTCTGAAGCAGGTAGCTGTAAATCTATGTTCTTGTTTAACAGAAGGCAAGAGTTTAGTCATAGAGAAATGTATACTACAGTGAGGACATCAAAGGTTAAAATATTCAGTCAAGTTTTTTTGGGTGGTTTTTCCACTGAGTCTCAAAAATTTTAGTTCTCTCGAGTGACCGCTTCGAACGCTAGTGTTTCAACTTTTGGTTTCTTTAGATGCGTCACGTTACTATGGCAACCAGTCCCTTACAGTGTTGTCTATGTTTACCTTCATTTTCATCATTCATTGAGTTAAAGTATGTCTGGCCAATAGTGGTTTGCTAGGTTGAGGGGAAGGGGGGTGGCATTCACAATAGACTTACAACAGACACTTGGATCATAAACGCAGGTACGAGAACCGCCACTTGCTAAAGGAGGGGGTGGGGAGTACGAGTCCCAGCTTATTGTATTTACAGTTTTAAGCAAACCTTCACAAACCAGCAGAGTTAGTTTCATGTCTGTGGGCCTGGCTCATAGAAAATACAGTGGCCTGGCTTTGATACTTTATTGAATGGGGGTCCAAATAAAGACATGCTAATTTTGATAAGTATAATTTCAACGTTGTAATTAGATTTATAGCACCATACGTGAGGAAAATAGATTTTTTATTTTATTTTGGACATCTTTACTCCCAAAATAATAGACTAAAGTTAGATCGAAATTCAAAATATTTTGTCCCTCTTGGGTGCCAATTAGTCGAAATATATCAATTTGTCCAAATATTACGAAGAAACAATCGTTACATTTCTCTTTTTATCTTGAAACGTAAAGAACTTAATAAAAGATACATAAGATATGGTTTCTTAGATTATGTCAATATAAGGTGGAACATCAAAAAAACAAAAGCTCTACAATGAAAACACCTTGGCAATTAGTTAATTAACTATTACAAACACGACATTTGAAGTGAGAATGTAAGGGACGCGAGAAAACAACAGTGTTTAGTTTTTATATCAAAACAATTTTTTGGTTTAAATAAATAAAATATGCTTCAATATAAACATGTAGTTTAATTTTCTTCACATGATGATGTCAATAGTTGTTGGATATCTGTCATAAGCATGGCGGTATTACCTAAAAAAACTTTTAAATGAAGAGAAAAAGTTGTCATTATATTCCAGGAAACCATTTACAGATATTCAAGAACTATCAATATCACCATGTGGAGGAAATTAAGCTCCATGTTTCTATTAAAGCAATATTCTATTTATTTTGACCAAAAAGGTTTTGCTATATATTTTTTCCATAGAGAGTGAAATATCTTTTCTGTAAAATATGTGAAGTGAAAGTGGCTGGCATCAGATAAAAGATTAAACTATTCAATAGTAAATTAAGGTGACCTGGCGGTCTAGGGGTAAGGTATTGGACTTCTGTGCTGGGGTCCGGGGTTCAATCCTCGATCCCGGCACAGATTTATCTGATTACCAAACCCTTCCCTCCCCTCTGACATCTTGTGAATGTGGGGAATGCCAGGCCTCCACCGTGGTTCGGATTCCACGTTAAACTGTAGGTCCTCCATTTCATCAACAATCACCCTACCATTACACATTAGCGTAAGTGCGTATAACCCGAACGGGAAGTAAGACGCAGTGCTAATAATAATAATAATAATAATAATAATAATAATAGTAGTAGTAGTAAATCAGTCGCAACAAACATGTTCGTGGTATCCAAGATATTGATAAAAAAGAAAACCTCTCAACTATTACTTGCATAAAATGCATTCCCGAATCAAGAAAAATCCTTAACATTTTATAAAGATTTGTGTGACGTTCTGGTATCTGCAAACATTCCTCTGTGGAAACTGAGAAATGTTAAACTAAAGGATTTCCTGAATCTGTATATAGGTCATTCTATTCCAGACACGTCCGCACCAAGAAAAAACTGGAAATGAAGACAATGGAGATATTTTTATTATGTGTATAGTGTAAATCCTAACCCTTGTAATAAATACATCATATTATGGCCTCTCGATCAATTTTTAGATAATTTTTTGCAAATTTAATTCATTAGTTAGAGTTATTAGTGTCATTTTATAGGTAATTTTTTTCGCTATTTTAAGGTCATCAAAATCCGGGCCTTGTGTTAACATTTGATAATATCCATCCCACTAGTGACACATTATTAATAGCTTTTACAAATCTACTTTTTAATTCACATTTAACTCTTTGCACACTGTACCTTGTGTTTCCCCGATAAACAATCATTTTAGAAACAAAATGAATGTGAAAATCTGTTTTTTTTTAAGTTTAAAAAAACCCAATAAAACCTTGGTTTTTTCTCAGAAAAACAAGGAGAGGCACATGTTTTTTTTAAATAACAGAAAAACAGTTTTTTTAACTCTGACAATAGCCTAAATAATAAAAAGATATTTCTTTAAATGGAATTATCTTTCATAAAACACTCAAGATGGTTTATTTATAAAACAAAAACCCTGTTAAATAGTAAAATTTGTAAATAGTGGAACATTATAAACATATAAACAGAAACCTATTGCTTAGAATGATTATCATTAGCCTCTAAATCTTTAAGTTGGGCCTCCATTAGAGTGGTCATTATTTTGTGAGTTGTTTCGATTCGGAGTCTTTTATTTGATATTGAGTCAATGCTTGAAGATATATAGCTAGCTAGGCTTTCAGTTGTTGTGAGGATTGGGGTGGGTGGTGTAGGAGATGGATTCGCTAGTGCACTTGCAATAGTAGACAAAACATTTTTAGAGTGTTCAAAATATGTCTCTGATGAATTCTTTTTGGATAGGCGTTTTCGAAATGGAGTGTAGTTGTGGTCTGTTGGTGGATCTGTTGAAGTACTTGGACCATCTTTATTTATAGGAGCAGTCCTGTGTTGGCTCATACTGTCATATTTTGTGCAATTATGTTCCTCTTGACTCTCTTGATTTGAAAGAGGAGAAAACATCCTCTGCTCAACATGGTTTTCTACTTCAAGAACCTCACTAGGCGAACTTGAAGAACAGGGGCTTATTATAGCTCCGCTATCTTCATCCAACATTATTATCTCCGGCTGCTCTAGATAATCTTGACTGAGCTCCTTAAAACAGAAAAACATAGGTATAAAAATGGGCCGAATAAAAAAAATTCTTTGGGTTATTAACTTAATAAATAAGAAAATACATATTACAATTAAAAAGGTTGGTGAACAAAGTTTATTCATAATCATTATTGAATGATTATCCATAGTCATTTAATTTATTTAATAATCCATTGCTACTTTTTATAGTATAATGTAGTATGAAAAACCAGCAATGAACTATGTACACACAACTACTGCTTACCATGTATTTAACAAAATACACAAAGAATTGTCATTCCAAATTTGCAAAAACAAAATATTAGTCATTTGTGCTTGACTGAAACATTCAAAGCCCCTTTATTGTTGGACCACAAAATAGCTTATTTTATCTTAGATCTAATAATTTTTGAAGAAGGTTTGAATGTGGATAAAATCATCTAAGTAGGCTTAAGTGTAGAGTCAGGACATTCAAAAGTAGGCTATGTCAATAAGACCTTTTTTAATTTTCAAACAAGGTGCGTTTTTTTAAATGGTTAGCGTATATCAACCTTAGTAAGTGTGATTCAACTATATGAGTGGTTAATAGCTTGACTCAGTTGGCAGCGTGCACATTGACTCGTCCAAGAGTCCCCAGGCTTGATTCCAGGCAAAGCTGTAATGCTGGGATCACGATTAACCTAACATTAACTTAAAGTTAACTTAACATAACTTAACGTTAAGGATCTCCTCGTGTGTCAACAGAGCTATTTAGTAATTCATTTGTTGGTATTATGACAAAGGTTCACTCTATAGCATAAGTTATAGTGATCAGATATTGAAACAAAACTAACTAAATTAGGAAAGCTAAATCTATCAAAAAAGTTTAGTAATAGATATTTTTTATATTGATTGATAAATGTAAACATTCATACATCATCACTGTACAAATAGTCATACTCGAGAATGAAAATGTTTGGCTCAATTTGTATGTTAAGTTACGTGAATCATGATCTCACATCTGTTTTCTTAAGTTAACTTTAAGTGAACATTAGGTTAAGTTAAGGTTAAGTTGATCGTGATCCCAGCATCATTGTGGTTATGGACTTCCCGTACGAGTGGGGTTTGGTTTTTGTGTTTGTTCTAGGTTAGGATATTATTATTATTAGCACCGCGTCTTACTACCCGTTCGGGTTATACGCACTTACGCTAATGTGTAATGGTAGGGTGATAGTGAGAGATGAAATGAAGGACCTACAGTTTAACATGGGATCCGAACCACGGTGGAGGCCTTGCATTCCTCACATTCACAATAGGTTAGGATAGATTGTATATTTTTATAAGTGATGTTTTGGTATAGTCGGTGTTCTTAGAAAATGCATGTGCTAAATACCCAAATTGGAAAAAACCTTTTGTTAACTTAGATGAAAATCATGAGATATGAGATTTGTATCTAGGTAAATTAGGTACATACCTGATAAACTTTATTGGACGACAATGGTGTTTCAGAACACTTTCTTGGTACTATGTGTTCTTTCAGAAATAACAAGTTTTTGTAGTACCAAAGGCCTGGTTCATATACCTGCATCAAATAAATAATAATTAGGCCTACATTTACACATTAGTCTAAAAATTGTTAAAATGCACTCACATCTAAAGAAACAATTAGCTTACACAGATTACATAAGGTTATTTCTTATTGCCACCTAACCACACAACCTAAATGTGTGGCAGGAGAAAACTAATGTTACGACATTTAAAAAAAAAAGTGAAAATGTGAAAGAAAAAAATTAGGTAGGGCTAACAGAGTTTTGATACAAAAATGATTAAAAGAACTAGTCTAAAATGTAAATATTTTATGAACACAATATAAAAAGGTAATTTAAAATTAACCAGCCACAAAAATATGGTAGGGCCTATATTACAGGTTTTAAGGCCTAATCAAGAAAAAAAATTGTGGACGTGTAATCTAATGTTCAAGTAATTCATGGCAAAATAAACTAGTAGTCCTGATTCATGGCTTGAACGTTTTAAATAATATACAAAATAGTTCTTGAGTAGTCAATATTGACAAAAGGGTGATTTGGGGGCCAAAGTTCAAAAAATTACAGATGCAGAACACATCGATTGGTGTATGAATAAATGAAAGATTTAGAGAGTAGGCCCCTAGTAGCTTTTTGAACTGGCAATTTTTTTTGTCTTGAATTAGGTCAAAATGTCATGCAATGTCAATTTAAACAAACGTGCAAACATGTCACCATCAGGTGATTGTGATTTAGAATATATTATTATTATTATTATTAGCACCGCGTCTTACTACCCGTTTGGGTTATACGCACTTACGCTAATGTGTAATGGTAGGGTGATTGTGAGATGAAATGGAGGACCTACAGTTTAACGTGGAATCCGAACCACGGTGGGGACCTGGCATTCCTCACATTCACAAGATGTCTTGTCAGAGGTGAAGGAAGGGTTTGGTAATCAGATAAATCTTTGCCGGGAATTTAGAATATAGAAGTGGGGCTTAAAAAAAAGGAAAACATAATACTGTATTTAAGGAGTTCCTGGATTTTTTCCACCTCAACCCCCCTTTATATATGGCTCTGTGTAACATAAAAGGATACACCTGTTAAACCCATCACACATATTTCAGATCCATTATTTGTGTAATTAAAGTAAGGAATCGTATAACGATTAAAATGTATTTGTTGTCTGTTAAGCTAGGCCTACTTTTCACCAATGAAAACGTTATCAATTTTTTTAAAGTCATAATTTTACAAAATCACTGATTTTAAATAATCGGCATTATTTACCTCATCTGGAGAGCAACCACTTTTCATTGATTTCGAAACCTTATTTGATTCGACACCAAACTGTGTACGCATGGATGCAAGTTTCGTTTTAATTTCCTGCAACGTGGTATCAGGCCTGACACATTTTATTGCCGAAAAAATAGCATTCAAGCTCTTTTGCCTAAGATGTTTGTTGTGATACTGTGGCAATTTTGTATTATACAAACAAGGATGTTTAGAATAATTTTCTGCCAACAACAAAATCACATCCGAAGACCATGTCGGCGCCATTTCTATTATTTCTCTACACAGTCTGAGCGCGCATTGATTGGTCGAATTACATAAACTAGTGTCGGAACTAGTACGAAAATAGCACCTGTTCCCTCCTCACAGCTAGTATGGTAGCCAGTACCAAGTGGCAAAACCAGTATACCTTTTCTGATTCACACGACGCTAGATGATGACGTACTAGCTAGTGCTAGCTAGTACACTGGATTTCAAGTACGAGCTAGTGTCGTGTGATACGGGCTTTAGTAAGCTAATACCACTAAACTTGTATTAGTCCTCTATCACCGTGTCAACGGGCCTTAAGCCTACTTTAGATTCTCTAAATGAGTCGGCTTACCGTTGCTTAGCGTTGCAGAAACCAGAGTTTGAACCTGTGTTGTGCTTGGAGAAAAATTTATTATTTGACTGCTGCTAAGTGATATTACGTGTCAAACAGTTTTTTTAAGAACAGTTATACGTCTCGGACCGACTAATTTAGTTATAATAAAATAGAGCTATCCCGTTGACAAACTCCCAACTATGTTGATATTGTACCAACATCTTTAGACGATCAAATTGTAATTTCGTTTTAAAGACATTTTTTTATGTTTTTTGGTACGTCTTTGCAATTTGATTAAAAGAATTGAATATTACTTAAATAGTGAAATTTTGACACACATTATTTGAAAAACAAAAAAATTAGGCTATAAGCTAAAACGAGAACGTACAATAAAAAAAACCGCCGTTTGAGTCTGGCAAGGAATGTTTGTAGATATTTGTTTTTAAAATACTAAGTTGTATACTGTTATCCTACCTGATACCTGATATTTAACCTTATAGGTCTTTGATATCTGTTCATCACTAAATGTTTATTGAAATGCACATACATTCGAAACAATCCAAGAGAGCTTCAATATAATTTAATGTAGTATTTAACAATTAAGTAACCCGTTTCGGTGTTAGAATGGGTTAAGGTATCACAAAATATATTCAATTGCTAATAACAAGGAGATTGGGGGTCTATTCTCGGTTGGATGTGATGAAAGCATTTCCCTCTAGATGAGCTCACACACTCCCTCCTCGCAAGTGTGGGTACACAATCTCTATATTAAAATGTTTTCTTTCACTAGAGGTAATCTATAATAAATAAAAACACTAGATTACAAAGTAATTGCAACAAAATATAAACTAGTACATACCTTTATTGAAAAGTTAAACACACACCTAATTCTGAAAATAGAATTTTATTATTACACAAAAGAAAAACAAAACAATTAAAACATCCGCTGCACTTGCACATGCGAGAATAAGAATGGTAGACATACAGACGATTCAAAAAAATATTTGAACCAACGTATATTTCTCTTGGAATACCTCTCTTCTGCCTTTCGCTAAAACCAAAAATAGAAGGGATTAACGCTCTGGACGTTACCTTCCTCTTTCAGTGAAACAACAAGGTGTTTAGAAAGGAGGGAAAGAAACAAGAAGTACTTTTAATTCACATTTTCAAATATGTAGTCATCTACTAGATATTTAATTATACATATTTAAAAATCACTAAACATAGAGATACAAATACAAAGTGTGCTCGTGCCGAAATTTCAAATGTAGAAACTGTGGCACCTTAAACTTGGCGATTCTAGAGGACTAGTTGCATGTCTGATATAAGATCAAAGCCAAATATCTCAAAATTTCCAGAGGATCCAGGTTCCACGACTATGTAGGGTTGTTGTAGGTACCTAGTACTACCTACACCACCAAGTGTGCTCGTGCCGCAATTTCAAATGTAGAAACTGTGGCACCTTAAATTTGGCTATTATAGAGTATTAGTTGATTGTCTTTGAAATAGAAGTAAAATATATCTAAGATCTAAACGGTGAGGATGGAACTATTAAAGAAAATCCAAGTTTGCCATGTAGTACAAAATGGAGAATATTATGAAAAAGCATTTGTTGTTTGTAGTATAGGAGATATAAATTTAAGTAGATTCGATAATATTGATATGAATTTAGATTAATATACTGGTACTTGAATTATGATTTGAAATTTATAATTAGACTAGCAAGATATTTAAATTTTGTAGAGTAAATTAAAGTAAATTGCCTATTTATTATAATAATACGTGTTTATGTGTTAAGCGCTACACTGGACGTTGAGAGGCAAATCGCTTGTCTATATTTAAGTGTTTATATTTATATACAATCTTTGTCTGAAGAAATACAGTAGGGGTAAATCATTGGCCTAAACAACTTAAGAATTATGTGTAGGGTCGGTGTCTCCCTTACAATTATTAAAATCAAGCTTGCTATCAATTTTAATTTTTGTATAATGTGAACTAATGCAAGTGTAAATTGTTTAAATGTAATATTTCTTGGATTATATGAATACTAATACCCAATGGTGAGTATCGAGTACTAGCCAGAAGAAAATTTCTGTGAAAAGGAGGCTTGGAGGAGGTAGTTAGCCAAAGCTATTTCGTGTGATCCTCGCCCATTTTTACTTAGTCTTTTCTAGAAACTATTCAGAATAGTCTTTGTCAGGCAAATGTTTGAAAATTACACACCTCTAGAAGCTATTTGGAGTAGTCCTCTCTTGGCAAATTTTTAAAAATCAGTGTCTATATAAGCTATTTGGAGTGCTCTTCATTTGGCAAGTCTTTGAAATTTAAATGCCTCTAGAATGTATTTGGGGTAGTCTTTGATTAGCAAATCTTTGAAATTTTTAATGACTCTAGAATATATTTTGAGTAATCTTCAATTGCCAAGTTTTTGAAAATTAAGTGCACCATGAAATTACTTGGAGTAGTGTTCGCTTGACAATTTAAAAAAAAAATTAGATAGCCTCTAAAAGGGGTGATCTTCACTTGAAAAATATATTACTCTTACAAGCCTGCAGAAGGTATTTATTTTAAATTTGTATTAACCTAATTAGTGCCAATTAATAGAGAAAAGTGACAAGTTACAAAGTTTTTTATTTAATTTTTAATTTTATTACAGGTAGGGGAGACCTTGAGTCACATTTTACTTAGGGCCACCCTTAATAACACTAAAAAGGGTAAATTAAATTAATTTCTAAGGGAGGGGGTGTGGGTGGCTTTTCCGTCGGGATACGAAATATATCCCAGTGGGCCGATTCCATTTGGATTGCCACCACTACTTTTTAAAGCTATCCATTAAATTATAAATTATTGTTTTTATTAAATTTAACCCACCTCGATCGTGTAGTTAGCTAACACGCTTGATTCTTGTTGAGCTAGACTGCCGAGAACAGGGAGATCGAGGTTTGAATCTCGCTCGGGTGAACTTGGGGATGGTTTTCCCTAAATGGTTTTCCACTCTCCTTCCACGCAAATGTGGGTTCATTTCATCTACATTCAACCTTGCAAACTCCTAGCCCATTACTGTAACTAGTACTAATGTGTACAACCCGAACAGGAAGTAGGGCGCGATGCCAAATTAAATAAAAATTAAATTTTAAGTGATTAAGTGTGGAAGTGCCCTAAATACATCATTTGTGAAGATATATTAAACGATGACATTAACTGTAAGACCTTCCCATTAGACCTATTACGTTGAGATTTTTCAAGCAGGTAGTCCCTGGAATTAAAAATGGTGAAAGAATATTTGATGACCAAAAATTTCCTTGGGTGCTTGCTTACCTGTTGTTTTTTTGTGTTGCTTATAGGCCAAAACAATATCTTAAACCAAGCATTAGTTTAGTCATTACTGACTTAGCAGCTTTGTAACCCACATAAGTAGCAGATGGAGGATCGATTTATAAACTTATGTTACATATTTCGAAAATAGACTGGAGAATTGGGGGGAGGGGGGTTCCTAAATGGTTTTACACTCATCTTCCACACAAATGTGGGTTCACGTCCTCTAAATTCAACCTTCTCAATTCCTAATCCATTAGCATAATTACTACATAAGCGTGTAACCCGAATGGGTAGTAAGATGGGGTGCTAAATAAAAATACATATCTAACAATTTAGAAGCGTTTTTGAGCATGTCGGTAGAGAGTTTATTACATCATTAAGTATTGCTTCCAGCCTTGACTGGGTCTTTTGAGTATATTTACTGATGTTTAAAGTGGACTAAATATTGACTTAACTAACAATTATGTACCTGGAAAAATCAGCTACCTATGTTTTATTTCAAAATATTGTGTACGCCAAAATGAAGTCTAAAGATTACAACAAGGATCTTTGTCCTTAAAATCCCCAAATTTTGACTTTTATTATTTATTTTGTGATGTGATATTAGCTCATTTCAATGCTTTTTTAACCATATTTGTGGAACTTTGTGACTAGGCTTGATGAAAAAGGTTTCTAGATTTAGCCTCTCTCTAACTAAATACATTACTTTTTTTAATAGGCTCCCAACAGTTGATACTGAAGATATAAACAACCCGTGGTATTTGATCTGCATAGTGGCGAGAAGCTTCCTTCAGTAAGTAGCGCTGAACCATTATTAATTAATAACACAAATAATACAATATACCTTTATATCAACAAATACGACTACGGCGAATACAGAATAGACAATCATAGACAATCATACACAATCTGATTTGATAAACACAAATCATCCTATCCACACACCTATTGTTATTGAAGCTACTCCTATTATTGAACTATCAACACCTTTAAAATTTACATTAAAGTTACAAACTCCAAAAACTCTTAAAAAACATAAAGCAACAATAACAGACTGCTTACCATTCTTTATACAAAATGTCAACTACTCAGAGCTGGATGTGGTTGGATCAAGCGGAGTCAAGGAAAAAATGTATGACCGTAGAGTCGACAGTGGGACACAAATTTCAAGTCCCACCAAGACGATACATAATCATATTCCGAAAACGGAGCATCCATCAAAACTAGCGACAACTCGCAGAGGTGGATGGAGGATTGGTTCAGCCAATCAAAAGAGTTAGTTAGAGCCTCTGTCAAACCTAACACAACATATACAGATAATGTTCAACACAGCAGATCCAAGAACAAATCTATTGCCAGATAACAAATTTAAGTTCAAGGCCACTCCGAAAAAGACTGAAGAAAAAATCGTACCACTTATTGGCGTTTACAAACTAAAACAAACATACATTCAAATGGGGAATCACTAATAGCAACTGAGACTTTACAATACACCGACACTACCGATTGTCAAAGAAGTGATTTTGGGGAGACAAATAGATATTCTACATCTAACAACAGAAATAGAGAGACAGTTATCATGGTAGGTGAAAATGCGTTGTCTGTTCTCGGCAGTTGCGAACCCGAAGGTGACGACGGAAGGAGGGGAAGAAGCACAATTTGTCCTCTACACCTTTGTCGCCAGAGGAAGAACTTAACTCTCACCTTCGAAGAAGTAAAAAAAAAAAAAATTACACAACACCCCCAAGAACAAACTTCCCCGTTTCATCCTCTTTGACCACTTCCACATCATCATCAAATGTATCTTTGAAACCAACTGCCACAGGGTCGTCAACAGAGTTATTAAATTCCTTGAAGGCTAATCTGAAACAGGTACAGGAGCTCATCTGTCTCTACAACGAATCCGTTACCTCAACAGATTCGTTTTCTTTCTACTCTGCAAAGGTCTACACAAATTCATTCAAGTTGGAAGTCAAATATTAGAATAGTCATTTAAAGAAGATCTAGTTGATGGCCCTGGTGATTGTGAACCATATTTTGAAAACAAAAAAGCTTATACAGGTCAACACCTAATGACTGTACAGACTCGTAGCAGCATGATAGACCATCTTAAAGAACTAGTAAATACAAATAACATAAAAACATATGAACAATTTATACAAGAAATTCCAGAATCAGTTCTACTTCAAATATTAAAACAATCCGGCTCTCAATTTAAAATATATCAAAATATGGTTTTAAAATTACAGAATACCGCAAGAAAGGCTAGATTAAAAAAAACTACACTACTTCCAAATAATATCTAACAATATTCAACCAGAATATAAAATTGACAATTTACTAGGGATTGAAAATTGGTTTAGTCCAAACAACATAAGTCCTGTAAGATTTTACACCAACTTTATTTTAATACAAAGCAAAGTATTTCAAGAAATCAATGGATTTGTAATACAAGGAAACACTAATATAGGCGAATCGATGATCATAAGATTACTTACACATGACATGGAACCAACTCTCATAAGCCGTGAATAAGATAGAACAGGCTTCCACTATGAACAGCTTCCTTCAGCAACATGTGCACTATTAGAGGAACCATTAATCAACAACACATCTGTAGGAACCTGAATCTACTACTAAAAGGAGCGACTGTACCTACAGACATTAAACATTCAGACAAAGTAGACATAAAGAGACTTCCAATATACTTGACAACAAACAACCCACTAACTACATGGTGCGACGACAACAAAATTGTCCCAATAAATAAACGAATTTTAAGACATGAATTCAATAAAACCATACATTATTACAATACAAATGACTTCATTAAAGCACCACAACACAACCTAACCAGTATTGACTTTACTGAAGAAATATAACAACTTGACTGAATACTCAAATTTTACAGGTACCATGGAAGACATGACTAACGTAGTACACAAAAAAAAGAAAAAGAGACGTTGACACCAGCAAAGGAGTAGGATTTGGACAAACCCAACAGTCATCTATACAAGACAGATATGGAGAAAACATCAAACCAACTACAGACGGCTTAATGTTCCCCATATCACTTGGATATGCAAAAGGTAAAGTGATACAATGCAGGTGGTATGATCTCGAATTCACTGATGACCAGGCCAAAAAACAGTTATTTTAACATATCATGCCTTTCATTTTTGGATTAATGGAGGAAAAGATGACACAAACAATAGGAGTATTTCTGTTTTTAAAAAATTATCTAGTGTCATGTTAGGTATGAGCATGTACTACTTTCAATTCAGGTTAACAAACCAATCAACACTAAGAAAGAGACTTCTAACTCAAGGTAGTACATCATACACTGTATATGACTTTGAAACATCCCAAAATGTAATGGTTGTAACACCAGTAAGAAGAGAAGTTGAAGAAACATTCACAGCTAAACAGTTATTATTTCCATGGAATAGAGTAACAGACACACTGCAACAAAGTGAGACAAGTGATAATTTTAAATATGAAGAAATAGCAACAGGTCACTAAAAAATGTTTAATATTGAGTCACAACGACTGAGTGCAGGAAAATTCTACGACAAATACACAATAAATGAAAATTACTTTTATTATATGATACCAGGAATATACGGAGTTAATACAAACATGAATCAATGGCCGGTTCCTTCAAAAACAGAAGATTACATAAGAAAATACCAAATAAGAAACTATGTAGATGGACCAGCTATTTACCTGACAAGTTCTAAATTTAAAAGTGAAGACGCAACTATGAAATTTTCTTACAGAATTAAACTAGAAACTAATTTCAAATACAACAGACTACTACTACTACCAGACACAAAAAACGATCAACCATTGCAAGAAATACATATAGCTTACTGGTTGGTCAAAAATTAACAACAGGTGAACTAAAATTAGTATTCTTGCCTAAATCAATTACAACATAAATGTATTAAAACTGGAACTAACTTCTCGATAGTACCTACAGGTAAAAAATGTTGGAATGTTGGTATTCCTTTATAACGAGTTGCAGTTGTTTAGTGTAGCCATATTTGTGGTAGCGCATGCGCAGCGTGTATCTTTATCAGACAATAGACAGTCGAGTCATGTCCGTTATAGCTTTGAGACGCACATTCTTCGTGACCTCGTTGTTTGTAGCTTTATTGTGCTGACTAATGTTTGTTTTATTGTGTTATCTTGTTTGGTTCGGTTCACTTTACCCACGGCGATCTTTCTCTAACAGGTTATGGGCCCAGGCTCGGAAGTGAGTATCGTGTAAAAGAACAAATTTAACATAAAAGATAAACGGGCGCGTGAGAGTTACTAGACGCCATGAACACCGCGAATGTATCTAGGATTGAACTTCTAGGCAAAGACAATTATGATACGTGGAAACTGCAAATGCAGGCCGTGTTAATTAAAGCCGATTTATGAGAGTTCGTAAACGGTGGCGCGTTAAAACCTGAATTGACGAACGATCGTGCCAACGAAGCCAACGTGCGAGAATAGGTGCGCAATGATATTAAGGCGCGGTCGGACATAATTTTGTCTATATCCTCGAGTGAACTCAAGCAAGTGAAAAATTGTGAGACATCGCGTGAAATGTGGCGGAAATTGGAAGAGATATATCAATCCAAAGGCCCGGCAAGAAAGGCAACCCTTTTGAAGAGGTTAACACTACAGAAAATGGCGGACTTGAGTGATGTGCGCGCGCATCTAAACAGTTTTTTCGACTCTGTAGACAAGTTGAACGACATGGAAGTCGCGATCAAACCAGACTTGTTGACGATTTTATTACTCTACAGCTTACCCGCTAGTTTTGAGAACTTTCGGTGCGCCATTGAATCGCGTGACGAATTGCCAACCCCGGACGCGCTTCGCATTAAAATCATAGAAGAAAGTGATGCTCGTAAGAGCGATGCGCGTAATGCGTCGTCGGGTGCCATGTTCGTAAAGAAAAATGGCGGCTGGCACGATCGGAAGGACAAACCCGAAGTGAACAAAAGTGACTGCGAGAAACAGAGAGGCGTGCACGTAATACGATGTTTTAAGTGCCGAAAGCCTGGGCATAAGGCGAACGAGTGTCGAACCAAGGACAAGAAGGAAAGTGCGAAATGTGCGGATAACGTATGCTTAAACGTCTCGGCATGCAAGTTGAACGATCAAAACCGGAAGTGGTGTCTGGACAGCGGCGCAACCACGCACTTGTGCAACGAGACAGAACTTTTCCGCGAAATGTACGACACCGGGCACGGTGCGCTAAACCTCGCAAACAGCGCGACAGCAGACACGGCTGGCGTAGGCAAAGCACAGTTTGTGGCGAACGTATTTGGCGACAAGAGGAACGTAACGCTAGAAAATGCAATATATGTACCCGACTTGAGAACGAACCTGTTGTCTTTGAGCAAAATAACAGATCGTGGATTTAATGTTTGTTTTCAAAAAGACGGCGCCGTTATACAAGACTCGAAAGATAATACTGTACTAAGTGCTGTCAGAGTCGAAGATCTGTACTACGTGCGTGAATTCAAACAGGACGCATGCTCTGTCACTTCAGTTTCGAGGGAAATTAAAGTTCCGTTTGATTTGTTACACAGACGCCTAGGTCACACTAATGCAAAAGACATTGTGGACGCCGTTCGTAAAGGTGTTGTGAAGGGAGTTGTGCTAGTGGATTCAGCCAGTAAGTTGAACTGTGACATTTTTGTACGGGGAAAAATGACAAGGGCCCCGTTTCCCATCAAATCAAACCGTCACACAGATATCTTGGACGTGATACACTCAGATGTATGCGGACCCATGAGGACAACGTCCATGGGGGGAGCGAGGTATTTTGTCGAATTTATCGACGACAGCACTAGATGGTGCGAGATTCGATTCTTAAGGTCAAAGAATGAAGTACTCAAAGCTACCATTGAGTACATAACCCTTGTTGAAAATCAGAAGGGCAAAACTGTAAAGTGTTTGCAGTACGACAATGGTGGAGTATACATTAACAAAGAGTTTGATGAATACTTGAAAAGGCGAGGGATCACTAGAAGGCTGACTGTCCCATACAACCTGGAGCAAAACGGCACGGCGGAAAGAAAGAATCGCTCTCTTCTTGACGTCGCTAGGTGCCTTCTGATGGAAGCAAAATTGCCCAATTCTATTTGGGCTGAGGCAGTTAATACAACAAATCACCTCCGAAATCGCCTACCAACAAAGAGCTTGGATGGTCGAACGCCATACGAGAAATGGACCGGTGGAGTGCCGGACGTGTCTTCTTTCAGGGTCTTTGGAAGTGAAGTGCTGTATCTGGACAGAGAACCGAGCAGAGAAAAGTTTGACTCTCGTGGACAGGAAGGGATCTTCCTTGGCTATGCAGATGAGTCCAAGGCGTACCGTGTGTGGTCACCCAAGAAGTGTCGAGTGGTGATAAGCCGTGATGTCAAATTTATGGAGGACGTCAAATCTCGTCTGATAGCCAGCCCCCAAATGGACCAGGATATAGACATGAAGGGCGAAGACTCTACACAAGCTCGGCGATTTGTGGACATTGATTTGCCTCCAACGTGCCACGCTGAAGATAAGCCAATCACACCCTATGAGGACAGCGAAGACGAGGTATTCTTCGGCTTCGACAACACCCTTGAAGCGTATGTACCATCACCTGATGGATCAGGGGAAGATGGGGACATATCTTCCACCCCCGATGACACTGCACCCAACACAGATGTGCGTTAGGAAATCTATCACAAAACAAGGGGCCGTGGCCGGCCAAGGAAGGTCAGGTCAGGTTCGAGGGGAAGACCGAAGAAGCAGTACCAAGTCATTTCAAATCTGGCTGAAAACGCTGAGGAAACTGAGCAGGCGTTTCTCTCGGAAATACCTATGAAGGAAGCGATGTCCGGTCCCGATGCGGACGAATGGCGCCAAGCCATTGGCATCGAGATGAAATCCATCATGAGGAACGAGACTTGGATACTCGTTGATCGTCCTAGAGGTCACAAAGTTGTCGGGAGCCGAATTGTTCTAAGGAACAAGATTCTATCGGATGGTAAACTTGAAAGAAAAAAGGCACGCTTGGTTGCCCAAGGTTTTAGTCAGCAGCCCGGCGTTCATTACACAGAGACATTCGCTCCAGTGGCTCGAATGAGTTCCATTCACCTCATGCCATCCATTGCAGCCCAATACGGTATGAAGATTAGGCAATTTGATGTGGAAACCGCATATTTGAATGGACACATACAAGAAGAGGTTTACATGGAACCACCGAAGAACTTAGGAGAAATCCTTCAGGATATTGTTGATTCGGAGGGCCAAAGTCAGCTCGGGATGAAAGCAAAGGTCATACTCGAAGAATTGAATAAGGGGGACAAGGTTTGCCTCCTGAAGAAATCGCTTTATGGTTTACGACAAGCTGGAAGGAGCTGGTACCTTAAGCTGAACGAAACCTTGAGCAGTCTGGGTGCGACGCCTTCAGTCTCAGACCCTTGTTTGTTCCACATTGGTTCAGGGTAAGATATTGTACTAATTGCGACATACGTTGATGACATCCTAATCGCCTCCCGTGACAGGAAGAGGATTGCTGAACTTGGAAGAAGAATGGCCAAACACTTCGAAGTCAAGGATTTAGGCTATGCAAAATCTTGCCTGGGCATAGAGTTTAACCAGACGGAAGGACAGGTGACAATGCACCAGCATGGCTACGTACGCGATCTGCTTTCGCGGTTCGGCATGTCCGAGTGCAAACCTGTTGCCACCCCCGTGGATACAAGCTTGAAGCTGAGGAGAAACAAAGAGCAGTCGGAAGACGATCTAAGACTTCCGTACCGCGAGCTGGTCGGGGCCCTTACATACTTGGCATCGACTACAAAGCCCGACATATCATTTGCTGTAAGCCAACTGGGCAGTTTAACAACTGCTATGGAACCGATCATTGGAAGGCCGCCAAGCGTGTATTGCGCTAGCTAAAGGGTTCCATAAATGTGGGGTTAATCTATGGCTCAGAACCAGGACCAGTCAGAGGATTTGTAGATGCAGACTGGGGAGGTTGTCCCGAAGACAGGTCTTACACAGGGTATATATTCATGCTACATGGTGGACCGGTATCCTGGGAATCAAAGAAACAGCGAACTGTCGCCCTGTCGACGACAGAGGTAGAATACATGGCTCTGTCAGAGAGCGTTAAGGAAGCAGTCTATTTGCAGCGACTCCTCGTCGAGATGGGTTTTGGCGACTTGGGCGAGATGGTTATATTCTGTGACAACAGAAGCTAATTGAAATTGGCGGAGAATCCGATGTTTCACGCAAGGAGTAAACACATTGACATCCGTCATCACTTTGTGAGGGATATACTAAAACGCAAGGAACTTCGTGTGCTTCACATCTCAACGGACGATCAAATTGCAGACTTCTTAACTAAGGGACTGCCCAAAGTTAAACACTTGCAATGCATGGAATCAGCCAGACTGGGCGATTCGCAAGAGTGACTTTTCTTTTGTCAACCAACTCGAGGGGAAGTGTTGGAATGTTGGTATTCCTTTATAACGAATTGCAGTTGTTTAGTGTAGCCATATTTGTGGTAGCGCATGCGCAGCGTGTATTTTTATCAGACAATAGACAGTCGAGTCATGTCCGTTATAGCTTTGAGACGCACATTCGTGACCTCGTTGTTTGTAGCTTTATTGTGCTGACTAATGTTTGTTTTATTGTGTAATCTTGTTTGGTTCGGTTCACTTTACCCACGGCGATCTTTCTCTAACAAAAAAGAGGGCCATGGCAGGACTTAAGCGGGCAGTTCCCTAAGCGCTCAACATGGATCTATGTTACAGATGCTGAACAAAAGACATTCCTATCAATTTATCTGGATAAAACACCATTAGAAGAAAACACTCCACACAAAAACAACAAGATCTCCATTGTCCTACAAACTGATGACCGACCCTGGCTGGGCACACCGGGCATAGGGGGGTCCAGCTCTATCGTAAGGGGGTATAGCCACTATGTGACTGGAATCATTGATTCCATACCCCTACACATAATGGTGGTCCCCTGGCAAAAGGAGCGTAACCATTTTAACCTGGAGGCTGAGTATCTGAGTAAATTAATTGTTTGTGCCCTAGGTACATCAGTACATTAGGTAAGTGTCGTTCAGGTACAAGTGTAGTCCATTTTTTTTAGATTCATAATAATTTATAACTTCAAATATTGAACCAAATTAAACAATTAATATTTTATTATATTCTTCAGACTGTAGTGATTATAATGATTTGTAAAATATGTTGTGCTGATTGATTACCTCCGTGGCTAAAATTCTTTAAGTTGGAAAATAAAAATTTACTTTTGAAGAACAAATTCAGTAAAATTCTTAAAAGTTAGCCAAATAAACTTTGATTCGCACCAAAATTGAGTGTTAATGTGTGAACAGGCTAACTTGAATATGGCTTAGAAACAAGGGTGGACTGGCACACTGCAAGCAACCAAAGAATACAAATATGACAGCCCTTAAGGTGGCTGCCTTGGTCAGTGACAAAAGTATCAACATTTGTAAGGCCACATGCTAAATACAATGGTCTGCATACACACACACATTTAAACTTTCATTATCTACCATTTCTTTTGAAGTACATATTGTCGGCGCCGACAACTAAAAAAGAATGAAATATTCACTCTGGTAAACTTGTCGGTGCAGGGTACCAGCGCGAGCCTGCTTTCACTATGGAACAGTCCCATCTGTAAACACACTCTCATAATGAGCTGACACAGGAAACCTGCTTTCTTTCTGTGCACATCTTAAATCACAGTATGCTCAATTGTTGCTACTTTCAATTGGTCTAAGCTAAACAAATCCATACTCAAGTTCATTGTTTCTTGAAGCAGTTTTTTTATTCAAAATTCTAGTAAAGTGTGTTAAGTCAGACAAAGAAACTGTCCCTTTTAATTAGTAGTTTATTATAATGGCCTTAAACTATTGCCAATAAGTTCGTCTCTTATATGTTTAAAGATTCACAGCAAGAAATTTTATAAGAGTACCGTGGAAAGCCAATAAAAATTCCTAGGTTTAATTTATCAAAGTTCGAGTCACCAAAACAAACAATTATGAAGATGATGATGACGATAATGATACCTAGTTGAACAAATTTGAGATATTCAAAAATTAAAGAGTAAGAACTTATGTTTTATTTCATAATTTTTACCTTTAACATATTGGTTTGTGTAGTTTCACCTTTTTTTCCATTTATTTATGCTTAAATGACGTCCTCATAGAATGTGGCTGGCAAGAGAGCTCTTATTGTATTTCAAATTTTAAACAAGGAAAATTTCAAATTACAAATATGATAATCTTTAATAGCCTACATAACAAGCAAAGACTTTACTAAATTACCATAAACCAAAATGAGTTTCTTGATCTATGTACAATTTTCGCATCAGCTAACCTATGCTTATATATCTTGTGACATCATATTTAGGTTTAAAATATAATTTAGTTTTTTGTTCTTTGAGAAATATTTGTAGCCATCTGCTTTACATAGGTACCTGAATAAAGTTACATTCCAAATATTCAAAATTTTGGCTACACTATGGGAAAAGTCCCCATATTGTTAATTGCTTTAGTTAAAGCATCTTTCAAAACTCCTCGAACTGGTGCTTCATTAGTTTTTGGTTTTGATTGTATGGAATTATAGCTCAGATCTTCATTAACTTGAAATTGAGGAAAAAATAAATATATAGAGCTAATAATAGTTGAAATAAAAAGAAATCATGGCAAAAAATTAAAGGGCATAAATGGGTGGACCTTCAAATATAACAGTTAAAATAAGTCAGCAAATTGTTGTCGGCCTTGGTGTTTTGGATTAAAGTGTCTTAAAAAAATATCACTTTAATTTTGGAAACATTTTTTCACCACATTCAAACAATTTAATTCATTCTGCAAGCCACTTTCATTCTCGGCCATTAATATGTTATCATCTGCATAATTATAAATAACATCACTCTCACATTCACATTGTCCATTTGCATACCAACTGCGTCCTCACATGCACTCATACACTTATCCAAAAATACACTAAACAATCATTGAGACATAACCCAAACTCGTTCAACACCGTGCTCAGTGTCAAACGATTTGCTGTAAACTCCATCCACTCTAAGGCACACTTTACTTCTAACATACATAATTGTATTTACTAATCATGCATTCACACCATACTCCTATTAACTCGATCATACACTTTCTCCAAATCGATATATTCACAGTACACTTTCTTCTTTACTACCATACATTCCTCAATCACTTGTTTTAACGCAAATATCTGGTCCATGCATCCTCTACCTGGCGTAAAACCGCATTGCGTACCCCAAATCTTGTCCTCAGTTTTTTCACGAATTATAATTCTTACATTCACTCTTGTTGCCTTTACCTTTGTACAAAGGAACAATGGCGGCATTCTTCTAATCATTAGGACTTTTCAAATTCCAGCAAATACATTTAAAAGCTCAAATAATCTGGCAAAAAGTACCTAATCTCCACACGTTGGTATTTCACTTGTAATCCAATCTACACCCACAGCTTTGCAATTCTTTAACACTTTCAAGGCTTAACACCTCAGACGGGTGAATGCACCTCAGAGAGTATTTGGGTGTATGCGGACTATTTCTAAGAATGAGGTAGTATAGAAACAGACTAAGACGGCAGTGTATAAAAGTGTGTTAACGCCAACTCTGCTGTATGGCTGTGAAGTGTGAAAGGTGAATGCAGTTGGAAGAAGATATTTAAAAATATTTTTGAAAAAACTCATGGAATGTCCATAATGAATGGATGCTGAAAGATTGTGGTTTGAAATTGAATCCAATGGTCAAAAGGAAGGAGTGAGCCATATTATTTGTGGTTAAATGTTGTATGTTTGAAAAAGAGAAAAATTAAAAGCTTTTAAGACTCATAGGGCATGTATGAATATGAATGTTGTCGAAGCGAGGGGAGTATAAAAGGATAGAGTATCATGGAGAAAGTTAGAGTGGATCAATAAGTACGAGGTTGTGTGTAAATTATGTTACAGAATTTTCATGTGGACCTTTTTTTTCCCAGATACAAGGAGTACCTCGATAAACGAGGGAATTCTAGAGATGCCAAAGCCACATTTTTATTGAGAATGAACAGTTTGGTTGGTGGGAAGATAGCTGATCTTCAGCCCCACCGCTCTCAAAAGCAAAGCTTGCATGCTGATTAAAAATTTTATGACATTTTGTACATGATAACACATTAGAATTCTTCATGGTTGATTTTAAATTACCTATTTTTACTTAGTGGAAAATACCTTAAAAAGGTTGTTTTTTTAATTAACAACAATTATTGTTTTGTTTCAGGAACGGTTCCTTTCTTTGCCCACCACCATCGCCCACACAAATAAGTTGTAATTTTAACCCTTCCAATGTTGATGGAAATAATAAGCTTTATCCTTATGCTCAATTTTTTCCAACCAAAATTATTATAAATATAATTTTTATTAGATAGATAATTTTTACTTTACTTGTGTGAAATTCAAGTCAAAAAATATGAATTTTAATGCTTCAATCATAATATGGCATTATATGTCAGAATTAGTTTGCCAACATATAGGTTAGCTACCTCACATAAATGGTCTATTATTTTGTCGTCAAAGAAGAGCCTAGAATATTCTACTGGGGGTGTATCCACAGCAAAATGGCTTGGTGTTATGAAAGGCTTTGCATCTTCACTATTATAACGGTCATTTTCATCACTTGTTTTAAGGTAACTAAGCTCACTGTCATTTATATTTGACAAAATATCCCACACTCTTACCATCGCTTTATTGGTAACTGTGCTGTTTACTTGCTATGGAAATGATAAGTTGAATATTTGCATTACAGTTCCCTGCTGCCATCTACAAAATATTCTGTAACACAGAAAAACGAATGATCAAGGAATGTTCTGTTTTTGACACGTAAAGCATACCGAGTTTCGGTGGAATATATCGTAAATGACACTTGAGCAAATTTTAATTGGCGGAATATTCCGTAAATGACACAGGAAGGGTTAAAAATGCAGACAAATCAATTTGTTTAATTTTTTGTGATTAATTATTTAGTGACGAATAGAGATGAATATACTTCTATTTAATAAAAATTGTAAAATAAATTACATGCATAATTAACCTTTTATTCTTTATCATAATTACATAATGTATCTTTTATTAATCATAATTATAAAATATAACCATAATGCACCTTTCATTCTTAATCAAAATAAAAAAAATATTCGATTGAATTCTCTTGTAAATATGTTTTTTTTAATCACTAGATCTCAATTCCATGATTTAAACTTGTGATCCAACCCATACTATAGCAACCCAGAAAGAACCTGGGTAAAATACCATAGCAACCCAGAGAGAACCAATCTCGAACCAGAGCAAGATACCATAGCATCCTGGAGAGAACCAACACAAACCAGAGTAAAATACAATAGCATCCCAGAGAGAACCAACTTAGACCAGAGTAAAATCCAATAGTATCCCAGAGAGAACCAACACCAACTAGAGTAAAACACTATAAAATCCCAGAGAACAAAAACCAACATACACCAGAGTAAAATACCATAGCGTCCCAGAGAGAAGCAACATAGACCAGAGTAAAATACCATAGCGTCCCAGAGAGAACCAACATAGACCAGAGTAAAATACCATAGCTTCCCAGAGAGAACCAACATAGACCAGAGTAAAATACTATGGCACCCCAGAGAAAACCAACATAGACCAGAGTAAAATACTATTGCACCCCAGAGAGAACAACACGAACCAGAGTAAAATACCATAGCTTCCCAGAGAGAACCAACATAGACCAGGGTAAAATACCATAGCTTCCCAGAGAGAACTAACATAGACCAGAGTAAAATACCATAGCTTCCCAGAGAGAACCAACACACACCAGAGTAAAATACCATAGCTTCCCAGAGAGAACCAACATAGACCAGAGTAAAATACCATAGCTTCCCAGAGAGAACCAACATTGACCAGAGTAAAATACCATAGCTTCCCAGAGAGAACCAACATAGACCAGAGTAAAATACCATAGCTTCCTAGAGAGAACCAACATAGACCAGAGTTAAATAACAGAGTATTCTATTGCAAACCATATCATTCCAGAGAAAAATACCCGAGCATTCCATTGCAAACAAGGGAATTCTGAAGAAATAAAAAACCAGAGCATCCCAAAGTAACCAAACCATTCCAGAGTAAACCAGAGACCCTGAAAGAACCAGACTAACTCTGGTTGTTTCATAACCCATTGAAAACCAGAGTAAAACCCAGAGCTTGGTTTGATCTGGATTTTCCTAGTTTTCTACTCTGGTTTCCTCTTGAGATTTTCACCAGGGATATACAACCATAAGATATGATAAAATTTTACAGAAAAATATGTACAGATATTTTTGCACAGCATAAACTATGGCACAATAAATTGACTATTGAGTAATTTTTGATTGAATGAGATTTTACGAAACAAAAATAGGCCTAAAAGACAACACTTTCATCTATTACCAAATTAATTTTGGGTTGGTGGACATGCGTGGTGGGCCCTATTTTTGGCGTGGACCTGCGGCATTTTGCCACCACCCTATAGTTACACCACTGAACTTGTAACTATCAAGAATTTCAAATTATATTAACCTATTTTTTATTAATTATATTCTATAATCAAATATAGCTTTATATGTTTATGCATATTTTAACATGTCTAACACTCGCTTTGAAGGCCTTGTGGTCTAACGCGCTACTCTCGCAGTAGACTAGTCTGCAAATGACGGGGAGATCAATGTTCGGATCTTGGTCGGGTGTACTGAAGTTGTTTTTTCATATTCCCTCCATGCAAATGGGAGTACACTTCCTATGAATATAACATTCCTGATCCCTAAAACCATTAGTGCAATTTTTGAAAAACACAATATATTCACAAATTCTCTGTTTATTTGAAAAAAAATTTGAATCTGATCATTTTCCTCAGGAACTTTATATCCTACTGAAAGAAAATAATTTTACCAAACTAAATAATATTATATATATTATAATGTACATAAAATATAATATAATATTATAAAATACATATATATATATATGTGTATAAATGTATTAAAATTTGAAGATAGCATATTGAACAATTTTCTGCAAAAAAGAATATATATGTATTTTTTAAAATGTATAATTTTTATATAATAAATATTACACTTATTGCCTCTTACTTCAAAAATTATAAACACTTACCCTAAAAATAAGTATTTAAAAAAGGGATAGGCTTACACACGTTTTACAATGAAGCATTATCATTTTATATTCTATATCTCCCTTGTCAATCACTTTTTTATCAGGGATGTTCATAATATATACATCCATTCTACAACTTTATTCATTCAAAGTTATTCGTCAAATGTTCTGCATGAACACACTTATTATATTTGTAATTGTTATTTTATTAGGGACCTGTGCTACAAATTACGGTTGAATCCAGGCTGCGTGAACTGAGGTGCTTTTCCTCCACACAAATGTGGGAACACTTTCTTCTCTTAGTAACCGTATTTATTATCCACCCTACTTTATTATTGTAAATTTACAGATAACATCAAAGGATATTAATAAGTGAAGCATTTCTAATATCACCCGCCTCGGTGGCATAGTTCGCTAACACGCTAGTCATGTTGAGCTCGACTGTTGAGGACAGGGAGATCGAGGTTCGAATCTCGGTCGGGTGAACTGGGGTGGTTTTTCCTAAATGATTTTCCACTCTCCCTCCACGCAAATGCGGGTTCACTTCCTCTAATTCACCCTCCCCAATTCCTAATCCATTAGCGTAATTAGTACTTAAAGCGTATAACCCGGACGGGTAGTAAGACGCGGTGCTAAATATTATTATTATTATTATTTCTAATATCACAAGAACAAAAATATTACATGGAAATAATCTTTATAGTGCACAATCTTATGTGTGTTGAGTAACATCCTCATCTTAGCATTTTTGATCCTCCTTCACTTCCCCTCCCTCTCTAAAGCTTACGTTATTTCCAAATCTTTGACTATGGCACCCGAGGGGTGGAAGAAAGTAAAAATGATATTTGTAATGACATTATTTTTAAAATAATTGTAAAAATGAAATATGGACCTGTGTTGATTTTATTAATTTTAAAAGAGTGGTGATCAAGGCATGTTTAATAGTGCCCCCACTCCCCTTTCATTATCCACCTTTACAATTGATAGAAAAATAGTTTCAAGACCTTTATCTATTGCAACAAGTGTATTTCTTGTTAAAATTGCCAATAGTCCATAATGATTTAGATAGCCCTGTATTGTCGATAACAAACTATTAACTCTGTTTACAGATCAGATTACCAAAGTGTTTGATTGGTAGACCTAAGTGAACCGAGGCCGTGAAGGTTTTACGCCGATGTACGAATTAAGCTAATGTGTTAGAGAAGAGTAAGGTTGCTTTTAGATGACATACACTCACATTTGTGTGGAGGGTGAGTGGATAACATTTTAGGAATAATAACCCCATAGCACCCAATTGGGATTGAACACCGATCCCTGTCCTTGGCAGTCCAGTTTATTGCAAGAGTAGTGCCTTAGATCATGTGGTCACCAAAGCGGGTCCTGTAATTATATTAATTAGGTATTCTATGCACATGATTTGAAATTAATGGATGAATTCTATTTACAGTAAAAAAATGGCATTTTTCATTCAGAAATGATATTAAATTCATAACACCTATATTTTTTTATCCAATTCACAAGAGCAGAACATTTATTTTTCTTTCGTCTGGTTGAGAGATAAAGTAGGTTTTTAAATAGCTTCCATTGAAAAACATGTCGTATTCACACAACTGATTTAATAAATGAACGTAGTCGAGTTGATATTTTTCCTGAGAACAGCTGTTAGTCACAGTGCAACGCTTAGTATCACTGGCTTGAGTTTTCACAAGAGGTTAATCTTGTTCAACTTTCCATCGATAGGTTGCAGTATACAGCACCACAACACTTTTTTTGAATTAAAATAAAACTGTACCACTTTATTTTAGATTAGAACAATATGTATGTTGAAAAATTAAAGAATAATTATTCTCAATCATATTTACTAGGGTTATGCCTTGTCTGAAGATAAAAAAAAAACATTACACCAAGAAAATACCATCATGTAAATATCATTTAAACAAAGCTGCTTACAAATATTTAACATTTAACTTGCATTAAAATATACTAAATGATAGAGAAATGTGTTTAATGTAATACAATGAAAACAGTCTTCCCACATTTCAATGACAATCACTGTTTGTTTTATGCAGTGTTATTTAATTATTTTTTAAAACTTAAGTTTGAATTCGCTGGGTGGATATGAATAAAACATAAACCATGTAAGTGAATTGATCTTTACAGTAGTAAAAATCTGATTCAAATATGTATAATAGTGTTCTTAGTAATCGGGTACAGAGAAATTGCCCTAGAAACTGGCCGTGCTCATCTCTCATGGTGATACATCCCCTTAACAATCTTTTTGATCACAATTTACATACTTAAAGTGTGTAATAACATAAAACACACAAAAATTCAATAATGTTAGACAGCATTTAATTTAAAAAGTATAGGCAAAAAGATAAAATCCCAAATAATAGAAATATATTTTCCTTTTCAAAATTTAAGAAGCATGCCTCTGTTTACCTTCTCTCATCCCTTCTTAAATATAGTAGCCAAGTTAGTATTCAATGTGTCTCCCTCCTCCCTTACCATTTGCACAATCAGCAAATAGTGGACTTTTTTTTACTTGAATCACAAATGAACATATGAAGCACCAGAGGTGTGAAAATTAAATTTATCTCCCATTTTATCCAGCAAAACCTTGGTGCCTCTAGAAAGAGTAGGTTTACAAACACATCAGTGATTACATGGTCTGACGCATCACTTCTGCTAGAATGGATTGCTGGTAGGAGCAAGATTGAGGTTCAAATCTTGGTTGGGTGTACTAAATGGATTCCCACTCTAATTAGATGCAAATTCATGTAGATTTACTCTTAAACTCTACCTTCCTCATTCCTATTTCATTCATGTAACTGATGTATGTGTATAATCAGAACAGCTTCTAAGATTTTTTTATTAACACTGCATCTTATTACCCATTCAGGTTATATGCTTATGTACTAATTACGCTAGTGGTTTTAGTGATTAGGAAGGTTATTTTAAGAAGTGTACCCACATTTGCTTGAAGGGAGAGTGGAAAACCATTTTGGAAAACCTCCATCATTACACCTGACCAAGATTCGAACCTCGATCTCCCCGTCATTGGCAGTCTAGTTTGCTGCAAAAGTAGTGCCTTAGACCATGCGGCCACCAAAGCGGGTAGCTACTCAGATGAAGTGGGGGAAAAAATATTAAAAATATCAACATACTGTTATTTATTAGTAAATTTTAACAGGATTAAACTTATGTGCCCATGAGTTTGAATTTCCAATGATAAGATGAATTTATAGATACACACAGTGGTGTCTGGTAATCTAAAATATGTCCAGGACAAGTGAGAATAGTGACATTTCTTGGTTTTCATACTCTCTAAAGTCTAAATCATCAAACTCCCACAACATAGGATTCATGGGGAGAAGAGTTCAAGTTTCGAATCTCGGCTATATAGATTATTATTATTATTATTATTATTAGCACCGCGTCTTACTACCCGTTCGGGTTATACGCACTTACGCTAATGTGTAATGGTAGGGTGATTGTGAGATAAAATGAAGGACCTACAGTTTAACGTGGAATCCGAACCACGGTGGAGGCCTGGCTTTCCCCACATTCACAAGATGTCTTGTAACATTATTTGAATATTCTATTAATTAAGCCTAAAATAAGGTTTTATAGATGAAAATAGTTGAAACACACATTATAAGCAGATTTCAAGTTTTTAATAAACTACCATAAAATAGGTTGACATCATTTCCTTCTGATCCCAACATGGTATCTGGTTTGGCTGGAACATACCAGCATTAGATAATTTAAATTATTTAGTTTTTTTCTCAATTTAAAATATTCACAAAACCAAGTTTTTAATGTGTTAATTTAAAGATAAAATGAAGAATTTCTAAAGTTATAATTTAAAACTCCAAAGCATTAGCCTGCAATCAAGACACACTGATTAAGTAGTCGCCGTCTGTTGGAAAAGATAATGCAAACTTATGCCGATAGAGGGTTTCATGTGGTCGGCACAAATAACCCTCTGGCCGTTAATCTCGGTTTTATAAACCAGAGCTGCTACTTCTTTATTCAAGTGGCTCCTCAGTTGTTCTCACGAGGCTTGAGCTGACTGCATTCCAGACCTAATAGTTCACAGAAAACCTGGAAGCGCTGGGGATTGAACCTCGGACCTTTGAATATGAAGCCAAGAACTCTGACCACTAGATCACAGAGGCGGTCTTTTAATGATTATTTAGAGTTCTGGTAACAAAAATAAAATAAAATCAACTCCTCTTTAAATGTCAACCTCAACTATAAAGCTCCTTAATTATTATTTTTTATATAAATAACTTGTATTTTATTGTGAATTATGTTTTAATATCATATTCTATTTACAAATATTTTAATGGTACTAATACTAGTTCATTCAATTTTTTTTAAGAACCAGGACCTAATTAAGAACCAAAAAGATTAAGAACTTTATATTTTTAGATTTGGAATAAGAACCAGAACCTGTAAAAATTTTGTTTGGAGAACCAGAACAGGAACCAGAACCACTAAGTATTTTGTTTTGATGCCCTGATTATTAATACCATGCCACATCAAAGCTTTGGAAACACAAAATAATTGAAACTAAACAGTTATGTCATACTCTCCTTAGTATATTGGTCCTTATAAAAAAAGAGCTATACTGAGTTTTGTGTGTTTGCATAGTTCAAATAATTTGCTTGATCCAATTTTAAATTTTACTTTAGCATTTAATGAATGAAATGGGTGTTCTGACGAGTATTCATAGTTTTAATCCTAGCTTTTAGTATCTAAAATATATGAACTAGTAATGCAAACTAAGAAAACAAAAAATTAAAATCCATACAACACAACAAACTGCATAAGTGATCAAACAAATCTGGCTCTGATGAAAACATTTTTAATAATGACCATAAACTAATATTTGTTTGTATAAAAAGAGTTTACCCCATAGTGTGCGCACATCTAAACTTGCTACCTGCGATTACTAGAGAGGCAAAGCAATAGATTTAGCCCTGAAAGTCATGCACAAAGGTCACAAAGTTTGACTTCCAAACAGGTGAGACACCACTGAGAGCCATCAAAGTTAAAGTGTTATCACCAAACAGAAATGACCATTTCAGATATCACTGGGTTTATAAAATTATATAGAAATAATTAAAGTTTACAACTGTATCAACAATATTTTTTCAATATGGCTCATCTCTACGTCACTGGAGATAATATAACCATACCATAGTTTAAAATAATTCATCATCAGCAACATATTCAAAAGAGTGATTGCTTAAAAAACAATAAAATGTATGGGTACATTTCTGAAAATATCCTAGATCATAAATATGAGTTTATATACACAATCAAGTGTGAGCTGGGCCAACAGGACAAGAGATATCTTGGTGGGCTGGTTTTATTTGCACCCCCACAACTACATTAAGCTAAAATAAAGCTATCAATTAGATCCTAAATTATTTTAATTTTATTATAATGAAAGGTTCCAGTGAGTAAATGTGAGGGTGCTAAGAATACATCATTTATGAAGATATACAATGACATTAAATATAAAACTATCCTGTTGGTTCTGTGGTGTTGTTTATAATTAATTTCTTAAGCCAAACATAAAAACATTTGTTTAGTGAATAATTAATATTACTAGTAATTGTAATATACACAAGTAGTGGGTGGAGATCATTTTACAAACTTAAGATATTTCAAAATCAGACTCTTCACTTGTGTCTAGCCTGTTAGAAGCCTTTTTGATCATATCAGTCGAGGATAAAAGCTGATGATTTGAGTAGACTAAATAATGAAACAATCATTGATAATGGAGCTGAAATGTTCTAATCTGTGATTAATTATAATTAATTTCTTAAGCCAAACATACTTGAGAAGGTTTATTTATTGAGATAAGTATTATTTCAATAAACCTTCAATTAATTGCGTGAAAAATTGCCAAATTAATGCAATATTCAATAATTAATTTGTATACTTAAACGTGTGTAATAAATGGGGAAAGTAAATCAATCAACGCTGACTTATTTTAACTTTATAATGGTACTTCATTCACATTAATATTCAATCTGTAACTCGTGGAAAATGATGCGAGCTGAGGTGATCCATACTTTGTCCCAGGATTTTGAAAATATATCTGATACAACCCTGCAATAGCTAAAACAGAATGGCCTGGTCAGAGTAGAGCGGACAACTCATCCCCTCTCACGCCAAGTCACTAGCTGTCTGTAATTGAAACCATGTGGTTTTGGAATGTTTGTAAAGCTTATCACCCTGACCCATCACCATCTTTCTTTAGGGATTTTTACCTGGCTCTCCACCGTTTTCAAGTCAAGTTAGTGTATCAAGTGCAACATCGATGAGACAATTTTTTTCAGTGTGATTGATGTCTTTAGGGATGTGTGAAGTGTAATAATCATGTAAAAACAATTTTTATTATTTAAAAATATGACCCCACAAAAGTTTAAAGATGACAGAAGCTATGTAAAGGGCAAAAGGTATAAGTATTCCAAGGCAATGAAATGCTTTTACGAAGAAATTCGGAAAGCCCAAACAAAAACCAGAAAGTTAGTGATATGACTTCATACCAATATTATGTTATTGAACTTAAATAATTAACTTTTTATGAAAATGCTTTTGGAATCTGGAACCAAATCCGGAACTTCCAAATGAGCACGTTGATATCTTACCACTGAGCTATCAAGGGCTAATCCTGTGTTAGGATCATTTATCGATCATATTTTAAGTGTTAGTCGGTAATAGATGTGTAAAATCGCCGGCCATTTAATAACAATCAGAAAAACACTCCATCGTTGATCCGTGGTAGCTTTATGCTGCCGTTTGAACAATTTTTATTAATTTTAAATGGTTTCTTTGATATTTGTAAAGTATAAGTCACCAACATTTATTTAGCTATGGACCACATAAATGTTTTATCAAGACGCTATAAACCACTTATTTATGTTAGGCAAAAGAATTTTAGAAAATATTTTTAAGAATGACCCTGAACAAAGAATACAGCGTGATATGAAAGCCTATGAGTATATTTGAGTTATGTTAATATGTGTGCACAATTATGCATTTGTTAAATAAATAAAGATGGATTACTTTTTAGTCATATTGGCCAAGAGACGAAATTTGTAGGTTAATATATTAATATATAATGTTACTTTTTTCCTTCTCACATCTCTATGGTTTAGAAAAATAGTTATCGTCAAAAAAAATCAAACCCAAGAATTTGATGGATGTCGACGTTTCATGCATGACCCCTGAATACGGAAAAGTGTTTTTTTTTTAATAATCTCAGTCTGTAGTTCTAACTAGAGACGAAACTATTTTACCAATTAGGATAGAACTTGGGATATGGGGTTTTCATAAGATTTCATGATTCTCATGGCATACCGTCGGGAATAAATGTATGTCTCACAGTTTGGGAACCGCTACTGTAGCCTTTTTAATAAGTCTTCACTGTCTTGGACGTATTACATTAAGCCTGGAATCAACTAGGCTGATTGAGCGAACAAAGGTGCATTTCCTCAATAGCCCTAGGTTGTATGGGCTTATTGCAAAAAGCCTAAACGTTATCAGACTGATAGCAAATATATTATTTTCCTATTAGCCTGGCTCATTGTAAATTGACGGTGCCTTTTGCAATATGCTGGATTTTCCAATGGCCTACAACATATATACTGTGTGGTTGTGTGTATATATATATATATATATTTTTTTTTTTTTTATGGAAGTCTTTACATTTGGAAATTGATGTAATGCTCTGTGGGTGTAGTGTTTCTCATTTCTCTAACAGTGTATATTATTTCGTTTATGCTCTTTGGTAGAATGCGCAACAATGTCTATTATCTCATTTCAAATATCTTATGAGATTTAAGTAAATATCTATTTTTTATTTACAGCTGTTCACCCTCCCAACCTATTTAAAAAACAAAATAACCCTCTTGTAAAAAAAAATCTATACATTTGTTTGTGGATATAACTTAGAAAAATAATACCATGCTAGAAAATTACAAAGCTTAGCTCCGTCAGTAGTGGCTCCACCTATGAAGATAGGGGTCCCGGGCTCAATTCCTGGCATGGCTCTGAAATTTATCATTGTTGGGATGTGGGTTAACCCTTTCACAGTAATGAAATGACGACCGGGGGATGGATTTTGTGTCTGTCCTAGATTTAAGATTAGAGTAATTAATACAAAGGCGTATAACCTTAACAGATAGTAAGACATGCGGCACTAAAAAGTTTAAAAAAAAGAATAGCTCCGACAACCTACAATGGCATCAAATAACATAATTTGCGAGCCAATTCTGTATTAGCTAGGTTCAGGTTACAGATGTGTCCAGATGGACACTAACAACATGTGCATCTGTGGACAGAATGTCTACATCAATAGTCCACCTCCACAATTATAACACACATATAGGCCTACATTTCCAATCACTCTTTTTTATGTACTTTCTCGTCAAATATTTAAAAAAAATGTATTTTCTCCCTTTTGTTCAGACTTAACTAATTAGTTTTATAGCAACTATAAAAACATAGTTTGTAGGTCCCAAGTTCAATTCCCATGTCCAGATGTCATTTTTTAATTTAAATAATATGTAGATGAGGCTATGACCATAATTAACGAATATTAATATTCGACACCATGCAGAAATAATGCTTTAAATACTTAACATCCGCCCCCCATTTCCCTCCACTCTGTTAGTTCGTCATATCACTTAGTGTAATTAACTTTTATTAATTACACTAGTGTGTTAATAATGACAAATATTTAAAACAGAGGTAATGTACCCGCATTTTTGTGGAGGGACAAAGAGAAACCATTTAGAAAGATGCACCCTTTGTTTACCCATTCAGGATTTGAACCCTGACCACCATTCAGCGAATTCTGGAATGGTGTAATTTCTAAAATAAAAATCCGTGATGATGGCTGCTTAATACTCACAAACTGATAACTAATACTTAATGATACTTAGCGCCGCATCTTACTACCTGTTCAGGTTCTACACTAAATGATTATTAAATTTAATTTGTAAATCATTACATATAAGAGATTTTTTGGGGTATTTATTTCCCCCTTTAACAATATAATAATACAAAATATAAATGAGATACATGGATAAAATGTGTATTATCTACCTATAAATGCATCAAATATAATCACAACCATACACACAAGAAAAATATTCTTTAATCAGGGTAAATCATTCACAATGCTTGGTGCACAGTTTTTTTAGACATAATGATTCTTCATGGCAATCCAACTATATTATTAAAAATATAATATTTAAACAAATACACTGCTGAATAAAATGTGGTTATCTTATATGTGTGAATTATTCAAAATATACACAGCCATTTAATTACATCACTGCATACATATAATATTTTGCACAATATTTTGAAAAAGTTATGTCACAATACAGCGTTTATTCACAAAATGTATTGTATTATTGTATATTGTAAGTTAATACATATATGTTATGTTGGTAGTGGTTATCATGTGATGAAGTGGCAATGTGACGTCAGCCACCATTGCTGAAGCCTGACAAGACTTGGCATGGTCAGCTTTGTACTATGTTGTAGACAAGTTATAAATGTATCATCTTTAATATTGTCAACTCATTTCATATGAGTGGTTGATTGAACATGGTGTCAGAAGTGAACACCACATTGTGAAAAAAGTTTTTAGATTAAGATTTAAAAGTAACATTTGGAGAAAAGTGTTTAACCTTGAAACTATTGTGCATGAAGAAAACGTGGTTGTTCGATATAGCATCGTTGAAGTTAACATATTTGAATATATTAAGGTGAATAAAGTCTTCAAGAAGAAAAAAATATGAACACCCATTTTTTTTTTCCAACTCCATCCTTAGAAATGACTGGCAACATAGATGGAAATTGGCTTAAGTTAAAACAAAGATATATTCTTACTCTGCTAAAGGAAAAAGTAGGAAAAACTAAAGCCGAAGAAACTACTAAAATATGAAAAGATAAAATTAAGATAGATAGTTTTGAAAACATTTGAAGCCTTCTGGCAACCACTAAAAACTTAATTTTTGAGATGGATAAACTCATCAATGTCAAAAGGTCGGAAAGATGTACGAGAGCTTCCTAACAGAGCTACAAGCAATTGCATCTATATTTGAGTTCAGGGATGTATGTTTCGAGAGCCTAGCTTAATACCAAAGAAAGCTGCTGAGTTCTGCAGATCTGGTAAAGTCTACAGACAACAAGTGAAAGTCATTCAGGAAATAAGTTTAGAAGTAGTGAAAGTGCATAAGTGCCAAGGCTGTGACAAGTCCCGATAATAAAAGGCCTAGTGCAAGTGCTGAAAGTTATGAATGCCAAAAATGTGGGTAATACACAAACCCAGAGCTTGTCCAGCATTTAGGAGGGTAGGCACTAAATGTAACAAATGAATCTTTTTGCTAAGTTATGCAATTTTGGACCTAGAAATATACGGGTATATATATTGATAGAAGTTGATCAAAATAATGTAAAAGAAAGTGATCAAAGCTCTAACTGAGACTGGAATAGTGAGGTAGGCCTTAGCCTATTAAGTGAATTTTCTAATCAATTATTTATAGATAAAATTTAAATTGGCCTAGTTAATGATGTCCTAAATGTTGATAGCTTTGTCATTCTGAAGTAAGAATTGATAGCATAGGAAACACCGTTTCTTGATTTGAAACTATATTGCTGCAAGGACAAAAATTTAAGTTTAAAATGTAAATGGGAGCAGAAACTAGCATTCTTCCCTAAAATGTGTGCAATAAAATAAAAAACAAAAACAAGTTAGCTGAAACAAATGCAATATTAGTAGCTTTTGGGATCAAAATTAAACCCGGGAGAACAGTAACAATTGTTCTTATAAAGAACAAGATCAAAAGCTTAAGCTTGTTGGTAAAAATAGGAGTGGATTACATTACCAGGCCTATAAAATAAGCTGATGTAATCGCTAGCATATTTATGTTTTCAATGAACTGGACAAATTTCCATGTAAGCTTAGCATAGAATTAAAAGGGGATTCCATTAAAAATACACCCTCCTAGAAAAATGTTCCTCTCAGCTAAGCTCAAGCATGCTCTAGATAAGTGGTCTCAGACTGTGGTACACGTGCAAGTGGTATGTATGGTTATTCCCGGTTGTACACCGAGAAGCCAAACTAAACAAACATATTCAAGCCAGAAAAAGATATAAGGCCTCGTCATATATTACAACCAAGTCTATTCAAAAGTTAAACAAATTAACCCAGTGGTTGGAGGGGTGGTAACACTTGATTCAAGCTCAGAGAGCTGACATAGCCGCGCAATCTGTGTTATTATATCCCCGGGCTCTATTAAAAATGCACCTCACAGTTAATATTCAGCTTTATTTTGATGGTACTCCAAATTACAGAAATTGTTTAGGTGGTACACTACTCAAAATGTTTGGGAACTGCTGCTTTAGATAATATTAAAAAAACAAGATATTGTATCAAAGGTCGCTAAACTTACCGAGTGAATCAATATTTTAGCTATTGTGGAGAAGCCTAACCATACATTAAGATTGTGTTTAGACCCTAAAGATCTTAATAATTCCAGAAAGATGAACAGTCTTTGATTCCAAAAGCAAATTAAATAATGTCAAGACTAAGTTGGAAAGCTTAATTAACAGAACAGCTGTCGGAAGTTGAGTTTGTAACTTATGTACTACGCTTCCCCCACTCATTATCTCAAAATACCTACTTACTCAAAACATTATTTGCTAACTATAAAAGTTTAAATGAAAGGGCAGGGTAAGGGGGTCTGGAACGCCTAGAGTTTATTAGCAGACCATCCCCTAGAAAAAGTAGCTTTCTACGCCATTGTGTAGTACTAATAACTACAGAAAGAAAAGGTAAGTCTAAAACAGAAACAGTCAACGATCAAGATTTAAGTTTGATTAAATAGATTTTTTGTAAATAGCTGTCCAAACACAAAATCTAAAAGCCCTACTAAAATTATATTTTACTTCAGTATACAAGGCAAAATTACTGTAGATGATGATTTATTTTCAGATGATAAGCTATTGTGCTAACTTTATTAAGAAAGGTGAATTCACAGTTACCTGAACTTTCAACTCCTAAATTAACTTCCAGAGCAAGTGGGATAGTAAAAAATACCTAAAAAGACTAGTAGGTCAAAATAAATAAATTGTAATACATAAAAAATAAGGATACTAGATTATTTTGCATTTACTTGCTATAAGTTATGTGCAATTTATAGTTCTGATTAAATACAATGTTATTTAAAATAAAATGTGTAACCAAAAGTGAAAATAATATATTTTTTAGATGAGAGATGATGTATATGGTAAGTTTATTATACATATATGTTATGTTGGTAGTTGTGATCATGCTATGAGGCGGCAATGTGACGCAAGCCCACCATTGCTTAAGCCTTACAAGACTAGGTGTGGTCAGTAGGTATTGTACTATGTTGTAGACAAATTATGATAAATGTATCCTCTTTAACATTGTGAAGTCATTTTATAGAATATAACATCTTGATAAAACAAGTAATGTGTTTTAAATTTTGGTAATATACATTTATGAAACAGAGATATTAAAATACTTATAAAACTTCAAAATGTGGTAAATTAAAAGACCCATTAGACCTCTAAAAACATACTTTAAATTTTTTACAAAAACAAACCAGTTTTGATTAAAACAGATGTCAAATTCTAAGTGAAAAATTATAAAACAATTTAGTAATTAAATTGTTAATGAATCAAAGAAATCTCAATATTGTATATTAATACTAAAATTCAGTAACACTATTTGAAAATATTTCTAATAATAAGCACTAAACACAGTTTCATAATTTCTTAATTTGCATTATTGACAAGTTATGAGAAATATGTCTTTGAGTGTTGCTTTTTTAGACAATAATAAAGTTATGGATTCTTCAGACAATAATAAAGATATGTTAACAACAAACCAATACAAATATTTCTAGTTAAACTTATATTAAATTAATCTAGCTCTATAGGGAAAATCTCTTTTCGCTTTATGAGCTAATCGTATAATATTTGGAAGAAGGTACAGGAAAGGTGTAAAGAAACATATAAAAGGAACAAAAAAATTGTTTTTAAAATGAAAAGAAAACACAGTTATTATTATTATTAGCACCGTGTCTTACTACCCGTTCGGGTTATACACACTTACGCTAATGTGTAATGGTAGGGTGATTGTGAGATGAAATGGAGGACCTACAGTTTAACGTGGAATCCGAACCACGGTGGAGGCCTGGCATTCCCCACATTCACAAGATGTCTTGTCAGAGGTGAAGGAAGGGTTTGGTAATCAGATAAATTTGTGCCGGGACCGAGGTTTGAACCCCGGCCGCCAGCGAAAACACAGTTCACTCTTTACATTGCTGCCAATGGACAAAGAGAAGATGGCTGGCTCTTGAAGAAAATCAATTGTTTATGATCAAATCTCTGACCTAAGTTTCATTCTTCTGGAACTCATCATGAGGGAGTGTGAAACACACGGCGCTAATTACTAAAGGAGGAAACTAAAAAACAAAAGACAGAAAAAGGAAAATTGTATAAAGAATTATAGGACACATAGATAGGAACATGTAAAAGAAATAACAAAAAGGCAAACACAGGAAATTGACATTTAGTTTAGTGTCATGATTTAATACTTATATATTTAATCCATAGAAAAAATTTAATGAATAAATCTGATAGGTCTTTTTATCGAATGTTATTGCCAAAGTTTTTTTGACTAAGGCTAAGGGTTAGGGCTTCTAAGGGCTGGGGATTCTAAGGGCTAAAATAGCTTTTGAGTTACCATGTTTATCTAAATCTAGGAGTCGTCTTAAAATCGCAGATTAAGGAATGGATTAGGCCTACATCATAAGGTAACATTTTACATTTTTATTTAATATTAATACTAGTGCAGGGCTGCCCTTTTTTTGTTACAGATTTTTTAAATTTTAACACATTTTAGAGGTATAACACAGATCACAGGATATTTGGTTATTTTCACGAATTTTTAGGATGTTTTCTAGGTTATCGTTAATAATAACTACCTAGACTGTGTCTGAAAAGTCCGTGCCTTACACCCTTGAGTATTTTTACTGCACACTTGAATCAAACACGTTTCTGATGTCCTATATGACCTAGGGTACATTATACTTTTCAGACAGCACATTACATCTAGAGCTGCCTGGTGACTACTCCTGAAACTGCGTTTTCATGGAATTGATAGTGAATTTTGATAGTGTTTTGTCAATGTCAACATTCTGCTTAATTCAATCAATACACAACACACTAAACAACTTTGCGCCAAAAGGTCTGCCAAAAACGCATGCATACCAAATTAATTGTAAAGCATATCTACATATTATTTGCCACTATTATTAAATGTATATTATAATATAATAATTGTTTTCCTTCATTAATTTACTTAGGGCCTATACCAATCAAGTTATATTAATTCTTAAGTAGTTTTACTTGTCAACTTTAAAAGACTGAAAATACTTTTCTTGTGAAAAGGGATTTTCACACTCCAAAAAGAAATTTAGCCAATTAATTTGTCTATATTAACAAATAACACAAGATTTATGTTTTATTTTAAAATTTGTATATTTTTTATTCTATTTCCACACAATATATAAGACTCTCATTTAATAAAAAATGTTATTTTAACTTCAGTTTGCGAACTCGAGCACAGACATTGTGGACTAGGGCACATGTGTTGTTCCCTAGAGTCAAGCGGGCTAACTGGGATGCATCAGCCCAGTTGGAAGAGAATTTGGTCTCCATCAAAATTGACTTCTGGCCTAAAATTTCGAGTTCAATGCAACTTTATAGAGCACTTGGCTCTAAGGCCCTTAGACAGACTATTCAGACACAGTCATAGTTTGTGGCCTGCCCGATACGATACTCGATACCCATAGTATTGTCTGGTATCACAATAATCAATATTATATACCAAAAATCTCGATACCACGCTTTAGTATTCAATGCTTGTTTAATTATCACTAATGTTTTACGGTTGACTGTCAAGGCGGCTGACTTTTACGGTAATTCAAAGCAGACGTGTTTATCAGTTAGATTTTTTGTAACATGTGTTTATCTTTTCCTTATAAAACCAACAGTTTGGTATATTTAATCCTTTGATTTATTCCTATATCTCTTTACTTTATCTTATTTTATTTTCTGTATATCATTGTGAAATTGACAGTGTCAAGTTTTAGAAGCTAGCGTGTTAATGGTCGAGTCCAATGTTTGTATTTAGGGGGAGTAGATGATGTGTGAGAATCAGCTTTTCACCGACGATTATCATTTGGCATAGTTAAAATTTACTTATCAATGATTTTATGAAATTTTTACAAAGTTAAACATTTTTTGCAAAAGCAATATTTGCAACAAAAAAAATAAATTCCTTAGCAACTCTGCAACCCTAAATTCTGCAATCTTAATTAAATTTTAGGCCTAAGTGTTTTGTTTTGTAAAAAAAAAGTGTTACTACTACAAAATAAGTCTACCATAATTATTTTCTTCATTCATGATAAAATAAATACCACTTTTAAAAAATTTATCCAGAATCACTGAAAAACTGGGGTTCTCTTAGATTCGGGTAATTACAATATATTTCCTAAACCAAGATGGTTAACAGGTAAAGTTGATAAAACTGGTGATATGTCAATATATGTATTAAAAAAAAGATGGAATACAACATTATATTTTATTTATTTTACCTGCTTTACAGTAAAGTTAATCTTGAGTATACCTTCTATTTAAATAATATTCCTAAGCAACTAAGAAGAGACGTTCTCATAAAATTGTATATAACAAAATTATTGTAGTACATGTATGCAAATAAATAGATTGGCAAAGTTATATATCATTATGTTTAAATATATATCTGAGCATTGCATATCACGAATATGCCTAGAAAACTTTATTTAAATATTCGATTGTGTCTAAATTAAACATGTTTATACTAAAAAGACTACAGAAGCCATAAAATAAGTATGTCTTCACCAAATCGTGACTAATTTATTTTTATTCATAACTTAACATTTATTTACTAACTTTTTTGTATAATAATAAATAACTAACAGAAACACACAATACTAGTTTTAAAATGTTTACAAATGAATAAGTAAATAACAAATGGTATATACAAGCTTGAATGCTGAAGTATGAGAAGGTTATTTTTCTTTTCTCACAAAGGGAAAGTAATGAAATCATGACAATTTTTTTTCTTGAGAATATGATGGATCTTAACATTTTATGAGGCCCCCAAACTCAAATATTGGATTTTACAATTAAGCCTGTCTGTTCCCAGGGCTACAGCAAAACGGTTTGACTATGTTCAAACCTTGATACATAGATGTTATATGGCCATACTACAAAGCTTAATCGTGATTTTGATTCTAACTTATTATGAGTACTTTACTGATGACTGATATTTTAAATATCTTTTTTTCAAAAATGGCCTTAGAGATTGTGTTTAAAATGTGTATATGGGGAGTGTTTTAAATGGCATGTATCATCAATTGTATAATTTCTTTTCAAAGAAAAATAGATTTATAGGTAATTTACAATTGAGGTATCTTTAAATTGGAAACATTTTAAAATTGGCTGTGGCTTTGATCAAAAGTAAATATTTTAGTCATATTAAAGCTCCAAACAAACACACACATGAGTGCATACAATTTATGTACATATAAATTAGCACACAAAATTGTAAGTTTTATATTTTATAAGAAGCCTAAGCCTATCTATGTAAATAATATAATAAATGAACAATAAATGCTTACAACTTTAGAAATGAGACAAAATACATATTTAAAGTCAGATATTAATTTTTGATTATAAATTACATCTTTTTATTTTAATTTGTACTCTTTCATTATATATAATGACTCATTACAAAGCAAACACACTTGTTTCTTCTGAACTTAAACAGAGCAAGACAAATAAGTTATTTTTTATTAGAAAACAAAACTAATCAACAACCTTTTGTAACTAATCTGTGGTTTAAAAGCTAATACCGGTGAAAGTTAAAGTTTTAGTTATTCTAATATTGAGGCAACATTAAGTTTTTCCCATTTAATACTAATAATATTATATATAAGATAAATGTGAATAAAGAACCAAGCTGGCAATGCTGGAAGGATTGAAGGATCTAATTAATCCCGATTGAAATAACTGTTTATTCTTGCTCAACCCTTAGCATGAACTGACAGTATTAAAACGGAAATACTGTCTAAGTAGTAGCAAGTTATAAATAAACTGTATAAAATAGTAACAAGTAATATATATCAGCACACACAGTGAACAGGAATTTGTTGCAATGCAAAGATAGAAGTATCTAGTGTAACAGGAATAAATCTAGATTATAAAATAAACTAAGTCAAATATTGTAATTATAAGTTTGTTGTAACAAATAGTAATCATAATAGCTAGTATATACCAGTAAATTGGTTGGTAAAAGAAGTAAAAGGAAATACATAAAATAACTAGATACAGTTGGAATGAGAGTCAAGCTTTGTAATAGATTACTTCCTTATAGACAAAAAAATGAAAAGGCAGACTGTAAACGTTACGGTGATACCAAGTGTATCTCTAGATAGTGGCCACAGATTGCTGGTGGCAGATATAGTGGGATGGGATTGTAGGAGAAAAGTAGAAAAGCAAGAAAGGATAAGGGTGTAGAAGAGTTAGAGTATGGAGGCTTAAAAATGAAGAGAAAAGACAACTGTATTTAAGAAAGGTGGAATGGTGAAGGTGTAGGAAAATATTGGTGGGAGCTGCCTAGGTGGTACAGAATAGTGAAGGACAAAGTAAAGGAGAAGAACAAAACATTCAAGAAGAGTTTTATTAATAGGAATGAGTAAAACAAGGAAGAGGAATAGACTAGTAAGGTGTGTGGTGCAGGAAGCTAGGGAGGATTGGATGCAAAAATGGACATCGATGCTAAAAAGGGATACTGGAGGAAGTAACAAGATGTTATATAGCCTGGTAAGAAATAGGAGGAAATAAAAAATACAACTTAAAATGACGAATAAGACTGAATGGTGAAGAAAGGAGAAGAAGGAAAAAAACAATGGAAGGGATATTTTGAGAAACTGTTCAACAAGGAAGAGGAGGGAGTGAATCCCACATTCAAATAGGTGGAGGATGCATTAAAAATGATGAAACTTGAGAAAAAACCTGGTGTGGACGAACTAACTGTGGAATTCATAAGAGTTGCAGGAGAATCAGAAATACAAAGGTTATACAATGTGCTGAGAGTGATATAGAATGAGAAGAGGGTACCGGAAGACTGGAAAAAGGGAGTTTTAGCAATGATTTTTAAGAAAGGCGAAAGGAATTAGAGGGGACCAGTGGTGATGTAACTGTATGCACAAATTTATAAAAAGATGCTATAAAAGATAATAAGAAAGAAAATGAAAAGAAGTTGGAGAAAGGAACAGCTTGCATTTAAGGCACAGAGGTCTACAATTGACTTGATCTTCGCTATACGACAACTGATTAAAAGAAGGTATGAATTGGGGAAGGACTTAGAAATGGTATTTATGGATTAGGAGAAGGCATATGATAATATGGATATAAATAATGGTTGGAAAGGGATGGAGAAGGATGGAGTGGTAAGAGGAAATGTTATGAGAATGAAGAGTATGTATGAGGATCACATGAGTTGTGCTAAGACAGAGCAGGGTTAGACGGAGTGGCTCCAAATAAAAAATGGAGTGAAGGCGGGAAGTGCTCTCTCACCACTACTATTTGTAATGATCAAGGAAAATGTCACGATTAAAGTGGAAAGGAAACTTGGGTATGAAAAAATGAAATCCATGATATTTGCTGATGACTGGATGGAATTGGGAGGAATAAGGCAGAGGAAGTATAGGAACAATTACAGGAAAGGTAAGAGGAAGTGAAAGAGTGTGGAATGAAATTCCTCGCGGTCAAGTGCGAAGTTATGATAGTGACAAGGAAGAAGAAAAGTCCTAGTAAAGCTATAAAGTTGGATGAAGATAGCAGAGAAAGGTACAGATTGTAATAATCTTGGAAGCATGATTGAGGTGAATGGTGGAAGTAGTGAGGATCTAATAAAAAGAGGACAGCAGGAGGAGTATTTCTATATGTGTATGAGATATCTGATATGGTTAAGAGAAGTGGCCTCAAAGTTTAATAAAGTGTTGTTGTTGTTATTATTATTATTATTATTATTATTAGCACCGCGTCTTACTACCCATTCGGATTATACGCACTTACGCTAATGTGTAATGGTAGGGTGATTGTGAGATGAAATGAAGGACCTACAGTTTAACGTGGAATCCGAACCACGGTGGAGGCCTGGCATTATCCACATTCACAAGATGTCTTGTCAGAGGTGAAGGAAGGGTTTGGTAATCAGATAAATCTGTCCCGGTACCGAGGATTGAACCCCGGCCGCCAGCACAGAAGTCTGACACCTTACCTCTAGACCACCAGGTCACCTTAGGAAAGTGTTGTATAGGACGTATTTTGTATCCATAATCATAATGCAGCAGAAACATTAACATTTAATGTAGGAGAGACTAGGAAAGTGGAGGTCATGGAAATTAAGTTTGTGAGAAGCATGTTAGCTGTCATGAGGTAAAACAGAATTAGGAATTAAGTTATCTGGGCAAGAATAGGGGTACATGGAGAAGCAAGGCTAAAATGGTATGGTCGTTTAATGAGAATGACAAAGGAGAGAATAGCAAACAGATAGATGGATATTATGTATGTAAGAAAAAGACCACAAGGGGAACCAAGAAAGAGATGGGAGGAACAGATATCAGAAAGTGTTCAACAGCGAGAAGAAGAATGGAAACAATTAATGGAAGAAGAATGGTGGAAAGATAAAGTAAAATAGAGTATTTTTACTAAAACCGACCCAGCGAAGTTGCTGGAAACAGATGAAGAGAATGAATTCACTGAATTAATTGAATAGAATAAAACTTAGGTTGAGGGAATGAGCAATAAAAATCAACTTTCTTTAGTAGAATCTAAATAAAGTATGAACTCAGTTACTCCATATGTTAATGCCATATTATTTTTATTTGGCGCTAGCTCTCTTTCCAGTACCTTCCTTCATGTAAAACAGAGTGTACCTAAAAATGAAATGAAGTTTACCTTAAAGAGCTGGAATAAAAAGACCTGTGCTTATAAATATCTTGCAACAAAATAATCATTTGTAACAAACATAACACTCATAATTAGCAGTACTCCTTGCATCTTATTACATAATAATAATTAAATTTAATCTTAATTATTGTAGATGAAATAAAATGTTTCAATTCACGTAATGAAAAGTAAAATAATTTATTTTCCGTTATGGGCTTTTGATTATAATAGTAATTGATATATTTTAATATTGACCTTTGGTAAAAACAGTATAGTTCACATTCTGGTATGTTATATTTTCTATTAAATTCTATTAGATTATCTATTTAAATCAAAGGACTTTTATTAGAGAAGTGATATTTTATAATCCAATTATTTGTGCTTATTTTTTGTAAGAATATATTGTAGTTAGTCCATTTTTATATATCTCAAGTTTATTATTAACTTGTATACCACATGATCACTGTTTAAAAATAATACAGCATAAACAGTTTGAATTAAAACCAAAATCTTTAAGTGATTACAATGAACGAAGAAAAAAACTTAGCAAAACATGGAAATAGTGACAATCATGTAGAGCAATAATATTCATTTTTAAAAACAAAAATATTAATTTATAATAAATTTTACAAACAAATTATTATGGCAAATCGATTGATGCTGAACAATATTGTTTAATATGGGAAAGAATGTGCTGATATAGGTTTGAGAAAATGTGACAAACCTAAAACAATCTCCCAAAATTCGTTCATAGTATAAGGCTAAAAAAAACCATCCACAACAACCACATTAATACTTTTTCCATATCAAACCCAACTTTTGCGATTATTAGGAAAATATACAAACATTCTCTAATGATATGACATGACATAAACTATCACTTTTATCCATAACAATTGAATCCTAAATCTTAAAAGTGATATCTAAATGGTGTCATTTTTAAACCAAACAACTAATTAACTTTTATCACAATTCTTATTCGACTAACTTAACCTACCAAATTAACAAAAAATTTAATTAATATTGATAAAATAAATTATTTAAAATCTTTTATAGTTTACTGTTTGGGTGGTGTTATAGATATTACTCTATCATCATAAGTATATAATAATAATAATAATAATAATAATAATAATAATAATAATATTATAATACATATTTTGTAACAAAACAAATAAAATATTTGTATATGCTCCATTTAAAGGATACGATCACAAAACCAAAGACAGTAGTAATATTTGAAATACAATTCGATTTTATTAAATTTTTTTCAAATAGGCTTATAGTTTGGTTTTTATATTTGTTTTCTGAAAATGTATAAATATGTTTAGAAATCTTTGATTTTACAATTTTACAAATTTTATGAGTCTTTCAAAATGAGATTAGTATGCCTATTTATGAGATTAATAAACAATTTTAATGCATAAATCTTATATTCCTGGCAAAAGAATATATTACTAAATAAGAAATTTATTCTAAGATAATAGAAATTCATGAAAATAAATAAAAATAAAAATAAACCAATAAGTGTAAATTTAATGAAGATTATTATTATTATTATTATATTAGCCCCGCGTCTTACTACTCGTTAGAATTATACACACTTATGCTAATGTGTAATGGTAGGGTGATTGTGAGATGAAATGGAGAACCCACAATTTAACGTAGAGTCCGAACCATGGTGGAGGCCTGGCATTCCCCACATTCACAAGTTGTGATTAATACAAGTCTTGTCAGAGGTGAAGGAAGGGTTTGGTAATCAGATAAATATGTGCCGGGACCGAGGATTGAACCCCGGATCCCAGCACAGAAGTCTGACACCTTACCCCTAGACCACCAGGTCGCTCTAGGGATAGAGGAAAAATGTGGGAAGAATCCACTGCACGAAGGTGATATTTTCTTTCTTTATTCTATCTTCTATTGTGGAATGAGTCCAACACACATTTAAACACAAAGTTTAAAAAAAATATATATATATATATATATATATATATTTTTGAATATTCTATTATTTGCTGGTCTCACATAGAAACACTGCTAGGTACAGTTTAGAGGTTATTTACATCACTATTTCATCTTACCCTAATCTGTGCCTGAAGATTTATCAGAATTTGCTACCCCTACTTTCATCCACATTCCTGTAACTTCCTCAAACCAACAATTTTGCACCACGCGTTTGGTTCTCTATAAACAGTGTGTGTTGAAAACTAATCTCTGTCGCATCTCGGCGAACCTCTCTTGCTCTGTTTTGCTTGAAAGTGAATTTATCAAAAACTATGGGTGAAATAATTTAGTATGTGACTATTTATGTACGTTAATAGTGTTCAATCTGTGTATTAAAAAAATATATAATTTTGAAAGGTGAGTGTTTAAGGGAGCTCCTCTCTTTGGTTAATTATTAAGAAGACCACACTCTTACTCAATACCATCATTCCCAGATTCTCCTGTTTATCTCCTGATGAAGACATCATTCAAACTAGGCTCCGCAAAATATATTCTAGTAGCTTATAGTTCAAAACCAGTCTTTGTTTTAGTGTAAGTTAACTAAAATTGGGTTGGTGACATGGCCGTCTAAGGGTAAGGTGTCAGATATCTGTGCTGATGCTTCTGTTCGGTCCCGGCACAGATTTATCTGATTGCCAAACTCTTCCTTCACTTATGACAAGATGTGTATTAATCACAACTTGTGAATGTGTGGAATGCCAGGCCTCCTCCATGGTTCGGATCCCACCTAAAACTGTAGGTCCCCCATTTCATCACACAATCACCCTACCACTACACATTAGCGTAAGTATGTATAACCTGAACAGGCAGTAAGACGTGGTGCTAATAATAATAATAATAATAATAATAATAATAATAATAACTAAAATTGATCCTCTTGAAATACATTAAGTAAATTTTAATATACCTTTCATTTTAATAATCAGCTCACACACACACACACAGCCATGTCAGGTTTGCTGGGTCCCGAATCGGGCGCCTCCCCAGGTGGCGGATAGGGGGATGCCCGGCAGATATGTCGGGTACCGAGGAAATTAAATACTCGGGGTGGACCAAAACCCAGCTAGGGGAAGAGACCCCGAATAAAAAACAAATGATGGAGAGTTCAGGTACAAAATTAAAGTTTACGGTGCAGAGGAGGGATACCTCAGTACCGGCGTCCGACGGGAGTATAAAGACGGGCTCCGGGATGTCGTCAGCCAGCGACCGTCATATCGAATAGGTTGACCACTTGGCCTCATCTGCTACAAGTGGAATGAAGGAGGAGCACGACAAGCGCCTAATCAAGAGGCAAACCGTGTGGGAGCGGCACGAACAGCTGATCGCTAAGTTGCTGAAGAACCTAGAGGGAAGAAGAAATGTCAACAGTGAGACGCACTCCCTTGCGCACTCCCTGGCTGGATTATTCAAGAGGATACGGAAGCTGGACGAGGAAGTCCTGGAGCCTTTGGCCCCTCGGCATACTTTGGACAGAACTGCTCAGACTTCGCCATCGTTGAGAGGGAAGGACTCGGAAATGGCTACGCAAAGTATAGCTCTGACGCCGAGGTCGATGATGTCGATGAGGAGCGGCGGAAAACGGAAAGAGCGAACCCCGGTCTCAGCGGAAACAAAGAAGGCAAAAAAAGAAAGGAAACAGTGTGATGACTCGACGGAGTCACAGCACACTAATAAACTTGTGGAAGACCGAGCTCCTGGCTGGAAGGAAGTGCGGAAAAAGGTTAGAAAGAAGCAGCGAGCATCGTTGATAGTATTATCTAACTCACTGGTGATCCGAGCTAATGAAGGCAAATCCTACGCCGACATTCTCCGAAAAGTTAAGCAAGATGTCTCCGAGGAAAAGATTGGAGATAGCATCCAGAAGATTCGCAGGACAAACACTGGTCAGGTTCTGATTGTCCTCAACAAAAAGAGTGGTGCCAGGACTGACAAACTGCGGAGGCTGATGGCAGACGCTCTCAAAGAAGATGCGGAGGTCTTGAGCAAGGTGCAGGAAGTCAACCTTGAGATCAGGGATATCGACGAGACTGCCACGAAGAGGGAAGTTGCAGACGCGCTCCAAAAGCGGCAGGTGAGAGCTGTGTGATTACAGCAGAAGCAGTTAAATCACTGCGAAGAGCGTATGGGGAAACTCAGATAGCGGCCATTAGGCTTCCAGCGGAAATTGCTCGAAGGATCATTGGCGAGGAGGGAATGATTCTCATTGGATAGGTGCGATGCCGCATCAAAGAGGTGAGAAGACCCATAAAGTGCTTCAAGTGTTGGCACTTTGGACACCTCGCCTCCAGATGCATGAGTGAGGTCGACAGATCCAGGCACTGCATTGGATGCGGTGAGAACGGCCACAAAGTTTCCGAGTGCACAAAGGATGCGCGTTGTATCCTGTGCATGGAAAAAGGGAAGGAGGTGAACTGCGACCACGTAGCTGGTAGCAGCAGGTGTGCAGTCTTTAAGGAGGCACTTCAGGCGCTAACCGCTAATCGTCGATGAGAGTACTTCAGCACAACCTCAATCATTGCGAGGCAGCACAGGACCTGCTCATGCAGACTGTGGGGGTGCTGAAGCCAGATCTTTAGGTCATTTCGGAACCATATAGGCAACTCAGCACTCAACCCTGGGTGTCTGATTCTATCGGGAAAGCTGTAATTTGGTCCTGCGGTGAATTTCCTTTTCAGGACGTTGTCAACAGCACAGAGAAGGGATTTGTCAGAGCTAAGCTGCGGAATATCCATTTCTACAGCTGTTGTGCTCCACCTAGCCTAACTCTCAATGGATTTACCGACTTCCTTGACAGGCTGTTCGAAGATACGAAAGAGCACTTCCCCGTGGCAATCGCGGGAGACTTTAATGCTTGGGCAGTTGACTGGGGGAGTAAGGAGACAAATCCAAAAGGTCGAGTGCTACTTGAGGCAATGTCCTGTCTGGATGTCGTCTTATTGAATAGTGGTGGAGAACCGACATTCATGAGAGGAGAAAGGAGCTCTATTATGGACCTTACGTTCGTCAGCAGCAGTCTTGGAAGAAGGAACAGCTCGTGGAAGGTGACATGTCTACAACTATAGTGATCATCGGCTGATCTCCTGGGAGGTATCGGTCGACCGGGAAAGTTCCAGACCGGCACCAAAGAAGAAAAACAACTCACTTGGTTGGAAGACCAGCATGTTTGACCCGAACCTGTTCCGCGCAGCACTGGATGATGGGCCAATCGGAAAGGGTAGCGCCACGCAAAGGGTAGAGGAGGTCACGAGGCGGCTCACCGAGGGCTGCGATGCCACGATGCCTCGAAAGCTCTCCACAAACCAGCGTCCCCCGATGTATTGGTGGAACCACACGGTTTCTTCGCTCCGACAGGCGTGTATTTGCAAAAGGAGACTATCCCAGCGTGGTCGTGGGAAACAAAATTCCGATCAGCTGGAGGCGGAGCACAAGGCTGCACGGCGGCGGCTTGCCAAAGCCATCAAGGCCAGTAAGAGATAGTGCTGGGATGAGCTCCTGGTAGAAGTGGAAGGTGATCCATGGGGGAGGCCATATAAGGTGGTCATGACCCGGCTGAAGAGCCAGCCGATGCCCCTGCCAACGTGCCCAGATTTACTGAGTAAGATCGTCTCAACGCTTTTTCCGCAACAGCCCGAATGCGTCCATCATATCGAGGAGGATAAGGAGGATATGATCCCGCTGGTGACAGCTGAAGAGCTGAAGAGAGCGTGCGCGAAAGTGGGAGACACGAAGGCCCCAGGGCTGGACGGTATTCCCAACGTCGCACTCAAGGCAGCCATTAACGCAGTGCCAGGAATGTTCCTGGACATATATAACACATGTCTCCAGGAGGGCACCTTCCTTCAGAATTGGAAGCAGCAGAGACTGGTGCTCCTCCCCAAGGGGAAGAAACCACCGGATAAACCTTCATCCTACCGCCCACTCTGCATGCTTGATACAGCTGGCAAAGTCCTGGGACGAATAATTCACGGGAGAGTCGAGAAAGTAACAGAGAAAAAAACTATCAGATAAGCAGTATGGTTTCCGCAAAGGGCGCTCCACGCTTGACGATATTGACCTGGTGGTGAAACTTGCAAGGGATGCGATCTCCGGTGACAGGTGGAAGAACGGTGAGAAGCAGTACTGTCTAGTAGCGACGCTCGATATCAAGAACGCCTTCAATACAGCCAGGTGGAACTGCACCATGGGGGCGCTAGCGGAAATGAATGTTCCAGGATACCCGAAGAAGATGGTAGCTAGCTACTTCACCGACAGGGTCCTCAAGTACGATACGGAGTATGGTCCACAAGAGTATCGGGTAACTGGGGAAAACACCTGGAGGACATCAGAAACCGCTTTGAGATCGCATTCATGAGGATTCATCGGTGAATGGATTCGGTTGGCCTGAAGCTGGCAGAGCACAAAACCGAGGCAGTATTGATCACCAGCAGGAAGAAGCTTGAGACGATCTCACTGCAAGTAGGTAAGCATGAGATCACGTCCCAGCCGTGCATTCGGTATTTGGGGGTGATGCTCGACTCGAGACTCAACTTTAAGCAGCAGGCGAAGCATGCTAGTGCCAAGGCATCTGTGGTTGGGGCTGTTCTATCACGGCTCATGCCCAATGTGGGGGGCCCCAAACAGAGAAGGAGAGCACTCCTGTCATCAGTCGTCACGTCAGTCCTCACGTATGGCATTTCCATCTGGGCCGAAGTACTGGCGCTCCAGGAGTCCCGTCGTAAAGTGGCACCAGTCTATCGGCTGAGCGCTTTACGAATAGCAAGTGCGTTCCGCACGGTATCAGAAGATGCGGGGTGCGTTATCGCCGGAGTGCTGTCGATTGGGGTTTTGGCGGAAGAGCGGTAGGCCCTGTATCGTCGCAAAGGTCTAACATCGCTGAGCGCAGAGGAGTTGAAGAGACAGGAGCGGCGAAGCAGTCTCCAACGATGGCAGCGGCTGTGGGATGCCTCTACCAAGGGGAGATGGACTTACTGTTTGATTCCCGAAGTGGATAGGTGGTACAACCGCAGCCACGAAGCTATTAATTACTACTTGACACAGATGATCTCGGGACACGGGTGCTTCCGGGCATACCTATACAAGTTTAAGTATGAGGATTCCCCGGAGTGCCCCACCTGTCGCGGAGCAGAGGATAATGCCGAGCACGTGTTCTTCACGTGTCCTCGGTATGATACCCAGCGTGGAAAACTGGAAGTCACAGTAGAGGGAAAGATTACTTCAGAAAACTTAAGGGATATGATGCTGTCGTCAGAGGCAGCGTGGGAGGCGACAAGCACGTTCGCGACGGAAGTCCTTAAGGGTCTACGTCCCGAAGAGCAGGAGAGGAGAAAAAAAGAATCAGAAGGAAGGAGCCTAGGACATCCCTAATTCCGCCGCCAACAGCTAGGTGGGAAAGAGGAAGTAGGAGAGGTCGAATCACAGAAGGAAGAGCAGAACAACAGCTAATGCCTCCCCTCACGAAGTAATACCTAACGGCGGTTCCGTGGGGGAGTAACAGAGGCGAGGAGAAGAGGGTCAGGTTTTTTAGTCGGTATGGGTTTGGTCAACTCCAAACCGAGTCCGACACTCTGTGCGTAAAAGCATATCCCCCCCCCCCCTCGAAAAAACAACAACAAAAAACACACACACATATATATATTTCATAGAAAAAAATCTTTTAGGAAGAAAGAAACTGTCTTCTCTTAAAGCCTAATGGCAATCTTGATTTGGTGATCCATTGTTGGACCAGTTTCCACTGTCTGAGTTGATAACTGTTAAACTGTTTGGGAAATGCTATTATAATTTTGTTGGTGTAGCAGGTTTGAAGGTCCTGGTTGTAGGTACAAGCACGAATGGGTAAATTCTGTTGTCCACGATCAGGACTTTCAAAACTGCTACACACACCCAAATATTAAGAGCGTTTAATAAAGTGATGTACTGTGGCTACAAACTTTAACCACCAAACCTCCGCCAACAAGCGTACATTGGGCACTTACCCTGTTTAACTGCTAAACCGGCGCTACGCATGGAGAAAGAAATCACGCCAGCCAACAACTGTCATCACCACTAACGATAAACAATATTTGAAGCCTGTCGTGAATGTGCAATTGTTACCACAAGCCTAAGCCGATGTAGTGGTTGATGCGCAAGCGCGGCCTTGTGGAGGTTGTTGGAGCTGTAGTGCAAAGTGTGCCCGCCCCCCAACTTCCTCTTGTACCCATCGGCGTTGTGCGCAGGCACCGATGAGGTAATCTGAGAGCTCATTGGCTGTGAATGATATCACCTTATGTCATATTTTCCATCCATATTTCCCCCATTGTTTCAATCAGAATATAAGCAAGTGCCCAGAGATACTCTTTACTCTTTGATGCCAATAGTCCTAAGGAATATATTAGGATGTAAGTAGTTGTAATGTTGGGAGATGTATATTATTTTTCTTTAGTTTACACAAGTGGCTATGAACTGCCTTAAACGTTAAATATGTAGCTGTCTGTTTTATTTAAGTTTTAAGAATTTAACTTTGGTTTATATTATATATTATTTTTCATGAATATTAAGATTTCTAAGTCGAAAATCTGTTGCATAACTTGGTTAATATTCATAGTTTATTACGGCTAATATTGATATTTTCAGATTTCGCATATGTAAAACCTTTGATCCATCAGATCATTTTGAAGTTAGGTGTTAGAGTTTTGTCAGAGGGTTAAGTCATGAGGCCTTAATGGGCAACTTTAAGTATTTTTTGGGCATGAACCAGTAAGTGTTAATGCGAAGAGAAGGATTAGCCTAGTATACTATAACTTTTTGTAGCCTATTTATCAATGAGTCAGGGATTAGGCATTTGTATTCTATATTACACTAATTTAAGTGTTAAAGAATTTCTATTATCATGTTGTGGATTACAGGCATTATTCCTAGTTTATTACTGTAAAATTTATATGTCGTCATATGACTTTACCATTTGCCCCTGAGTTTGATAATGTGTTAATTGGGAAGAAATCGATTTTGTTTATACATCATTCAAATTGCGCAGAAATCGTATTCTGAATATATCTTAGGTTATTGTAAATTAAACTATTTTCTTTTATTAATAAACTAGCCAAGAGGCCAATATTGTTAAAATTCATGTTTTGTTTAATGTCATATCTTTATTTAACTGAGGCACTTATTCCCTGATGTTGTTTAATATGTAGGTCCCGACCACTGGGTTTGGTTGAGTAGGAATGTGATCATTAAAGATCCCTGTTGAATAACTTATATAATTTCCTTTGTACGGCACTCTCCGTGTGGTGGTTTTCTGGAGAGTTACTGGTTAAATAGGGAAAGGTCGCAACCACTACGGGGGAGTGTTGAGTGACACTTCTCTGCTCAAACAGTCGGAAATGGCCCACCAATGGATTACCACCAGGACTTAATAGCAGATGGTTTCTTTCTTCCTACAAGATTTTTTTCTATGATATATACTTATGTCATAGAAGAAATCTTCTATATTTGAAATATATAATAAATCATACACATATTTTTTATTTATATTCTATTACTTATTATGTTTTAAATATTTATATTTAAATTATATTATTTATATTTTATAACCACAGCCAAAGCTTTGAGAAATGTATATTTACTCCTACAATTGGCATGCTTTTTTTTCTAACAGTTTTTTTTAGTTCAAAATTGATTAATTCGGTGTTTGATAAAGGCAAGATTCCTAATTGATAAAAATAGAAATCAATTGAAAGAAAAAAATAAAACAGAACATTAAGTTATTGATATAAATTATAAAGATAATACAATTAAGTTTACTTGTCATAAAGAATATATGGATTATTTAGCAAAATTGTTATTAAAACAAGAAATGAAGTAAAATCATTGATTATGTACAAGGAATAGTGATTATGTATTGAGTCTAAGGATTTTTATAAAGGAGAATTTTTTTAATAAAGTTAAAATGTTATACTTGACAGTATAAAAACACATTAAAAATGTGAGTCGGAAAACACATATATAACAAAAACAAAAAATATATTAAAATACATGTATAAAAGACATGAGTTAAAGTGTATAATACTGATAAGACAATAAAATTATGATTAGACAAAAGTTAATATAATTTATTTGAGAATGACGCCTATCCTTTGATACAAATTTTATAAGTTAGCTTATTCTAGTATTTCAGGAAGTTATCTTGTCACAATTCAATAAACTATAATTATTTTAAGACACAAGTGTTAAAGAACATGAGATACTATTAGATGAAACATATAATACAGTGTAATAAGATAGTAATAAGTTAATTTGACTAAAGTGGGATCATATAAATATAAAGAAGTTAAATGAAAGTTGAGATCTATCCTTATCTGAAAGTTTTGAATGGCCTTGTTCCTTGTAATTCAGGAGTGAAATAATACAAGTCCGACATGTTTTGGCGCTCCATAGGCACCATCCTCAGGTCTAAATAAGAAAAAGAGTTGAAGTAAGTTGCGGTGCAAATACTCAATGTTGGCGAATATAGAGAACAAATGTAATATTAATTTATATAAAAAAGTGAACTGGACAGCTATAACTGTGGAAATGAAATATCATAATTACCATAAAAGAATCCTGAAATGAGTTCTTTCCACAACGAATCGAATAGAACTGAATTAAACTAAAAAGATGATGTGCAAATGTAAATTAAGAAGTCTTTTCTGGAAAAGCAAGGATTATAAAAGGTGAATGAAATAAGAGGGTGGGAGATTTAAACAAAATATAACGTTGCAAAAACCAAAGATAGATAGATATAAAATTGAACTAGGGCAGACTAGATAGATTCATGAATGAAAATGGCAAAAGAAGAGAAAAAAGAGAAAAGAATATTATAACAAAGGATGGAGAAAGGTTCAAAACTCTTCTTGACACTGGCCCGAACAGGTCATTAACTACGATGGAAGGAAGGGCTGGAGCAAGCAGGATTAAATTTTAATTTTGGTGTGTTGTGGAAGTTTTCTGAGGGTATTAATAAGAGTTTGGTTTTCGAAGTTGGTCTGTTCATTTAAAACTGTTATATTGTTAAGTAATGCAGTCTGGATAAAAATTTTCTCAGCGGTGTTCATGGTAGTGCCCTTGGAGGAACTGTAAACAAGTTTCATGCATTTATTCACAAGAGTGGGCTGATGGCCGGATTGTTTTAAGTGTTCGGGGAATTTAGATTTATTCCTGTCGTACTTGAAATCGCTTATGTGCTCAGAAAACCTAGTCGAAATTCGCTGGTTAGATTGACTATTTTAAACACTATTTGCACATCATCTTTTTAGTTTAATTCAGTTCTATTCGATTCGTTGTGGAAAGAACTCATTTCAGGATTCTTTTATGGTAATTATGATATTTCATTTCCACAGTTATAGATGTCCAGTTCACTTGTTTATATAAATTAATATTACATTTGTTCTCTATATTGGCTAATATTGAGTATTTGCACCGCAACTTACTTCAACTCTTTTTCTTATTTAGACCTGAGGATGGTGCCTATGGAGCGCCAAAACATGTCAGACTTGTATTATTTCACTCCTGAATTACAAGGAACAAGGCCATTCAAAACTTTCAGATAAGGATAGATCTCAACTTTCATTTAACTTCTTTATATTTATATGATCCCACTTTAGTCAAATTAACTTATTACTATCTTATTACACTGTATTATATGTTTCATCTAATAGTATCTCATGTTCTTTAACACTTGTGTCTTAAAATAATTATAGTTTATTGAATTGTGACAAGATAACTTCCTGAAATACTAGAATAAGCTAACTTATAAAATTTGTATCAAAGGATAGGCGTCATTCTCAAATAAATTATATTAACTTTTGTCTAATCATAATTTTATTGTCTTATCAGTATTATACACTTTAACTCATGTCTTTTATACATGTATTTTAATATATTTTTTGTTTTTGTTATATATGTGTTTTCCGACTCACATTTTTAATGTGTTTTTATACTATCAAGTATAACATTTTAACTTTATTAAAAAAAATTCTCCTTTATAAAAATCCTTAGACTCAATACATAATCACTATTCCTTGTTCACAATCAATGATTTTTAATTAATTTCTTGTTTTAATAACAATTTTGCTAAATAGTCCATATATTCTTTATGACAAGTAAACTTAATTGTATTATCTTTATAATTTATATCAATAACTTAATTTTATGTCATTTTTCTCTTTCAATTGATTTCTATTTTTATCAATTAAGATATATTGTTCCTTACTACAAGTAATTATGTTTTTTATGAAAGGCAAGAATGCCAAAATATTACTCAATTTGTGTTTAAATGTGCTTGACTCATTCTATTATATAGTATAAAAAGAAAGCAAGAAGATGTCACCTTTGTGCATTGGATTCTTCCCACATTTTTCCTCTTTCCCTATGTGGACTTTCTTCATTAAATCTACACTTATTAGTTTATTACTACTTCCCTGTGATAAAAGTTTCTTCAAAGACTTATGACTTTAAATGCTCTTGAAATAAAGTAATCGCCACACCATAATAGCCTATATAACATATTTTAAATGCTTAACATTTTTAAATATGCTGAGCTATTGATTTGAAATTGATAAAATATTGCAAACAAATATAGTTATTAAACAAACACGAAATATTTTTTAATCACCTACATCACTGTCTTTATCTCCAACTAAATAAAGTAATTGGAAGGCAATGGCTAAAAGACTAGTTCCCAACAAATCACCGAGAGCAGTCAAATATGGAATAGCTGAGTTGTCAGGATCTATATGCTGAGTCCACATCCAATGAATCATAACATGGCAGATGTACAATAGTAATACAACCTGTAAAAATAAAAGACACAATAAAGATCTTGGAGATGTTTTATTTATTTTAAAAATTCCAATGAAATTTTTTAGCCAAGAGACTAGTATTATCGGAAGTTGTACGTTAGAAATTAATATAGTAATAATTAACATTTCCAGACACATTATTAGAGATGGACACATTGCATATTTAAAATTTTACTTAAAATTATGAGTATTACCATATTAAGAACAATACTCTTTTTAACAGTAATTTATACATTTATTGTAGAAATTCTAAGGAAACAGACGTTTTAAAAATATGATAATAAAGACACTGTGTTTAGAACTTAGACCAAACATCATAAGTAGCTACTTAGAATATTCATGGAAATGCCAAACATCAGATACACTTATGTGTTTATGAATATGCCAAACATTAGATGCACTTATGTGTTTGAATTCATTCTGAAACTTTTGCTTAGTTTAATAGAATTTAAAGAAAGTGTGATGTTTCAAATAAAAGAAAATGTCTGTGATTTCTTGTAATAAGGTATTCGAGACTAGCCTTAAGCTTTCACTTGTAATAAAAACATTGGTCGGAGGATTTTTTAAATATAATTTTAGTAAAATTATTTATTTTAATGGGACAAAATAAGGCAACAACACATAGGCCTAATATACATGATGTTACCAGGTTAAACGGCTTAACTTTGGGCAGTGGTAGTGGATCAAAAAACTAACTCAAAATGTGTTTTAGAGATTTGCTCATTTTCACTTACTTTTTGTTAAAACAGCAAAAATAAATAAATAAATAAAACCAAAATAGGTGGGTATTAAATAAAATATTCTATTTATTAATTTCGTTCAAATTGATAGCCTCCAGCCTAGAGACAAGCATTGTACCTATCAATAACAAAATGAGTGGCTGGTGACTGACAATACGTGACTGTTGTTTCTTCACAAGTTTGTATTATCCTTTTCATAATGATTGAAGATCATTAAGAGGCACTTCATACACTTTTTGCTTGAGAGTTCCAAAGACAAAATATATCTATCGGCGTTAAATGAGGTGAACGTGGAGGCGAAATCACAGGTCCAGCACGACCAATCCATCTTTCAGGGAAATTAATATTATAGCATTGCCGAGGACCTCTGCTGTAGTGAGCAGTACAGCCATTTAGTTGAAACCAGAAGTCCATTCTCATATTCAAAGGAATGTCTTCTAAAAGGTCATAAAAGTCATTGTAAAAAAAAAATTGTGAAATCTGTTGGCATTCAAGAGAGGTGGTAAAAATTGTGGACCAATTTAAGTGTTGTACATTATTCCTAACCATACATTACAATGGAAACAGTGTAAGAAATGTTGTTCATGAATCGCTTGATGATTATCATGTGACCAACATGATTAATCCTTTGATTGAAGACAACGTGTCTGCTAAATATTGCTTTGTCTAACCACAATATTCTTTGCGGATATTGTGGATGGCTATTAGTTTGGTTTGAAAACCAAATGCAAAATGCTCTTCTATTTCGAAGAGCTTCCAGCAATAAATACTGGGCACATTGAAAGTGATATGGATGATGTCCATTGGCTGAGTGTCTTCCATATGACTGGGTGAAATATCTTACTCAGAATCAGATCTTCGGGTACTTTTTGACGGGTTTTGGTCAAAGTGCTGAAATATATAGTCCCTTTTCTTCTTTTAATATGCACTGGTGCCAAAACTCCATAATCCCAAGACACCATATTAAATTACCCAGTTTCTCTCAGTAGATGCAATGTTAAAGTAAACAATGACCTGTGCGGCAACCTTCTGTTTGGAAATTGTGTGGATTATTCACTGCGAGCACCGGTAGCATTTTCGTTAAGCCCGTACACAAATATCATTTCAGCATATTCACTATTCAAGTACATATGAGGTATGAGTGTTAGTTAAACGAATTAAACAGCACACTAATGATTATTTGGTAAGGATGAACTGAGTGTTGTTTATGGTGCAAACACAAGCCTGCTAAACACCTTCGACCTTCAAAACAAAGATATTTGACTGTGAATAACTCAAAAAGTTGTAAATTAAATGGTAAATGCCTTAAACTATGAGTGAAGAATTACCCTGAGCACATAATGATCCCTCGATAGCTCAGTGGTAAAAGCATTGGCACACTAAGCCAAGGATCCCGAGTTTGATTATACTGTCCAGGTGTCATTTTTCAAATCTATGAAAAAGGTTATTGTTAAAAATGTCATCTTAATGATAATTTAATGCTGCACATATTTCATACTAAGGCGTTTTTTGATAAAAACACAGTAGTTTTAGTGTTATCTCATTTTTATGCAGAAAAGTGTTTTTATTTAGTTTTTTGATATTTGTGCAAAAAGGAAGTAAAAATGAGCAAATCTCCTTGAGAAATTTTGAGTAATTTTTATTATCCACTAACCAACTCTCAAAGTTAAGTCATACAATCCGGGAACACCCTGCATAACCTTTCCTATTTCAAATTTTTCTTTGCATGTTCAATCTTTGCACATATTATCATTTTTAAACAATTGTATGAGAATAAATAAAACAGCTAATTATTGACAATTATCTTAAGCCTTGTTAATTTTCCTGCTCCACAAATATTACAATATAATCTTTTAAAAGGTCAAAATGTTTTATAAAAACCTATACTTTAAAAGCCCCCAATTAAGGTTATTTGTGTAAAATAAAAGTGTGAATAGTTCAGTTTTCTTACAAAAAACTTAAATATGTTTCCAACTCAGCAGTACTCATCTAGTTTGTATTCACCAGAGAGATTGGTGTACCTCTAAAATAAGTATGCCTACATTTTTAAAAGGGTTTTAATTAGGATTTACATACACTCTTGGTAAGTAGGATCTTGAACAATGTGTTTGTCAAAATATAACCTGTGCCACACACGGCAGATTATTTATTTGGAAAACATAGCGACAAAATACCTTTGGTTATAGAGATTCCAAGATTATGTATAGTGATGGCTGTTACATCTACTGCTCAAGGTATACAAGTAAGGTAAGATTGGAATGAGACACGTCTTTGTTAATTGATTGTTGCTACTTGATTGTGAGGTTAGGTTTGGTCAGGAACTCAGGTTACTAGGCCATGTCAAGTGGATTATCGATAGTTTGGGTGAAGCATGATGAGAAACCAGACCACAATTCATTTCATCCCACTACCATGTTAGCCAATCTTTACATAGAAAAACATTACAGTGACAATAATTTTGTTGCTTGTTATATTAATGCACAAATCTTCTACATCGGGAAGCATAATAATTTTATGATACTGTTGGTTCTCTTATAATTGTGTGTATGTATATATATGTATATATATATATATATATATATATATGCATCCAACACATTCCTAATTACAGCAAAATTATGGTAATATCAATCAAAATTTATAAATGAATATCACATGACTTAATATGTGAATATAAAAAAATAGTTTTAGCAACTTGCAATTGTCATATTATGTTCTTTCTATTGTATTATTACTTGAGTATACTAATAAATTATACTTAAATTAATGGAATATGTATATTTATCATAGTATCAAACTATTAGGATAAAAAATATATTATTTATTTAATATGTTATAAGAAGGAAAGAGAAAGCCATAAGATTACACTAGATACAGCTGTAATGGGGAGCAAAGGTTGATGATGATGATAAGCTACTTCCTCATGGAAAAAAAGAAAAGAAAAAAAAGCAGGTGATATAATATTTACTCATGGACAAATAAAACATAAAAAGGCAGAATGTAAACATCAAGGTAACATCAAGTGTGTCCTTAGATAGTGAACACAAGTTGCTGGTAGCAGACATAAAGGGATGGTAATGTATGGGAAAAGTAACAATAAAGAAGAATAAGGGTGTGGAGATTAAAAAATGAAGAGGAAAGAGAATTGTACCCAAGTTTGGCAAGAGGCTTATTAAAGCCCCATGAGATACAAAGTGTAAAGGTGGAATGAAAAGGTTTAAAAAAAGGTTGGTGGGATGTGTAGGGAAGGTATGTGGGAGGACAAGTGATAGGTCGTGGAAGGAGACAAAATGGTGGAACGAGAGGATGAAGGAAGCAGAGGAGATGAAGAATAAAGCATTCAGAAGGAATTCTAAGAATAGAAATGAAGGAACGGAGGAAGAATATAGGGAGGAGAAGAATAGAGTGAAGCAAGTAGTACAGAAAGACAGAAAGGTTTGAGTGCAAAAATGGATAGAAATGTTGGAAAGGAATAGGGAAGAAAGTAAGGTGGTGTTATATAACTAGGTAAGGATCATGAGGATAGAGAAAAGATAAGGAAATAGAATGGTGGATGAAGAAGGAAGAATGATAAGACAGGGACATAAGAAAATTAACTTTGGATGACATACTTTGAAAAGATGTTCAAACCGGAAGAGGAAATGAATGGGAGTGAAACAGAGGAGCATGAAGAAATAGCAGAAAAGGGGGAAAAGCACCGGGCATGTATAAACTAAATGGTGTCACGCAACAAATATCCAAGCGCCACTAGGATTAAACTGAGTAAACTGAATTCAAAGTAAATGCTTAACTATAAATTCAAATTTATTTATATAATAAAATTAATTACATAAACAAAGTACAAAGAGGTGGTTTTTTTAAATATATTACAATGCCAATATATATAGTTTGATATTTACTCAATAAAAAAATCATTTGGCACGTGGTTTAGTGTTGCGAATTCCAAAAAACAACTTAATTATTTTTGTCAACCAAACCATAATACACAAACCTGTATAAATGCCACTAATATATTGTTAAAAATTGTGAATCTAATAATATAAGTTAATATTAACAATGAGATTTTCAAAAATATTTTGACAAAAATTTGTTCTTATTGGTACTATCTTTTAACTTTAATAATTTCAGTGGAAAAGTCAGGTTCACCATCATGGCCATCAACATCATCAATGATCATTTGGTCATCAAATAAATTATTACAAAAGGATTTTGCATCTTCAGGATAGACAAACGATTGATTTAATATATGCCAGTTTAGGATATATTGCTTTGCTGTTAGGCCAAAGTGGGACAAGGTTCTTCATCGCAAATGTTGTAGCTGTTTGACGACCACATACTCTCTTACTAATGTCCACTTCAGAGTAGATCACATCATCACTGTTCATTTTCAAATATAAAATGAATGGCATCTCTTTAACTAGTTTTATTTCTAGTATTTTTAACAAGTTTATTTACAGGCCAGTACTGTCAACTTCGCAGTTCACTATCAAATTGTCCATTGAAACTGTTCCATAAAACCCATCATTACTCATTTTTGTAACCTTTATTTTATTTCTTTGGCGACAGTTCCTCATTATTTCCACATAGTCTTCATCTGTGTATAGTCTTTGAACATGTTTAAGGGCTTTCTCAATGTCACTAAAGTCACTACCGTTTGGCAGATAGCTATGGCCAGATATCAGAAAATTAATATGTATTATTTTCAGTCTTGGATGATTTTGTATAAAACATTCAATATTAATGTGAGTTTAATATTGCAGTTTTGTCCTCCACATGAATCAGACCACAAGATTAGCTGTTCAACCTCTTCCGACAAGTTCATTTCCATGTGCTTCAACAAACATGAGCTGATTTCTTGTGCTCTTCTTCCAGCAGCCTCTTCCATTCATCCATAGTTAAAACATTTTCCATATTTTCCAGAATTTACTCCCAGACCAATCCCGGTCGGGTGCACTAAGGGTGTTTTTTTTCTAAATAGTTTCGCACTCTCTGACCATGCAAATTTGGGAGCAAGTCCTCATTTACACTTACCTCATCCTTAACCATTAGCACCATTAGTGCGTAGACATATAGCCCTAAAAGGTAGTAAGAAGCTGCGATTAGTAATATATATATCTTAAAGAACACACACATATACATATATCTTAAAGAACATTCCGGTTTTCAAAAACTAATAATGTGACAAATATTTGGATAATGTTATCTATATTAAAATAAGTTCCCGTTTTCAAAAACAAATACAGTTGTATGAATATTAGTTATTATTTTTAACTTTCTGTAAAGTAAAAATTCCTGAACATTTCCAGTGTTCTTCATTAATTTTTCAAATTGAAGAACCATTGACAAGGCCTTATCAAAAATTATTAATTTGTTACTGAGCTATGAATATAAATAGACAATAATTTGCCCATGAACCAGTTACAACATTGCAAGAACAGACAACACAAAAGAAAATCATACTAGTGAACTTTATGTCTGTAGAAAGTTAGATTGTGTGAAATTATAATAAAGTTAGATTGTGTGAAATTATAATAAAGTCAGGGAAAATTAATGTTTCAGATTTTTCTGATATCTTTGAATTATCATTTTGGTTGTTTTCTGTATAAAACGTGGCAAGTGCCAAGTCTACTAATCTTTTTGAATGTTCTGACATGTTAATAGGCTATTCAATAATTTTTTTAATGGTTTCTATAAACAATAATATTAACATCTCCCTAAAACAAAATAACTCATTCAAACTAATGCATTCTGGTGGTTGGATGTTTGTAGCTAATTGAAGAAAAGATCTTTATAAAATGGTAGTTGATTTGGACAGCTGTAAATGGCAGCATAATGCAGGTAACACTTTCATATTTATTTACAACATAAAGAGGGCTCTTCTTTCTCACTTTACTGGAAGAAGAGAATTATATAACCTTATTTCAAGAGACTGGAAAAAGTGTATAAATTATAGACTAATAACGATGAAGTGCCAATGAACAAGAATATATGTGAAGATACTGGAAAAGATATTAAGGAAGTAAATGAAAGTAAGTTGGGAGAAAAAGGACGAATTTAGGAGTATGAGGTCTACAAAAGACTTGGTCTTCACTCGACGACAGCTGGTGGATGGATAGTAGGGATTGCGATAAAAAGCATGTATGAATATAAAAAAAAATTGTATTGAGAGTGAAGAACATGTATGAATATATAAAAAAAAAGTATTGAGAGTGAAGAGCATGTATGAGTATAAAAGGAGCTGTAATGTGAGTGAAGACATGTATGAGGATAATATGAGTTGTGTTAAGACAAAGCAGAGGTGAACAGAGTGGTTACTAATAAGTAATGTAGTGAAGTAGTGGAGTGTTCTCTCACCACTAATATTTGTAATGGCAATGCAAATGATCTTGAACAAAGTGGCACAAAACTCAGGGAGGAAATCATGAAAGCTATGTTTTCTGATGATTTGATGGTATGAAGGGTGAAGAAAGAGGAAGGAATAGAACAGCCAAAGGGATGGAATGAGGAAGGGAAAGAGAGTGGAATTAAATTTAGTACAACGAATTGTAAGGTGATGGTAATGATAAGGAAGAGGATAGGGCCTAGTAAACTTATAAAGTTGGCTGGAGTAGAAGTGAGAAAGGTACATAGTGTAAAATATCTTAGATGCGTGATTTAGGCGAAGGATGGGAGTAGAAAGGATCTAAGAAGAATAGGGAAGTAGGACGAGTTGTTCTATAGGTGTGTAAGAGACCTGACATGGAGATGCCACTTGTACTTGAAATGTAAAGAGGTAATATATTATATAGATTTAAATATTCAACAAAAACAAGGACATAGAATGTAAGAGAGAATAGGAAAGTGGAGGCCATGGAAATGAAATTTGTAAGGAGCACGTTAGATGTTACATGGAGAAACAGGATTAGGAATGAAGTTGTCCCGTAAAGAGTGGGAGTACAAGGAGTCATGATAATTATAATTTAGAAAATAAGGTTGAAATAGAATGGGCATGTAATGAAGATGGAAAAGAAAAGACGGGGATGAAATAGATAGGAGAAATACCACAAAGGAGTTCAAGAAAGGGATGGGGGGAAGGAGATAAACAAAGTGTACAAGTGAGAGGAGAAGAATAAATGAAATTAGAGGATGAAGAATTGTAGGATGGAGGCATTTTACTAAGCTGACTAAGCCACAGAATGGAAACAGTTGCAATATACTTTACTCCTGATTAGGGGAGTTCAGCATTTGAATCCTGGTTAGGTGTATTATTATTATTAGCGCCGCGTCTTACTACCCGTTCGGGTTATACGCTCTTACGCTAATGTGTAATGGTAGGGTGATTGTGAGATGAAATGAAGGACCTACAGTTTAACGTGGAATCCGAACCACGGTGGAGGCCTGGCATTCCCCACATTCACAAGATGTCTTGTCAGAGGTGAAGGAAGGGTTTGGTAATCAGATAAATCTGTGCCGGGACCGAGGATTGAACCCCGGCGGCCAGCATAGAAGTCTGACACCTTACCCCTAGACCACCAGGTCACCGGTTAGGTGTACTGAATATCGTTTTTCTTAAATGGTTTCTACTCTCCCTCGATGTAAGTGCAGGTATACTTCCTCTGAATTAGACATTCCTCATCCTTAATACATTACTTAGTGTAATTAGTAGATGGGCATAGAAATCAAACAGGTAGTAAGCCGCAGTGCTAAGAGAGAGAGAGAGAGAGAGAGAGAAAAGATGCTGTCTGGGCAGATAAAGTATTGTGCAAAGTTTTGAAGAAGACACTTATCTGCTCTAAAGCTGGGTATTTATTTGAGTGCTAACAAAATTAATATTTTGTTTACTAAACATAGAAATATTATTTTTGTAACCAAAATATATAAAATATGATTTAGGAAGTCAGTAAAAGGATTTTTGGTTTGTATACAACTTCTCAATACAATTTAATAATGATTTCCACCTTTATTACTCTCAATGAACAATATGTAACAAGTTACAAATAACAGTTCAAATCAAATGGCACAATACTCACCATCCGACCTGTTGGACTCTTATCGCCTGCACACATCGCCATGACCTCCTCTCTCTAACACACTACATCACAGAATGAACAGCGGTGTGAATCGACCCTCTGCACAAGAGGAAAGCCACGCCCAGGGAAAATAAGTGAAGGTGGCTCGGCGCCTAGTTATTATTTCCTTTGCCTGGACTGTTCTGGCACATTCTACTAGTTTCCAAGATGCCGAGCCCTTTTATCGCGCTGTCCGACTCCCCTTCATCCCCTTTCCCCTTTCCCCTTTTCCCTATTCTCTGTGGGCATATTTTTGTGTGTGCACGCTATATATGGCGATGTTTTGTTGCTATCGATAATCATTGTATCATATGCATGGCACAAGGTGACGCTGAAACTTAAGTTAGGGTTTAATTTCAAATTTTCAAAATTCCCTCTCGGCTAAATAATTTATTTGGTCATATAACATAAATCTGTATTATGGGACCAGGATTTATATTTGGTATTAGCGTGGCTAATGGGTAGCCATGTTTCAATTAAAACTTTGTCTATTGGGGATTCTAAGATCATCCTCGATGTTAACGTAACTTCTGTTTCACCGCTTGGCAGCTAGCGTTTGATTGAATTCTCGCTTAGGCTATGACCATCTGAGAATTAGTTAACATCGTTTGCTAAGTAATTATTGTCTGGGTAGTATTCAATTTTATGAGTTTAAATTTACATTTTGTTGTAATGATAGAGCAGAGTGCTTACATTATAAGAATGGTTCTTTATAACGTTGTGACCCCAAGGTTTACATTTTGTTGTAATGAGAAAGCAAAGCGCTTAAATTATTGGTAGGATGCTTTATAACTCTAAAATTTACATTTTGTTGTAATGAGAAAGCAGAGCACTCAAATTATTGATATGGCATTTTATAACTTTATAACTCTAAGGTTTACATTATGTTTTAATAAGGAAACAGAGAGCTTAAATTATTAGTATGGTGCATTATAACTTTATAACATTAAAATTTAAATTTTTTGTGATGAGAAAGTAGAGCGCTTAAACTATTAGTATGGTACATAAATAAATTTACATTTGTGTTGTTATGAAGAGGGCACGACCTTATTTATCCAGTATCGTGGTTTATAACTTTAATTCCTTCAATGTAGCATTTTGTTGTTATGGGGAAGTGGAACAGTTAAATATTAACTATTGTAATATCTAACTTTAATGCTTCCGAGTATATTTTGTTGTCATGATCATTTTATAATTTATGCCATTATATCTCCCAACTACTATGTTGCCATAGTGTGTATTATTGCTACTAGAGGGCAGAGTTCTTATAAATAGATTATGTCTTGGTAATGTATAGTTTAAATATTGTTGTCACAAGATGGCACAATCATTAAAGTTTAATAGTTTATCACGTTATGTTTGGAATCTTTTGATTGTTCAAGTTATTGTCACCAGATGGGAGAACAGTTTAGGTTATTTCGAATCTTTACTTGTGAGAAGTACATTGTTGTCTCAATTCAAAATGAGAGTTATTATTATTCCTTCTGGAAGCCACAAGGTGGCAGAGTTCTAGTCACTATGTTTAAATATTGTTATTGTATATATATATATATATATATATTTAATTTATTGTTTTTCAATAAAACCATTGTTCTCTTGTAACTCCCTGTATGTTATTTCTCTGAGAAGGTGGTTACAAATGCACCAAACTATAAACATAATTTTGTTTAAGTTTGTATTAGGATATATAAAATTAAAAATTCTATGAGGAGTCAAATATACAATCTGAAAAAGATTTTACCTAACTTAAGATTAAAATTAATAAATCTATATTAAATTCTTATAGCCTTTAATTACTTATTTGAATTACTAATATTATTATGGAATAGAGAACTAGGCAAAATAATGGTTTTAATTGGGAGGGATAGCCAGCATACATACCTTGGTGATACTGGAGTAGAAATTGTTTAGGTAGAACACTAAAAAACACAAACACATTTTAAAGGACAAGATTTCTCTGTCACAGACAGCTTTATCAGTTCAAGAGAGTAGACTCACGATGAAGCTGTCTGTGACAGAAAAATCTTGTCCTTTAAAATGTGTTTATGTGTTTTTTAATGTTCTACCAAAACAATTTCTACTCCTGTATCACCAAGGTAAGTGTGTCGGCTATTCCTCCTAATTTAAACCATAATATTATTATTAACAATAGAATATATATATATATATTGAAAGGCTTGACACAATTAACTATTGAATTTCAAACAATCAATTTCTAAAACTGAATTGAAAGCCATAATTCTGAATGTATTGGGTGGAGAGAGGCAATCACAAGTTTAGATAGAGATCTCAGTGTTCCAGAGAATTGGGAAACCAATGAATTAAACCAACTTAGCCTACACATTGCTGTGTCACTAAAAATATTTGTAAGTTTAAAAAAATGAGGCACCTGAATTAAAGAGGCTGTGAGATAAACAACAACAAAAATAGGTGTGAGTGATGTGTGTCCTGCTTGAAGATAGCTGATGGTGTAGGAAAATATTAGATGGCCAGGGATGACCATCATGAGTAGAACTCGTGCTGTCCTTGAGTGGTTCCCTGCAGACAAACAATTATTTACAAACCCATTCAAAAATCAGCTTTATAAGGGAAAGGAAGTTTATGGAAATGGTTATTTAAAGAATGGCTTAACCACCTCACTTATTATTAATTTATTAGCTAACTTACTTTCAGGTATCTTAGCTAAACTTAAATTTGGTGGCATATTCCTTCTCTCCAAAGCTAACATAGCCAATTCACGAGTATACAGGGTGTTTACTCAGAGGAACAAAAATTCGTGACTTTTTGGTGACCTTTTTTGACCACAAAATACCTTCGGGGGCGTTCAGCCCAGACGCGGTGCAAAAAAAAATTTCTTTGGTAAACGGTTGAACATTATATTGTACATCGGGCCTAGATATTATAATAACAAACACAAGTAAAAACTATTACTATAATCATACCAACAAGAAAACTTAATTGTAATTAAAGATGTTTGAAGCTCCCAGAAGCTGAAGTCTCTCAACAAACATAAAAATCTAATATTGTTCAAATTTGTCACCTAATATTTAGTTTATATACAAAATCACAACATACAGGATTTACATCTGCCTCAGTCATTTCTTCTCCAAGTCGATTTCAGTTTGAAGTGCTGAAGTCTCTTCTTCAGCCTGTTGGAGAAGTTTTCTTTGCCTCGAGTTTATTTACAGTTTCCAATGTTGTTTTTGATCTGTTAGCTTCTTCACTTTCTTTCTTCTTAATTTCTTCAATTGCTTCCCTCCTTTTGGAACTTGCTCGCCTTGCTGCATGCAGCATCCCACTTGTAAATTCCACATTCTTTATGCCACCTACCAACTGAACCATTGAATATATGCTGCATTGGGAGATTAAGAGAATGCTCTTTCATATTTTCAACCAAACATTCCTTGTTTACTGAAAAACCTCTTTCAACAGCACTGTTTCCATGCAACATTGAAAATATCATCGTGCAAAATGACAGCAATGGCTACAAGCTTTTGCATTAATGAAGATGTTGAAGAGAAAAGAATCTAGTCCAGTTTCAGAGAAATCAAATGGCTTCAGCTCTTCTTGAACAAAAGACTGCTCACAGATTTCAAGGTAGTTTTTTCTTATATGTTCAGCTTCAATGTATGCAATATGTTTGTTTGAAGTGAGTTGTTCGAGTGCTGTTGTACTCTTAGAGTGCCACTAGTCATTACTGCTGGTGAAAGGCATGAAGCACCTTTCACTTTTTGTAATGGAGACCTAAGCCCAGTCAGTTTTTGAAACATTTCCACTAAGAAGTGACTGCAATCTTTTCTAAAGAGCTGTACATCAAGTTCTTTCACATTTTTACAAAATTTCTTTGCACCAAAGCCTATGTCTACGTCTACGTCCGAAAAGCTCAATAGATTTTCATTTTTGACATCAATTGCCAAGAGCTGTCCTGAGTTATTCACATTGCTTATAACCTTTGCCTTAAGGACGCGAGCAGCAATGCTACGTGCCATCGAATAAAGTTCGGCATGTACAAAGGGCAACAATGGATTGTCATTTTGAAATATTTTAAGATATGGTTCCACTTCTCCTACTACTGACTGTGAGAAAAAGAGTTTTGCTTCAAGAAGGTTATCTTTTAGGAAGTCTCGTACAACACCAACATTCTTTGTTTCAGGTGGTTTGGAACACACAAAAGCCACATATTTCTTTAAATGTGGAATCATTTTCAAGGCTCTTTCAATTACTTTTGAGTCTTCCACCCATCTGATGGAACACATTTTAAGTGGAAAGAGGTCTGATCCACTTGAGAGGATGTAACCAGATTTTCGAGATGGAAAATCTTTAAACAGATAATACAACGAACGCAGAAAGTTATGAACTTGCCATTCACATTTATTATGAGCTGTCTTATAAGCCCCATGAACTGTATGAAGAGAGCGTGTGCCAACATTAATAGGTTTCTTGTCTTCAGAGTTATCTAAATTTTTTCCCATCATTTGATTGAAGTCCTTAAGGAATTTTAAATTTGCATTAGGTCCATCAACAGCAATTTGTAGAACATTCTTTAAAGGCAGTCCTAATTCAGACATACCTGACATAAAGGAATCAAGGAGGTCAGCTGCAGTAGAATGCCCTAAAAACACAGAGTTCAAGTATCGGGACGAAACCACATTTAAACTTGAGTTCCAATAACGGACAATGATGTCCATTTGTCCTTTTTGGGCAATTCTATTGAGACTTTCGTCAAGTGAAACTGCAAAAAATGCAATCTTCTTTAACTCCGCCGATAATTTTTCTTGGATAAAGGGGCCAAGACCAAAGGTAGTCAAATAGCCGAGTTTGTCTTTTTGCATTTTGAACTTCTGTGCTATTACAATGTCAGGAAACGTGATTGAGAAAATATCACTGGAAATACACGAACCTCTGTCAGAAGTATGAGTCATAACCTTATTCATGGACCACAGAATTTCTGCTTTCAAGGTATCATCATTCACACAAAATTTACTTAAAGGTCCTTCAAGAGATGAGGAAGAGGAAACAACTAATGTAGACGAAGCTGCAACCAAATATACCCCATTTTCATAAGTAGGCCTACTTGCGGAAGGTAATAATTCTTTTGCCAGTTCTGGCTGTTTACATCCAACTTGTTCAGAAGATAAAAAGCTGAGCGTTTTTTGCTTACCTTGGAGTAGGGCAGAGGTTAGTTCCAAATGCTTCTTACCTTTTCCATGAATTTTCACTCCATTCAACCCACTGTGACTTATATCAAATTTAGATTTACAAAATGTAAAAAAAAAGCCTTGTACTGGTCATCTTCAACAAGGTGCAACCACTTTGAGTATTTATTTTCTTCATAAGTCAGCCAAAACTCTTTGAACGAACATTTACCAGGCATCTTTTAACAGATTAGCCTAAACTTCACACATAAAATCTTTGAATGCCCCCCCAAAAAAATTATGGATTTTTTTCGCCACACACGATTAAAAAATAATTTAGGCCTAATATTTTATGTGCCCAGAAGACAACGAAAATCATTTTAAAAATTGGTAAATTTCAACTGTTTTGAATGAATGGTCTTTAAAATTAAATTAATTACGTCAAGGATGAAATATTAACATTAATAGTATTATTTTATATTTTATAAAAAGTACACCATATTTCACTGCAAAAACGATTGCTATTTGCTGCCAAAGTTAATTTGAAATTAAAATATACATTTTACACCGCCTTCAAATTGCAGTCGGATCACTGAAAGCGTAAAAGATTGATAATTGCTGCCAACATCTTGATCCAGATCCACAACACAGATGAACACACGGTTTGTGTAGAAAATGTCCTGGTATTTTCCCGTATCATCTACAAAACATGAATTCCAATTCATTCACTCGAAAACTATTTTTTGTAGACACACACGGCATAATGCACTCACACCCCCCACAAGACAAGTAGCACGCCACATTAAAATTTAATACAAGAAGGCAAACGTTAACCTTGTCATTGGAATCACAAACAAAGCAATCAGGCAACTTCCGACTGGCGTGTGCCATCACGTGTAGTAGATAGCGCTATCTTTGAAGCATTCGCGTTGTTATGATGTGCGGGAAATTCAAACTAAAATAATTTTCATGACTTTATGACCAAAATATTAAAAATTCGTGACTTTTTCGTGACTTTTGTGACCCAGTAGACACTCTGGTATAATACAATGAAATGACTCAAAGAGTTATACTTCAATGGAAATGTATTAAATAGAGCTGCACAAAGAGTCGAGGAGTTAAATCAATATAATTTGATGAACCTTTGTGTAAAATGAAAATATATAATAAATAACTTTAGTTCACTCACATCCAATGTATTATATCTTTCAGTTACCTCTACTCTTTTCCCACTGATTCCACCTAACCCTGAGAAATATCTATTCTACACCTATTTAGACTGGGTTGGAATGTTTTAAAGATAATATTTATTAATGAATCTCTTTGATACAGTCCTAAATGTTAGTTTGCCGGTGATATTTTAATGTTTACCCTAAATTGTTGTGGTATATTATGAACTAACTCATAAATAAATGCTCTAGTGCAATAATTTTACAAAATTTATACTCACCTACTCCAAATAATATTTTACTTGTTTACTATTAGAGTACCCATTTATTTTTTACTGTGAGATTATGAAAACATATTTCTAATATTGTTATGCAAGCAAATAGATCTAAAATTACGGGGCACCACTAATCGCAACACAAGTGGAATGTTCTCATGTTCAGGTGAATTGTCACCATCAATCTAGGCATTAGCAGGAATATATAATTGAAATGTTGGTATACTACCATTAGAGCAGATGCACTATTATAAAAGTGTAGATAAATTATTTTAATTATTACAGTAATATTAATTTTAATGATAAAGAAATCGTGAAGTACTTTAAATAACGGTCATTCAAAACACAACTATAACAATAAAATATTCTCAAATACACTTTATCAAATTAAAAATTAAATAAATTAGTACATTTTCAGAAAAGGTTTTATCACATGGTAGATAATTATAAGCTTCTAGAATTTCTTAGAAAATTATACAAGTTATATTTATATACGTCCTTAACACAAAAGACAAACTTATTTGAATTTGAAATCCAATCACATAAAATAATAAAAAAAAGTATTTATATTGATTTAATGTGAATTTTTCACATACAATAAGCTTTATTACATTTTTATTGAATTTAATCAAGATTTGTTTTTACTTGAAAATCCTGATGTAACTAAGGCAAAACATTGGCGGGTTCAATTAATACGTGAAAAGAACTAACATAATAAATACCAAACATATGGCTTAATTTTTTAATTTGCTAGTGGAACATTTACATATATACAGTTATGGTAAAATAATTATAAATAAATTAATATTATTCATTAATGATTAAGGTAATTCTAATTTTTGTTGATATTTCCAGAAGGCACGGAGATGCTTGTCCTGAACCACATGCTTATAATTAATAAAAACATATATAAATAAGTATTCTTTTAATTATTACCCACCTCAGTGGCGTAGTTGGCTAACGCACTTGTCGTGTTGAGCCCAACTGCCGAGGACGGGGAGATCGAGGTTCGAATCTCGGTCGGGTGAACTGGGGGCGGTTTGTCCTAAATGGTTTTCCACTCTCCCTCCACGCAAATGAGGGTTCACTTCCTCTAAATTCAACCTTCCCAATTCCTAATCCATTAGCATAATTAGTACTTAAAAAGCGTATAACCCGAACGGGTAGTAAGACGCGGTGCTAAATATTATTATTATTATTATTATATTTTAATTATTTAATTTTATTGGAGTTGGAGTAATCCCAAATGTACTCACTTAATCGGTTTAAGACCTCCAAAGATTTAGGGTTTGAACAATTTAAGACAAATTTCACCCTGTATGAAAAGTCCATTGTCTATGTAAGTGACCACTCTAACGCTTATCCTGCCAAATATGTTATCTCAGAATACCCCAAACTTAATAAGAAACGGAGTGAAAATGATAAGATAACCCGAGTCGCTGAAGTTGAAGATGCAAAGTTTAGTATGGCAGCCATCACGTCTTCGAAAGTGGATTTTGTTATGTTTGCATATGCGCATTCCAAATGAGCTGCTTCAAGGGAAACTTGAGTCATACCCAGAAATGCATTAGAGTGGCTATTTACCCAATGGCTACCGGATGTGGGATCCTGCCATGAGAAAGGTTGTTTTGGCATGTGATGTGTTTTGATGATAATGCTACTTGAAGTGGAGCAAAAATGAACAAACCTTTAACAGTGAGAGCGTCACTAGTTTTTGAAATTATTACCATTCCATCAGAAGAAAGCCTACTTTCAGGCAAAGCTAGCTATAAAGAATTGGATGAAAAATGCCTCCACTATCAGATAAAAGTGAACATCATTGTAGCTATTTGGAAGATTTTTTAGGATTTGCTAACAATGCATAAAACTATCCCGATAATTTTATCAAGGATTTTGATGATGTTAAGGGAATACCTGATGAGATTAACTGGCTACTAGCTGCATAGGAGGAAATGTATTCCCTCAAGAAAAATTACATCTGTGAACTGAATTCACTATCCTCTGGTAGGAAAGCTATGTCCTGCTGCTGGGGTTTAAGCATCAAAAGAGATCAGAATGTAAATAAGGATTGTTATAAGGCAAGGCTGGCGGTAAAAGTTATAAGAGAGAAAAGGGCAATAACAGTGAGACCAATGTGCTGGTAGCATGTCAGACTACTGTGAGAACAATACTGGTCACCATCAAAAAGATTTACACACCTGTCAGATGGATGTATTGTACACATTTTTTTTTATGAAACCCCTATCCGAGGAAGTCTACATGCAACAAGCCTTTGGTTTTTCAAATAATTAGAATCTTGTTTGCAAACTTAAGAAATTATTATATGGTCTCAAGCAGGCACCCCGAGAGTGGAAAAGGTGCCTTGACACTTTCCTTAGATCACTTGGTTTTTAACCAGTGCAGAACGCTCCATGTCTGTTCCTACATGTTGTCAGTGATAGCAAGGTCTACCTAATGATCTTTGTCGACAATTTAATCATCAGCAGTACTCACATACAACCTCTCAAGAAGATCAAAGCAGCACTTCAAGCTTAATTTTACAAGAAAGATGTGAAAAACACTTTATTTTTTAATAGAAATTGAAAAAAGAAATTATGGTAGGTATATCTTAGTTAACAGTCTTATATCAAACGACTTGTATACAAATGCAACATAAAAAACTGTAAAATCATTAAAAACCCAATGTAGTTCATATTTTTGATGGAGGATAAACTTTTATAATTTATTTAAAAGCTTACCGAGAAATCATAGTCAGTTTCATGCACCAGAGTTTTTATGTCAATTATTTCAGCAGGTTTCAAAGCTGTGTAACTAACACTCACTTAAGACTCACTAAAATGTGTTTGTAGCTATCTACAGGGAAATTTATACCTATCTCTTTACTTTCATAAAGAAGAAGAGACACCCCTAATCACATATACTGATGTAGATTGGGCCAATGATTCCAGATGTAATCAAAATCTTTGTTTCTTCTGAAAGAGTAGTTCATCTGTATCATGGACAACTAGAAAGCAGCCTACTATTGCCTTGAGTACCTCATTATACCCGGAGTTCTCAACATACGAGGACAGCCAGCCTACCATCAAATGTCTTGAGAAGTGGGAACACAAAAGATTGAAACATTTGAATGTGAAGAATAGTTTTGTACGAAGTTAGTATGTGATAAAGTTGTAAAATTGAGTATATCCAGAGGGAATTAAAATTATTATTATTATTTTTATTATTATTATTATTAGCACCGCGTCTTACTACCCGTTCGGGTTATACGCACTTACGCTAATATGAAATGGTAGGGTGATTGTGAGATGAAATGAAGGACCTACAGTTTAACGTGGAATCCGAACCACGGTGGAGGCCTGGCATTCCCCACATTCACAAGATGTCTTGTCAGAGGTGAAGGAAGGGTTTGGGAATTTAAAATTGCTGAAACATTTTTAACCAAAGGTTTAAAATGCTACTAAATTTAAACAAATTTTGTGAATAGATAGGATCAAATTCATAATAAAATGATTAAAAATGTTTAAAATCAAGGTTTTGTATTTTTAAGTATGTTAAATTTAGTCAAAGTGTTGCTATAGCAATTTAAAATTTATTCATTTAAATTTAGGCACATTTTATGTGCCAATGTTGGTAGTATTGTTTGTCACCATGACAGATTTTTTTCTTTTCTACTATGGTTCCCTTTTGTGGAGTTCATATTAATTTTTAGTTATTTAAGTGATTGAATCCGGTTAAGTTGTAATGTTCAGAAGCAAAATAATAAATATTCCATAATTGTGTGGTAGCATGTTTTTAATACTAGCTACCCCCTAAAAAAGACACATTTAAATCATAAAACTCAACACCACAACAAAACATATTGTTGCTATCTTTATGTATATGTGCTTTTCGTATTTCAGTGATAAGTTTAGTACCATTTATTTGTTTTTAAACTCTCCCTTCAATATAATATGTAAGATTCTGTAAGTTAGAAAAGATGAAATACTAAATAGATTTAAATGTGTATCAGCCTATAATACTATTTATTCATAGAACAAAGAAAATTTGAAGATAAAATAATGATTAGCTTACTTCAAATAACAACTGTAATCCGTGTGTCGCTTTTTTATAAGCTCATGTTTTGATTTTTAAAAAATACTTCACATCATTAAAACACATAACATATGATGATGATGATGATAATCACTAGAAAATGTGAATTATCTATACCTGTCCATGCGGTCCTAGCTAATTATGTTAACAAAAGCAGACATTTTCTAATTAATTGTCCTGGTGTGTTGGTGCACCACATTTAACTCTTAGTGATAGTGACAGGGGCAAAAGTATACTTGCTGACAAGGTATTCTCTATAGTAAGGATATTGGTTTGTAGGGACAGTTAAAGTGAGCTCAGAGTAAGACTGAGCAACGGTTGTACTTGTGGTATACTGGCTAAAATGTGCCTACACCGATCGGTACAGTATCCTTATGGTAAGCAGCAAATACTGTTATGGGTGTGGGTTGGATCAAGGCTAGTAACCTGGTCTACTCTAAGCTACTTACTAAAAGAAACTATAAAATATTATCCTCAGATGACCGAAGATATGATGGACAGCTGAGGTTAAAACTAAAGGGTTCATCCGTTGACAAGCTGGTAAGAGCATGTACTATTAGAACACGAAATGTGAGAGGAGTGTGTGGTAAAGAGAATGAACTTTTAGAGGAAATGATTGGAAAAAGAATTGATATTTTGTGTGTATGTGAAATCAAGCGAAAAGGCTAAGATGTATTGAAGACAAGTGATGGTAGCCTGGAAGTGTGGTCAGGTGTGGATGAATGAGTAAGGGGAAGTCAGGGAGTAAGCTTAATCCTAAGTCCTACATTTGAGCTGTATGTGAGAAGGTGTAATCTAGACTTCTATGGATACATATGAAAATAGGCATTCATAGAATTATGTTGGTGGCTGCACTATGTTAGCATGGGTTTACTTTATAAAAACTATTAAATTTAATATACAGGTATTTTAATCTTATAAATTTAACTAAATAGTATACTGAGTTAATTATACACAGTGAACTTATTTAAGCACTATGTTAGAAAGGGTTTACTTTAAAAAAACTATTAAATTTATTTTACAGGTATTTTATTCTTATAAATTTAACTAAATAGTGTACTGAATTAATTACACATAGTGAACTTATTTAAGCACTGCTCTGATGAGGAGTGAAGATTAAAAAATATGAGAGTGGAATTTTTGAATGTGCTCAGTGAAGTCTTGAATGTATGTGAGCAGGGTAAAAGAATTGTCTTGTTAGGAGATATGAATGGATGTGTGGATACGCAGAAAGAGAATTCAGAGAGTGTGTTAGGATGATATGGTGGATTAAAGAGTAAACGAGAATGGTAATAAACTAGTAAATATATGTTTAGAAAAGTTTGTTATTGTTGAACACATGGTTAGTAACAACTCTATTCACTTGTATGCATGGCAAAGGGGCGAATCGAGAACTATGAATAATTTTGTGGTTTATTTTAGTAAAGAATACCAGGGATGTGTGTGATGCTGAATGTGGAACAAATCACGTTCTAGTGATCTCAGTCATTGAATTAGGTAGAAATTTTGTGAGGAAGCAACACAAAGAGTACTAAACAAGTACGAGTGAAAGTGAATTATTATTATTAGCACCGCGTCTTACTACCCGTTCGGGTTATACGCACTTACGCTAATGTGTAATGGTAGGGTGATTGTGAGATGAAATGAAGGACCTACAGTTTAACGTGGAATCAGAACCACGGTGGAGGCCTGGCATTCCACACATTCACAAGATGTCTTGTCAGAGGTGAAGGAAGGGTTTGGAAATCAGATAAATCTGTGCCGGGACCGGGGATTGAACCCCGGCCGCCACCTTACCCTAGACCACCAGGTCACCTTGTGAAAGTGAAGAAGCTGCAGGATAAAAGTTTGAGAGCACAATATGAAATATTTTTGGGCAAAAAATAAAATTTGCAAGAGCATGAATGGAATGTTAATGATATAGAATGTTATTGGAAGAGTATAAAAGAGACCGTAGTTGAGTGCATGAAAGATGTGTGAGAAGTTGTGGTAGTGGGAAACTTGAAAAGAGATGCATGGTGGAATGAAAAGATTAAAGAAGCTGTGAGAGAAAAGAAAGAAGTGTACAAACAAATTATCTCTGGGAAGAGTGAAACAAGAGGTTGTGGGACATATACAAATAGAAAATGATGGATGTAAAAAATGCAGTAAAGGAAAATATGGAGCAAATGAAATTAAAAGGAGAAATAATGGAGAAAGATTTTGAAGGAAATAAGAGGCTGTTCTGCAAGTGGGTAAAGAGAACTAAACAAGGAGTGGAAGGAAAGGCCTATGGCATTCATTATAAACATGGTGAAATGATCTGGGATGAAAACAGTATTAGAGTGCGAGCAATTGTATGGCAAAAACGTGGAGAAAGTAGCAGAACATAGGAAAAATGTTATGACTAGTGAAAGAATTAACGAGGCTGACGTGTTAAAGGCCATGACAGTGAAAGAATGGCAAAACCTGGGAGTGTATATGGGATAACAAATGAAATGCTTAAGTGTGAGGGCATGGTACTTTTTGTCAGATTGTGTGAGCTGTTCAAAGAGTGTGTTGTAATTTCAAATGTTCCAAATGATTAGTTGAATGCTGTTATTGTTCCTATGTACAAAGGCGAAGGCAGTAATAGTGAATGTAAGAAATATACAGCAAATAGTTTGTTGTATATTCCAGACAAAGTTTTTGGGAGAGTCTTAATTGAGAGCGTGCTTGTAAAAAACTGCAGACAAGATTTGGTGTGTGTAATGTGGTTTCATGCAAGGTAGGGGCTGAATATTTGCATTGCAACAAGTGATTGAGAAATTTATGGCAGTAAGGAAGAAAGTGTATTGTGCATTTGTCGATCTGGAGAAAGCGTGTGATCGGGTGAGTAGGAGTATCTAATGGAATGTTATGTGAGAGTATGGTGTGGCTGCATGGTTAATAAATGCAATTATAATGATGTATGATAGAAGTAAAGCGTGCATCAGGGTGGATGTATCTTTTAGTGAATGGTTTTGTAGGATGTCATTTATATAATATGACATATACAGTCAAAATTTCATAAAAGACAATAAAATTTCCATAAAGACAATTAAAAACAAGATAACAAGTACTAATCTATTCCAATAAAATGTGGCAGGTGGTGACTTACTCTGAATTAATATTGCTGGGAAACGCCCAAGCGTCGAGGAACATTGCCCCAGAGGACCATGTTGGCATCGTGAGCTATTTCACATCTTGATCGAAGGATACACATCAAAGAAAATAAGGATAATTCTATCTGCTCGTCACGCTTGCTGACAGCGCTAGTGAGGAAGTGGATTTATTTCGCAACTCTCTCTACCCCCGCCAACCCCCTCCCCCACCCCCTCTTTCCCTTTAGATCTCCTGTTGTAGTCCAAGGCAGTTCTGTTGCTATATAATCGATTCCCCGTGGATCACATTTTTGTATTCTATTGTATTTATTTACCGAAGGAAGAACTACTCCATACAACTTCAGCACCATAGACTACTGGAGGCCACGATGTGTCAGGCGTCGGTCTCACCACCGCATCGCAGAGAAAACCTCTTCTGAGAATATGGAGTATCATGCCAAAATGTCTAACGTTGCTATCTATGTCCCTCAGACATAGTTTCATGTATTAGAATGTTTTGCTTTATTTTCAATGTTGATTAGACATTGAGTATTATGTCAGAATATCTTACGTTGCTATCTATGTCCCTCAGATATAGTTTTGTGTATTAGAATTTTGCTTTACTTTCTATGTCCACCAGACATAGTTTCTTTAGTTATATTGTCTGACGATTATTTCCCTATGCCCATAAGGCATAGTTTAAATACCAAAGCTCTATGCTCTACATATGTATATGACCATGTGATTGAGTATACTGAGTCCATGAATTTGATTTCCTTTTCTAAGTCCTTAAGACATTGTTATATTTTCATGACACACTAAATGGTATGATCTTGTTTGGATTCTCTTTATGGCAACAATCAGATCATCTCACATTTTCTTCTTGGACCTTGTTAGGTCAGTGACTAGTTGCAGTCATGATTGCGCCCTTGTTTGTGTAGCTATTTACGGTGTGCAACCTGTGGGAGCACTACTATATCGAAGTAGTGGCTCGCGAGGATAATGCTTTCTTTTCGGCTCCTTCAGGCGTCATGTTTATCTAAGTGTTCAAAGATGGTTTGTACTAGCTATTGTATGCCCTAATAATGGATATATATATAAATTTACTATTGATTGCTCTGGCAGTACTCATTAGGAAACGACCGGCCATATTAAAATACAGAGTAGATGCCTGATTGTTAGCCATCTGTTATTTGTAAAATGGAAGCTCCTCTTATAGGATATTATTCTTTGATTTATCGTAACTTTCCATGAGTGTTAATACAAGCTAGCTAGCTTAAATTATATTCTTCCTATTAACTCTAAAAATATAGGATTTGATGTTATGTTTCAATTTTAAATTGTTTCACTATTTTTCATGATTAGACCTCTCAGGTGTTAGTCTGGTATTAGCCTGTCTAGATTGTCTTTTTTTATATTGCTTAGAAATTAATTCCCCTTCTTTACTGTTGTCGAGTGTCGGCAGATGATTCAAACTAATATTCCTATTTCTAGAGTTATTTAACAGAACAAAATGTTCTATATAACTACTGTCGATTCCTTGTGTACAAAGTAATAATACCTATTCGTCCAACCTAATCTTTTGTACCTGGATAACGGAATACAGTTATCATTAATTAATTGTATTAAAATCTTGCCACTCATTTGTAATTCTATATCTTTATGTTTACCTTTTAATAAACTTATTTGTTAAACTTATATATTTCTGTGATGCATTTTCCTTTCCTATCCTTTATCAGGTATCATTTATTTAAAGGATCTTTGTATAAATGTTTCCAAAACTAAGGTGATAATTTTTCATAAGGATGGATTAAGAAATAATTGTCAACTGAGTATAAATGGAAAATTATTAGAACATGTAAATTATTTTGTGTATCTGGGCAGAATGGTTTACAAAAATGAAAGGATAGATGGTGAAATCCACAGATAGTGAATGCATCTCAAAGAGTAATTGCTAGGGCTATGCTGATTCCGATACTCGATTCCTTGATATTCTCGATAGCCATGGTATTGACTAGTATAGCAATAATTGATACCACATGCTAAAAATCTCAATACCACTCTTCAGTATTCAACACAGTTGACTCCTCAAATGGTTGAATTTGAACGTCAGTGGCTAGACATTAGTTACTCGTAGTTTTGCTTTGTCCTATTATTCTGTTTGATCACCTATAAACTCAATATAAACAAGCCATTCCTTTGCAACTTATAAACACGGTCATGGTCGACACAAAGTCAATTTTCATTTATCAAAAGGAACTGTATTTCGAAAACGAAACTAAGTAGAACCCTTATTTTATATTGAAATAGTTGAGTAAATATTCACTTCATAAGGTCAATTTTCCTTAGCGCTTTGCAAGGGAGTGGTGAGCAAATGAATCGGCCAGCTAACAGCTGCATCATATTTCGTCTCTAGACTATTATTATTTAAATGATTTTAAAATAATCAACATAAAATATTCATTTTTTATTTATTGAATTTAACTATTGCAAGCATTGACCCCCTTCAATTTCAATAGTCTTGATAAGCAGTGTCGCCAATAGAGCTTTTATTCTAAATATCTTTTCACTTAAAAAAATTATTAAATTAATTTGTTAAAAAAAATGATAAAAGTTAAAACATAGAAGCTTTTTAGATTTTAAAAAGCTTTAAGTCAAAAATGTTCAAAGTTTTTTTGAGTCCATCCACAAATATGATCGTCAGTCATATCATTTATGACTTTCAATGCCGTATTCCGTTTGCTCCGCTTCGTACTTGCAATCGTTTTCAAAATGAAATTCATAGTAATAAAATGAAAATGTTCTCTTGTTTTTCTTTTTTCTGATAGATAATCTTTTCAAAATGGAACGTTTAAAAAGTGAAGTGTGACAGTATTTTGATATGTGTGAAAGTGATGTGGACTATGTTGTTTGTAAATTCTGTAAACGCAAAATTTTGCGTGGTGTAAAGACGAAAACCTCTTCCAACAAGTTTAAGCATTTAAAAATTCATGAAGTAGAAGTGCTTACAAAATTAGGATTTATTTAATTTCATGTTGAATGGTATCTAATAGGGTATCGAGTAGCAAAGAGATGAATTGATAGTATCGAGCAAGGTATTGGAATCGAGAAAAGTAGAAATCGGCCCACCACTAGTAATTGGATGTATGTGGACTATTGCAAAGAATGAAGTACCAAAAGAGGCAGAGATGGCAGAATATAAAAGTGTGTTAATGCCAACAATGTTGTGTGGATGTGAAGCATGGGCTTGTCAAGAAAAACATAAGAGCAAGGTGAATGCGGTTGGAATGAGATTTCTAAAAAGTGTGTGTGAAAGAACTCGTATAGACAGAGTTGGTAATTAATGAGTGCTGAATGAGTGTAGTTTGAAAGGAAATCTAATAGATCAATGTGAAAGAGGGTCTTATATTAGTTTGGGCATGTTGAGAGAATGAGTGTGTGGATCAACAGGAAGGGGTAGGCCATGTAAGACGTGGTTAAATGTTGTAGACAAATGTATGAAAGAGATAAACATTAAGAGTTTTAATAATAAAAGAGCATGCATGACTTGGTGTATGGATTTTGTTGAAGCGAAGGGAGTATGCAAGGATAGGGAAGTGTAGAGCAATTTAGTGAGAATGGATTAGGTACGAAGTGGTTTTTTGAGCTATATCAACAATTTATTGCCTACCTCATAAAGGTTGATGATTAAAGCTATGTTAACATAATATAAGAGTCCTTTCATGTGATGTGTGTGTCCACATACATGGAAATCAGCTTTGAATAAATTGATAAATTTAAATTTAACTAGATGTTGTGTAATAGAGTGTTTCTGTGTTCGTGGACTGGATTTAGTTTTCTGCTTGTCTGCACTCCATACTTTTATTTACTGCCTCACTTCATGTATTTGGATCAACATAAATCTTCATTTTGTTTATAATTGTGAGACACCAAAGTACTGATGATACTAATTTTCATTTTAAGTTCATAATAACAAAAAGTGAAATATTTTGTGGTGTTTAGTTGAAGGTTCCCGTCCCAATTAGGTTACTTTTTGAGTTGTATAGTTATTTAACCCTAGTTTAAAAAGTGCACATTAGATTTACAAAATAATAATAATAATCTTAAGAAATTTTTATTTAAGTGTAAACAAGATCATATGATTCAAATATGATCCATTAGTTTAGAGTCATTTGTGATAGTGTGTTTGTAGATCGGTCAGATTGTCTAGTAAATGTGTAGGCCATGCGAATATTTTTTTTTTTTTTTTTCAATTTAAGTTGAAATCTCTATTTTACAATCAACCACAAGATCAATTAAATGGGAGATCGACAACCTCTAGATAGTATAGTTTTTTTTTTTTTAGAAACATTATCTAAGATGTCCATTACAGTCAATACTCCAACCTATGCTATATTTTAGGCTTTTCATTTCAGAGGCTATTATAATGTTTTGTTTGATAGTTTTTAAAGGTTTTCATTGCAAAGGGGAATATTAGCGCTTAGAATTGTATTTATAGTGCTCTCCAATTAAATAATCACTCACAAGCTTTCCCTTCAACTGCACTATAAATTTAGAGATAATAGAGATTTGCAACATATATCAAAGGTGATGAGCTAATTTCTTTAGTGCAACACTAGTGGTTTTGGGATAAGAAATTTCTTAAAAATAAAGTGATAATATAGTTTCTAAATTTATCAGTATTTACATCATATCACAAGATGTATAATGGCTATGTCTATTTTAAGAAACGTGTATAATTATCATATGTTCAATTCTTAAAATGCTTCTTTATATATGGCCAAATAAATGTATGGGCACTTGACTTGATCCAAAAGAATACAGATTTTATTTTTATTTTGTGTTTTTTATGCATAAGTTCACAATTTACTAATATAAATGTAAATTTATGACCTTTGTTAAAGACCTGTTGGTAAAAATAGGCACATTTTCTGGAAATCATCTACTAAAATAGTTATAAAAATCCCATCAGATTTTTGGTTCTTTGATTTTAGCCGTATGTCAATCATTGAACCGTGTTTTCATAGAATATGAGGGTAAGTCTCCTCAGTAGCTTTATTATTACTAATATATTTAAAACTCTTTGATTAAAAAGTTTGAGAAATTTTAAAGAACATTTTTATATTACATTTCGAGTAGAAAACAGTCACAGGGTTGAGGCAAACAGTGCTAGCATAAGCTGGAAGTTTTCCAAGGTGTGAGTCCTTGTGTAAAGATGTTGATATACGGCTAGCTTGAACTGCCACTAAATTTCCACCAACACCATTTATCACTGGTTGAAATACTGCAATTCCTTTGAAGTTGGCAACAGTAAAGTCCAGGATAAGACCACCCATACTGAAAAAGTAAATAAAATATACAAGCACATATAAACTATATGGCAATCATAGTGAATGGGTTTTCATTGGGTACTTGTGGGGGGATTTTGCTAGGAAACAACATGAATGGATTATAATGTTTATGGGTGAAAATTTGAGTTTTATTGAATGGATCAACAACTTTGGTTTAGCAAGATTTTTAGGGTGTGTTTAATTTTTTTGGAAAATTAAGTTAGTCAAGTAATTTATGGAAGTGAACGGATAATTTGAATATTATATTCTATAAGCTTGATATTTCACCAAAAATGGAAAGAAGGATGTTAATATAGGGAAGAAATGGAAGAAACTGCCTGATAGCCCAAGCTTAAAATATTTATATTACATAGCTAAATAAATGGATATCCTTCACAGTCAGCTAAAACCAAAGATAGTTATAGAAAAAAATAGGAACTTGAAATTAAGAATGAAGATAGCCTTACTGAAATCCCCAAAGATAAACTTTGCAGACAGATCATAGATCATCTTTCTGGGGTTAATTTCAATCATATCATGATTTGTTTTTGCTAAAATTAATATCTTTAAAATATTTTCTCGAATTATTATTAGTTTGTTCACTGAATATGGGAGAAATATTTTGATAAATGAACACTTTTAAAAAGTTTTTATAGAATAGCTAATTGATACAAAGTCAATTTTTTTTGTGGGTGCCCTTTCTCCTGAATGTGTACATTATAAAAAAAAGGTTGTGTCTATTTGCCTTAAATTCTCTTTACTAACATTGCTTGGATTTTTAAAAGAGATTTTATTTATTTTGAAATTTTAACAAAGTCTTTTGGGGAAGGAGTGCTGCACTGTTATAAATATTTGAAATATGTAATAGCAATACAAAGAGAAAATTGAATGCTTTTTATCATAAAATTATTGGATACAAAAACTTTCAAAAACTAATTTTTTTATCAATGGTTTATAGAGGCTTATAAGTTGGAAGTAACAAATTTACCACATTAATTGTGATGGGTGTTCATTTAGGAAAAGTAGTATATTCCTGTATTGATAGGAGGATTAAACAAATACAAAAAGAAGATGAGAGCTATTGAATATTTGCTACTAAAGAAGTTTCTAGTCATTCGAAAAATGATGAGAGAGAGCTTAAAGAGTGGATGGGTCCAGCTGGACAATGGGAGGTTTACCAATGTAACAACCTGTTTGTATAGCTACAGTAGCTCGTTTGACAACAAATATGCCACATAAAAAGCACATTATCAAATCTATAAAGCACCAACACAACACAGCAATGCGATCAAATTAATTATAATAGAATTTTTATTGTTAGTAATCGTAAGTTACGTCTATAGGAAATGTAAGCATTATAAATTCTTAAATTAGTATTGCGTTTAGGTTTCAAATGAACAGATTTTATTTATTGTTTAACAGTACCCAGTAAAGGGAATTGTAATTATGTATATTTACTTGATGGTTAAATTGTTATCAATTAAAATGGGGAAGAAATGAAAATTTGAGAGTGAAATATTAGGCCTAAGAATTCAAAGGCTTTTATTAAAAAACGAGGGAAAATTTGCTAAGTGAAGTCAGATACCATACCCTAAAAACCCATAGAAGTCAAAAACATTTCTTTAATAAACACGCGCCTAGTACAGTCTCTTGCATAGATAAATGTGAACAATTCTTACAACAGTGTAAAATCTGTGTTTATGGCAACTATTTATAATTGAATTAGTTGTGATTATTAAATGCTAATATGTCCCATATCTATGGATCAAATATCTTACTGAGCACCTTGTTTTCAAACACCCTAAATTGTTTTAGTCATGTAAGGGAAGATACTACATTTCACAACCATAGAGAATAACCGGTAATATTACTGTTTTACATTCCTGGAAAGCAGGTGAGATGTCAACAACTTAATGATTGCGTGGTAGCATACATTTTCAGACTGTATTCTTTTCCTAATTTACAATCTAATATCATTAGTACTATTTAAATTTGTTCCTAAATATTTAAACTCATTAATCCTGTGAAATGATATGTTGTTAGCACTAATCTCTAAATTATCGTCCCCAATATGTGTTCTCTGCATGATCATGTGATCATATACTTAGTCTTTTCAGTGTTCACTTCAAAACCTATTTTCTTACTAGCTTTTAGTAAAAATGTATGCATTTCTTGCAACATTTTTATTGCCCAAAAAAACTGAAACTTCTGCATGTCCTAATAGCTGCATTGTACTGTTTAATGTCAACCCTTCGCTAATTTCTTGCATTATCCTAATAGAATACTCTAAGGCTAGATTAAAAAGTAATGGGAAAGGAAAGTGCATCCCCAACCCATATCCTGCCATAAGTAAAAGTCCAAGATACCTCAATTAGTTTGACAAATATTTTGGGTAGCCCAAATTTAACTAAAACTTTATATAATTTATTTGTTTAACTGAGTCGTAGGCCTTTTTAAAATATATTTATAGGAGATGAACCATTATGTTGTATTTTCCTTTTTTATTCTAATATTTGCTAAAAAGTAAAAATATTATCTGTTGTTGATCAATTTTGTCCAAATCTACTTATATATTATATACAGAATATTTAAATATACAGAAACATTTATACCATTAAACTAGTATCATTATTTAATTCCACAAACTTCTCTAACAATAACTGTAACTGTAAATAAATATAAACACACCATATGTTGATCATCAAAGGGAACCTGCCATTTTTGTAAGGTCAGTCCTCACACTAATGAGTGCAAAGTTCAGTTAAATAAATTACAGCATATGGTTAGTCGACAATAGGGAAAAATAAAGGAAGTATTTGTAACAAACATGGACCTATCCAATCTTAAAATAATCGTGAGATGTGATGGAAGAAAACTGGATTTAGTGGGTTATGGACCTGTTGAAATAAAAGCATATATGGGGAATGGATTAAAACCCAATTGATTGAACAATGTGTTGTACATACTTAAAATGATAGTGAACTTATTTTTAGTGAGGAGGACAGAGGCTATCAAATGATCTTCAACAGTCAGATGTTTAAAATAATTAAAGACAGCAAAGTGTCTGCCATCAGCCATATACGTAACAATCTGTACATTATGAATTTTAGTTCAAATGCACATGCTGTTATAGCCGAGTGGAATAAATGTCTAGGTCATCAGAATGTGGAATAAGTGAAGAAGATATTTAACAAAAATAATATAACATAGGAAGCAAATAGAAAAAAAGTTGTGGTAATTTTCTGAAAAGAAAAGTGCATGCATATCATCCAAACGGAGTGAAACGTCAACAACTATGACCTGCGAACAGATACACATGGATGTGAGGACCAATAGAAGTTGCATCGCTCGGCGGTTCAAAGTATTTATTACTTATAAAGGATGATTATTCTAGCTACTGGCATTTGTATTTCCTCCAAAATAAAAGTGAAGTGGTAAACAATGTGAAATAAATTCTAAGCCTAACCACGCAAGACATTGAAAACAGAGAACTTTGAGGGATATTTGATGAGAAAGGTATTAGACACCAGATCTGTGATGTATACTTGAGCAAAATGGAATATAAAAATCCATGGGCTGAAGCGATTAATATAGCCACATTTGTGATAAAAAGAACAGGGAAAAGCAATGTGCCTGACAAAACTCCATAATAATTCTGATTTCATGAAATGTGTGACATAAGCAACCTAAAGATATTAGGTCCACAAGTGCATGTACACACCCTAAAACAAAAACAGCAGAAATGAGATCCAAAGAGAGTGAATGGACTGTTAGTTGGCTATGGAGAGAATAAAAAAGGGTACAGGATCTACTTTCTCAACACAAACACGGTGGAAGTAAAAATAGTTGTAGCATTTGTAAAAGTTAATGAACATGTCAAAGGATGAGTTTTATGAGACCGCAAATAAAACAGTACAGAAATCTAACGTGCCTGAGGTCAAAAAGAATCAGAAGGTGATTGTGAATTTGTAATGTGAATCAGACAGCAGTGACTTCAAAGATGGCGTCCCAAAGAGGAAAGAAGCTACCAGCCAGAATAATAACAAGAGAACTCTGCTGTTAAATGTGCAAGATAAGTGATTTACAAACAAACCTGTATGGCACAAAGACTTTGAAATGAGTTTTCTAAGCATGCTGCAATAATCAAAATCATATGAAGAGGCAATAGTGTTTACTCTGATAAGTGGAAAGATGCTATGGACAAAGAATTAAGTGTGCTACATAAAAAACAAAACGTGAACAGATGTGCCAACTCCAGCACACAAACAGGTAATAGATATTAGGGGTTTTACAGAATTAAACATGAAAATTAAGGAAAATCATCTCAATTTAAAGCATGGCTTGTAGCCAGAGGCTTCAAACAAAATGAAAATATTGAGATATATTACATGCACTGTTTGGAATATTAGTACATTTCGTATTGTATTTGCTGTTGCAACTAAGATAGGTTTACCAGTCCACCAAGTGTGTTTCTGTATGGTGATATAAAAGAAGTGTATATGGGATTACCAAGACAATAAAACTGTGTATAAACTCAACAAGTCAATATATGGCCTAAAGAAGTCACACAAATACTGTAATTTAAAGTTTGATGATGTAATAACAAAACAGGGGTTTGTTAGCTCTCAAAAATAATTTTGTTTGTATACTATTAAATGTGGCAATTTGAGTAAAGATTATTATTATAATTTGTGGATGATATTTTGTTGTTTGGCACAAGTAGAAAAGATACTGATGATTTAAAAGGTTATTTAAGTAAGTTTTTTTTATGAAGGATTTAGATTTTACATCTAACTATATTTCAGTTCTATTGTTGGGTGTGTGGCATCTGCGGGTGGTGACCATGTGGGTTGGTTACGTCTGGTTATATGTCCATTGAGTCTTGTCTCAATATGGCGGCAAAATCCCAGTTGAAATGTTCGCAGTCCAAGGATGAGACTTGGGACATAGGATCTTGGTTGGTGGATTGGAGGGAGGACTTGAGGGGCTGCTGTGTATTGGGCTAGGGGTGGTGAGAACAGGGTTTCCAGGGTTCAGATAGGTCTAGGTGGGGGAGTTCTTCCTTAAGGTGGGGGCGAGAATATTTAGTTCTGGGGCAATATGAACTGCTGGTAGGAGGAAGGAAAAGGTAACTCTCTCCTGTGGTATATGATTGCACGGAACAGGGAAGGGTTGGATGTTGGCCTTCCCGTGTTTGCCGGCTCGTGTTCCTCTCTTCTTAGATTTGGACATGCCATGAGTGTGGGGTGAGGAGAAAGGGAGTGGGCAGGATGAGGGGAGTTTGGGGTCTTAGGGATTCGCCAAAAAGACGCGCTCTGTGGGAATGGGTAGGTTTATTAGGACTTGCCAGGAAAGGCACGACCCAAGTGATTAAATATTAAATAAGAGCTAAGGTTTTAATTTCAATGCTTTTCTATACTCTAACTACACAACCTAATTTTCCCCAACCAAAAGGTATGGGGATTTTATCACCTACTTACACAACTATATATAGAATTCACTTAAAAAATATGACAACTATAATTACAAGGTTGGTTGCATGTTAACATAACTGAATATAAAAGGAAGTTAATTCCCTTTGATCCCCTTCATGTTTTCCCTTCTGGATATGACAAAAGTGTATGAATTAGGCTTCTTGACCCTCTTTTGTGTTCTCTCTGACCAGCACGATCTCGTCAGGGTTTAGCGGACTCATCCCCGGTGGCTCGCTCCTGCTGTTGACAAGGGGTTGTGCTGCACTGTTGGCCCAATAGTCATATCAGCGCTGTCATGTCAGCGCTGTCATGTCAGCACTGTCTGTCAGCTAGCACTTCCTAGTGTTGGTTATCTGCCTTGGTGGCTCGCTAGGAGCACAGTTGGGAGATGGATTGTCTTGGGAGTTGCGGATTTTGAGAAGAGGGTGGGGGGAGTGTAACAATCCTCCCTGCTGTAATCGATCGTCTCCAACTGTGTGGTTGTGGGGAGCGTCCTATCTAGGTGGGGCTGGGGCGTACTTGTAATTTGTCCCTGAGTGATTTGATTTCTTCAGGGGGGTTTCCCGTCTCTTCCCGGATCCAATATAGGTGTGAACCGCAGGCCCACTGCACTATGTAGGGTCCGGCCCATCTGGGACAGAACCCAGGGTGGATACCCTTTGCGACATCCGACAGAGGATGTGTTCAGAGCAGTACCCTGGTCCCAGTTGTCAGGGTATCTCGTGGATTTGGTTTTATTAATTTAAGGTAGTTTTCTTGGTACTCTTGTTGGTGGATCCTTGCTTGTTCTCGGGATTTTCTAAGCTGGAGTTCTCATGGTGGCTCTGCTATGGTCGGAGCCTCGAGGTCCTTGTAGCATCACCCGGGGGTGGTCCAATCCCCTGGTCTAGGCAAGTTTCATCCCAACAATAGCTCACAGGGGCTGGTTCCTGTGACGTCGTTATCACGGTTGCAGAGACTGAATAGGATTTGTGGTAGGGCCTTATCCCAATGCTTGTGGTCCTGACCCTGTAGGTGCATTTGAAATCCTACCTTGATGTCTTGATTCTATCATTTGGTAGGGCTGGCTCAGGGCTGGTATTAGGCTGTAGTGTAGTGGGTTGATCTCTGACATCTCTTGATCTAGGTGGCCGACCAAAACTGAGGGCTGTTGAACACTGGATATCCCTATCTGGGGAGTATCTCCTGCATGGTTTGCACGATCAGTGGGGTTTGGGAGTTGTGGAGGGGAAAAAACTTCAACCCATCTTGAGAAAAGGTCTGTTACTACGAGAAGGAACCTCTTTCTTCCTGGAGATCGTTGGTATGGTCCCATCAAGTCTACTGCTATATCCTTCTAGGGCTCAGTGGGCCAGTGTGCTCTGAAAAGGGTGGTAGTGGTTCGGAAAGCCGTTTTGGTGGTAGCAGTCTTTGACATAATTCTGTATGTCCTTAGTTAATTCGGTCCAGCTATACTGCTTATATACCGTGAGTGGGGTCTTCCTGGCTCCTGGGTTAAGTAGCTTAACATGTATCGGATTATAATGCTACAGTGTTCTGCAAATTTTTGAGTGTCTTATTTGTTTTAAATGAAGCTAGCTTTATACTTTATCCAGCAAATAACATTTGTGTTTAAAATAATATCAATTTTTCACCTGTAAAACACATTGCAGATGTTAATAGACAAACTTCCATCCATTTTAGTTATTGCTTGTTAGCTCTACCAGTCAAAGTAAACTGGCCAAATCTGTTGATATAGATTGATAACCAGCTCAATCCTAATATTACATGTGTGGATCATCTCAAAATAAACCTGTTCAAGGAAGTTATTAGGATTAAAAATAATTAATATCTACCTGCTGATAAGCATCGCTGATATGACTGGTGTCCATCCTGTTTTCAAAACTTCTTTTGTGTGCTTGTTTCTAAATGCCACACAAGCCCAGAGAGGAGCAACCGCTAGGCAAATCAGGATTAATGTTGGGGCCAGCCATGGTTGTTTGTCTAGAAAAATAAGGATAAAAAATGTAATATTTTGTATTGGCATGACCAAAGGAACAGACAAAGAAAAAACAGATACTATGGTTAAAATGCTTAGTTTCCCTGAAACAAGTTGACTTCTTAAACATGAGGATCACTAGTATAGTCCCTAGAGATAAAAATGCAAATAAGTGGAATTATTTTTAACCTACTTACTTTGAGGCCTTAGGTTATTAAAAAATGTATTACATTATTTTAACAAGCGTATCATTATAATCTATAAATAGTGATTCATTGATTCCAAATCATTACAGTTCACTAGGGGGTGAAACTTGATATTTTAGTCTCTTACGTACCATCTTTGAGTTTTTTTTTATAATTGTTTTAGCACATCCTATCACCCATTCAGGTTATTTTCTTATGTCCTAATTACACTAATGATTTTTGGAATTATGAAGGTTATATTTATAGGAGGTTTACCCGTATTTAATTGGAGGGAAAGTGGAAAACCATTTTGGGAAAACCACCCCAGTACACCCAATCGAGATTCGAACCTCGATCTCCCCATCATCAGCAGTATAGTCTACTGCGAGATGATCACGTTAGACCATGCGGCCACCAAAGCAGGTAGATGATCAATGGAACTATAGATTTGAAATGTTTATTTCATGAAATTTCTTTTTTTGACTGTATCAATTGTAAATACAACATAAGACTAGCAGAACATAATATGCATTGCTGAGGCAGGGTCAGATTACCCAGTGTGGGTATGGACAAAATTTCAATATTGTTAATACAAACCATTTTAGACTCGCAGAACATAATATGCATTGCTGAGGCAGGGTCAGATTACCCAGTGTGGGTATGGACAAAATTTCAATATTGTTAATACAAACCATTTTAGACTCGCAGAACATAATATGCATTGCTGAGGAAGGGTCAGATTACCCAGTGTGGGTATAGACATGGTTTAAATATTTTTAATACAAATAATTTTAAGAAACTTTATATCAACAATAACTGAATTATTTAACTTTTCACTTATGATTGGACAGTAGCCCTCACTGTTGAAACTTGCACTTACTACGCCTAAAAAAAAGGACTGGCAAATATTTAAATGACTTTAGACCTACTCATACTTGCGTTCCTTTTCTAAAGCACTAAAATTCCTAGTGCATTAACATATTTACAAACACATTAACAATCAAAACTTGTTAACTGCCTATCAATCAGGATTCAGATCACATTGGTGTTCATGTACCACAATGATAAATGTCACAGATGATATAAGACTAGCCATGGATAGGCGTGAGTTAACACTTATCATTTTATTATATTTTTCAAAATTTTTTAATACCGTGAGTATTAATATTCTATTAGCTAAATTGTGTGTATTATTTAATTTCTCTCCAGGCAGTATAAAATGGATGCAATCATATTTACATGACTGCCATCAAAGTGTTATGATAGGCGACACGTTCTCAACAAGTGCCCAGTTGAGGCTGATGTTCCACAGGGCTCAGTTCTAGGGTCATCGCTTTTTTTCTTTATATGTTAACAATATCGCTTTTTCAATGTTGTACTGTTAATATAACGTGTATGCTGACGACCTTCAAATATATATTTCCACTGACCATTCTTCAATAAATACAGCCATAACCCGAATAAATATTGACCAAGCAGCAATAAATGCTTGGTCCAAAATAAATGTTCTTAAATTGAACCCTAATAAAACTCAAGCTATGCTTATGGGAACACATAGACTACCGAATGTTGGCCATTCCCTGCTGACTGACATACAACTAGGAGTAACCACAGTATATATGAGAATGATGACTAAAAACTTTGGTGTGATTATTGATAAAAATGTTAATTGGACAGATCAGATGACTTTGATTTGCAAGAAAGTGTATGCCTGTCTACATTCACTGAGAGGGTTGAAGAATTTTAAACCAGAATATATGCAAATTATTCTTGTCTATAGCTTAGTATCTGACTACAGCTGCACAAACATAAATCAAAATAATTAAGAGTTTAAGCAAATATAACACTCAGTAGAATAAATTATTTATAAAAGGATAAATTATTACACAGCTGAAACGGGCCAACATGTAAACCTCAGTTAGTTAACAGATAAATAAATACAAATATGTTAGGTAATCATATTGATAAGGCACTATCATTGCTACTTACCTATTGCATAGACATAAAATAAATGAATTCTTCAGTTTGAACAGCTACAGCACTCACTAAATGCAATTATTTATAAAATATATTTGCTATGACGATGGTTAAGACGGCCCTCTGAGTGTGACTGTAAGTTATGACATTAATGACGAGAAAATGGTGGTGTCATCGATTGTATGATTGTATTTCAGCAATATGATGTGCTACGGATGACATTTCATAGCAGTGACGCATCATAGATATCCATGCCTGCCATTCAGGTATAAGAAATAATATAGCCATACATTTTTAAAAACACCTATATTTTGTACTATCTATGGGATGGTTAGTGTATATAGCTAGAAACAAGGAAAAAAATGCATATCACAAACTTATATTTTAATTGAAAACTTAACTACTGAGACAATCATTTTAATATATTCAACAATACCCTAATTTAATTATGAATGGAGATATCTGACAGCTAGAAAAAGTTATCGGATTTATATTCACCTATTTATATGTCAAGACATTTGATCATCATCTGTTCCTTTTTATACATTGCATTATCTATGTTGAGGGCAAAAAAAATATATTTGTGTTTTGTAAAAGGTCTTTCAAATACCCATTCCTAAGAAAACATAGAAGGTATAAGTGAAAACATCTGATATTTATTTTTATGGTTATTCATCTTACTACCTGCTTGGGCTATATACATATGAACAATTTATGCTAATTTGTTTGGGATGAGGAAGGTCAGATTTAGTGGGTGTGTGCCTGCATTTGTATGGAGGGAGAGTTGAAAACCATTTAGGAAAGACCACAATGGTCTTCCTGTCAATGGCAGTCCAGTCTATTGCGAGTATGATACCTCATATCATGTGACCACTTAAGCATGTAATTTTGCTACAAATCCTACATGTGTCGTGTATAAAAAGTAGGAGTGTTTTCAATCATATTTTTGTCATCATAGTTTTTCAAATTGATTATTATTTGTCTATAACTAAAAGTGAACAATGTAAGAAAAAATATAAGTTATTTATACTGAGGAACTATTATTACAGAAGTGTGTGTACATATTAAAATAATGACCATATTATAAATATTTAATTGCTTATATTATACGATGTTTGGCTATTAAATAACCAGACTTATGCTTTAAAACATTGTATTTACAAAATTACTCAATGGACATGTTATCACCTTCAATGTAGTCGCCTAACCGAAACCTACACCTCACCATACGAATCTTCCACTGTTAGAAGCAATGTTTCAGGTCCTTTTCTAAGAGACTTTTAATGAGCTTCGTCACTTTTCCTTCACAGAATCAACAGACTCGATCTTCGGGAAAAGAAAAAAGTCACATAGGGCTAGATCAGGTGAGTAAGGTGGATGTTCCAATACCAGAATCTTGTGCTTTGCCAAAAACCTCTGGATAGACAGCGCTTTATGTGCTGGTGCGTTGTCCTGATGAAGAATCTATGAGCCATTCTTTTTCATTTCAGGTCTTCTTCTTCTTATGCGTTCACGAAGGGTTATCAAAACCTCCTTATAGTAAACCTGGTTAACAGTCTGACCCTCAGGTATCCATTCAATGTGAACAATCCCTCGGATATAAAAAAAACTATCATCATTGCTTTAAATTTTGACACGCTCATTCGTGCTTTCTTTTGTCTAGGTGAATTGGGACTCTCCCAATGCATGAATTGGTGCTTAGTTTCAGGGTCGAACTGAAAAAACTACGATTCGTCACAAGTTATCACATTTTCTAGGAAGTTTGGATCATTTTCGATGTTATGAAGGATGTCAGCACAAATGTTCATTCAGGTTTTCTTTTGTTCAGGAGTGAGCAGTTTTGGCCACATTTTATAGCAAACTTTTTTCATGTGTAAATTTTCATGTAAAATTTGTAGAACAGATTCCTTATCATTATTAACTAAGTCAGCAATTGCTCGAATGTTCAGGCATCGATTTTTTCGAACAATTTCACTCACTTTTTCAATATTAACATTTGTTTTTTATGTGCGAGGACGACCGGGGCGTGGATTGTCTTCGATCTGTTTCCTTCCCTCCTTAAATTTTTTAAACCAATCGAATACTTGAGTATGAGATAAACAATGTTCACCATAAACTTCCTTTAACAAATTGTATGCTTCTGTAGAGAATTTTCCAAGTTTTACAAGAAACTTCACGTTGACACACTGCTCACATTTTACAGTTAACATAATTCCGACGGAGCACAGGTACACGGTCCACTTCGAACAAAGGCTACAGCTGAACTGTTGGTCACACAACCTTGAAATTTGGAAGGTAGAGGGAGAAACTAACATAAATCAATATCTGAACCTGCTGGTTGTTGCTGAGACCTCAGGTAAGAGGCAAAAAAATGAGTCCGGTTATTTAGTAGCCACACCTCGTATATCACTGGGAAATAGTTACAGCCAAAGTCTTACTAAGAATTTAAAGGTGATGTTTACATTACTCAGTGATACATTAAAGCAGTATATCACGTTCCAAATGAGAAACTAAAGCCATGATAAACCTTTCTGAACAAGGAAACACATCTCTCAAAGTTGTCAATGTAACATATATCAGTAAAACTACTCTTGATGAAATTATTACTAAATTTTATTCTTTGCAAGGCTAGCAGAAATGTCGCGAAGTAAATGACCACAAAAACAACACATTATCTCAATAAAAAGTCAAAGTAAAACCTCTTATGTAGTGTAGTGCATCCGAAAGTGCTGTAAAATTAAGAAACGAAAGAAAACTTTGCTGATGTGTGTTGCTACACTGTAACTTGATGTCTGATTGCAATAGAAGAATTTCTAAAAAATACACACAAGTGAATAGAAAAGTGATAAATAAAGTAATTTTCTCTTATGAATCAAATTTTAAACCGTTTGGAAGTGATGGTAAGTAGTACGTTCCATGCCCAATGTGCACTAAATCCAATCCTAGACAATATCAAATTCTGGTGGTAAAATATGGTGGTGAGAGTTTTATTGTTCGGAGAGCTTTATCTGCTCAGCTATTTAAAACAGATTTTTCAGCACAATAATGATGACAATCACACGTTAAAAGTGATAAACGCTATTGTATTTTTTTTTAAAAGTATCCTTTTTGACTCACCGGAACAATCCCTGGAACTAAATTCAATCAATTACATGTTGGATTAACGTCGGGGACGTCACTTATGAAATACAAGACATTACAACAAAGATGAATCGAATGATGGCAGAACAAACCAAGTCCGAAATGTTTGAAACTGATAAGGAATATTGTGATGATATGATGCATTGTGCAATACGATTGGGCTATTTTGAGAAAAGTTGTGGATGAATTTTTCTTTCGCCCACTTCGAAAATTTTTTTGAAATTCATCTCAAGAGTGATAGTCACCACTTTTTGTTTTTAATTTGAAAATAAGAAATGTATTTGATACAAATCCCTACTCTGAACCGGGATGGACAATAATCCACGTCTGTCCTGCGCCATCATTTTTCAATACTCCTGTTGATTCTGGGTTTTACCAACATTTACTCACAGTGTAAAAGGAATGAATCCAGGTTTCATCAAGATTTACCACAGGATGTGTTTGGTCCCTTAATTTATGATTTTTTCACTCATTAAATATTTAGTTCTCAATGAAGCTATTTTGTTTTTCTTCATTAAAATTAGTATTTTATTTTTAAACTTTTCAAACTTAATCCCCATTTTTTTCAATGCTCTTCTCAATGTTTCTTTGCTCCCAATGAAATTGATTTCTTCTTTTACTACTGCTAATAATTTATTCAAAGTTGATGCTTCCTTTTTAACAATGTAGATAGAACCTCTGTTTAAGTCGTTGAATGACACACAATTCAAAATCATCAAGAACAATTTTTCTAATGCTGGGTTTGTGCTTTTTTTCTCGGAGTTGAAAGTTTTGTCCCACTTTCCTTACTTCTTTCCTTTCGAATTTTACAAGTAGTACGCTCTGATTTTACTGTATCTTCTGCTGCACGTTTTGTGACTCTTTAAACAGGATGTTTATAATGTTCCAATGGTGTTTCATTCTCAAAAAATCAATTACATTTGCAATAATTTGCATATTTCACTGAATAGTTGGCTTAGCTTGCTTATTTGAAGCCATTTTAAAAACGCTTAATGTACCTTGTGTTTAAAGTTGATTAGGTATCCGTAATGTTTGTCAAAATAGGTAGAAATAAAGTAAAAACATTCTATACAAAACTACTAAAAGCCCTAAACTATCGAACTTATCGTCCCCCTCGGTAAGCTGACTGGAGTGATTCATAGACAAGTATAGATTGTGTATAAATCTGCTTTAATTGTGGAAACGATCACAAATTAACTTCCAGATGTTCAAGTACTATTGAAAACTTGGCTCCACTTAGAAGGCTCGACTATTTCACATGACAACTTTCATCAACCAGGTTAAGTTTATGGTCTAGTGGGAGTGAAATTCTATCCCTACATAGTGGGAGTAAAGTATTTGGCGAGCTAGACACACCTGTAGCCTTGTTCTCATGTTTTGGATGTCTCTCACTGGATCCACAATTAGATAGTGTGAATCTGGGCCGTAGAGAAAGTCCCTACAAAAACCTTTTTATAGTCAAGAAGAGACTCGCTTTGAAGAACTAATCCTCCAAAATTCTAAAAGAGAAAGGTGTGGTTGATACATCAGTAGCAGCTGCCTCACCTTGTTGTTCACCATAAATACCTAATTGTATGGCTATTTCAAATAAATTGGACTGTGATATAACAAAAGGTCGAATAATCTGGACTCAATACTGGGTGACCACTCAAACTATAGAATAAAGTTCCAGCATAATTATAAGTTTTCATGGGGAAAAAATGTTTGATCTTTAAAAGGGCTTTCCCTCCAAAAGTGCTGCATTAAAATGAATATCAAAATATTTATTAAGTTCATTGTATAATTTTAAAATGTATTTTAACCATGCAAAATTAAACAAAATGTTATCTTATCGCAAAATAGACTACTTTTTATATGCAGACATCATCTTTCTTCGATTTTTTTTTTGCATCATATAGCAAAAAAATAGTTCAAAAAAATTCTTAGTATTCCTGTAACTAATCACAGGTATCCTTTTAGGACATGTATTGCCCTCAACCAATAACCATTATTGAATTAAAATATGTTTGATATGGCTTTTACTACAGTAATATGGTGACAAAAGGCAAATATTTTTAATTTAGTAATGAGAAATTTAGTTGCCATTTTCTTTTATTGAAAGCACTATACCACTTAAATTTGAGGGTATTTTTTTAACCATTTTAGTCAAAATTGGCATTTTATTTACTGACTTTTAGAAAAAATAACTTTTTATTTAGTTTAATTAAATCATTTTATTTACCAAAAATCAAGGTATCTAAATATTTTTAATAAGGATTTCTACTCAATGAATAGGCTAGTAGATTATTGCAATCTAATACAATTCCTACTTCCGACAAGTCAATCATATTCTGAAAGACTTTAAATTACTTCATCAAGGACTTGATATTACAAATATTCCTAACCATATCTTTTTGGGAGACTTCGTCATGAGCCACTTTAAGAAAGACCTCACCAACCCAACTCAAAAAAATCATGCTGGATACAGCTCTCTGGAATTTATCTAGATCTTTATCGCATACTCTTTTAGATTTGAATCAGAAAGCCATTATTTAATTTGTGATTTGTGTTCTATTACTAGTAGAAAGTAGACATGTTAAACAGTAGTACGTATACAAATGTTCCCAAAATAAATGTAATATACTCCACAATGAACACAAAAACTATGGTAGGATTTTTATTGAAAGAAATATTAAGAATATTCCAAACTTTTTGCTGTCAACATTCATAATATTTGAGTAAAATTGTTTGTAACCGTCAAAGTGTCTTCCTATCTGAACTTAAATGTACATGTGCATTGAACTGCTATCAAGATACATGATAATCGTCTACTTTATTAACTAGACAAGAAATGTTGGCAATTGTGTTAGTGCTAATAATGCCAGTTCCCATCTTCTTAACTTCTTAAATTAGACTTATTGCATTGTGTCCTGTTGAAGGAGTTTAACACTTTGACAGTGTAGCAGTCTTCGAAGTTGAGGTTATGAGTGGAGGCATGTTTTGAAACTGTTTTTTTCTGGATTCTTGATTTTGGTGTCGTGACGGTGTCCATTCATTCGTTTAAGGAGAGTTTCAGTGGTGAGGCCAATATATTGTGGTGTACATTGTTAGTGTTCCACAGGCTGTTTGTTTCACTCCCTCTCATCCCCTGAGTTTTCCTTATGACTTTCAAAATAATGGATGTAATTTAGTGAAATTTGCTAGGGACAAACCTTGGTGTATGAGAAACATAATGATCCCATAGCAAGTGTTGAAAGTGGGCACTATTAGCATCAAGGCATGCCTGCACACGCCTCTCCATGTTAATGAGGCTATTCACCAGCACACTGGGAGTCACAGCCTCAATTTCACACCAAATATTTTCTTGATGTTCCATGTGGTTTCATGGTTTGTTGTGAAACACTTTCCCTTTCACCTTACCCCATAACAATAAATCCCATGGAGTACGGTCAGGCGACCTCGGTGGCCAAAGACCCATAGAAATGACATGATCTTCAAAGAAGGAAACAATTTCAACCATGCTTGCAATGGAGGTATGGCAGGTGGCACCATCCTTCTGAAAATAGCCAGACCAGAGTTTTTTTGTCATCCAACTGATTCACAACCACATAGAAGATTTCTATGTAAACTACGGTATCAACCATTGTATGGAAGAAGATGGGGCCACGACAAAGCACACCATACCCAAAAATTTTTCATCATGAAGAGGTGTCGTCTCATGCATGATGTGAGGATTCTCCCTTGCCCAAAGATGGGTATTCTGGAAATTGACATACCTACTTAGGTGGAACCACGCCTTGTTGGAGAGCCACGTTTTGACCAGTATTCCCGGAAGTGCATTGACAAACTGCTGGAACTAATGACAGTAATTGAGTCTCTTCTATTTGTCAAGGGGTTTTAATTCATGTGTAGTAGTAGCATGATGTGCACGCAGCTTTTGCTCTTTTTACTGCTTGTTAACATGCGCTTATGGAAGCACCCATTTCCTGCAGCAGTTTACACAAGGACTTCTGTGGGGAGGTCAGCAGTCTGTTTTAACTCCCTGCACCATTGTTTCTGGCAGGTCCGGACATCGTCCTTTGTGAACATCCAACAATATTCCCGTGGTTTCCAATTTATTCACCAGATACTGAATGGAGTATTTTGACGAGGGTTTTTGAATTCCAAACTTGCTTTAAATTGTCTTTGGCACACATTTATTGACAGTTTTCAAGTACGTGCAGACAATAAACACGAGTTGTTCCAGTGTGTACCGGTTCATACTCTGTCTGTTAACGATCCCATTGCACAACAGCAGAGTCAGATGCGTCACACAAACTGCCGAGGTCAGTGAATACGTAATCGATCTTCACATACAGGATAGAGAGCAGCATCGTCCCTCGTGTACTTCCATCACAATGCTTCTCATACACCAAAGTATGTCCGTGGCAGATTTCAATGAATTGCGTCCACTATTTTGAAAGTTACAAGGGAAACTCAGGAGCCGAGAGCAAGCGAAACACCCCTAAGTTGGTAAATTAGGTTACTGGACTTATGTGTGTGACTGCCTTTGAAGGTATGAATGGAGTTGATGATTTTTCTAATGAAGGTGGGTGCTGGATGATATATTTGGCAGATTTTGCAGGCTGTTTTTTTACAGTTTTAAGAGAGCCTTGTGATTGGGTGAAGGTTGTGTCATGTTTAGTTTTGAGTTTAGGGTGTTCCAAAAGATTTCTAATTGATGGAGGCTGCTTATACACAAGGACTGATGATTTTTGCGAATAATTTTGGTACAGCTTGATGATTCCAATATGAGAAAACCTGACGCTAGTATTTTGTTGAGCTTTTGTAGACCTAGGTAGTACTTAGCCACTTGAGGTATAATATCTGCGTTTTTTAGGTTTGGGTGATTGTGGAGTTTAAGCTTGTTGAAGAGGGTTATTAATGAAAGGTTTAGGGTATCCACACTCTGTAAAGGCTTTTTGAAGCTTTTCAAGGTGGTTTTGAAGACTTTTTGGATCAGAGTAGAAGCGGTGAGCTCGTGTGGCAGGACTGTAGGGGATAGATATTTTTGTGTTGAATGGGTGGCAGCTATCCAAATACTTCATTGATGACATATTCATAGTATGGACAATTGGCCAAGAAACTCTAACTCTATTTTTAAACAACCTTAATTCCTTTTCTGCTCTAAAATTTACCTTAAATCAAACCCCGACCAGGTGATGTTTCTTGATGTGGACATTAGGCTGTTAGATGGCCACATTAAAATTTAGTTACATCCAACCCCCTGAGAGACAACAATATCATCCTTTTATTTTGCTAATTTAATTATTTAGTTTGAAAATGTTTACTAAAAAAGTTTTCAATCGTTCAACATTTTTCTTTCTCTCTCTTGAAGAGAACAAATCCATATGTAATGATTAAATACAGTAGATTGTGCCAAAGAAAGGGTGTGGTTGAATAACAGAATTTTGATGGAAAATTCTTGGATTTCAATAAGCTCAGGTAATTAAATTGGCTTAATAAACAGTTTTTCATTGATGTTAATGTAGAAATTTAGTCAGCCAAGAAAGAAATTAAAACTTAGCTGGTAGGATTGAAAAGCAATATTAAACAAAAAGTCATATACAATGTACTAGTTTTAAAATATTTTAATTAATGAAATGGTTATTTCGATCGCTCTTAAAATGCATGTTTGGGATTAGCTGTTTTCAAAAATAAAGTAATCCAAATCAAAATATACAGGATGAGCATGAAATAATTCTTAAGAACCAGTTCATAAGTTTTTTCTTTAATAGTGAGCCAAAAATTCAATTTATTGTTGTCAAATTTATATTTAGTCAATATTTTTTTAACAATATTGTTCTAATCTGAGAAAAGGACGAAATATATCAAATGCTCTGTTTGTTTATACCATCAACATTTTTGATTTTGAGTAGGGGTCTGCGAACTTGGGTTTTTTCATTCGAGTCAAACTCAGGTCAAGGATTTCTAAAAGTTCACGAGTCCGAGTAAAATTCGAGTATATTCATAATTTTAAAATAGTAAGAGTATATATTTGTTTATTTTAAATGTAAATATAACATCTTTAAAATTTGAGATTTAAAAAACATACTAGAACACATGTTATTAAAATATGTATGACTCTCATTTTTATAAATACAAATACTTTTGGGAAAAAAAGTTAAGAAATGGAAATATTGGTTTTAAATTAGAAATAACACGATATTAAAATGATAAAAAAATATGGCCTAGTAGAAAAAAAAATTAATTTTTTTTCAACACTCATGTCCTTAAATACATTAAAATAACACTAACAATTATAAAAAGCAATAAAATTAATAAGTGCATGATGGCTTGAAAATGTATAATAAGACAGTGTAGAAACACTGTAAAGTGATGTAAAGTAAGTGATAATGAAGGAAGCTAACCTGGAAGGATAGTTAGGTCAGGCCTAGATAGGAACGAACACACTTCTCTCTTCATGCCTTCTTAAACTTTTACACATCCCATTTCTTCAAAACTTCCACAGTTGTAAATTAATTTAAATTTTCAGAAATATTACTTTTTCATTAATGTCTCTTCATATGAAAAATAAATATTTCCTAAAATTCAAAACAATGTGCAGCTGTGGAAGTTTGAAGAAGTGGGAAGTGTAAAAGTGTAGGAAGAAATAGAGAAGTGTGTTTGTTTATATCTAGGCCTAACCTAACGATCCTTTTAAGTTGGCTTACTTCACTATCACTTTACATTATTGTAGAGTGTTTCTACACTGTCTTGTTAAAAATTTAATAAAATTGACATTTTAATAAGATAATATTTCCCCAGAATATGCTTCGATAACTTAATTTACCCTGTAAGAAAACGTAAGAATCTTAACAATTAGAAATATGTAGTGTTTCCTATTTTGTTTATTATTCCTTAGTGTAAATGTGCATGATCACCTCATCTGTTCCAGTTCCATTTCTCTACGTGCAGTTGCACATGCGCATTGTACGGACTCTCCCTAGATATTTATTTTATTGAGAAATTTATTTCAGTTAAATTTTTAATGCTTATAAAAGTTGATACTCATACTTTAAAATTAAGAATAATATAACTAAAATAATAATTGCAGCAAACAATATGAATTACTATAATTAAGATCAACATTTGGAAGGGTTAACCAACATATTTGTATAACTAAATAGTAACTAAACTAGTGCTAGTTTTGTAATTAAACATATTAATTGATAAAAGTTTTAAATATCTTAAGTTTGAAAACATTCAATATAATATATTCTTGATATTACATTTTTAATTAAACATAGATTATTATTTTAGAAAGGGACCAGTTATAAATAGTAAAAAGAATCATTCAATTATTTAGTAATCTATTTAGCTATTTTTATTTTCATTGCTTTTCCATGGCAATATAAGTAAACAACTTCAATCAAGTATAATTCAAAATGAACAACAATATTGAATAAATTTATCGGTCAAAAGTAGTTTTAAAGCTCCATTATGTTATTAATGGCAAAATTGATATTTTAACAGTTTGTTAAGTATTGAATGATTTATAAGTCAAAACAATGATACTATCTAAATTAAATAGGCTTTGCTTACTATTGCTTTTTTAAAAATTGATTACTAAGAACATCAACTGAAAGCTCAAAAATTATGGAGTCTACCAAACTTTCGATCTTGAGCTTAAAAGGACGAGCTTCGCTCGAAGCTCAAAATCTGAGTACTTGCAGAGCCCTAATTTTAAGTATTCATATTGAGGCAGTTGAATAAAATCTTCATCCATTCATACCCAAATATTGTATTTACCATCTACTTGTATTTAGGTTTGTAGTCAATTTCTGTAAGAGGAGAAGTTTTCAAAGTCGCTTGTCTTAGTGTTGATTACAAGTGTCAATATATTTATTTTTTTAACTTTTAGTTTTATTATAGTGATTGAATATACTTAAAGTGTCCTATAAAAATTAATATAACCAACCAATTGCATCAAACAGAAGAGATGCAATCCAAGATAGGAGAGCCAAAGTAGTTAAGTCTCCCAAACTGGCAGCAATTGGAGTTGCTACATTGTCTGGATTAATGTTGAGGTGGCGAGAAAATACTATCACTGCAATCATCACTAATCCTAGAATAAAGATAAAAAAAGAATTCAATCAATATATAAACAACAAATTCAATCAATAATTAAATTAATGATAAATATTTCGCAACATACAATTTTGCCATAAAATGACTTGAAAAATGTCATATGTTGTTCATTGTGTCTTATAGTTCCAAGATTTGCAGGGTAAGAGTGTAAGAGAATAGAGGCACCTGTATTTAAAAATAAGGTGGGTTCATTAAGTTAACTTAAAATATTTGATGGGCTGGAAGAAGCTTTATGGAATTACTAGGCACCTTCTTTAACCTTCTAAGAATATATTTTAAGTATTTCATCCTAAATAATTTAATATGAGGAGTAAAAAACTAAATCAATGTAAATTATGGTTTTATGAATATCTATTTATGACTAAGTAGAATTATGTGAGCATTTTAAATATTTTTTTAGATTAATTTTAATGCTAAAACTAGTCAGATTTGATTAATTTAGAGCTTGAGCAGATGTATGCATGTATGTGTCCATATAAAAATTGTTTTTGCTGTTAAAATAAAATATATAAACAAACATGCATATAAAATACAACCAATTGAAATAATGTATTTTTATTTGACTTTTAATGCTTCAAACAAGTCAGAAATGATTAATTTAGAACGTGAGCAGATGTCTGTGTGTATGTGTTCATATAAAAATTTTTTTTCTGTTAGTAAAATATATAAACACACGTGCATATCAAATATAACCAATTGAAATAATGTTTATCATTAAATTATATTATGTTATAATACGTGAAAGAAGATACAGCAAAGAGTGTCAGAAAGAAATAAAATGTAGCAAACACTTTGACTTTTACAATTAAAAGAAGATATATATATTGCTACCACAAGACAAATAGGGAAAGGCTACCTATGGAAGAAAACCGATCATTACAACTCAATACCTTATCAAAAGGTTTTATTCCATCAAAACTCATCAGGAGGGTGTGTAAAATGCTTGCTATTTGCAATGCTCATAGTGGAATTAAAATGGACAAGAGAAGGTGTAGAATTCATCATTTAGAACATTTATTATGTCAAACAATATGTTAACTTAAGAAAATCTCTCTTTATAAATGAAAAAAGGAATGCTTCACAACAGTACACTAGAACAATACAAATAAAATAAAATAAACCATTAATTTTCTTAGGTAGAATGATAAACTTCATTATACAATTTCAATGGTGTTATGACAGAAAAGCAATAATGTAGGTAAAATTAAAATTACACATAGACATGGATTGAACCTTTTACTTGTGATTTTATGTTTTTATGTAAAAATTGAAATAGCTACTGAGCTAAGATTCTCCTCCATGCCAAGTTATAATATTAATTATTATTAATTAATTAGGCTATTTACATAAACTAAGGGTTTTTGTAATCTGGAGATACCATTAAAATTTTAATAATCAGCAATATTCATATTGTTGAGTTTTGATAAATAAATAGTTGCTATAAGAATCTGTCTGTCACACAGCTTAAGTTTAGTTTTAATCTAGTGAGTTTATTTTACTAAAACTAGGGAAAAAAATTGATTTTCCTTAAAAAAAGCTCTAGAGCCTAAATGTAATTAGTGTAGCTAGTTTAATATAGGAATATAGGCGTTATGATAGTTAGAAATTTTTGTTGAAAAATTACAGCCTGGACAGATGGGTTCCATTTTGTCTGCCATTAAGATTGTATCAAAGTTTTAGTCCTAAGTTAAGGTCCTTGTTCAAGTGTGATTATACAAATAAATCTCTTAACACAAGAATAATGTTAATGTTCTATCTAAATTCAGAAAAAACAGGTTAAGCTTGGACTATATTATTTAAATAACTATAAGCCCATTAACTAATTTTTTTTTCTATGATTGTAGTATAATGGACATGTTTTCATAAATTATTGTTTAATTTCCATTTGTATTAAAATAACCCAAATCCATTAGAGTAGTAAATGTGTTATTTAAAACAAAAACTAAAGTAATAAAAAAAAATCTATGTAGCATTTTTACAAAAAAAAAGTTTATGGTATGGAGCACAGAAAGTGCTTTAGTTGTGCTATCATCCCAGCTCGCGTCTAATGTTTAGTCCTTAATATCCCATCTCTTTGGAGTTATCTGTGACAAATTTACAAGTGCATTTTGACACAGAAGTTGTTCATAGCTTCATCACGTTTTATTAACTATTCAAAATAGCTGATACTGAAAGTGGGAAATGAAAACAGAATTTAATTTATAAATATTATTATCAGATAAATGCGGATGAATAGACATGCATGTGTAAAGTTTGTAAAATAATATAAACTCCATGAGGTAAGTAGAAATTAAAATTTATTAATAATTCACTAAGCTTGTAAGTCTGTGTGCATTAATTATTAATATAGTCCTTAGGTCACAAATAAGGAAATTTTCCTGGTCCTTTTTACTAACAAGATTTAGAAAAATATTTTGTTTAAAAATTAAAAGTAGCATTAAGTGACAACAACAAAAATCCTAGGTATCTTCGACTTCCGACTTTTCTTCGCAAGCTTTAAGATTCACTTCGACTTCGCTTTGCATTTAAAAAGTGGCCTTCGCACACCCCTATTAAAGTGATTGGATTTAAAATTTATTATTAGTAGTAATGGCTTTGGTTAGTTCATTGGTTTGACACTATATGACAAAACTATCACACACTTTACAAAGTCTATTTGTCACTTTCTTACTTTGAATTTGCAACTATACAGCATATTTAAAAGTTTTATTCTCGGAACTATTTTTTTTAATATCACATAGAAATTTTCTATGGACTATATATTTAAAATATATTTCATATATATATATGTAGAGGTTCATAGATATGAGATCTCAATTTAGTGATAAAAAGATTGGTTGGTTAAGAAAATAATTTTAATTTTGATGTTTGTAGACTAACGCGCACAAATCTAGTACATATTATCATGGAAAACCACCTGGCATGTAGACCCATTTTTTAAATGAAATATTATGCAAAGGAAAATTGCATAACTGATAACACTTTTAAAAAAAAAGAGAGAAAATAGCCTATAATGACAAAAAAAAAGACTATATGACTAATATAGTCTAAAACATATTTGACTAATTGAGATTAAACATAAGATTATTTAAGAAAATTAAAACCATCATAATCTGTAATATCTTTCCTTTTAAGAAAAAACAATAATTAATGCTTTTTCAAAATATAATATACAAAAATGTTAACCAATAATAGAAAATACGTTTCTTTAAATTAATATGTCTAACCCATGGATCTAAGAGTGTTTTATTTAATGCAACTGTATTCATATCATGGACAAAGGATAAGAAAACTAAAGTGATGAATTACAACTGTACCTGGCCTAGATTAAAATTCTAGTCTCCCAATAAATAGTAGCCAAGTGTAATATGAGTCTAATGATAAAGAGAATGTGGCTATTGATACAGGTATCAAACATATAATATATAAATTTAATTATCAATTCAAATGATAGAATATTTTTAAATAGCCAGCGATAAACATGAGTTTGATTAACTTTTTGTTTTATGAAAAGGGAGGAAATAAGATTAGATTTTAATTTCTCTAGTTAACCTTGAAATAAATCTCCTTTTATTCTGTTATTATATTAAACATATCAAGTGTTAGTAGCTCTACTTTCCTTAAGTTTCTGTGTTGTCAACCTATTTATATACGTTAATTTATTTGCTGTAAGAGTTTATCAGTTGTATTATAGTTTCTTGAAGCAATTTACTTTGAGCTTCTCATCCTGTTTCTTAATAAACTAAACACGCAACATCAAATAATTTGTTATAATGAATGCCAAAAGAGCAAAGCTACAGTTTTGATCGCTATGTATTGTCATGTAAAGACTTAAAAGTATTTTGATGTGTTGAAAACGCCAAAATTGCTTTAGGAAGTATATCATGATTTAATAAAAGTGGCCAACAACAGTGGGGTTCATTAGAGCCAATACTTAGTAAATCAATAAAAGCAATTCCAAATATCCAGTTGTTAAACGACTCACTTTTAATATGTTTGCCATAAAGGAAAAATTGTAATCACAATGAGTAGATTTGAGTAAGTTCTTTGTGAGGTATGATTAAGTGAAGAGAGGGTTTGAACGCTACCTGAACTTAGCTTTGTGGAAGCCAACCAAAAAATATTTGTCTCTTCTCTCTAGTGAAACCATGTTTAATGAGATTATTTTTAATGCCCATTGATGAAACGTAGCAATCCCCATGTTGAGGGCCTCAAGCTCTCCCAAGGAGTGCAACCATTTTAACCTGGAGGCTGTGGGTCTGGTGTATACATAGTATGTGACCGAGTGTCACAAGATAGAGTAGTTTTCTGCCTTGTTCATTAAAAGACAGCAAAGTTAAAACAAATAAAAATATTTTATAACATAAAAAATAGTTATCCAAACAAAACAAATATTTTAAAATGAGAATCTTTTTAGGTCCTATCAATGAATGTTGTTTAAAAAATAAAACAGAAAATTGTGATGCCTTTTAAAGTCTAATTATAATTATTGTAAGTTATCTGTGAAAATGTGTGTAGCATTCATTAAAAATTTTAATTGTTTAAATGTACAAGTTTTGAGAATTAGAAAGAGAATGGTATAATGTGCAAAAATACATTTTGAAATCAAAGGGGTCTTATGTGTAAATTGTTAGTTACCTAAAGGATTAAGATATTCAAATAATTAAATTAAAAATGAAGGGGTTACATTGATACATAGGCTGAATGTACAAATATTTAACTGATGAGAAGATTTAAAATCATAAGATTAAAACTACACTGCAACCATTGAAAGCAAGCCTTGGCCAATCATGTCAGACTTGAGTGCCCTTATAATGTGCTGACCTTCTAAGTATGTAATTATTTTAAGTAATTTACTATCTGCAATTGTTTTCTTTTATTAATAATTTTAAGGTGGACTATTGTAATATAAAAATTAAAATATGGTAGAATTTTAACCCCCAATTTGTATAACAGTTTAATAAAAGTCAAAATAATATTGCTAAATCATTAACTTTTGTAGTTGCTATTTTGGAACACTAATTTCTCAAAATGAGTGGCGACCCAAAGCTTTTCTTTCTAGTAAAATCCCATAAAAAACCATTGTATTGCCAAAGTTTTATTAAATTGATTTAAATCTCCCCTGAATGGGTACCAAGACAGTTTGTTTTTCTGAATAACCCAGAGTTGCCACTTTGATGTGCTAACTACTCTAATTGGGTGATTGCATAAAACCATTTTTTTAGGGTATAAAATGGCATTAAACTATGGTAATGTCCAAAGGTTTAAAACTCAAAATTGGTACTGCAGTTAATGGACTTAATGTTTAGGTCAGTTCTAATAAAATTACTCCCTTTCTGAACTTAAATATCGAACTGCTTTTCACTTTTCTCTTGTAATCTAACCTAAGCTCTAGTAATTCCCAGATCAATCTAGGTGTAATGTTGCAACACAATGGTTAGTCAAATGCCCCCTTTGTTTCAAAATGATATTTCTAGTAAGAAAATTACTAAAAGTGGCTCTGTCTTCATACCAAAATTGCTGACTGCGGTTGATATACATAGCAACCAAGACATCTCACACAACCAATACTAGTTACAAAATATCTTTACCAGATCATACACTTGGAAAATAGGATTAAAGCTCAAACAAATATAAGTTAAATTGTTAATTGTAGTTTTGTTAGCATACCCCTATGGGAGATGCACCTTCCAGAATAGTTTATAAAATTTGTGCTATAATACAAATGTTCGATAAAAATGACAATATAAACAAAATATTAGAAAGTTTTATTTTAGTGTTTATGTTTTTGGTTATTCCCTGGTAAAGGAATACACAAGTTGGTTTCATGTGTTGGTTTCTTTCCAAATTTAATACCAAATACAATTTTGCAATGTGATGACACCCCAGCTTTCAAATATCTTGTGCCACCCAGCCCAACAATAAGTAAATATGAACACTTTAAAGGAAAATATTTGGTAACTATCTTTTGATTTTGAAACTAACCAATCATTTTACTATTTATTTAAGATGCAAACGAAAAATGCTTTAAAATGTCTGTATCACAGACAACTTCTACATATTGTTTGATTGCATGCTTTAATGAAAATGTGCTGGTTACTATCAATGTGTACTAATTAGCTATAGGACAAGAACAACCAACCACCTTCAGGCCATTGAGTAGTAATTTAGTTAATGAAAATCTACATATCCATTTTCCACACAAATATTAAGGATCCTCCTGATAATCAGATCAGGTATCCTTAAATCAGTGGCACCCATAATTCTGACTTAGCTATTACGACAAACTACTACATATTATAAAGATCGATAAAACTAGCAAGATAAAATCATGTTTGTATTAATCATAGTTAATAGCATTTTAAGTATTATTTATATTATAATAATATTTAGCACCACATCTTACTACCCGTTCGGGTTATACACTTTAAGTACTAACTACGCTAATGGATTAGGAATTGGGAAGGTTGAATTAGAGGAAGTGAACCCGCATTTGCGTGGAGGGAGAGTGGAAAACCATTTAGGAAAAACCACCCCCAGTTCACCCGACCGAGATTCGAACCTCGATCTCCCAGTCCTCAGCAGTTGAGATTATTTATATTGCTTAACATAATTTAAAAGAGCAAAACTGCATAAATGGGTAAAAAATGGCCATTTTGTTTAACCTGAGAGGTAGTAGCAGTCTTTCCTTAATAGATTACACTATGATCTTATCTTGGAAACTACGCCACTGTGGAAACGCACAAGGTCAGCTTACTATCTTATAGGGTAAACAAAGTGTACATATTTTAAGTGGTATGTATATTCTCTAACTTTTCTTTATTTTTGCTTTCATGCTAAAGAAAATTTATATAATTTAATGTTGGCGTGGTAGTGTGATTAGGATACCATTTTTTAATGAATTATTTACTCTGTGCAAGTGGTTGGAAAATGTTGCGTCTACAATTAAAAACTGTATTATTTATAAGACTTAATAATATCTTTAAAGATTTAGCATGGTGAAATAAACCTCTCTAAATAGTTTTTTAAAATAGAATGCAAACATGTGTAGTTTATGTACTTTGACTTGGAAACAATATCATAGTGTGTTAATTAAGCCCACAAAAATCTAAAATCATCAAACAACACAGGAATAACTTTGACAGAATGATTAATACAATTTATTACTGATAGATTACATTTAGAGTATATGACATGGTTTTTTATTAATAAAGATTTACCAATTTACCTAGAACGAAACTTGCAGCAGAGGCAGTAACTAGACTACTTGCACATAGCAGTAACCCATGAGCTAGGTCAAATTTTCCTTCTGGTACCCAACCCATCACTACAGCTGCAAGTGCTGCTAGTAAGCCAACTACTATAGCCTGGCACTGAAAAACAACAACAAATGTTTAACTGTATAATCGGACAAATATTAAATAAACCAAGTGAATAATTTAAATAACTATGTTGTATGTATTAAAAAATAAACAAGATCAAATTTGTTTTGGATTAAATTTATAAGCGCCAAGTTAATGTTAGATTAAAAATAAATTTACAATCAAGAGTTCTGCTAATATTGGGAGATGAAATCAAAGCGGATAACAGATAACATTTTTGAAACAAATATAGTAAATTTGTTTAGTCATTAAATAGTTTTATAAAATAATGATGCTATATAGTGATTTTGGTAATATTCATTATAATTGTAGTAAGGAGAAATATGTTAAATAAATCTAAGTGCATTCTTATATATTTAAGCTATTTAGTGTTATAATTTATAGCACCTTTAAAATGGCATGACAATATCATTAGTAAGAATACTCATTAATGTGGTATCTAAGGAAAGAAAATGTTGTAGTTTAAAGGCACATGACAAAATTTAAAGAACTATGATAATATTAAAAGGAAGTATACACACATACTGTACATACGTACGATACACACACCCATAACATATGAACTGTATGTGTGTGTGTGCATGTGCATGTGCACGTATACACGCATGCATGCACAAGCATACAATCATGCCAGTCCCTTACAGGGTAGGCACAAAACTGTAAAAAAAGCTCAAAAAACAACTTCACACTTAATCCATTCTTACTAACTTTCTCCACACTTCCATATCCTTGCATACTTCTTTCGCTTAAACAACGTTCATACACGGAGTCATACATGCTCTTTTATTCTTAAAACCCTTAATGTTTCTCCTTTTACACATTCATCTACAACATTTAGCCATGTCTTATTTGGCCTACTCCTTCCTTTTGATCCACATACTTTGCCTACATATATTTTCTTCATCATTCAAACCAAACTCATCCTCTCAACGTACATAAACCAACGTAAGACACTTCTTTCACATTGAGCCATTGGATTCCCTTTCAAACTGCATTCCTTCAGCACCCATTCATTACTGACTCTGTCCATAGGAGATTTTCCACATTTTGAATATCTCATTCCAACAACATTCACCTTGCTCTTGTGTTTCTCCTGACAAACCCATGCTTCACATCCATAAAACAATGTTGGCATTAATACACTTTTATATACTGCCATTTTTGCCTCTTTCAAGACTATTTCATTCTACGAAATAGTCTACATACATCCAGCTATGCTTAGAGATGCATTCACCCGTTTGTCTATTTCACCATCTATCCTTCCATTATTATAGAACATTCTGCCCAGATACACAAAATCATTCACTGGTTCTAACAGTTTTCCATTTATACAAAGCTGACAATCATTTCTTGTTCTGTCCTTATCAAAAACCATGATCTTATTTATGGAGATATTTATACGAAGATCCATTCTGACCATCGTCACATTCAAACAATATAACACATTCTGCAAATCACTTTCATTCTCTGCCATTAATATGGCATCATCTGAATAAAACAGAACTCTTATATTCACATGGTCTATTTGTACACTAATAGCGTCCTCATAGGCATCCCTTATAATTTTATCCATGAAAACATTAAACAACCAAACAACCATGGAGACGTAACACAACCTTGACTAACACCCTATTAAATTCCAAACCATTTGCTCATAGCTCCTTCCACCCTAACACACACGTTACTTACATCCTACACCTCCATAATAGCATTAACTAACCATGCATCCACACCATATTCTCTAAGAACATTCCATAACATACTACTATTCACCCGATTATATGCTTTCTCTAGATCAACGAATGCACAATAAATTTTCTTTCTTATTGCCATACATTTCTCGATCAATTGTCGCAATGCAAATGCAAAGGAGGGAAACAACAATTATTATAGATGGGTTATTTTTTGACAAATTTTAATAACTAAATAAAACCCTCAACAAGAAATTAAAATGAATAAATAAAATACATAGTATTTTATTCAGGCATTGAATGGTGGGGCATTAAGACCACTTTATACTAAACTAGGATTTTTCCTATTCATTATTTATGTGACTTTTAAAAAATAAATCTTCCCAAATTGGAAGCCTAACAGACCTAAATAAAAGTAACATAAAGCTCTTGTCGTTTTGGAATATTTCAATCCACTTAAATTACTCATAGCAATCTCCTCAAAGTAAACAAAAGGTAAGACAAACATCAATGACACTCCAAGATCCATCCTCATTTGAGAAAGAGAACCAAAGTGACCAAGGCTACATTTGTTTACCAAGAGTGATTGAAATCTGTATATTAAAGTACAATAACTCCAAGTTGGCTGGAAATAGAAACAAAATAATTTAGTTCATGTTGTTCGAATATGATTGAAGCTATAATCAAATAACTGGAACTATGGCTACTATAAAAGTATTTATAAGAACAGATACAAGCGTTGATCCCCTTAATGACCAATATCTACTTTGTTGTTGAATATAAAAATCTTTGTCAGTTATGTTATAACTGTTTAAAATAAAATAAAAAAGGAAGTGCTATTATTTATAGCACTAATGTTATTCGAGCATTAGTTTAAATTGAATCACTATGAATGTGTAAAAAAACACTATTTTAGCCGTTTGCTTTCTTTCTTGGTAAAGAAAAATCAAAATATCTTCCATACTTTGTATTTAGTAAGCAAGTAAGTCATTATCATCATCATCATCATCATCATCATCATCATCATCAACAACAACAACTGTTTCCAGCTTGTAGCAGGGTCAGCTTAGTAAAATGCCTCTATCTTCCTATATTCTTCCACAACTCTAGCTAATTTAATCTCTTTCATTCTTCTCCTTTCACTTGAACACTTTCTGTTATCTTCTCTTACCATCTCTTTCTTGGCCTCCCTTGAGGTATTTTTCCTACCTACTTCATTTTCAATATTTTCTTTAGCATGCTTTCTTTTTCCATCCTCATTACATGCCCATACAATTTCAGTCTTGCTTACTCTACTATCTCATGTACTCCCTGTACCTCTACTCTTTCCCGGATAAAGTTATTCCTAATCTGGTTTTTTGTCTTGACAGTTAATAAGTTCCTCACAAAATTCATTCACATTACCTCCACTTTCCTAGTCTCTCTTACATTCACTATCCATGTGTCTGCTGCATATGTGAAGAGTACAAGTAAACCCTGTACTGTAATTACTAAAGAAGTAAATAAAGTTGACAAAGTTAACCTTTTGATGATGGAAGGTAAAAACACACAAAAGTGTACCACTAATATCAACAAATTTAGCAAATGAGAGTGGGTGAAAAGGTCAATTTTTTTTTTCCAATAGATGCCAGCAATACTTGTAAATAGATGTATATTTTAGTTGGTTGATTTTGTAGCTTCATTGTATTGTTTACATAACCAAATTAATTTTATAGTTCTGGACTTGTGATTTTGAAAGCAATGTTTTTCCTTTACACATTCTATATGGAGTTAAGATTCTGCTAGCTTTATTTTTATTAATGTTCTATTCTGCATCAACACCAAAAATAAAGGGACTAGATGATCTAGCATAGGTAAATAGTAGTTGTATTAGTGTTGACCTGTGGAATGTGCCAAAATTGCAGAATTACCCGGTTGTTCTCCCAAAGTTTGAAACAAGATAAGTGTGGGGCAATTATGTTTCGGAAAGAAGATGTATCAATTGGTTATAGTGTTGTGAAATGTGATAATGCTATGGACACTGAATGAAGTCGAGGCAGCAGATAGTTTAAAATAGACAAATATGTATGACCAACAAAATGATTTTGTTATGTATTATTTGTGTTTTATTTATGTTTTGTATAGAACAAGCATTAAAAAATATTCTAGCTGTGAGGCATAAAAATATATGTTGGTTAAGTAAACTTTTAATGACCCATCACATATTGATTAAAAATAAGATTAATCAGGATACTGTACCACTTCTGAGCTAATCATACTTTGGGATGAATTTCTTGAGAGTTTTCCTAATTGAAATGCTAAGGTCCTAAGGTAGTCAAATAGTATCAACTAGAAGATGTCATTCATGTAGCAAGTTTGAATCATAGGATTGATAGGTTGGCAGAAATTTGCATAGTTGTGCCTTAGAAAAATGCCAAGTCATCTACAAAGTTGACTTTTTTTTTTCAAATGATACTTCTGTTAATTAACTAGTATCTGTGTGAAAAGTAAAATTATTTTAGGAAGGAGCATCCATGATAAAGAGTAACTAAAAAGTGTATAGCCTGAACAGGTGTGTGTTGCTGAAAAAAACTAAAAAAAAAAAAAAAAAAACATGTATTGATTTAAATTTTAAAATTATTTGGAAGGGTAGCAATTCAGTAATATAGGTTGTAATTCAAAAGGTGGTGTTTAATAATGTAGGTATTTATGATAGATGTGTGAGCAAAGAAGCTTGGTAATATGTTTGAGGTATTTTGTAGTGTTTTTGTTGGCTTGATTTGTGAGAATGTTTTATTTTTCTGTGTTACATTTTTATATGAAATAATAAATTTGAATTTTTTCTCAGATGATTTCTCAAAAGTAGGTGTTCTTGAATCTATTTTTTATGCTTATTCTAGAAAAGACTTCCTTTTTTTTTCTACCACGTCAGGTTTTTACACAAATTAAGAGGTTTTGTTTTCAAGACGTTACCTACTTTAAGTACAAATATATTTAAACACAATATTATTTTTTTAATACTGTAAGACCTGCTCTAATACCGTAAAGAACTATCCTAATACTTTCGTGACTACTCTGTAACAAAACAAAAAGTAACCAGTGTTCCATTACTTTTCAAACTTTATCTTTTTTGACTTCCTTGCAGATACTCCATCTTTACTGTCCCCCTTCAACATATAATGTAGTCGGCCATTATAATTTCATTCCATTTCCCCTGGTACCTCTTTTCCATCTCCTTAATATGCTGCTCTTCACTATGATGTTCAGAATTTTCCGGAAAGTAGTCAATATGGGAGTGTAAAAAGTGAACTTTTACACTCATGTTACAACCCCACTTCTTGAAGTTTTCCAACATTGTTTAAACAAGGTTCCTGTAATTTGGATCTTTGTTATTCCCTAGAAAGTTTTCAGTAACAGATTGGAAGGCGATCCAAGTGTCTTTCTCTCTCTCATTCATTGTTTTATCAAAATCTTCATCCTTCATATGTTTGCGGATTTGTGAACCAACAAAAACTCCAAATTTCAATTTTTGTGTGATGAAGGGAAATTTCATAGAAAGGTACTTGAAGCAGGGTCCATCGTGTGGTAGAACCTTTACAAACTGCTTCATCAAGCCCGATTTGATGTGTAGTGGTGGAAGCAAGACTTTTTGGGGGTCTTGAAGAGGTTCATGCAAGATGGTTTTAGTTCCATGCACAAAATTCCTTCGCTCTGGCCAAACTCTCACACTCCACTACCTTTTCTTTGCCCGACTGTCCCATTCACATAAAAAGCAAGGTAGTTTCGTTTACCCAGCTTGTTGTCCTAATAGAATTCTTATAACTTTGAAGTCACCGCAGATTAGCCATTTGTGTTCCGCATACTGGATACTTGTTAACAGTATCTCCATATTCATGAATGTCTCTTTAATTTCAACTGAATGGGCCCCAGTAACATGACTTTGAGGCTTCTCTCGGATGAGTTAATAAAAAGTCTCCACTTAGTAGGATCATGTGCAATGCCATAGAAGTGTATTAACTCGTTAATGTTATTGCAGTAAACCAAGGAATTTTTATTTGAGAATAAAGGAACTAGTTCTTGTCCTCTGTGTATATACCATCAAAAATGTGTTCCTGGTGCCAGAAGATTCTTACTTTTAAACCGGGAGTCAAGAATTTCTGCAGATTTCTTAGGCAAATTTAGATCATGTACTAGATCATTAAGTTCTCTCTGAGAGAACCTTTGTGGAGTAAAGTCATCTACAGGCCTGTAGACATCATCACTATCGGCTTCAGAGATTACATCACGTTCACTTTCAACATCATCTTCTGCCATGTTCTCTAAAACAGCTGAAGGAAGAGGAGTAGGCAGGTCTCTCCATGTGGAACTGGCCTAATGGCTGAAGGACTGCTTGGATACATAATTTGCTTCTTGTTTTTTTTGAATTGCACCCTTGAACTTTAACTAAACAGAAGTAACAGTCATTAAGGTGTCTCCCTCCACACCATGGGAATTGCAAACGGCATGCATGTTTTCTTACCTTTTGCTCATAACCTTAACCTCTCAATACAATAGCGACAAATTGTCTTTGGTGCCAGTGACTTATCCTTGTCACTAAGCTTTACTTTAAAATAAGCATAGTAAGCTTTCTTCACAAAGTCTGTTACGTACGTTCTTTGCTTAAGCACGACATACTTTCCACAAATGTGACAAACAACATTAGGATTGTTCACACACTTGTGTGTAGACATTGTAAGACTGCAACTATAACTTCAATCCCAATGGCGAAATTCAATGAGAACTCTGGAAATGTAAGCGTCTGAGAGTCACAACACTTACATGGTCAGACAAGTACACCCAGCAGCAGAAGTTGTGCCAACCTAAAGGCTTACAGGTCTGTATTGCAAAATTTCCCTCCAACAATATACATTACCTACTGGCACATATATTACTCTCAGCGATACATGTTGGAAGTCAACTTGGGTCATTTGTGAACAAACTGTACGCGATAGAAAAAAAATTAAGAACCGTTTTGGAATCCGCATCAAAAAGTGAGCCAAAAACACATATTAGTTTTCAATCATCTGATATCATGCAGACTAGTGGAAGTTAATGAACGGGATGAACAACAAAAGTGATCACATGAGGGCATTTTGTCTCAGGCTAAAGTATATAAATTCAGAGGGAAATCCTATATTGTATCAAATTTACAAACACAAAACAAAAAGGTATTTTAGAAGTAGGAAAAACACTAGCAGATAAATTGTTAAATCAAGGATCCTCTTTCCTCTAAATGAAATTGGAGGGTTTAAGAGATATCAGAGGTTAAGATTCAAAATATCAAGGCATAAAGTAAGATAATAGAGAAAATAATATTAGAAAGTGAAATTTTATATTAAGAGCCTCAAAATTTGTAGTGAAGCAAAATATAAATAGTGTTTACCCAGTTATTTCAGGGCGCACCCATGCAATATTATTATGTGGTGGAGAAAATATTAGAGTCCATGGCCAAATTCAGGGAACTTCCCGCAAAGTTATTTAAGTGATTTCAAAAAAATGTCCAACTGAGATAAAAGGGCCAACTTTAATTAAATTTCCACATATTTAAGTAATTTCAAAAATTAAGTCCTACCAGGTTAAAGGTACCATCGGTCAGATGAAGTGTTTGCTTACTTACTAAGTGCTTAGTATAGATATGCAAGGCAAAAAAATACTCAAGCTAATAACTCGTCATCATCATCATCATCATCATCATCATCAACAACCATTTATAGCCAGTGGACTAGTCAGTTTAGTAAAATGCCTCCATGATACACTATCCCACCATTCTTCCTCCTTTAATTGCTTCCATTTTTGTCCTATTTTTGAACACTTACTGTTATCTGATCCTCCCATCTCTTTCTAAGACTCCTTTGCAGTCTTTTTCTTACATACTTAATTTTCACAGTTTTCTTTGGTATATTCTCCCTCTCCATCTTCATTACATGCCCATAACATCTCAGTCTAGCTTTCTCCACTATCTCATGTACTCCCTCTACTACCACTATTTACCAGATCTTCATTCCTTTTCCGGTTTCTTTTCGTGAAAGATAACATGCTCCTCACAAACATAATTCACATAGCCTCCACTTTCCTAGTCTCCCTTACATTTAATGTTAATGTTTTTGCTGCATATGCGACAATGGGTACAAAGTATGCCCTGTACAACACTTCCTTACACTTCAAGGACATCATAGAACAAGACTCCCTGCTGTCCTCTTTCCATTAGATACTCTCTCTCTCTCTCTCTACTTCCAAATTTCAACTCAATTACGGCTCGAACAATTTTACGTTCTGTACTTTTCTCAGCTCTACTCCATCCAACTTAATAGCTTTACTAGGCCTTATTCTCATCCTTGTCACTACCACCGAGTCATCAGCAAACATCATGGCTTTAATTCTTTCCTCCCAAAGTTTTCCTGCCACTTTATTCATGACCATTTCCTATTTCAATATAAAAAGTAGTACTGCTTCACTCAATTTTTTTAATTAGGAACCACTCCATCCTCTCATTCTCCATCTTAACACAACTCCTGTTATCATTATACATGCTTTTCATTCTCATTACAGCTCCTATTTCCACTTGGGCCTCCTCCCTCACTTTCCAAACGTTATTTCTATCCACACTATCATATGCTTTGTCCACATCCATACATTCCATTGCCAAGTCCTTCCCAAATGAATACCCTCTTTCCATCAGCTGTTGTATAGCAAAGATCAAGTCTATTGGAGACCCATGCCCTAAATTCATGCTGTTTCTTTCTCCATCTTCCTTTCATTTTCTTTCTTATTCTCTTTTATAGTATATTTTTATAAATATGTGTATACAGTTACATCACTGTTATCCCCCTATAATTTGTGCACCTCTTCCTGTCTCCTTTCTTGAAAATTGTTATTGTAGCTCCCTTCTTTGAGTTTCCCGGTCCGTTGTTATCCTGCCATATCAGTATCAGCACCCTGTATACTTTTATATACCTATGTCACGTGCAGCGCTTATCATTTCTACAGTTAGTTTGTCAACACCCAGTGCTTTTCTTAGGCTTTTCACGCTAAGAACAACTGGAATCTAATGATTCAAATTGTAGATCTTTGGATATTATTTCTGTAACATAAACTAATGAGTTTCCTGTTATTAAAGAAGAATATGTGTAGATGGCAACTTCAAATCCTCCAACTATTAAAGATTTTTAACCAAATATTAAAATGAAAATACGAACTTGCATACTTATTGGTCATAATCATCATCTTCAAAATCACCACCATTATCATATTCATCAACTGATTCCGGCCTGTGGCTAAGTCACTCTAGTTAAATACCACCATCTTCCTCTTTTCTTCCTATATTCGTCCACCTTTACTTCTGTTCATCTGTTACTAGGACACTATATAATATCGTCTCACCCACCTCTTTCTTGGTCACCATTGCAGTCTTTTTTCTTACATACTTGCTATCATTGTATTTGGTATTATCTCCTTTTCCATTCTCATTACATGAGCATACCATTCCAATCACGCTTCTCCTTGTAACCCCACTTTTTCCCAGATAACTTCATTCACATTCCATTTATTTATGTGAAAGCTCTAACATACTACTCACAAACTTCATTCCCAAGCATCCACTTTCCTAATTTCCCTTACATTCAGTGTCCATGTTGTAGAATAGGCAACAATTAAAGAAGATACAAGTCGGAGGGAAATAAAGTACTTACCCCATTTCACCATTCCAGCACTTCTTGACAACAGTTCAGCGAGACAATGAATACACAACCGATCATAACCACAGCGCGTGGTGGACTGACCAGGCCCACCCAGATTTAAACGGCGGCAACTAGAACTTTCCTAAGAGCTTAAGAAAGAAAGTGATGACTGTTCCCCACTATCGGAGAACATTCCAGTGCTTTGGAGTTGATTCTCAGCACTATGTTTTTCACGCGTATCCCCCCTTTGTGATCCAAATATGTTCCCCCTAACTTGTTCCTTGCCTTTCATGTTTCTCTGGATTTTCAAGCATATATAATGCCGGTATGGCAACATGGCCGGCAGTCTTAGACTTGACTCTGGATAGGGTAATACGTAGCCTTGGCTGCTCTTTTGTTAAAATGTAAGAACAGATTTTATTTTTTGCTTAAATAATTTGTTATTTATATAACTGTTTCACAATTCACTTTTCGGCCTATTATTTTTTTATGGGTAAAAACTTTGGAATCATAGATTGAAATTAAATTTGATGATAATATTGTGAAATTATTCAGAGACTATGATATTGAAACATATATATTTGCTAAGATTGATACATGTCAAACTTTGAATATCACTGTTAGGTCTGGAAGATAGGTGAAAGAAATCACTATAATAGGATCTGATATTGCGGTTTATTTATGAATATTACTTTTGTGAATTTTAATCCTATATTTTACTATAATGAGATAGGTTAACTTATTATTTGAAATTACATTGAAAGTTATCTAGTTCTTTCTTTATATTATGTATATTTATTGAGGATTTTGTCTTATAAAATTGTAAAATGAATTGAAGCTTTTTTGTAAAATAATCACTGATAATAGAAGTCTTGATGGCTTTTTTGAATCCTGTCTGGTTCAAATTATTTTTATTTGTATATATATGCGAGTAGTGGAGCTAGATACTCTTATAAATTTGTAAATAGTGTTGTTTTTAAAGGTGCTATATAATGTAATTTAATTAGTAATTTCTTTATGAGAACTGATAGTTAAATTAAATTTATTTATTTTTTCTAGCAAATTTACAAATGTTATGGTATGTTTAACTTTGATGTAATCTTTATACTCATCTTTTATATACATGTTTAATCTTATATATTTACACACTCTATGTCTATCGTATTGGTTTTTCTCTATTCCATCATATATGGTTTTAACTTTTGAAAAAAAAAAATATATATATATATATATATATATATCATTTTTTTTCTATGAATAAATATCCAAAACGCATTTTTTTGTTTTTTCTTAATGTTATCAATAAGATGAGTGTACCCTTAGGATATTTGTTTATTTATTCATGCCCCTTATTTTCACTCTTATTCCCCTCCTCTTGCAGATTGAACATCTTCTCAAAATATCTCCTCCATAGTTTATTTTCTTCTTCTCCCATCTTCATAATACTTCCTTCTTAATTCATCATTCTCACTTCTTTTCATTTCTCTCCCTTCTGTTCATTACCTAGCTATATATTATCTAGCTATATATTACCTTTTACTTCCTTCTATATCTCTTTCCAGTGTATCTGTCCATTTTTACATCGAATAATTTCTGGGTTCTTGTACCACAAGCTTAGTTCTTCTCCCTATACTCATTCACCGTTTCCTAATTCTTATAGCTCCTTTTAAATGTTTTGCTCTTCTCCTTCACTGCTTCCTTAACCCCAATGTTCCAACATGGAGTCTCATTACACTTCCTCTTATCAAGTGTCCTCCCCCATACATACTCTGCAGCTCCTTCAAAAATTTTCTTGAACACATTCACCCTTTACCTCTAGCCCTTGGATCTCATACTTGGGAGTTAAGTTTTTTGCCTTTATCAAATACAGGTCTCTATCCTCTTCATTTTTAAGTCCCGACAGCCTTATCCTTATTTGTTTTCCTACATTTCTCTTACATTGTCATCTCAATATATCTGCCACTAGCAACCTCTGGTTACTATTTAGACACACATTAGGTAACACCCTAAGGTATATAGTCAGCCTTTTAATTTCCTTATACATAAGAAATTAATCTATAACCGACCTTTGTTCCCTGTCCCAGCTGTATCTCATAACTTTATAGCTTTCCCTTGTCTTTTTGTACCAACTGTTTGCCACCTTAATTCCATTTCATGAACATAATTCCAGCTATCTTCTACCTTCCTTAGTTATCTATTTGCATCTATCATAGCCAAACACTTCCACAAAACCTCTTCTCTCTTTCCCGACTTGAGCATTAAGGTTTCCCATCACCACTTGCCTTTCCTTATCTTAATACCTTTATAATTCTTCCTCGAAATTTTAATTCCCTTCTAAAGGGCACTTAACTTGCGGTCTTGTAGTGCATACAAGTGAAGCAATTCCAGTTGTTTCCCTTTGGCCATCATTCCCATTTTAATCATTCTATCATTGATCTACTCCATCTCCAACTCCTACACTATTCTCTCTACCACCCCTATAACATTTCTCCTCCCTTAATTTACTAGCCATTGTAAGGTGAATCCTTTTCTAAGCTCCCTTTCCCCTTAACTTTACTCAATCCCAAAACAACCAGTCACTTCTCCTTCATCATCTCCCCAATCTCCTCCAAGATTCCAGTAAGTGTGCCAACATTCAGAGTCTCTAATGGCAGCTTATAGTGAGTGAGTGATCTTTTGTTCTCAGACTGGCATTTACCTTTATTTAGTTGAATATTTTCGTTTGCATATGCCACAGGCTTAATATTGGGGGAGCAACTGGTTTACCATGTAAACTTTGTTATACAATAATCTAAACTTATGCAGGGAGCTGAGATGTGTGGGGAAGAGGGAGGGGAAATATCATGTTACTTGTTACAGCATTATTGACTGTAACTTCCTTAAATTTTATTATATAAAAGCCCACAATAACTAAAATTAAAGCTAATAAATTTATCTACAATTTTTATGCAAAACAAAATGGCCGACAAAATGTAATTAACTTATTATCAACAGAAATATTAATAAATGATAAACATTTTACTTTTTTCTATTAGTTCTAGTGGTGGTAAGCAAATTAATGTTTTTAGATATCCTAATGGTAATAATTATAATAGTGTGTTTAACTCTCTTTAGTTTGAGATATTTACGGCCTCCCTTCACAAAAATTAAGGGCCCAGAGGTGGCTCTCTATCCAGCAGCTTTGAAATTATTAGATTCCTTCAGCAGATGTGTACATTAAGTAATAACTTAACTTGTTCAATGGCTTTATTGGCTTCGAAAAAGTGTATACATTACAAAATAAGTGTGTTTAGTTTCAAACAAAAGCATTAAGAAAAATATTTTACATTCAAGGTTTACAAGAAATTAAGTTGTCTTGCAAAAACTGTTTTGGAAATTAAGAAAAATAAAATTGAAATATTTACTGAACACATTACTTATAGTAATTCACAAAAATGTGTTACCAGCCTAAATTGTCCCACTCAACGTCTTCATCATCATGGCAATAGAGTGTGACAGTTTTCACACTTATGAGACTCATTTTTTGTACATATACACATAGTGGTGCAAGGGAGATAACTACGGCAACAGGAGCACAATTTGAAGAGACAGTTTGTTTTTCAAGAGCATTTTATGATCTCTAATATTCTTGAAGGCACTGGTGGCATGTCTGTAATTTTTGGGACATAATAATCATTACTAGCTTACCAACCATAGCCTGGTTCAGGAGATGGTATATTTGGATGAGCAGTAACATCATTGTTCCAAATTAAGCACTGATAAAATAACCCTCAATAGAGAGAATATTAGAGCAGACAGCTTTGGTGGCATCTTTTCAGATTCCATTTTATTTTAATATATCATCTTACTTCTCCCACTGTCGATGCTGTAGATAATGGCATATAAAGTATGTAGATAAATATTTTGAATCCCTATTCAACAAACTACCATGTTTCCTTTGACTGAAAAACATCATGTGGTATCACAGCCAGTGAAAGCATGAAATCCTGGAAAAGCACTCGCTTTTTGTGGACCCAATACTAGATAATTAAGGTATAGTGCACAATTTCAAGAAGTTTTTCGCAGTTGAGAAACTTGTGTATTGTCATCTACTTCTTTTCGCTGATAAATGACCAGCGCTGTGGCATGTGTAGTGTTTTTTCCATAAAATCAACAATGTCTGCAGCGAAAAATATATATTGGCTCTTGACCATATTTGCATGTAAATACACTCCATTATTCCTGCAGATATCATCCATAGCAAACTCTGCAATTTGAGTCTCATACCTGAGACGACAGTTATACCCGATCAAGAAGTCCAGTCCATCAAGCAGATTGACAATACTTTTGTTTCTAGTGGCTTGATAAATTGCCATTCCTATGGCAACTTGTTGAGGTATAACATGTATTCGCTGCATATTGTCAGTACATGCACAGTACACTTGTCTCTTATTATATGTCATAGCCTAAACAATGTGAGATAATCATGGCTGCTTTATTTACAGCAGTTGGTTTTCGTTTTGACAAAATGGTTTCTTCTCTCCCACTAACAAGCCATCTAAAGAATGCATACACATCACATGGAATGAGGTCCTTAGGTGTATACATTTTTCCTGTGAACTTCCATTGTTTAGCGTAATTTATGCATTTTCGGAGTTTAAGAGCTGCATCATAAAGACACCGCATGTCCACATCCATATAATTGCCACACTGATATATTGCATCGATAGAAACATCTTGTTTTTTTTTTTAAAGAAGCTATTTCCTGTTAATTTCTTCAAGCTGGTCGATGGAATTGAATATCACCAATGTTGTCAATGAGTATTTGCTTTATTTGTTTCCGAGATATCGTAGGATAAACCATGTTGTTCATTGCCCGTATGTTTTCATAAGTGGTTTGGATGACAGCGATATTTATAGCCCACTTTTGTAGACATCCAAGAATGAGATTAATAAATTAAATTTCTACTGCAGCTTCTGTTATAGAGTCTTTACACGTAGTATTCGTAGCCTGCCTTAGCACATTACTCACATTTTTGGTCCAGCATGGCAAATTGTATCTAACATCAATGGTATGCACATCATCCTCAATGATAGCTGTGTTGAGTTTAATGTTTAGAGCTTCATTCCCATTTTTGTAGATAGCTTCACGCAGATTGTTTGGGCCCGATAAAGTGACAGTCGTCTAAGAGTATTCAATCTTGAGTGAACACAATTATAATAGAAACATTCTTATTTACTGAAAGGCACACACTTAGACCAAGTAAGTTGTGTTTTGTTCCCTGTATCACTTTCAGTTGATGACATTTGAATGCCATCTTTTTGTTTCACATATTGTTGTTTTAAAAGGTAAAGTTTTCCTTTGTGAGTAACAGTTTGGAAGCCAACATTCTCCTCCCTTAATAAGTTTTTGGGCAGTTACTCCGTGAAGCTGATGGTTCGCTATCACACATAGATCATCCAGGTATTGGGCCCACTCTTTGATTTTTATAGTACACATTCATGAGTACTAGGGTTTTTAGCGAGACCTTCTTTTGAGGTAATATTAAAAATCATACATACATATCTAAGAAGGAAGAAAAATTAATACTCTATAAACCTTGTTGCCAATAAGAAAGCTTAAATTTTAATTTAATTTACTACAATCATAAATAACATAAACATAGTAAAAAGTGAATGCTATTTAAATATTTCTGGATATTTTAAGCTAATTTAATGTTTATGACCATTTTGTTTTATTCAACTATTATATATAATTTAATTGTCCTTAAGTTGATACATTGTAGGCCTTTCTATCCTACATATTATGGATGTTAGAAAAAAAAATGTTGGAACAAATAGTTTGATTTGCCCCTCTCACTTTCCCTCATGGCCCTCATCACCCCCTGCATGCGTTCTGGAAGTGGCAACAAGTATTTTTGTAATCTTTGAGACACCAGTTAATAAATTAAATAAATTTCAATATTGTATCACAAATTTCTCATGGATTCTAATATTCAAACAGTTGCTCCCATGCAATACTAAGTATGCCATGGCTTACACCTGAGTATCGAGGCTACCGCTTATAGGTCCTTAGTCGATGTTCAATGCCTAAAATGCTACAATTTTGTACGAGAAAGAAGTGGTTGTTATCAAAAGAAATGTAAATGTACCATGTGCATGTCTAATAGCATGACTAGTGTGGAGAAATAACAAAACCTAAAAAGTAATCAAAATGAAAATATACTCACATTCTTATTGGTCAGTGCCCAAAATGCTACAATTTTGTAATAAAAATAAGTGGTTGTTTGTTAACAAAGAAAATTTAAAGGGAACAATTTAATGGCTCATAGCAGGCCCAGTGTGGAGAAATAACCAAACCTGAAAAGTTATAGCTTATTTGTAGTGAAGTTTCTTGCCAAAGAAATTATGAAGAGAAACAATTAAAAGCGTTGCAAAATACAAAAATTATAATTGAACATATATAAAGTTCCTCCCATAAAGATATAGAATTGGTTTTGAAAAAGTCTAGATAAAATTTTTAAATTATAATGAATAATTATTGTTCAGAAAATAGGCAAATCAAAGAAACAACTATTTGAATTTTTAGAACAGAATAAAAAGTTGATAAGAAAAAGAGTTCATGCATTGCTTTTGGTGAAATCTTCCTTTAATAAATGACCGGATTAATCATGGAATGAATACTACATTCTAATGTTGCTTACACCAACATTGCTCTTCATAACTAAAAAAACTTTGGAAATTTTTATTCAAATGTTTTATATAAAGATTTCAAATTTTCGATAAAAAAATTACGAGTCCTCTTTGATAAGGGACACTTCTATTTGGAATGTATCTTTATGAGTATTTGATGGCTTATAAATGAAAAAATTTGCTAATTTGTTCCTTTGTTATCAACATTAGGATATACCAACCAAGAAAATATTTACAGTTATGATGAATAGTTTGAGATTGCATGGTTTAAGTTGCATGTGATGGAGATTCATTAATGTAAGAAACAAAGATTCGAAGTGAAGAAACGACTAAGATCCTCAATATATGCTAGAATGCCAGTCCTGGAATTGCTAAATATTGGTATTAATTTAAGTTTGTGCTGGGTTGCTTCAAATTTTCAAAATATATCAGCTTATTGGAATGATCATGAGGCTCTGGTTAAGCACTTTGAAATGGCATCAACAAACACAAATGACAGAGACAAAAAATAAAAAAGCCTGTCCCAATAATTTCTCAATAATTCCATCAACTGAATAGTTGGATTTAGAATTAATGTGCAAAGTAAGAACTGTACTAGTTTCCAGTTGGGTTTCAATCATGAGAGATTAAGATGTATCAGGTGCATACAAAAAAAAGGTGTGGTAAGTATGCTACTTAAAATAATGTGTTAAATTTTCAACAAAACCAATAGATCCACTACAGTATTTATAAAAAAAATTCAAGTGTGACACTTAACAACAAAAAAGATATTGTATTCTCTCGGTGAGTATTTTGTCAGTCCAAGAAATGTAAAAATTGTGTGTAAATAACATGGTGTAAACATCCTATCACCATTTGAGATTGCATGAAGTTGACAGGTTTATTTGAAATTTTGGAAATATTTCAAGTTTTGAGAGTAGATACAAACTTCACAAACACACAAAAAAAAAGCTGAATATCAAAACAAATATACCAGTTCCCCACTGGAAATAGCTTTTGGTGGTATTTCACAGATCTGACACCTATCTTAGCTGGATGGATCTTGATTCAATTAGGAAAACCAGAGAGAAAATAGTAATATTAGAAATAATCAGCTCTCTTTATTAACTGTCGCCAGTATATTGTGTGGTCGTTAACAGAAAATATGGTGTGGTATAGCCAGGAAAATTTGCATGGACATCAACCATAGTCGGAGTTTAATAAATATCTGCTTTACATTACTTTTTAAGTTTCAAATATGTCCATGTCGTTAAATTTTGGAGTGTTTATAATACTAATTGTAGTTTAGAGAGGCATGAATATATATATATAAATTGTTCTGATTCCTATGAATGTACCAAATTAAATCAAATTATTTCAATATTTTCATAAATTATATAGCAAGTCACAGTAAATTTGCCTGTTTAAAATTTTACAAAACAAATTTAAAACAGAGAATTAAACTAAAAATCCTAGTGAATTAAACAAATTATATTTTAGACACTGCACCTTACTACCTGTTCGAGTTATATGAATAAATACTAATTATGCTTATGTGTTAGGGATGAGGGGGGTTTAATTTACAGGAAGTGTATCCAAATTTATATGGAAGGTGAGTGAAAAACAATTTAGCAAAAAACCCTCAGTACACCTGACCAAGATTCAAATCCCGATCTCCCCATTATCGGCAGTCTAGTCTATTGAGAGAGTGAAGCTGTAAGCAATGCTGCTGCTGAATAAGGCAAATAAATTAAACTTTTGTAATTTTTGCATAAAATAATCAAAAAAACAATAAAATAATATTATAAAATAGATTATGCATACTAATATATATATATAAAAGATTTAGTACAGCATCTTACTACCCATTCGAGTTATACGCTTCTGTAATAATTACGCTAATGGCTTAAAAGATTAGGAAGGTTATTTTAATAAGAAGTGTAAACGCATTTGCATTATAGTGGGAAAGTGGAAAGTCATTTCAGGAAAAAACACCCTCAGTTCACCTGACAGAGATTCAAACCTCGAGCTCCCTATCATAGCAAGTTTACCTACTGTAAGAGTAGCGTGTTATACCAAGAGGCCCCCAAAGCGGGTTAAATATATTAAAATAATCAACGTTATACTAATGAATTACGAAATTGGTAAAATCAAGATTTAAAACATTGAAATTACAACACTCTTAATTTTAAAAAAACAGGTGAGAATATTAGGTTAAATAATTAAAGTATAGACCTGAATAAGAGTCAAATTCGCCACAATGAGACTCCACTGCTCAGGTTTGGTATCCATGAAACCAAGGTTGGCTTGTGTAGACAAGCGAGAGGCTAGAGTCATCTCTAGGTTACCCTTGAGTCCCAGTAGAGCCGGCACCAATATGAATACCTCTGAAACCACGTGGAACACTGGCCAGTGCTGAGAAACATAAATTTATTTAAATATCATTGTATATGAAATTATGTTAGGCTGCTTTTATACATGTGTTTTGTGTTGCGTGACACACGACAGACACATGATGGCCACAGGACAGCAAAAGCCGTCACGATTTGTAGGTTCATTTTATGCACACGGCATTTGCTACCCACCAAAGAAATAGTAATGGGGGAGGATATATCATATCAATGCTGCTAATGCCTTTGTGTTGGAGAGTGGAAGATGGATCTGTGCATCATCTACTTTGTGTATCGTCACATTATGTTGAAAAGGCGAAAAAGAAATGGTAAGTTCATTCCAACAACTTTGCAAGAATTGAAGATGGGGCATTTCGTAACCTCTAAAAAATATAGGAAATGATATGGACATGTGTTTTTTAAACCATTTTTGAATAGTAAAACCCATCACACACTTCTTACGATGAATCCAAAATTTAATGACCTCATCTCCAAAAGTTTAACTATACAAATCATAATTTTTTATATAAAAATGAGAAAAAATTTCAAATATTTAAATGACACAATAATTCCACTTGTAAATCTCAACGCAACTTGACCACTCTTGTCTACTAAAAAGGGTTGGCAGCACTGATGTCTAGACAACAGACGGCGGACAAGTGGTGCATTTGTATAAATGAACACATAAGATGCCATACCTACTTGGAATATTTCGTGCAACTTTTGCCTCTGGCGTTCTCTAGTACACAATGGTTTGTTTTACAAAACATGACAGGAACTTTTTCAGATAGCAGAGCATAAAAGGACTCATTTGTTCCCAGTGACTTACAAAACATGACAACTTTTACCGTCATGTCTTGCACAGCACAAAACGCCTGCAGCATAACAGGGCTCTAAGCACAATATGAAAATATAGGTATACTAAACAGAAAGTAAAAATTATAGCATAAAAATAAATACATACAAACATAATATGAAGACTTCACTTGAAATTTTCTTGATAAGGGACCATGAAATAACTCAATTTATCTTAAATAAAATTCATCTGAAGTTGAAAATATAACATTTAAAAATAAATAACAGGAGATCAAATTGATAAACACAAATTGTTGAAAATTATTGGACAATCTATGTATTTCCAATAAAGTTGATGACATTTTATTATAATGGGATGCCATGAGGCAGTTTGCTACTTTATAATAACATAACTGGACAAATCGTAGTTGAGAGTTTTAATGAAATCACACTATACAACAATGACAGATAGTTTTTTACGTGTGAAGTTTTAAAGTAATAAAAACAAAAACATTTGCATGCGTTTCAAATTTATCAGGAGACATAAGCATAGTAACAAAGATACAATTATGATGCTTTTGGAATAGAATGTTTACTGTTAAACTAAAATATCAAAATGGAAATAAATATACATAATAGCCATAGCATATTGGAAAGATTTTAATTTTGTGCACCATAGCATGAAATAGTTAGGAGCATGGTTGATTTCATAATAAATGTTGCCTAACCATTTAAAATATGACTAAATTTATAGAATATAAGGACCATTACAATATGACTACATTCATATAATATATGGAACTAAAAAAATACATTTTGCTTGAAGAGCCAAACTTCTAACGCGCAGAGAAAGGATATAAAAAATTCACATTTAGCTAGGAGTATGTACAAATAAACTAGATTAACATTTTATTGTTAATGTAAGAACACAATCTGTAATATAACTAACTATTGAACGTGGAACAGCATTTTTTAATTTACACAATGCATATTGTTGCCCCCCCCCCCTCCCACCAAAGGATAGTAAAAAGGTAACAATTAATCTTTAAGTTATAAAGTTTATTGAACAATATTAACAGAAAAAGATTATATAATAATTCATATTTCATTTGAAACAATATCCCAACAAGATGGAGTTGGCTTTCATCTGACCAAACCAAAACTTTAGACTTACAAACAAAACCAAAATATCACTCTTTTAAATATGAAATTTTGAAATCAGGTTTCTTTTTATCGAAAACATTAACCAAACCTAACAATAATTTGATTATAATAATACAGGAAGAAGTTATTAAGTCATAGTAAGCTACAGTTCATTCCATCCACCCCTCCTATTACAAGACATTTTCATTTATGTAAGTTTGAATATCAGGATTTAACTTCCCCTATCTACACTGGTGGTTACACAAACTGAATGTCAAACTCATCTATTCTTGTTTGATAATGACATATAAATTGGCATTTGAATCCTGGTCTAGTATGCTAAGGGTGTTTTTTTCTAAGAAATTTCTCACTCTTCCACCATGAAAATGTGAATACATTTTTCATCAACTATACCTTATTTATTTATACTCCATTAGTGTATAATTAAATGCATATAGCCCAACTGAAATGCAAAACGCGGGGGAAAAAAACATCAAAAAATCACACTAAGTGCCCCACAAAATTCTGACTGTGATTTAAAATAATCATTAGCTCACACCACCTAGGATGAAGTTTGTAAATAATTACTCAAAGACCAGAGATACAAACAAACTCTAGCATCCTTCCAACCTCCTTTCACTCATTTGGAACTGATGAGGGACTCAAAGAAGCCAAATGTGTTGTAATAGAGCTCTAAATTAATCTCAGGCATTGCCTAAAAAATGTGTGAGAAGGTTCATCCTATTATATAGAGCATTAGGATTAGTTCTTTTGTGTTAGGTGTGCTGCCATTAGTTTAAAAGTCCTTAGTGTGAGTAAGTATTGAAAACCACTTCAACAAATCTTTCGGTAAAGTTTATATTAAATATTTCAAATATACAATTTGGGGATTGCATGTTCTAATTTGTCGTGTTACCATGAGAGTGGATTACCGAAAATGGGGAGATCAAAGTTTAAATCTTGGTCTGGTGTAGTGAGGGTGTTTTATCTTGAATGGGTTATCACTCTTCCACCACAAAAATACAGCTACATTATGTGTAAATTATACCTTCCTAGGTCCTTTTCCATTAGTGTGAATATGCTGATAGCAACAGGTGAAATGAGAAAATAAAATAAAAATTTGTCAAACCATATAAGAAAATTAAGAATTGTTGTAAATGTAAACAAATAAGTTATATTGGCAGTTCAATTTTACTTTGCTTATGAAGTACGCTTCATTTATAGTTAAAGCTTATACACTCGGCTCAACAAGTTGCACTATGACACAATCTGCACTTTAGTGAAAACAAGAAAGGTTAGCTTGCTACCTTTCAGGGTAAATGAAGTGTACACCATTTATGGTGAAGACTTACATTCTTGCCTTGGGTCTTTGACACTTTGTAGCTGAGTGAATAACACCTCATCAGAACCCAGACCTAACTACAAACATCATAATTAATCTATGACCTAAAATAATGTTATTTTATACCTTCTACTTGTCTATCCAAATCATATTTTACACACAAATAAATTGCATTTTAAAATGTCAGATTGTATTTTAATCAATTATTCATTCATTCTATTAATTGAATAAAATTAATGCTATTCTCTTGCATGACATCACATGGTTCTGAATTTTTATTATTCTGATATTTCACATAATATTCTGTTTTAAATTGTTATAATTTCAATGCCTCGTTTTTATCATCTGTAACTTTGTATATTGGTATTTCATGTTTTATATCTCATATGGTTAAGAGAAATAGTTCCGATAATCAACCAGATGTTGTGGCACTAAATTGCTAAGCAATAGTTCCTCATTTTAAAACTTTAAATTTGTTTCAAATACATTTTTTTCTAATCTTTTAACACTCTTTACTAAAATTTAACTATGAACATAACTAAAAATAAGGTGGTGAGGGTGACAAAAGTAGAATTTAGGGGAAATAAATCAGATAATCTGTATTTTTGTGGATGTATAATCCTATATATTATTTCCGTTGTGAACATCCCCTTTTCTCAACTAATACAAAGCCTAAAGCGATGAATAAGGTATCAGTGGATAAGATTTTTTACCGACTTCTGACATAGCATACTCAGTTTATGCTAAAACACATTATTTGTTTAAAATTTAAGTTAAAAGAAAAATCTAAATTCAGGATGATTGCCGTCTGACATAAAATACTGTATACAAATAGGTATTGTAATTTGCAAATACGTCCACATTAATAAAGTCTCTTTGATATTTTGTGTATAAACTTCGCTGAGTATTTGATTTCAACATCCCAACAAAAGACCTTTTTTTTGGGGGGGGGGGGGGGGAGAGAGAGGTTGAATGTGTGAAAGTTTTACAAGGATTTACTGGTAGAAATTATACTAATGTAGTAGGGATGAATAAAGTGAGTAAATGTTTCTCTATTTGTGTGGATGGATAGTAGAAATTATACTAATGTAGAAGGGATTAGGAATGTGAGAGGAAATGTTTTTCTATGTGTGTGGATGGATAATAAAAATTATACTAATGTGGTATGGATGATGAAAGTAAGGAAATGTTTCTCTATTTGTGTGGATGGATAATATAAATTATACTAATTTGGTAGGGATGAGGAAAGTGAGGAAACATTTCTCTATTTGTGTGGATGAATAGTAGAAATTATACTAATGAGGTAGGGATGAAGAAGGTATAGTTTAGAAGAAATGTTTCCACATTTGTGAGGATGTAGAGTAGAAAACAATCTACAACACTCAGTTCACTCAGCAGGGACTTAAACCTTAACCTCCCAATCACCGGCAAACCTAGCTAAATTGAAATTACATTCAGACTACTCACCTCTCAGTGGGGTTTGCACTATAGTAGATAAAACATAATTAAAATAAGTTAGGAAGCAAATGATTTTCAGAAAAGATAGTCTAGAAGATGATGGTAATTTAATAATTAAGAGTTTACAATCTGGCACCAGTGATTTTGGTCTCAACATCAATGTTAGTTTAGGGTGACCTGGTGGTCTAGGGGTAAGGTGTCAGACTTCTGTGCTGGCGGCCGGGGTTCAATCCTCAGTCCTGGCACAGATTTATCTGATTACCAAACCCTTCCTCCACCTCTGACATCTTGTGAATGTGGGGAATGCCAGGCCTCCACTGTGGTTCGGATTCCACGTTAAACTGTAGGTCCTTCATTTCATCTCACAATCACCCTACTATTACACATTAGCGTAAGTGCGTATAACCCAAATGGGTAGTAAGACGCGGTGATGATAATAATAATAATAATAATAATAATAATAATAATGTTAGTTTAGGGTTTTAATTGGTAAGTTGTTTCATCAGAGCTCTTAATCTCTTAAATGAAAAACGGGAATATATTCGGGAATTTAATTGTGGCAATATATTAAAAGCCCGAATATATTCAGCCATATCTGTTGTGACCAAAAAATAATTATTTTTCAATAATCTATTCATTTATCATGGGTAATTACTCCGTCAGCTGCTAGAGAGCAGTTATGATACTCATTTGGTTCACACTACAAAGTGGATATTGAATTCAGTGAATCGGAAAGTGAGTCAGACAATGATTAAAGCATTTCCCACTGCGACAAACATTTGAAAAATTATTATTATTTAAAAAGGGTTGAATGTTTAGAAAAAATAATATTTTTTATTGCAGAAATTTCAATAACCAGTTCTATGGAGCATGTAAATTTGAATAAAAAATATTTGTGTTTTTTTTTTTACTTAAAGAGGCGATAAACGAATATATTCAGGGTTTTAATAAAGCACGAATAAAAAATTTTATATTTTAAGTTTCACTGGATATAAATAATTGTAATTATACCCAAAGTATTACGCCATTTATACACATTCCTTTCATTGATAACAAAAATTAGAAATTTTGGGATAGATATATGTAAAATAATTAGTAAGTTAAGAGGTTAAACATACTCTAATTTTTGTTAGACTTTGCATCGTTAAATCATGTCAAAGATCCTTTAATATTTCATATTGCTTTGAACTTTTGTATATTTATTTTAAGGTCAAAAGTCATCCAGAAAGTAGTAACTGTTTGGGTTTTAAGGAAAAAAAAAAATATTTTTTTGTACTGTTATATTTTATCATGACAAACCTCAAACTAATTTACTATATAGTCCTCAGTTATATTTAGAGATGTTTCATATCATCCAACGAGTTTTTGTATGCCTTTGTCGTAAATTTCTGCCACGAGTATTTTAAGCATTTCTTGGCTGCATCCTTCACTTCTTCATCACTTTCAAACTGTGTGCCACCCAAAAATACCAACAGGTGAGCGAACAAGTGAAAATCACTTGGTACATAATCTGGACTATACACTAGATCATTGGTTCCCAAACTCTATTCCGCCGGTCCCAAGGGATCCGCGAACAGTTTTTATAATGGCTAACTGGAATTTTGATTTTTTTTTTAGATAAAAATAATTGAGAAACTTCTTCAATTGACTATATGTTTATCATATGACCGCTAGAATATCTAGCTAAGAAACCTACTGTTGAATCTCTCTTCATTGTCCGATTTAACCATCACAGTTTAATACTGTTTTGTGCAATATTTTAATGCCGATTTTGGAGTTTCTCACTAGGTTCAAAATCATACTTGATAGTAATTGCAATGAAATGGTTATTTTACCCTATTTGCTTTAGCATAAATGTAAATTTCTTAGAACTAACAACCCTCCCTCTCCTGGACACCTGCTGTTGGGACTGCCAGTTTTATTTTTAGCAATATCTATTAATAAAGATCTGTAACTTCCCCCTTTAATTTGGGTGCCCGGTAGCCAACCCTAACTACTATACTACTGGGACACCCTAGGGGGTGTTACCTGGGCAGGATGGACCCCGAGCGATAGGGTTGGGATTGATGGTATGTGGGGAATGAGGCTAGCAAGTTTCTCCCAATCAGCTGTTTATTTCTTCAACAGTTCTATGCTACTACATCGATATTACGAACTTTCCTGCGACGAGGGAACACTCACGATAATGGAACCCGTGACACTACTTATGGACCCGGGATCGACTCTCAAGCCGGTGTGAACCGACTAGACTACATGTTAACTAGTTCATTATCTATCAGCGAGCCAGCTACACATCCTTACAGCACCGCTGCCACGCAACAACCTCAGTGTGTTCTTCTCACACACCTCACAAGTTGATCCCAGTTCTCACGAGTCCAAGGTCCATTCATCGCCAGAATTCGCTCGTCAACAAGATGAAGCTATATGAGCTAGAGGCTGTTCTCAACAGGAAGGCAACCCAATACCTTTGACTACCAAGGAAATGTGTCAGCGTGGGCTAACTTCCTGCCAGAACAAACCTTACATTATTATGCTCTTACAGATCACAGTTTGTGTGACATGTCACTTGTTCTCAATCTCGTTCGTGCTCAACATGGTGCTCGCCACATTTATTAGATACTGTGTGCTCATGTTATTTTATTTATATATTAACTAAGGTCAATCAATTAAATTATATGTATTCATGATTATTTATCATGGCTCAGTGGCTCAAAAAGAGGTAATTTAAGTAAATGATAAAGTACTGCTATAGCCAGTGTAACCAGTGTAACTGACGGCATAAGTGTAAGAGAATCTGAATATTTTAAATCACTATCTAGTATTGGCAATTTTAGAACTTAATAAAGTATTAAAAACTTAAGGAAAATGATTTTTATTTATCTCTGGGTTTTACATATACAGGTGAACAGGTGATAAAGAATGTCCCTGATGCACTATGCATCTTGTGCAACACGGTGTTATCAATTAGTTACCTGCCAAACTTCATAGACATCATGATACTAATCACCCCGATGTTATTTTTTTTCAAGCGAAAGCTTGGAGCATTAAAAAACTGTCAGAGTATTATGGTGAAAGGTTCAAAAACTGACAATGAAAGAGCTACCGATGACTCCTACAGAGTGAGTTACCATATTGCGCTTGCAGGAGAAGCCCACACAATTGCTGAAACCCTAATTAAGCCACTGCACTAGATGATCCAAAACTTCCCAGCCCAAACCTTGAAGATGTTTCTGCATCTTGGCAGCAGTATGTGTTCATGATGTTGTGCAGAACCACCACACTGCTTAACAAGGCAACGCTGTCAGTTTGTAATGGCCAGCCGTAGTGTTGCCATATGCATTCACATTGAATGGTGTGGGGGTCATTGTATTGAATGATGCTTTCTCTCAGGGGTTAAATGAGAAACCCAAGTTTCATCCTGTGAAGATGTGGTCAATAAATTCATCCTGGTCTCGCTTGTAGTGTTTTAAGAACATAATCGTAGCTACCATGTGTTTTATTCTTGTTGTTTATCACATTTATAGCACTCACCTTGCCCATTTTTTTTCATAGCTGAGAGGACAAGTTACGATTTCATGAAGAAACGAACAAGAAAGTTCAGAAAATTTCTCCTGGAGGTTATTAAGAGTAAAGCACCTGTTCTGTTTAGTGAATTTGTCAATTTGTTGCTTCAAGTCTTTGGTAATGAGAAATGGACACCCATATCACTCGTTATTGTGAATAAATTTCCTCTCCTCTAATATTCAACACCACTGTCTTACAGAGGATTGATCCACTACTCCCTCATGAATGAGACACTGCCATAATTCGACATTGAATGTCACTAAGCCGGATATTTTGGATGTTTAATAACCTATTAACTGATTGTGCTTTAGAGTCTGAAGGATTTTAGATTTTTTTAATTCCTTTTAAGCACTCACATAAAAGATAAAACTGAGGATTTAGCAAAAATAACTTGCATGGGACAAATCTAGCAGGTGATTTGGATTGGGGAACCTTGAATGTGTGCAGATCAGATCTGCGCGAGAGCTATACTAAAATCGATATTACTTTCTGAATGACCTTCAGAGTTCCATTTATTGATGGAGTGTACTTTCATAATACATTAAGAAATCAAATGGGGTTCCCTAAAGAAGTTTTTCCTTCACACACTTGTTTGAAAATATATAGTATTTCCAAAAAAGTATTTGGACAATGTTAGAAGTCATTAGTAGAGTTGACATATACCATTCTCGGATACCTTTAAACCATTATAATGTTAGAAGATCTTAACATAATTGGAGCACCTCAACAATGTTGTAATAGTAATTATTTGGTAAAAAATCATGAATAGTTTGATAAAGCTAATAAATCTAGTAATTATTGATTTAACATTTTTTTCTTTTTAGCACCGTGTATTATTACTCGCCAGGGTTACATGCCTATGCACTAACTACACAAATATGTTAGGGTTTTAGGAAGGTTTTAATCTAGAGGAAGTGTATCCACATTTGTGTGGACAGAGAGTGGAATTTATTTTGGGAAAAACCACCCTCAATACACCTGACTGTGATCGAACCTTGATCTCCCCATCTTTGGCAATCTAGTCTATTGTGAGAATAGCGCCTTAGATATCCATTGTTATTGACTGTCAATATTTCATTAATGATTAATTAGAGGATATAAAACTGGGTCTAGTATATGACTTTAAATTGAAGGTAAAAAATCTTCTTAAAGATGTGAGAAAGTATGCCCCTAAGTGAAAAAAAACCTGAAAAATTAAAGAATAGTTGATGAGAAACCATAAACTTAATTAACAACCAATTTCAAATCTGAATGTTAAGAAGGAGCTTTACAATTGAAGGGGCTACCCTAAACCCGCATTTCACCCATTTACCCAAAGGTTATTCTTATTCTGATGATATCTCAACTATCATGAATGATAATAAAATATTTATTGTGACAAATCTAAGGTATCAATATGCCAAACAATAATGCCAGACCCAAAATTTAATAAAATCATTAAATAATTAGATAAAAAATTATATATAAATTAATAAATGTGTTTGAGCTTCAAACTATTAATTGGGAAGGAAATTTAATTTTTTAACTAGGCATTCATAATCGCAACTAGTTTACGCTTGCAACAGTACGATTATAATAAGGTGTTTCTTTTGAAAAAAACTGAATAAACGCAAAAAAACAATTTTCATGCCTATTCAAATTAATATTACATTGGAGATAGGTCACTTTACTTCCATTCTTTTCCTGTCAAAACCCCATTAAGTACGCTTGGTTGGTGACAAAAGGGGGGAAGGGGGAGGGCTCGGTTATCTTTCAATAATCTCTTACCTGAACAGGTTGTATTATTAGTAGTACTAAATAATTTGTTGCGAATTTTTTTTCAAACGGTGAAAAAGAATGGGAGAAAGAAAGCATCCCTATGATCACATAAAAAAAAAAAGCAGAGAGGTTTGAATTTTAAAAAGTATCGAGAAGCTCAAAAGATAATATCCGTAGAAGTAGAGCAAACAGTTTGTGTACAGCAAGAAACTAGTGACAACAATCAATATAATCTTAATGAATAGAATTAATATTAGAAAACCTTAGCCCAGAACATCAACATAACCAGAATATAAAATTTGGAATAGCTGGAAGAAGAATTGTAGAATTTTTTTTACTTTTTAAAATCGCTCAGTAAAATGACAGAACATGGACCACTGAGCTGCAAATTAGAAAATATGGAACTGACCAAAGAATCAAGGTATGGACTGCGAAGCTGTCTTCATTTTCGGTGCAATGTTTGTGGAGTAGAGAAAAACATATTTACAGAGGATCCATGTGATAAATCAAGAATGTAAATTAATTCCTCAGCTGTGTCAGGCGTGCTAAGTGTTGGAGGTGGTCTTGCTCATCTAGAAGAGATTACTGCAGCCATGAACATGCCATGTATGAGCAGTCGAACTTACAGTAAGTATCATGACATTATTTATGATGGTTTATTTGCGACATCCATGGAAGAGATGAAGATGGCTGCTCAGGAATAATCGAGACTTGCTGTACAAGGAGCAGTTGACATGGATGGTGTTCCATCAATAACAGTGGTGGCTGATGGCAGTTGGGCTAAGCGCTCCTATCGTTCCAACTTTAGTTCACTGTCTGGCGTGGTAAGTTTTATTATCAATACTTTATTTCTCATTTACAAGCCATAATACTGATTTATTTTGTTATTTCCAGAGTTTAACGCACAATGGTATGGATTTCCTAAGTTAAACTGCTCAGAAACATCAATCTAACTGGTGTACTGGTGTTGGAGAAGCCAGATTTAGATTCCCTGATGGATTTACTTAACGTGTTTTCCCTAAGTTATTTCCATTCTTCTTTCATACAAATGTGAGTAATTTTCTTATAGTATTTACCTTCCTTATCCCTGTCCAATCAATGTAAATATGCAGGTAAGCTCTAAAGGATAGTAAGATGAGAAGGGGGGGAAGGGAGGGAACCGCAACAAAAAGCATGTTCACGTTGATAATGAAAACTGTTTGTGAGTAAGAGAGTAAGATAACCTTTGTAAATTTCATTTTTATAACACGCTGTTAAATTAATTAAAAAATGTTTTGAAATCATATTATTACAAAAGCAAAACTACTTATATATAAAATTATAGACCCTAAGTAAGAAATCATTAAAACTATTTAACTTGTATATTAAAGATATTTATTTTATATAATTTGTCCAATATCTAGTAATTCCTTGACTTGCCATTTGGATATTTCCATTAAAAAAAACTTAAATAACGTTATTTAAAAATAAAATTTAAAACTGTCTTAAAGTAAACTTGAACATATTAGGCTTTAAAATGTAATAATATATGTTACATAAAAATTGTTATTTTAATTCAAGTTGCTTAAGCGACATAGTTTTTACACATTTCCTTATCATAGGATACGCACCCAACTACTCTTTATATTTATTTTATTTATTAACACTGGGTCTGTCTAACCGATTGGGTTGTACGCATATGCAGGTATACTAATTACTCTGATGGGTCAAGTATGAGGATGGCTATTACTTAAGGAAGTGTACCCACATTTCCATAGGGAGCCATTTAGGAAATACAGATTACATGGACTCTGAAAACAATACTTTAATACCAAGGATCTTAATTACTATGAAATCAGTTAAAAAATATATCGGATTCAACCTCAGATAAAACAATGGACAACAATAACTATTTATTCTTAATTTAGAATATTAGATTTCCTAATATTTTAACGGGAAAAATCATATGCTCTAATGAAAATGGTGGCCAAATAAAAAAAATTAAGATCTAAATCTTCTTAATTTATATTACTAAACAACATGACATTAAAAAAACGTTTAATTTCTTAGAGGTTTCGGTTGTAGTATGAAATTCTCAATGTAAACTAAAGCGCTCCACACAAGTGTCAAACTCATTTTTGTAGGAATTATTGTCTGTGGAGCCATTTTTCTTATAAAAAATCTACTATATAGTGGTATATAGTAAGAAAAAAGGACTTCTAGATGTCATTCCTCTAAAAATCAGTGGATAGTAGAGTCAAGCTTTCATAGGAAAGCACTATTAAAATAAATAGATCTACTTTCATGTATGCATCCGTCAGGTCCCTTGACCTATAGCTGTCAATTTTAATATATATTATCAATACTTATTATATAACATTAATGATAATTTACAATCCAATATTTCTCAATTTTGGTCATAAAACTAATGTGGGTGGCAAGGGATGGTGACATAATACAGTGTAAAATAGAATGGATTAGGTGTAAATTTGTTATTTCTATCCTGAATTTACTAAATAAATATAAAACATGAAAAGCCAATATTATTTTATTTGTATTAGGCCATAATGTCAATCAATAACTTTAAGGTTCCAGAACGTTCAACTTTACAAGTCAAGACACAACCACAATAGATTGTACTCGTACTAATGCCAAAAGCCTGAATTTTAAATTAAAAACAACAAAGTAAATATTATCCCCATGAGGTCTAATACATCAGTCTTGGTTTAGAATTGGTCAACGTTAATAAAGAGGTCAAGGTTCAAAACCTAGCCAGTTGCGCTGGGAATAATTATCATCCTGCAAATGTTACTGTTATATTTCCATAAACCTCTAACACAATATACTAGACTGCCAAAGATGGAGATAACGGGGCTCGAATCCCTAAATGGCTATACTGAGGGTATATTCTCTCAAGTAGTTTCCAACTTTCCCTCGGCGCAAATGCCGGTTACTTCCTCAATATTCAACCTTCCTCATACCAAACACCCTAGCATAATTAGTACATAATGTGTATAATCCGGGCGTGTAGTAAGACGTTGTGATAAAAAAAATCTAAAAAAGAATGTAATGTACATTTTAAAGTGTACAAGAGACCTAGATAATTTTTATCCCGGCCTGAATACAAAATGTAAACCTAAACATGAGATTCGAACATAGCATCTTTTGCTTTAGCGCGCCAATACTATATCACTACTCTATTTGTACACCATGTGAAAAATTACACTCGGCTCGTTGCTATTAATAATACTAAACTACTTTGGTTCTTATTTTCAAGAAGCATCCAAGCATTGTTGAGAAAATTGTGTGCCTAGGCATTTTATTACTCTGTTTTCAGTACTGTCACTATACCTATTTTTGGTTTTGTTTCCTTCAGGCTGCTATTGTGGGGTACAAGACTAAGAAAGTATTGTACATAGGAGTTAAAAACAAATATTGTACATTTTGTGACCGGGCGCTGAAAGAAGAAAAAACCCCTCAAAAGCATACTTGTTTCAAAAATTGGCGAGAGGATCAAATCTCGTCAAGTATGAAACCTTTATTATGGTGTACATGTATTACAATAACTTTCAGGATTTAAGTATTTCTATTGTTTTGTTTTAACATTTTTAGGTTTTTTAAGATAAAAGGAATGAATTTCTTTTCCCAACAGGTGGTTGTATGAAATAATATATATTGAATATTACTAGCATTGCCTTCCAAAGGTTTTTTTTTAATAGAGGTAAGTAGGATATGTCATATTAATAAAAAAAAAAGGTAATATTAGTTAGGCATATTTGTGCTATAAAATTAACAAAAGTTGTTTTTAATTCAAATTTTAAGTATTTTGTTTCACTTCTTAGAGCTACTAGCCAAACTAGGTGAAACGTTCCTAAAATATTTTGAAACATAGAGATAGTTGTCGCTTGTCGTAAAAAAAAAATTGCTTTGGGATCGTGAACATTTTCAACCTCGCACTTAGGTTTGATCTTTGCGTTTCATGTGACCTCGAAAACTAAAAGGTGTATTTTTTCTTTTATCTCTCCCCTTTCCTGTCTGTATGTCTGTGGGGCTCAAACGAAAAAGACTTGATGGATTTCTTTCAAACTTTAATATATATTATGGTAACACCTTGAGGCGTTTTATATTTCTTTTAAACTTAAATATTTATATATTAAATTATGGTAATACCTTGAGGTATTTTTAAGCCCCCAAATTAGAGTAGTTTACTGACAAATGATTTATGAGAATACATTTTTTATATAGTTTTAAATATTTTGTTTAAAATTTATATTTGGGGAGTGTTTTACATGATAAATAAAATTTCAAGCATATACTTGTTTCCTAGGAAGAAAGGGCATATGTTTTTACTAGCAATTAGTAGTAACCTATAATAAATAATTCCTGGGAGACATATTTATTGGGCCACAAATATTAGTTAAATCTGGCCCCAAATTACTAAAAATAATTACATTATAAAAATAATCTAAACGTAACTCAAACCACTAATTGCATTACTTTAAGTGATGGTTGTGTTACTATTGTTTATGTTTGGCATACATCTAGAGAGCTAAGTACATCCAAAGTATTTGGGAAGGGGGGGGGGGGGGGGTAGAGGGTAGATACTCCACAAACTTACAGTATAAAATAAGTTTAAATAAAGTATTATTTTTAAGTATTAATAGAGGCGCTTAAAAATTATTATTGTCTATAAGAACGAATATTTTGTGATATTTTCAAAGACATTTTCGCAAATTATATAATTTAGAGGACTCTCAATTAAAAATGAGAATGTGATTTAGGCCAGAAAAATCTAAGAATCATGTGTCCTAAAACACATTTTTAAAACAATTTGTTTTAAATCCATTTTTTGCGATCTATTTTAATCATAGTTTCTGTGAAACCGGGCCACAAAGTACCAAGGATGAAAGAATGTATTATCATATCCAAAGGACATTCAGAATACTCACGTTTAGCCTTATAAGTTATAGTCATAAAATGATCGATTTTTATTTGCTGCTCTTATTAACTTAATAAACAATATCAAAAACTTTGACATTTTCTTACATATTTAATGTGGCTGACACAAAACTTTGTTTCATTAAATTTTGAACTAAATCTGGTTCATCAATAGTGGTTACATTTCAAGTGTTAGCAGCTATTTTTGGTATGTTTAGGCGTTCGTAAAAAAAAGCTACTAGTTTATAGGACCAAACTATTTGTTAAAAACATTTTTGTGTGCAATGAATATTAAAATGTAACCATTAGATTTTATGGATATTTTGAGTTTAAAAAGTTTCAAAATATTGAGTACAAATTTGGAAGAAAAAATACGGTTGTTGATTCAATTTAACGGGATTTTATTTTAGGAAAAGTATCAAATTGGACAATAAACATGTCAAAGTAAACCTATCACTTGAAATATTTAACCAAAAAGGTATGTATATTTTAAATCAATTAATTATAAGTAATAATTTACTTAATAGTGTGTTTGAAATTATTTGTACTTTCTAAACAAACATGTGTGTTTGTGGTTAGTTTTGGCTAAGTTATTTAAATATATAGCTAAGTTTATCAAATGATAATGTATTATTCATGTTTGTTACATTACATTTTAAATGAATAAATGCTGCCCTAGTTCGGTAACTACTCAAATTTTATTTTTATTTTTTTATACCTACCTATTGTCCCTACATTATTTTAAATATAGATTAAATGTGGAAAAATTTATGTGAATGAATATCTAAAATAAATATTACTCTTTTTTTTACTGAGAGTTAACCAGTAGGTAAAATTACTATCCTCAAGAAAATTAAAGCTGTAGTAGCTCAATGCCAAAATTCAACATCCCCACCCAATTCATTCTCTCTTTCTCTTCTCAGTTGTCCACAAAAATAGGGGCTCAGAGACCTTTCAAGGCAGAAACTACCTAACCACCAGTTACAAGTTGCCTTTAAATCTGAAGGTCATTTCAATGTTATTCCCAAGTAAACCTCATTCTTAAAGATAATTCTCATATGAAAAGGTTCTTTGTAATTCAATGCAATCAGGATATTGATTGCTTTATATATACATTTACTTGTGTTAATTTCTATTGAAATGAATAGGCAAACAAGCATATTTACACAGACACAATTTAAAAACCACTTATATTCATCAACATTTAATTTTAGTAAATAAAAATCATCTCATCAAGAGTGAACTAAAAAAGTTGTTTGCTTCAAATTAAGCCATAAGAAATTTTATTTTTACATATTGACCCAAATACAGTGCAATGTTTTTCTGCTAAATTTGTCCTTCCAAAAACTATAAACATGTGCTGCCTAAAATGTCATGGAAATAAAATGGCAGATTCCTAAAGATGTATATTCCGTAGCAAGTTAGAACTAGTGGCCAGCCAGAGAATCATTTCATGCAGCTAATAGTAAAGTCAAGGTAAAAACAAAGAGAAGGGGGGGGGGGTATTTACACCCTTCAATATCAGTGAAGTGGAAATTCAATTCATACTAACTTGAGCTGTGATTCAGTAGTCCAATGTTACTGATATTAAAAATCATCCATGGCAGATTTGCGAGTGAGTGATCATGTTAAAAAGAAGGCTTCCTCAGAGCCTCAAGTAAACAAGGGAATAAGAAGAAGCTACGATATGAATTTTAAATTAAGAGCAATATTCGAGGTGCAACAAACAAGTAATGTGCAGACTCCTAACAAGTTTGGTTGTTTCGAGGCTGGTATGGCTTTGGAGTAATAATGAAGAAAGGTTACTATATTCCTGGCCAATACAGAAAGTTAATATGCCATACATAGGTTAATAATATTGCAAATAAATAAAGTTTGGTATTTGATTTGTTAAAAATTGACTTTACAATTAATTTTTTGTTTAATTGTGTCAAAAAAGTATTTTAGAATATCTGTTTTAAGAAAAATGTAATTTTGTCATTTATTATATTATTTTATTGGCAGTAAAAGTATCTGTAAGAAGTGATTTGTATAACATATTGAAATAAGAATATATAGATGAAATATAGTAACTTTTTTAACTGTCAGTTACCTTCTATTTGGTGGTAATTACATTAATTATAATGAAGAGTTTTTTAGGGTGGCAATTTTGTTTTGACCAAAAGCTATAATAACACTGAAAATGGTGCTTGGAGATGACATTTTAGTTTTTGTTTGTTTAGGGCAGTGTTTTTCAACCTTCTTGAATATGCGACCCCTTTGCAAGTAAAAAAAATTCTGGCGACCCCCTGTACGTAATAAAATTATATCAGTGATTTCAAATAAGACGTATTTGGCGCTGTTGGGTGGGGAGGGGGAAGTGCGCGCGCAGGTTGGTTGAAGGTCAATGGTCAGCGGCCGCATAGGAAGAGTCGTTTGTCAGTTGTCATAGTACACCAGCGTGTACGTTCGTAATGGAGAAGTTTCTAAAAAGATCTGCGCAGCCCCCACGTCTAGTACAAGTGGCATTAGCGGAAGCGAGTCAAAACAGAAAAAAAATAGACTTTATGACGACAATTATTTGAAATATGGTTTTACTGTCATGAATAATAAACCTCAATGTGTAATTTGCGGTGAAGTATTATCACGTGAGAGTATGAAGCCATCAAAGCTTATATGTCACCTCTCAACTAAACATAACAAGGATGCTGATAAACCGTTACAATTCTTCGAACGGAAGCTGAGAACCCTTAATCAGCAAACTACTATGATTCAGGTAATAAACTAGTATTATTTGTTGTTTAGAAAAAATATTATGTGAGGCCTTTCATAAGAAACCTAGCAATCTTAATTTTGTAAATTTAATAATTATTTAGGAAAATAAAAAATTTGCCATTCCAATAAATTCACAGTCATTTGTTGTTAAGGTTTTGAGAAATATTTATTATCATCATCCATTCGATATTACATACAAATCTAAAAATTAAGATTTTTGAATATTACCAAAAGAATTAATCTATCTTTAATATCCACCTCATTTTTCATTAAATACATCTACAATAATTAAAATTTCTAATATATATTGATATAATTGTAAAATTCATATTAAAGGTATATTTTTTGGGATCTTATTTTAGGTATCCAATGTCAATGATAAAGCTTTATTAGCTAGCTACAGAGTCGCATACCGAGTCGCTAAAGCCGGAAAACCACATACAGTTGCCGAGAATCTTGTTATGCCAGCAGCCCTGGATATGGTTGAGATTATGTTAGGTAAGCAAGAGGCAAACAAGCTAAAAAGCATACCACTTTCTGATAATACTATTGAACGCAGAATAAACGATATGGCCGGTGACATCCGAGAACAATTAGTCGAAAAATTAAAGAAGAGCCCACAATTTGCTCTGCAGTTTGATGAGTCGACTGATGTTGCAGATTGTGCACAATTTGTGGTATTCGTGCGCTTCGAAGCAGATGAAAGTATCAATGAAGACATTTTATTTTGCAAAGCACTTCCTGCGAACACTACTGGCCAGTATTTGTACGACACGTTTTTAGAAAGCACTCGTGACTACGAGATTGATTGGACAAAATGTATCGCTATTTGTAGCGATGGTGCTAAAGCTATGACTGGCAATCAAAGCGGGCTCATTGCGAAATTAAAATCAATAATGCCAAATATTTCATGGACACACTGCTTTCTTCATCGGCAAGCTCTGGTAGCCAAGGTTTTACCTTCTGATTTGAATGATGTACTGAAAGAAGTGATCAAAGTTGTGAACTCTATTAAAGGTAAAGCTTTGCAAACTCGACTGTTTAGAATCATTTGTGAAGACATGGGTTCGCTCCATAAAAATCTCCTTTATCATACAGAAGTCAGATGGCTGTCAAAAGGAAATGTATTAACACGAGTTCTGGAACTAAAAGCTGAATTGTTATTGTTCTTACAAGATCATAAATCTGAATATGCGAATTACTTTTGTGACCCTGTTTGGCTATTAAAATTAGCATTTCTCGCTGATCTTTTTAACCACTTAAATATTTTAAACAAGAGCCTCCAAGGGAAAGAAGAAAATATTCTAACGGCCAAGGATAAAGTCAAAGGATTCCTCACAAAACTTCGTTTGTGGTCAACGTCTTTACAAAAATTGATGTATGATTCTTTCCCTTGCGTTCAGAAGATTGTCGAAGAAATTGCAATGGACCAATCATTAGTAGTAAGTCCTCACATTCCTTGCATGATACAGAGCTTGCATGATCTGGAAAAAATATTATTAAGTTACTTTACAGAACTGAACTCTGACGCTGACAATGGGCATAGATGGATACAAAATCCTTTTTTGGATATGTCAGTACAACTGGCTGATCTGACTACGAAGATGAAAGAAAATCTTATAGATGTTGCAGCTGATGGCATGCTTAAAATGGAATTTAATTCGCAAAAGATTGACATCTTCTGGATCAAGAGAAAAGAAGAATATCCAGAGCTAGCAAGGGAAGCTTTGAGATTATTAGTGCAATTCAACACTTCCTACTTATGTGAACTAACTTTCTCTTCAATGGTGAACATAAAAACTAAAAAGAGAAATAGACTCCAATTAGAAAATGATTTGGTTATTTGCGTCTCAAAAATAGAACCACGATTCGACAAATTATTAAAAAATAAACAGGCACAGCCTTCTCACTGAAATTATTGTTGTATTTTTAATGCAGTGTAGATTGTAGAACCTATATTCAAAAATAAACTTTTCTCTGAAATTGTTGTATTTTTATTGTAGAGTAGGACCTACACTTGCTTTTTATTTTACCTGGCTTGCGACCGCGACCCCCCCCCCCCCCCCCCCCCCCATCAAGTCTTTGCGGCCCCCCAGGGGGTCGCGACCCACAGGTTGAAAAACACTGGTTTAGGGTCTTGATTTTGTATTATTTATGTTCATTTTCAACCTATTGTTGAGTTTGTATTAAATTTTAGTTGTGTCATTTAATTTTTTTTTTTTTTTGTGCCCTCTAATAAAATACCAAGTGTTGGATATATGATTTTGCCAATTATCTAGCAGAGAATTAAGTCTACAGTTCCAAATTTGTTTCTCTTTATATGCCATTATAATTTACTAAAGTTGACAGAAAAACAACCGATGTCAAGTTTATAATTATGTTGTTTATTTTTTAGTGCTTATGAAGTATTTAGAAAGTTTTATTTTGCACATTTTATTTAGTATTTGTATGCAAAAACAAAGTTTGTTATAAAAGGTTGGCTTAATGGGTCCTATTATTTACCTGCACAACATCTAAGACAAGGCCAGCACCAACCATGCCCAACCCAGCAACCAAGAAAGGAATAAACACTTGGATTGAGATGGTCCAGATATTCTCTGTTTCTTGATGAATGTTGTGATCTTCTTGAAACTTGGTTTGAGTAACATCCAACAATTGATGTGAATCTCCATTCAGCTCAATGAAACTGTCAGCATCTGAATCTCCTCCCTCCTCATCTGTCATCTTTGTACGACAGTATTGCCGTCGGCGGGTATGGGGATGGTGGCCAAAAGAATGGCTACTGGCATACCATGAGGGCATACTGGCACCTAGTTAACACATTTCTCTGCAACATAATCAAACATAGCAGCATACAATCATTAAATAAAGCACATTGCTAGTCATAAGAGAGAGCACCCTGCCACAGAGTCACACTATACCAGGGGTTCTCAAACATTCTGAGACCACGCCACCCTTCAATTGTCGGGTTTTCTGTGTGAAGCCCCTTTATCCAATATTTTTTAAAATTGCTCCAATTCAATTTGGTGGAATTTTTTTAAAAGAGAATTGTTACTAATATTACTAGTTTGTATTATTTTAAATGCAAACATACAAAATTAGAACAAAATTACATAACTGAATAAGAAGGAATAGAGTAAACATATTTATGTTGTACATGATCTCATGTGTAAAGTTTGATCATATTGGTGAAACATCTCATCCTGTATTTTATCGTTTCAGTTTTCCTTTTTCACTAACATTTAAAAACAAGGAATATTCTTAAATGAAACCTGTTTTGGAAGAACAAACACATTGGAAATGATGTAACTCTTAATACAAACAGCAGAAAATTCATAAATTTTTTTTAAATGATAGCACTCTTAATTCGGGTTTCACATTTTTAGAGTAATTTTAGAAACCACCCAACAGAGGTATATGCATCCTAATGGGATTGATGAGCTTATTCCTCCTCACTCAAAATATTGAATTTGGGGACAATGTTCGATACAGCTAGATGGATCTCCTTCTCATGCTTCGCAAAGATAGGATATGGCAAAAGGGAGAGTTACTCTCACGGCTTTCTTACTTAATTCTGGGTAGTCTGGGTATCCAAGTTTTCAAGTAGCATTAGAATCCGGAATGCATAAGAAGGGAGCGCTTTCACAAGAAAATATGATGTGTTTTCTTGTATGGTTTATCCAATTCTTTAAAATATCTATGAGTATATGTGTCAAAAATTTGCATGTTGCATTTCACTACATATTATAAGTTTTAGTTTTTTTTCTTATAGCTGCGACACCCCAGATCAAGACCATCATCACGACATTCAGTTTGAGAACACTTGCACTATATACTTTGATTTTCTCTCAAACATATGAATGCACACATGAGTTTGTGTACAAACACAATACTTCACATTTAATTTAACTGTAAATATGTTTTTGAAAAAATAATTTCACTTAGATAAGGAATTTTTTTTTTAAATATTAAAGTCTACATAGAATTTAAAGCACTTTTACTATCAATGTTTGAGAAAATAAATATATGTACATGTCGACTTTTTTTTTATGATCATTTTGTTTTTGGAAGACAAAACAGCCCCTGTACTTAAAGATAATGGTGTAATTTTAACTTCAAGTTTTAATACAAAGTTGAAGGTGTTAAATCAGAAAAAAAAAAATCTAAGTTTATATTTGCAAATAGAATTGTATTGGACATTGATTTATTAACTGTTCAATGTATAATGGCTATTCAATGTTTATGTGGGTGACCTGGTGGTCTAGGGGTAAGGTGTCAGACTTCTGTGCTGGCGGCCGGGGTTCAATCCTCGGTCCCGGCACAGATTTATCTGATTACCAAACCCTTCCTTCACCTCTGACAAGACATCTTGTGAATGTGGGGAATGCCAGGCCTCCACCGTGGTTCGGATTCCAAGTTAAACTGTAGGTCCTTCATCTTCATCTCATAATCACCCTACCATTACACATTAGCGTAAGTGCGTATAACCCGAACGGGTAGTAAGACGCGGTGCTAATAATAATAATAATAATAATGTTTATGTGGGGCTCTAGCCTGAGGAATAGGCAGACAAACAGACACATAAATAAACAGCCGTTGTTGTGAAAAACCCTTTTTTGGTTTCAGGGGTCATGAAACGTCGACTTTTATCACAATTCGAATTTGATTTTTTTTTTACGATTACAATACTTTCTCTACGAGACGTCAAAAGAAAGTAAAAAAAACACAATATTTACATAATGTAGAGATGTAAAATGAAGTTAAAACAAAATTAATGTCAGACTCATTGATCCATATTAAAGTTCAATAACTTTGTTCAATACACACTTATCATGTATAGATAACACAGGCCTGCGAAATTGAAGTTTTTGAAAAATACAAGACAAGTTTTCGCTGAGTTTGATGTTATCTGGTGTGCGGATTTCGAAAATGACTTCCTTTTTTTCCATCCCGTCAGGATTTTTTGTAAAATCGATATCAATATTTTTGCTAAAATCCTATTTGAAAAGGAATTCTCTTGAACAATTTTGCATGCACTATATGGCAACGGTGGTTTTTATACATTAAAATCTATGTAAAATAATCGATTCTTGGTGAGGCAAATTGATTTTTCAGAAATTGATTAATTTTTATAGGTTTAAATGGATGAAAACCACTGTTGCCAGATTGCACGAGCCGCCTCTGGTCGACAGAAAAACCAAAAGTTCCCTTGAGTTTAAACTTTATACATCAGATTATGGTGCAGTTTCTAGAAGAAAATCACCAACATATTATTTTAATTTGTTTTTATTAAGGTAACTTACATAAAATAGACGATTGACCAAAAGGAGGAAATATTATGTATGTGTACATAAAATTTTAAACAAATTTTAAACTGAGCAAAAAACAAAACAGAAAAATGTTTCTATTTAAGTAAATACTCTTTTTCCTTTGAAACTTCTTTTTGACGTTCTTCTTTTATGTTCAATCTCAGGCCTATCTTGTGTTAACATCCAACAGTAGTCGGCGAGCATGTTCTTGTCCCAAATTCCTTGATATTTACGCTCCGTATCTTTAATGTCTTGGTGGAACCTTTCACCCTGTTCTTTGCTGACTGATCCTAAATTTTCGGGGGAAAAGTCCACATGTGAGTGAAGGAAATGTATTTTGACACTATTGGAGCAACCCAACGCTTGAAATTTGTCCAGCATGTTCATAACAATTGCTTTATAGTCAGGATCCTTGTAATTACCCAGAAATTTACTGACAACATCTTTGAAGGCAACCCAAGTTTCTTTTTCCTTTGTTGTCATGCTAGTCTCAAATTCTTTATCCTTCATAAGCTTGCAAATATCTGGACCAACAAAGATTCCCTCTTTCAGCTTGGCTTCAGATAAACCTGGAAACTTTTTGCAGAGGTATTTGAAACAATCACCATCTTTTGGAATAGACTTGACAAACTGCTTCATTACGCATAATTTTATATGCAGAGGGGGTAACAATACTTTTTTTGGCTCAACTAAGCTGTTCCGAATCACATTCTTGGCACCTGGTTCAAGATTTTGTCTTCTCGGCCATTCTTTTTTGACCCAATGTTGAGTCTTATCACGGCTGTCCCACTCACAATTGAAACACAGGAACTTTGTATATCCGCCTTGTTGACCAAGAAGCATGGATATAACTTTCAAATCACCGCAAATGGTCCAACAGTGATTGGCATATTTTATTTTGCTGAGGACGAGAGCCAGGTTTTCATAGCGTTCTTTTAAATGCACCGAGTGTCAAACTGGTACAGATGCATACTGGCTTCCGTGATGAAGGACAGCTTTAAGGCTCCTTTTCGATGAATCTATAAACAGCCTCCATTCGTCTTTATCGTATGTAATATTAAATTTCCTCATCATTCCGGGAGCATAAGAACAATAGATCAGGTTCTCCTCTTCCTCAAAGTACTTAACAAATTCCTTTTCTCGATTCCTGTACCAATAAAAAGAGGTTCCTTTGGCCAATAAGTATTTTCTTTCAATCTGGAGCCCAACAATTCAGCTGCCTCTTTTGAAAGGCCCAGCCAGATATCTAGTCAGATGTATTAAGTTCAACCTGAGAGAAGGGCTGAGGTGAATCACCTCCAGAGGGCTTATATTCGGTATCGGAGCCTTGAACTTCTGGAAGTTCCAAGTCTGAAGACTCTGAATAGATGACCGGCAATTCAGTTGGAGGCAAAGGCACTGGCACATCAGGTCCATGAGGAATGGGATGTATGGCCGATGGAATGTTATCAGGATAAGAAATTAGCTTTTGATATTTGCAATTATACCCACAGACATGGCAGGAAAAAAGTAACAATCATCAGAGTGGTTTTTCGGCTCCCTCCATGTCATAGAAATTCCAAATCGTAAAGCAGTCTTCTTTCCTTTGAGCCATAAGCGTAGATCATTGAGACACTGCACACAAACTTTATGAGGAGCCCACGATTTGTCCTGGTCTCCGAATTTCATGCCAAAATACGCAAGATAAAGTTGTCTTACATAGTCTGTAATGCTCCTCATGTGATTTTTAATAACACTATATTCGCCGCATATATAACAAAAGTCATGTGGCAAATTTTCACAACGTCTCAAACTTGAAGCCATTTTTCACGAAATGCACAGAGAAAAGCAACCATTAAAATTGTTTCTGTGATGAAAGTTTCCACTTGTCACTGTGTCAGCGCACGCACGACACTACACATGAAAGAAAAATTGAGACAAACTTAAAACTTTCCACATCTTTTATCTTACTACGAACACGTTAAGTACACAATATTCTGGGTTAAAGAGAGATAAACTGCGTCACTCATGAGGACATCTCTTTTATATCTTTTCTGATGACTCCAGAAAAGTTGAAAGAATTCAATCTTAAGAAAGATAACACGTTCAGGATCAATCCAGATAAAGCTCGAAAAAATAGAAGGTGACTACCGATTACCTCTTGCTTAGCAAGCGTTTCTGTTAGGTCAGCAAACCAAGATAAAAAACTGAGATAAGAATTCGTGTGACGCTATTGGTAGAGAGAGGTTGCGATGGGGAGGGAGAGATAGCAACGGGGAGGTGTCACAGAGGGGTATTCTGTAGGTCTCACCACGGTAGAATAGTGATCAGGAAGGGAGGGAAGAAATCCAATGCTGAAAAAAAAATTTAGGTAAATATTCATAAAAATCAGAGTAAAATTGAATTTTTCACATAAACGTGACATGATAGAAATTTTTCAATTTTTTTTAAATCAGCCCCAAAAAATATCAAGTTCAGCTATCAATTCTCTTGTATTTTTTTCATCGCAAGCCTATGTAAGTTGTGATTCGTTTTACTTACAAGTTTTATTCAACATTAATATTTATTTTATTGTTTTTATTTTGATAATTTTCAGCAAAGTCAAGGCTAGTTTTCCTTATCTTACACTTAACTAAAACATAAACTAAACAAGCTTATAATAACCAAAGTACCATAAATGACTAAATTTAACTGTAATAGTTAAGATTATCTCCATTCATTCTTTCATTCACACAATTATTCAAACATGCATATACAAACAGATTTATTTGTTTTAATTACAAAAGCATGAAGCACTAGATTCACCTAAAAATAATATTCAATTTGAGTGAAGTTTTGAAATCAGCCCACCCAGTCAAGTTACTCTATGTCAACTAGGTTGATAAGTTGATAAATAAAATAGACAAAGAATGTAGCCAGGGAACAGGGGCAGGGAAGGTGGCTTTATCACATAAACTGCTAAAACTCTATTCTTTTTAATAATCTATCTGTACACATTTATGGAAACCATTTTTTGTAACTACCTGTCGTAAATAACTACAATACACCAAACTACTTTTAAATCATATTGATTAAATGTTTGATGTTTAAGGACATAAAGAAGACTACCATACCCAACAGAGTGTACCAAATTTAGAATGAAACACAAACACATAATGGCAACTAAGAAATATTTAAAGTCATAGGATTGCCACCTAGCTTACGATAACATTCATATTTTGAGACAATGCCTTCTGTTCTAAACAACTGCGAGTTCCAGCTATAGATGGACATTATGTGCATAATCCAGAGTCCATCCCAAGAATTACTATATAGCAGTTCAGTTGTGCCCAGTATTTAAACAGAAGATTAAAAGTGAACTCACATGGTGTAGGCAATTTTAAGATTCATGTCTATAAATCATTGAAAAGTGTTATGTCAAACTTGTTAGTCCTGTAAAGATGTATGTATATGATGTTCAATAGTTTGAGTAGTTATCTCTATAATAGCAACTCTTTCAAATTTTAACTTAAATGGTGTCCCCCCCCCCCCACCCCCTACCAACATCACCACAAGATATGAAATCATCTCTAGACTAGCAACTCTCCCATATTTTAATTCAATGGGTGTGTCCCTGTCAAATATGAAATTGTGCCTCTAATCTTATGTGGTACAGCTCAGATAATACAGTACATATCATAGGAATTTGTTCAGGGTTCACATCGGTCGGCCTAATGTGTAGGTCAAATGATTTTAGGCCAACTAATTTTGAGTTAAATTAATTTTTAGTCCAATGACTTTAGTCCAATTGATTTTAGGTTAAATTAATTTTTAGGCCAATTGACTTTGGTCCAACTAATTTTTAATTCAACTAATTTCTTGACTATTTTATTAACTATATTTTAAAAAAAATTGTTTCGATAAATACTATTGTGGTCACTGGCCTACATCAATTTTGTTCATGAATTGTTATCATAGTATTATATTTTAAATAAAGTGTTGTGATTTTGTTATGTTGAACATAACACTAATTAACATTATTATTTTTTAAATACAAAAAAAATATATGGAATACAGCTTGCATGAATACAATGAGTTTTTTTAGAAAACATGTAACACAATAATTTGTTTCTTCAATCTGTATCACAATATTTTCAAACAATCAATAACTACTATTTTTCTAAAATAAGACATCTATTACACATTATGCTTTTTATCTTATAAAATTGATCCCAATACTAAAAGTGTTCATGCTTTGCAAATATATGAGGTGCTATGGTTCTTTAAGAAATAGCCGCACATTGCTGTTTATTTCGCTTTGAGATTCACCCAATTACTTTTGAAACCCTTCTCTTTTAATTTGTCTTGTGATTCAAATTTGATTCAAATGTACAGGGACACATCTGGGAGGGAGTGGGGGCAAAGGGGCAATTGCCCCGGGCCTCACATTTCACCCAATTTTTTTTAGTTCAATTACAGTTACTATTTTAAATTTTGTATCAAATAGTGTACAGACAATTAACAGCAATAAGTATTCATTTAGTGATAGGATTCCATTCCAAATTCCTGAAAACCCTAACTTAATGTAATTTAAGATTTACATTATTTGAGTAATGTGGTGCAGTACAGTAGAATACGCCATCATTGTGCTACCGCTGTCGGCCCATCAGAAAACTAACAGTACGATGGTGCAAAGAGGAATTAACTTTTGTTAACTTAATTGGATTGATTTATGCCTTTAATAAAGTACAGTCATTTAATGGGTTGATCAATATTCCATAAAACATGATAAATTATTAAGTAACATAAGTACCAAGTATGTATCAATATATTATAATGGCTTAATGCTAAAACCGAAAAACTGCCGTACAAAGGAGGGCCTCAGATTTTTTTGCCTTGGGCCTCACATTTTCTTAAAACGGCCTTGAAGGTGTATTCAAATAACAAAATAATTTAGGGCATGTATTTCAAAACATGGAGAACAACACCATCAAGCATCTTGTCATAATTTGTTTTGTAATGTACCCTTCATTTACCCTGGAAGATAGCAGTCTTACCTTGGCGGATTACACTCTGACCCGATCTTATTAATCATAACAAAGTGGACTAAGTAACAAAGTGGACTAGGTACCATAGTAGACGAAGGATAAATCTAAACCAACTTTCTTTTCCTACAGTGTCAACTCCTGAATTTGTTGCATTATAGCAGGTTTGGCTCTCTCTTCTGTTTTAGTTGAATAATGAATAGTACTAAAGAGTCACCACATTACCTTTTTACTATGGACAATATGATACAATTGTTGCTGAATTCTGAAATCAAAATATATATAAGTACACTTTTCTAATAATAATACACTTTTCTACCTCTAGTAGTTGTGAACTCCACTGGTAACTAGGAAAGCTATTATATTAATACACCCAGTAGTGTTATACTCTGATTTTGGTTGGAAGAACAGTAGAGAAAATTTAAATATATTTCTGTGCGGCCAACATTGATAACATTTTATTAAATTATGTGTTATTTTATAGTTATTGATAATATATATCAAAATTGACAGCTGCAGATAACATAATATGATGCATGAATATATTAAAATTGTTTTAGCAACCTTAGTAACAAACTTCTAATGTTCTTCCCGCCAAAATCATACTATAGTTGTTTCTTTTCAAACACTATTGCTAGACCAAGAGTTGTGAAAAATTTGGCTGCAGTAATGTTCCTTCCACTTTCCTCCAAGTAATTCAAAAGATCAGGACCACTCTATCACTCCAGTCATTTCTTTAGGTGTAATAGTACCTTACTTGTGAATACCTAAATGGTTATCACATACCATTCTACTCATCCATTGTGATGTTATCATGTGAATATGAACATCTCATAATGTGTTTGTCAGATCCCAAATTTGTCTGTGCAATTCGGAATTACTAAACGGTATACAATGTGATATTTGTGTAAATCAGTTTCTGTACTTGTTGAAAACTTGACAGCCAGTATTTATAATCATATAAAATAGATTGTACTTATTGTATGTAAAAAAATTGATTTTCAATATAAAAAGTTCAGAAAACAAATTTATTTAAGCTTTGGGTCAACTATGACCCCAATGGCAATGGTACTGAATAAAACAAAAACTGTCTACTAATATGAGTTTTCAAAAACAAAACAAAAATACAGTGTAAACTAAATAGCTAATTGATCAAAATAGTTTTTTTTTTCTTAAATATATTTCAGGTTACATTGGACAACAAAGTTGTGAGGGATCTCTACTGACCTCGATGATATTATTATTATGTATTCTGCCTTATGATAGGTCCATTTCATTTGTCAGTGAACTTAAACCGCCAATGTGACCTGCCCTCTGCTTCTTCTTTCAACTCCCATAATTTTCTTTTTTCCTTCGAGGCATCCAATATATGAATCCTCCTCCTCCCGAAGCTTCTCTTTCCCTCAATCTTTCCTTCTGTGATATAAGGAGAGTTAAAATATGTTTATGTTGCCTTGAAAGCATTTTTTATAGTTTGTTGTGATATTACTGGTTGGCAAGGTGTATCATATTTATTAAATAGTATCAACTATCGCTTCTAAATGTTTGAAGTTACTCTTGACCAAGGTCTAAGACACATGGGTTTGTCTACTCTTTAGTTAAGGTGAACAAACACAAACTTAAAAGCGCTAGTATCGTCATACATGCACAATTCAAATATTGTAGCAAAGTTTGAGCAACTAAGTTTTTATTTTATGGTATTAGGTAGGCCTATCTTATCATTAAAATTAACTATACCCACAAAATATAGTAACCAGAGAAAATAAATTATAGTTTGCAACAAGGTACCTTATTAATAACATATGTATCAACTACAATAATTATTTGATTATGGTTGTGAAAGTATCTAAATTTTCATTGTAATGCACTCAGAGCAGTTCGGGGAGGGGGGAGGGAGACTTTATACATATTATGCCATATAGGCCTATAAATTGTAAAACTATTGTTACAAATAAAATTAATTAAATGCTTAGGGTATTAAGGTATCAATCTTAACAGTAAGTTTACAACTGAGGGTCTTTGTGTTTAAATCCCGCTGGGTGTTGTTTTGGATAGTCTATCTGAATATGAAGAATAGAGTGTTGTGTTATCATTGGGGAATGTATTTTGCCAATTTTTCTTTTCTTTTCCGTTGATCGTAAAACATAGACAGTTGAGATATATATGCATTTCATGTTATTCTGAATATATGTTAATTTTAAAGTGCATATAATTGCTTATTCTGTTGGTTTTTGCCTTTATTATCAATAAAATCCTTAATGCGCTTATTTCAGTTTTGTACTCTCTACATATTTTTCTTAAGGTATGACTGTTCTGCCGAAGGAGAAGATCCAGTTTCTTAAAAATTGTCAGGTGCGATATACTCATATGGATTAGGTTTGAAAATCAAAGCCTTTTAAATAGTTTCCAATGACTATATCAGGTGGGAAATAGTGGGAGCAGTGGCAGACCGCTTTGCTGGAAACAACATGCTGTTGCCGGAGAAAAGTTCAACTTCTTAAGAATTCAGAAATAGCAAATTTGAAATTTAGTCTCTTGTAATAGTATCAAGTATAACTAGGCTTTTCAAATATTTTTTTTTACATAACCCATTCACTACTAAAAATCAATACAAGTATCTAGTAACTAACAGCATGTGACCCGCTTTAGTGGTCAAATGGTCTAAGGTGTTGTGGTAACTTTCCTGTTGATAAAGGGGATATGGAGATTCTAATCCCTGTCCTGTGTACTAAAGTGTTTTTACTAAATGGTTTTCTATTCCCCTTCCACTAAACATAAGTGTACAAACAGAATGAGTAGGGAGACATGGTACTTAAAAAGAAAAGTTATCAATGTGAATTGGCTGTAAGTAATAAAATAGTAGGCTAGGTAGTCAAATCCATTTTACATTGCTTATTGTGTGCTTGTTTTTTCCTTAAGTGCCTATTTGGGTGACTAAATCCCATATTTTTAGATTCCTATTTTAAACCTTTTTGGTGTCTTAACTATCTGCTCCCTATTTATCAAAGAAATAGATCTTTAATATTTTAAAATAAAAAATGAAAGTTAAAAATAATAGCTCATTTTCTAAGCCTACATTCCTCCCCCAGCCCACAAAGCCCTCTCTCTCAAGTTTATTGATTGTCTCCAAGTCGACTTTACTTTTCACTGGACCTTAACCTTTTGGTCTATATTCATACATTGATAGGGATGAGGGTGATATAATTTTAGAGAAAATGTACCTGATTTTCTTGGAGGGAGAGTGGGGAAACATTTAAGAGAAACTAGCCCTAGTACACCCAACTGAGATTCAAAACGTGATCTTCTCATCACTGACAATACAGTATAACACAAGAGTGATATATTAGACCATGCAACCCCAAATGATGGGCTCAGAAATAAAATAGTACTATGCGTAAGCTAATGAAATGTGCTATTTTGTGTTAGACCATAAAATATCTTACCCCATATTTTGAAAATTGCAAGATGTGAGTTGCTAATTTGAAATATTTATGTGGTGGGTTATGGAATGCTATTTACTCGCCAGCGGATTAATTTTCAACCCAAAAAAAACTTGAAAAGCCAATGACATTTCCAATAATTTAGCCAAACATGCCAATGTACTAGCATAATACACAAAAGGAAACATTATTATTGCAGTGAGTGCACCATGTTGAACAACTTTTTTGGCTTAGTTATAGAGCTTCTATTTGTTTGTGATCAATTTTATTGTATTGAAAGTTGTGAAACTAAGTATTAAGCTGGTTTTGCTTTGACACACAAGTAATTATAGATTTAGTGAGAATGTGTTTGAATAGAGTCAAAGGTATCATGAATGATACTAGGTAAATTCAATCATTTTAATTTTATTAGAATAAAACAACACTTGTCAGTTCAAAATAGTATTTCTAAAGTTCTATTTTTAACAACATTTTTTAAAACATAAATATGGTAGCTAGGCCTATAATGTTCCCAAACCCAAAAGAAATTACTTTCTTTTGCCTTTTTTTAAAAAAGCATATTTTTTTATATTATCAAGCCAATATTAATTTTTTTAACTTTTGAGTTGGGCGTTGTTTTATGCTATTTAGAAGCAGCTATAACCTTACTTAACAACTATAGTAGCTTGTCTATTTAATTCATCATACATTCATACAATTGTATGAGTTTTGACCTCAGATATATACCTAGTGAATTATTTGTCAATGACGAGCTTTAATCTGGGAAATTTGGTTGGAGTATCTTTTGGGATGTACAGCTGACTGCATGTGTCACGATGGACTTGGAGGTTTTTACTCCGATTTGGATGGGCAGTCTTGACTTGAGCTTGTCTGATAACGTCAGTCTAACCTGGTTAGGGAGGTGTGATCAATTTAACTGCACATGAAAAAGTGGGGAGTTGTTTAACAAGTTTTAAACTCTTAGGTGTGTACATCCCAAACAGGTAGAAAAAAGCAGTGCTAAAAAAGATCTCAAGTGAATGACTGATTAGTTCCTAAAAAGATTATGGATGGCCCCATGCTTAATAGGTGTATTTTGTGGCAATCATTGTATGGTCTTCCAAATGGTCTCTTCTCATCGGGTTTGCAGTCAATAACCTAAACATGGTTCTAAATTCTCTCATTTACGCTGCATGTCCTGCCCACCATAATCAACTACGAGACTTGACGTTCCTAACAATGTCTTAGGCCAGTGTCACACTATGCGTTTTTACCAGTCTGGCAAAACCGGTCTGATTTGACTGCAATATATGAAGACATTGTTTTAAATTAGAGTCATTACACTAATGTGGTGCTGCTGCACTCATCGGAAACTACCGCATCATGTTGTGGCATGGCAGGATAGCCGGACAACCAGATAGCTGCACTGACACATTCATTAAAGTGCAGGTGGTCACATTGTTCAGTTGTACCAGTCCGTTTCCTTGCTTCTGTTTGATATCAACAAATAATGTAACGCTCAATATTTCCTCGGAACTCATTGCACTCCTAAATGTTGTGTTCTGTTTTGTTATGTGCTGGCACATTATGTTGAATAATTCATCAAATGAATTTGGTGACATGCAGTAGTACTCAAAAGAATTTCTTTCATGTTATCGAATATTACCTTAAAATGTAATAACAATTTTGCTTGACTATTGTTCGGTAAGGAGAGGATTAACCTAATATTTATGTACTACTGGGTCTTTCAATAATCCTTAAGCTTCAAGAAAACCTATAGTTTTCAATTTGGAAAACATCACTTATCACACTCTCTTTACCTACTGCTCTAAGCAAACTAGTGGAATGCACTATCCTTTCCACAAGACAAATGTGACTCGTTGAGACAATCCTGTCAAACCGGACCAATAAAAACTCATTGTGTGACACCGGCCTTATGATGAGTACAGGGAATGTAACTCATCATTATGCTACCTCGTCCACGCCCCAGTAACCACATCCCTTTTAGGACCAACCAAAGCAACTTGTTTTCGAACACACTAAATTTGTTTTCGTCATGTAAGGTAAGAGACCATGTTTCACACCCATAGAGAACCGATAAAATTATTGTTTTGTATATTCTGAGTTTTACATTCATGGAAAGCAGGTGAGATGTCAACAACTTACTGACCAAGTAACAGTGTGACTTTCCATAATGTATTTGTTTCATAATTTCCAATTTAATATAGTTGTTGCTAGTTAAAATTGTTTCTAAATATTTAAACTCATTAACCCTCCCAAATGATATGATGCTCGAAGTAATCTATAAATTATTGTCCCCAATCTGGGTTCTTTGTGTGATCGTATACTTAGTCTTTTCAGTGATCTCTTCTTAATCTATTTCCTTAGTAACCACCAATAAAATGTCTGCATTTTTTGCAACAGCTTCCTTTCTGTTTCCCATCAAAGCAGAATCATCTGGATGTCCTAATAGCTGCATTGTACTGTGTAATGTCAACCCTTCCCTACTCTCTTGCATTACCCTGATAGCATACTCTAAGGCTAGATTAAAAAGTAATGGGGAAAGTGCATCTCCTTGTTTCAACCCCTTAAATAATTCAAAAGTATTTGATAAGTGAAATCCAACTCATACCCTACCATGCGTATCAGTCAAAAATAATTCAATTAACTTGTCAAGTTTTTGGGGTATCCCAACCTTAACTTAATATTTTGTATAATTTTTTTTTTCTGTTATTTGCCGAGTAATAAAAATTTGAACCGATGTTAATCTAGTTTGTTGAAATCCAAAAGGATGATCGCTAATTATTTCCTTTGCATATGGAGTCATTCTTATTAGAATTATGATAGATACAAATTTATAGCATTTTGGTAGCAGTGAGATACCTCTATAGTCATTACACTCTGTTTTAGCTCCCTTTTTGAAAATGGGTACTATAATAGTGTCAAAGATATTTAATTACAAAAAAATAATATGTTTATGTAATTATTTATTTAATTTGTTTATCGAATTCTGGGTTCAATTATGGTCATGGACGAAAAATGAATCATTGGTGAAATTTGGTCAAGGATAAAAGGTAATTCGACATATCCAAATGGAGGGGGGACGATACAAATCACAAAAAAAACTTCAGTGCATCCTGCCAAGATTAAAATGTCAATCTGTTTGTCAAAAGAAATTAAGTGCAATGAGATATTCCTAACGTCTTAGACCAGCAGTCTCCAAATATTTAGAAATGTGGGTTGGATTTCACTTTATTTGTGACTCTTGAGCCAAATATTAAAAAACAATTATAAGTTTTCTCGTTAGTTGATTAGAAAGTAATCGCCTTGGAAACCCATTGCGCTTGTCGCCCGTGATGATCCATCCCCTTAACATAACTATTTTTATATTAATAAAAGCCAAGATCATAGCTAGTAGGAAAGAGAAGTTGGGGAATAAGCCTCCCCCAAAACTCTATTTGTTTGTGGATTAATACTTTTTTATTATTTAAACAATATCAAAAACAAAGGCACAAAAAAAGTTTGAACTAATAGCCCCCATTCTGAAATGTAAGAAGTGATTATAATTTTAAAGGCTCTTAGCTCAGGCTAAGGGTTAACACATGGAACTACACTTATAGAAAAGTAAGAATCCCTCGATCCACACCTTATTTCACACCATGTTAGATATTAAATAACTTTGGCATAGTCAAGATTTTAACTGGCGAAGTTAATAGAGATGATTAGTCAATTCATTGAGGCATAGTGCCTAAGCAGTCTTCACCATGGAGCCAATGATGAAACAAGATATCTATTAATACACAATAATTGCCTAAATTCTTTGATTTATGTGATATATATATATATATATATATATATATATATATATATATATATATATACACACACACACACACACACACACTAGTGTGGTCCTTAATTTACAACATAGGAATTTTTGCGTATGGCACTCCCTACCCCAGTTTCGTTCCACTATGCAACAAAAGATTGTGTTAAATATTTTCCCAAACCAGAAGAAAGGAACCCATGCCCAAGTGCCCCAACATTTGTGAAGTAAACAAAAAATCATTTTCTATCTGTCGGCGGGATCCCTTTACTAGCAGGGCTGTAGCACTTAGGTTCATTGCTTGCCACTACCCCCTAAATGTTCCAAGCCTGTCTGGGGTGTGTCAAATCCTGTATCTTATCTTAACAAAACACAAAGTGTATGGAGAGAGGGGGTAGCCAGGGATTTTAGCATTTTATAATCTACAAGTAGGTAAGTCCTTTTGCTTAAACGAATAAATCTATTACAACCCCACCAGCAATGACAGGTTGAGGAAATCCGTTTTGTGGAAAATTTCAACTAGTGTGGGTTTTCGGGGAGGCTATTCTACGGTTTGTGTGTTACAAAGTCTTGTTCTAATCATTCAATTACGTGTACCTAGTGTCTAATGGCGTTATAATATACCTAATAGGTCCAGACTCTGATCAAATTGTGTGGAGGTTATGTATCAGAATTTAGAAAAATGGGGTCTTACGGACAAGGTACAAGCTATATGCTGCGACACAACATCATCCAACACGAGACGTCTACATGGAGCATGTGTACTTCTAGAACAAAAACTTGGCAGAGATTTATTATATTTTTGGTGTATACATCATATTCATGAAATTATCTTAAGAAGTGTATTTGAGATAAAGATGGGTGATAAGACATCTGGTCCTGATGTGCTCCTTTTTAAACGTTTTCAACAAAACTGGAGCTCCACCATTATCCAGCATTTCAAACCTGGACCGACAGACCCACATTAAAAAAAGAGAAGTTACAAGATTTTGCTGAAAATGTTACTATGTTAGCTATGGAGGCGCTATGTAATGAGCACAGCAGGGAAGATTACAAAGAGCTCTTGGTCATTTTCCTGGCTGAGGTACCTCCTCGAGAAATTACCTTTTGAGCCCCAGGAGCAATGCATCATGCTGATGGATGTCTAAAGCCATCTACAGTTTAAAAATATTCTTATTTCATGATGAATTTCAACTGAGTAGGAAAGAGATGACTGTACTACGAGATGTGTGCGTGTTTATTGTCTCAGTGTACATTAAAGCATGGTTTATCTCCCACATAGCATAAGATGCTCCAAACCAAGATCTAATTTTCTTGCAGGCCCTTGCATCATATGCAAAAATAGATACTTCCCTCGTGTGACAAGGCATAAATTGTGTGGGCTTTTTTGGTCCCTCACATTTGAAACCCCTGCGCTAGCTATTTTGACAAGAAAATATCCATTGATATTAAGAGAAAAATTAGCTCTGTCTGCAAACATGAGGGGAAAATAACTTGTTATTTTATGAAAGGAATTGCTATGTTGCCCCAAGATACTCTTAGCTGCAGCTTAAGAGACATTTCTGATTTGTTTTTTTTCCCATAGGTTTGGAATTAACACTGATTGCTATGGAAAATAATGACACATATTTGAAAGGACTTGAAACAATAACACATTTAAAAGTTGTGAATAACATAACATAAAGGTGTATTAAATTGATGACAAACTACAATCAGGTGCTCACAAAAAAAACAAGTAACAAAAAAGTTTATCCTACAAATTGTTAGAGACTATCGTAAACAATTTCCTGACTGTAAGAAAGACAAACTTTGTCAAAACCATTGGTACATTAGAGAAAATAATATACTACCATATTTTGTAATATTTTACTCACACCTTAACACCCAAAATATTTTTCAAGTATGATTTTTTTTATATAAATATACTTGGTATGCAATCTTTTGTACATCATATGAATGGTTTTGAGTTACCATTTATTTTAATTTTCACTTATTTCTTTACAGCTAGCTTCAGTTAAATGTAGTGATAGACATAAATACTACCCTAAAAGTGTTTTAGATACAAATAAATATATACAAATGTGTAATAGTGCTTTAAATATTAACTTCATTTTCATTGTACATTTTCCTTCCTCCTTAATTAAAAATGAAGCTTTGGGTGCTTTGCGGCACAGGTCAATGTTAGGAATTTGTACCAAACTTAATATACATTTTTTTAAGTACACTGGAACAGAATCAGGGGTTTCCATCATAAAAAAAATTTTTTTTAAAAAGAATCATTACATATAAGCTAAGTACCACCCTAATATATATATATATATTTGAAAACTGTAATTATTTAATTTATAAATAGCCAATTTCTTCATAATAGTAATAATTTTCCATATAAACTGCTTCCTAAACATTTTTATATATTTTCCACATACTTTATTTATGAATCAAAGAGTGGTTAAAAACATTAGTACATGTGAGTGATTATTTATTATGCAAGCTGAAAAAGAAAGTTTGCAGGTGTCTTTTAGAAATGTTCAATGTTTATACCTTTTCTTTGCCTAAGGCAATTGGGGTGCTGTGCCTCCAAACTCCCACCCCAAAATTTTGTTTTAGCTATAGCACTAATATCATGCATGTATTTTGTGCTATGAATTAAGTATCAGTCAATGTCATGATATCCAAAAAGATTGATGGCAAAATAAAAGCTATAGTGAAGAAAATCGGCTGAGGTTATAAATTAAAATGCTAATATGCATAGACTATATTTTAAAATAATATAGTTATGAAGCATGTAACAAAGTATTGATTTAAACCAGAAGCTTTCCAAAGTATGATTTCAGACAAAAATAAAACTGAATAACTAAGCATTTTACTAAAAATAATTTAATTGGCAAAAGTTTTAAACCATTTTATTTGTAGTTAAAAATATCATTAAATTTAATTTTGATAACATTATTTCACAGTGGATATACAAACAAAACCATACAACACCACGAGTCTGGTTTTCCAGGAACAGTACGGTTTCAAATTGTAGTGTATTTTTTCTTAAATGGTTTTACAATCTTCTATGCAAATGTGGATACATTTACTCTAAATTATACCTTTCTCATCCCTACCTTGTTAGTTAAAAAATTAATAAAACCCTAAAATGTAGTAAAATGTGGCGAACAGATAAAAACACAATCATAACATATGGTAGTGACATTTAAATGCAAGTGTTTGTGTTATTTTCAAACAAATAATCAGAAACACTAAAAGCTATATATAGTAGCTTAGTTGCACACCCAGAAATTTATGTTTATGGGTTTGGGAGGAGCATAAATTTTGAAGCTATTATTTCCTTACTTTTTTTTTTCAAATGGTTTGAGCCACTTTTAAGTGTGTAATGGTCTTTTTGAAAATCAAGTAACTAAGCCTGGCCTTAAAAGTGGGTGAATTTAATTCTGTTGGAAAGAATTGCTACCGGTGCTATGAGGGAGTATGAATACAAAGAGTATTATTTTTATTTATTTTTCTTAGCACTGTGTCTTACTACACGTTCAGGTTATACACCTATGTACTAATTACGCTAATGTGTTAGGGACTAGGAAGGTTTAATTTAGAGGAAATGCACCCACATTTGTGTGGAGGCAGAGTGGAAAACCATTTAGGAAAAACCATCCTAGTGCACCCGACTAAGATCAAACCCCGATATCCCTGTCTTGGGCAGTCTAGTCCCTTGCAAAAGTAGCTCCTTAGCCCATGCGGACACTAAAGATGATGAGTACTAATGAAAGAAAATTTATGTTAATGTTTATAAAGATATAAATATTCAAAAAATGAATATCTTATTACATATTTATAAATCTTACTTAATAGTCCTCTTTATATAAGAAATAATAATTAATTTTAAAAGTATGTGTCCACATCTAGGCTATCCACATGAACCTACATTAGCATGAATGAAGAATAGGAAAACCTATCTAGATACACCTAGTTGGCCTTAGAACCTCAACAGTCTTTGTCACCGCAAGCCAGCCAGATGAGATTGATGCCTTTGTCACCGTAACCCCCAATGTGATTTTTTAAAATGTAATGTAAAATAGAGAATATGTAATTATACTTACCATAATGATATGTCTGCATGCACAGTTAACTACAGGAAAAACAAAGAGTAGAATTAATTAAAGTGTCTTATTATTAGTATGTTCTAACCTCGAGAGATTGACAAGGTTTGTTAAGAGTATAACAGATGGGAAAAACACACGTGCACTACTGAACAGACCGATTATATCCGCACATGAGAATTTCTATGAGTGAGCGCTAAAGGGGCTACCAAATTTTCCGGGAAAGCTATTTTCACATACCTTCCAGGGGTCTTTTACATGCCATAATTGACATCTGATAGCTTTACTTACCCTCTGAAGAAGTTATGATACAAATTTTTACTTCTAAAAGAAATCTGTCAACCCACAAACACCGAGTCTTGAGGCGAACACTTTTTAAATAAAGAGAAAAGTTGGTCACCAAATGCCGACATGCTCATGACAGATATTCAACAACTGTTGAGATTAGCATGTGCAGAAAACTAAACTCTATGATTCTATAGAAGAAATATTTGATTTATTTTGGCCAAAAGATGTTTGTGCTATAAAAACTGCAAAATACTGCCCTAAACTTGCGCTTACTAGCACTCCACCTTAAGCACTGACATATGGTTTTGTATCATTACTACCGATATAGGTTCCAGAGACTCCTATAGATGAAATACACAATGTATTATTATTGTTTTAAACTGAATACAAAAAGATATGAAAACATCAAATTACAAAACAAATAACATTGAGTAATATTTTAAGTAACATTTTGCAACACTATCTGTCTAAGGCACTTTATCATTTCTTGAAAAAAACTACTGTACCAAAAGTGTCTAAAATCAACAAAACTATAATCTTCTATTACAAATCTATCTAATCTAGTCTCATTTAAAATTCATTGAGATCATATAAAAAAGATGACGGCACTTATTCATTGCCTAATTTCTGGTTTATACAATTTATGCATATTGGCTTGGAGCACTGCAAACAGATGAGATGTTTGCAAGAAACATATAAATATTGTATCTTCCTCTTTTTTTTTTTAATCGCACATGCTGCAGTACTTTCTTTTAAACAATTTTACAGATTTCAGGTTCACATTTTGAGCTGGTCGAGGCTTGTTCAAGATTTGCGAAATCGTGCTCTTGATGCGATCTGGGACATTAGGATTTCGAAATTTATTTTTCAACTGCTCAAAAACCAAACCTTTTGCCATATCCTTTATAAATTAAGAGCATTTGGATGACAGTCCTGAGAGCGTTAGCTGAAGCTATATCCAACATTCAATAAAATATGGTATAAGGCCATTGACGTGATCTCCTTTTGCAAGTCATCTTTGAACATTTTTCATCGAGAGCATCAACACCTCCTTTAGTTGCATTGTAAAATGAATTTATTTCCGGTAAACATTTACAGGGGTACCAGCATCATGCTCCAGGCCCTCGGATTGTTCTGGAACAGTTTCCAGTTAAGTGTCAGACAAATTCCATTCCAAATCAGAATCTGTGTGGCTCATATTACGAAATGTTTGTCATTATCTGATTCACCACTAAAATTACCATATTCTTCGTTTTGAAGCCACCCTTCTAATGTCGAAGCAATTGCAGTGTCTGTCAATCTTATTGCACGTGGTCGCAGTGAGTGGGAAGAACCCGATTGTTCAGAATCCATTCTAAAAACAAAATACAATTGTGTAAAACAGATCATGTATCCACTGATATAACCTGTCAAACCTACATAAAAATTTAAAACAACAATACATACCTTGATAAGCGGCCTCTCCCTTTGTCAGTCCACAGCTCACTAACTTGAAGGTACCTGGGCGTACAATACACTCAAACCCACCAGAGCGAGACAGCACCAGTTTGTTTTTGTTATGGAAGTCTACTAGACCTATATCAGTGCTTAAGGGTTATGTATCACTTGACTTAAGACTTTTTGCATGTATATACCAATTCTGAATGTGTACAAAACTAATGAAAAATTTAAAATATTATTGGAATTTTATCTAGTTATTTTAAGTAAACAAACACCCCTTGTCCATCAATATTTTCTTTCACAACTTGAAAATGTGATGGGATGCAAGCGGTTGATAAACATGTTAGCCACCCAAACATAGCATAGCAGACGTATATTAAAATCAATTATCAAATTATAGTACTTATCATTTACAACTGGTGAGCAGAAGCACGGTTATAATATAAATCTTTAAGATAGATATCAAATAAACCTGCATCAGTGGGAGCTTGCCAAAATTGGTTTACCAGTGATGGAAAGGTCGGGTAGAGCCATATTGAGGGTGGTTTAACCTAAGCGTTTTCCCACTCTCTTTGCACGAAAATGGAATACATTTCCTCAAAAATTCTACTTTACTCATTCTTACCCCATTAGAGTGATTAAATGTGAATAGACTGGGTGGCAGGTGGTAAGATACAATGCAAATGATATATTTAAAATAATTGCTTGTTTTGTGTTTTATTACCTGTCTGGGATAGACATATATTTACACTAATAGGAAGGGAATCCAGGAGGTAGAATTAAAAGGAAGTTTATCCAAATTTAGGTGAATTTAGAAACAATTCAGTTTATTGGAGCCGTATGGAACCAGTCCATCTTTTAAATACCCCCAATTCCCATCATGAGTGTTAATAGATATGACATTATCACTAAAGTTGATCAAACAACACCAACAGAAATAGTGTAAAGACTGACAGCACAAGAAATGAACAAAGCGAACAATATATTACTACAAAGGTGTACAAAGAACTAATTTTTCAAAATGAGCAATTTTATTGACTAGCTGCAATTTGATGAAAACATTTCTGTGTAAATAAACATGTAAGGTCTATTTTATAAGTTTTCATGACATTTTATACATAGTTTTAATATGCCAAGACCACAGACAGAGAAATAACAGATACATAGCCTTACGGGATATTTGTTGTGCCCCTCGAGTCAGGTAGAACTTAAAATATCCAGTGCTTCTAAGTGAGAATTCTTTAAAAAAAACTCACTTGCAAAATGTTTCTCATGAGAAAGAAAAGTTAAGAGCTGCCGTCTCTCTGAGTACAATAGTTCAGCAGGTAGCAGTAATCCCTTACCCCGCCTCACCCCCCTTTCATTGTCCAAAACTTTTCAAACAATTAAGAGTTTTGGACCCAAAAATACAATGCCAGTGCTTCTACAGTGTTTAAACGTAAGCGACGAGCTGTCTTGGAAATGCACTTGTAAATGAATTATTAAATATTTTGTGACCAGCTTCTGGGGTCACAATTCTTTAGGATTCACTTCTTCGTTAGACTGGACTGCAAATAACTGGGATATCAGTAATCGAATCCCGATCGGGTGTACTGAGTGTGTTTTTTCCTAATATGCTTATAATTCTCGTTCAACGCAAATACGGGCAAATTCCCCATACATTTTACCTTCCTCATTCCTTATCCATTGGAGTAAGTGCATGGATAGCCGTAATGGGAAGTAAGAGACGGCGCACAAAATATATCAGTAATTAAAATTAAATACTTATGTTGTAAAGGTTGCATCTATTTTTACATTTTGTTGTCAAAATAATACAAAAAAAAATATAAGTGATACGCTACTTTATAAACTAAAATAAAAGTTAAAAGCATGGAAAATACAATGAAAAGAGTTTCCTAAGTATATATATTTGGTATCGGCAATACCCTCTTATTTTAAACACGGGAATGATTATATTCAACATTATTTTATTCTAATACCCGCCTTGGTGGCGTAGTTAGCTAACACACTAGTTTAGTGTTGAGCTAAACTGCTGAGGACGGGGAGACCAAGGTTTGACTCTCGCTTGGTTGAACTGGGTTACTAAATGGTTTTACACTCTCCCTCTATGCAAATGTGGGTTTACGTCACCTATATCCAACCTTCTTAAATCCTAGCCCATTAGCGTAGTTAGTACTTAAGAGTATAACACGAAATGGTAGTAGGCGCGGTAATAAGTGTCAGTATTATTATTTTATATTAATGTGCAATGAAAGTTAACAAATTGGTTTTAAATCAGTTTATAATAAAATCAAGTCTGAAAATGAAGCTTATCTCCCTAAATGCGTGTTAGGATTACACAACAAAAAGCTCATAATGATTTGTCCAATTATACTTGTCCAACACCTTCTCGTATGTATGGAAAATTAAATATCTATTAATTTTAGTAAAGGGAAATAGAAATGAATATAAAAAAAAATTACACTGAAAACTCTTTCAGTATAAGATTATTTTACTATAATAGAACAATATTTTCATACAATAAATAATTATAGATTTACTTAAAAAAAAAAAATTTATATCACAATAAAAGAGTTTAGTAAGGTGAGTAAAATTGTTGACAATACAAAGTATATGAAAAATATATATTCTTAACTATACCCAAATATTGTTTTAATCACAGCTATAGTTAATAAGTGTTTGGTATAAAAATATCTACTAAAGTAAAGAAAAAAGATTCTGATTATGTAGTTCGGATGGGTTAGAAACTAAATTTATGATCCCTATCATTAAAAAATTAATACAATAATAATATAAAAATAATATTTAATAGAACTTTGATTCAAATATGTGTCAAACAAATTTGAACCCGGATATATTTCATAATATTCTGGTCACTTTGATTTCATAACGTACTATATCGAGCTTTGACGTATTTCGCTATAGCATTCTTGCTTTATTGGTGAATATCCAGCTGTCATAATTATGAAAGTTTCTTCATGTACAAACCTAAGCTAACCATTGCAATCACAAACCAGTTATGACAGTTAACAAATAAAAAATCTTAGAAATAAAATATTACCTAGTCTACAATCCAAGTGCACAAACGAGCACAATCACTCCAATTGTAACAATACAATCTTCGCGTTGTACAAGTGCTACCCCACCCAACCTGATTCTACACGCTTAGTCGCGTATAGCATACTACCCGCTCCAAAAAAACACCGACATAACCTATAATAGTACTATTCACTATTATAGCCCAATGCAGCCCAACCATCACACATCAAATAAACGATCTTAAATTATCCAATATTGTCTGTCTACAAAACGAAATGTTCTTCACGTACCTTCGGATCGCCAATCTGACATCACTAGAGTACTACCAAGTCAAAGCGGCCGGGTTGGATCGTGGACGACTGCGAGTAATGTTTAAAGTTGTAACCGGCCCGAGAAAAATATTATAACTGAACGACGTTCCCGAGGGTCAAGGCGACAATTCATATCTGCCCTGTGTTGCCCCCTGGAGGAAGATTATGGTAACTCTCACCTAGCAACAGACGGTTCCAACGGCTTTCAAGAAAGATGAACTTCAAATAGTCTTAGTTTACTGCAATGCGACGGCTGATGTCCAATCAGAAACCACGAAGAAAGAAGAAACTACTGCATAATGACGTAATGCCTGTGTATTACGTGACTGGCTTGAATGTAAACTTTCCTCCCCTTGTTTTGTTTTCTAGGCTCAGAAGGAATATATATAAGAGTATGTAAATTGTATAAAAATATAGCATTTCTTGGACTGGGGTCATGGAGGAGGGACCTGGGAGTTCCGACCGTTTGATATTATTAAACTCATTTATATATATATATAGCATTTCTTGGACTGGGGTCATGGAGGAGGGACCTGGGAGTTTCGACCGTTTGATATTATTAAACTCATTTATATAAATATAGCATTTCTTGGACTGAGGTCATGAAGGAGGGACCTGGGAGTAACATACGTTTGATTTAAATAAACTCATTTTTATTGCATTACATATACTGGGGTCATGGAGGTTGGACCTGGCAGTAACATTGCATTTAATATTATAACTTGTTTTGTAGGGTATTTTGCGTGTTTGGGAATGAAACCCATAATGTAAATTGTCATGTTTTCGAGTCGACGCAATGGGGCAATTGTGTCTGGCATTAGCTTATTTGTTACGCTTCTAATCTTGTTTAATAGTCAAGTAGGATTGGCCTACGTTGTAAATAGTTAAAGTTAATAGTCAACACCTTGTAGATATTTCCATTTGATTTGATTTGACTAAATGTATAGGATAAATCTTATGTTTGCAACTAGGGAGATAGACCTTTTTTATATAAAAAATAATAATTTGTTCGATATAAATAAATATCAAGAATGCAATTGTTTTGTGCAGTAACGGTTAATGGTTACGTTTCCTGATAAGTAAACTGTTAGTTGGTAAACGCTATTTCTTGCGTTTAAATCTTTTTTTTACAAATGTAAACTTTGAATTAGAGTAATTAGAAGGACACGAGATTTCACTCAGTATAATTGTTCGTTAAAATTATTACTTTTATTCATTGGAACATTTTAGTATATTTATATTTATACTCTTATTTTGTAACATAATACGAAAGACCTTAAGTCATGTTTTTGAGAACAGTAAATAGTGAAATACGTTTCGGTAGAAGGTATATCAGTTACCTTTAAGAAGTTACATTTTTATGATGCAATGCTTTCTTTTGCAGTAGTAGTTACTAGGAAGCTTTTGAATTAAGGCCATTATCCTTTGTCTATTTGTTTCTTGGAGATAATTAAAATATTCCTGATTTAAAACTTTGCTCTTTAATCTGTTGTTGTTTATAATATGTACGCACATCCCCCCTATCCCGTAGTTTTAGGGACCTTTCCTACAGGGACAGTGGAGGGTGTTGCACAATGACAATGCAAACTTTACCTAAGCACAATCATTGAAACATATTTGAAAAAAAGAGCATTACATTTCTCCAACGAGCATAAATTAAATAGACTTTTTTACAGAAACATATGAAAAATGAAGCATCATTCTTATCCAAAGAGAATCATGGTCACCAAGATATGTCGCCTGAATTGGTTTATCTTAATTGTTATGTCGCTACTTGATATGTGATAATAGCTGTGTATTTGTAAATCTAATTTATCCACTTTAAAATAGGCTTTAGTTTATGTGTTGATTTACTTTTAGTACTTCAAACTTTTTTACTCTGCCTTTACAAATTTAGTATTCCAAATGTCTTACTAGAGTCCTATTTTATATAAAAAGAGCCTTTAAGAAAGTAGATTTTTTGTTGTTGTCAACATCAATAAAATTTTCTATTTTGTTATTTTTGTTAGCACCGTGCCTTAATATTTGTTCGAGTTAAACGCTAATGTACTATTAATTACGCTATTGTGTTAGAGATGAGGGAGGTTTAATATGTATAAAAAGTACCCGCATTTCAAACATATCAAGTTTTAATATCTTGTAAATTTTAGATGCCCCTCCCATTTTCCAGCAGTAAATTTTTGAATTTCTAACTTTTATGTTTATGTGAGATGGTCGTTTTATCAAATTGGCAAATTTAAATTTTCTTTCATGCATAAAAGTATATTTTCTTTGGAAAGATGGCAATTTACTCTCAGTTCCAAACCCTCTGTCTCCCTGACCCTCCTTACCCTCACCCTCCTTAGCTTCCACAATTCAAATTTGAAATTTTAAGACTTATTAGGTTATTTTATATGATATTTTATGTGGCAACCAAATGTCAACCTATCCACATCGTAGAGAATGTTTTATTTTGCATGTGTATATTTTAAGCGCTACCATTTCCTGGGCTTCAATTTTTAAATTCTATTTGTTCAAGAATGTAGGAAACGCGATAAAATGCCAATGTTTTTGCAGGTTTTTTTTATCAATTTTTTTTTGCCAAAATAAATTAATATAGCTCCAGTAGAACTATATAGTTAAATTTCCTTCACTTGGTGATATCAACAGTTGTTGAATATCTGTCATGACCATAGATGATAAACTTTTTAAGGGAATTAACTTGAACAATGTATCCCTGTCTAGCGACTCAAACCTGTTTTATTATTAAATTGCATGGCGACATTTCAAGCCTTTATATCTACAAAAATTGCATTTAAATAGGTTTTTAAATGATTTGAGAGGACCATCCCTTCCTATTTTCCAAGCCTTCATTTTTAAATTTAATAATTCAGGCCTTGATACTGTTTGAGTTGGTCTTTAAACCTGCCTGACTTATGCCAATCATCTAACAATTTGAGAAGTAGTTTAGTCTTTTAGTTTAAAAAATTTGAGACCCTCTATATCACCAGCCTCCTTAGAAATAACTAATACTTAAAATGTATTTGTGGTTATTTGAAGTTATCCCTCTACATTCATGACAAATTTAAATTTTCTACCTCCTACTTATACACCCCTAACCTCTCTTTCCTATTTCCTTTAGTCTCATTTTGAAATTTAAAATGTTCAGACTTTATAGTTAATTTGGGTGGTCCCTATCTCTGCTTGATAAATTCCAGTTTTATACCACACATAAAAGTAGTTTATCCACTGGTTTTAGAAAATTTAGCTTCCCGCTCCCCATTCCAATAGCTCCCCCTTCAAAATCTCAAATTTAAGACTTATTTGGTTAACTGTAGCCATACTTCAACCAGCATGAAAAATTTAGACTTTCTACCATACTTAATTTCTTTTATAAACTCCCCCTTTTTCCTGGATTCCCATTATAAACTTTAATTTTTTTAGACTTTTATAGTTATTTTGAGTGGTATCGCCTATATGCAGTATTTTAGTTTCATACCACACTGAGAAGAGGGTGTTTCTAATAGTTTTGTAAGTTTTTAACCAATCAACCCACTTTGAGAATTTTTAAACTATAACATTCATTTGGATATCTGGAGTTTCATTTCTACCTGCCTTACAAATTTTAATTCTTAACCTCATCTCAAAAGTTATTTCTAGATGTAGCTTCCCCCTCCCCCATTTCACATAGTTTAAATTTAAAACTTTTACATTGTTTTGTTTATTTAGAATAATCTAACAAATCTAAGCTCTCTACCATACAGATAAGAAGTTGAACGTATTATTTTTTTATTGTTTTTTTCCCCTACCATTTCTTCAACTCCCACTTATAGATTTCAAATATTAAGATTTATTTGGTTATTTTGAAAGGTCATTCTACCTACTTGCCAAATTTAAATATTCTATTACAGCTAAAAGTTATTTTTATTTTTATTTTATAACCCCTTACACTCCCCCCCCCCTCCCTATTTCCTGGGGTCAAAATTAAAAATGTACAGACTTATAGTAATTTGACATGTTCCTTTACTTTACTTATACATTTAAACTTTCTCCCACACTGGGAATTAATTGTTTCTATAAGTTTTGAAATATTTAAGCTCATTTTTCTATCTATCATTTAGAAATTTCCATTTTTAAGACTTATTTGGTTATTTGGAGTTGTCCTCCTAAACAACTGTCAAATTTAAATTTGCTAGCACGCATAAAAGGTTTTTATTCTGTCTATATCCCCTTCCCTATGTCCCAGGGTCCCACTTATTAAACAAAAATGTTCATACATTTATAATTATTGGGAGTGATCCCAATGGTTGTCTGAAGAATTTCAATCTTCTATCACCCTGGAAAGTATTTATTTATTTTAATTTTGGTAGTCTTGAACACACTTTTTTACCAACGTAGCTCGGGAACCATCGTGTGGATACCATACATAAATTAATTTCATATTGATACTCTGCGACCCAATAAACCCCCATAGGCCCATATCAAATTTCATCTTAATTGGAGTACATAGAATTTACTGCCCATTTTTTCCTCTTTACACCCCTTTATGAGATTAAATTTGAAATACCCTAAGAATTTCTCACCCAATTCTATAAATAAACATTTATTTTAAATTTCAAGGCTCTATGTCAACTAGTTCAAAAAATGCACGGTCTATGAATTTTGGAACCTTTAGAGCCCCTTTTTCATCTCTTACAGAATGAATCTCACAAAATTCGATCCTATCTCTGGTATAGAGCCAAAAAGGAACTTTTACTAAAAATTTCAAATGTCCATGTTTGAAATCATTAAGCTCTTCTAACAAAACCACAAACTCCCTCACATCATTTATTGTCCCTACAGGTAAAATTGGCCCTGTAGTTTGGAATTTTAAACAACGTTTCATCCCCGTATATCCACACTCATGTTAATATTATTAAATCAATATTTAGTTTGATATAAGAGAGAAAACATAACAAATCCTCATATCTGTGCTTTATACTTCTAATATTTAGATAAAGTATTTTTAAATTGCAGTTGAAATGGAATATTTGGCCGAAATTAACTGTGGATAAATGTTTTAAATAAATGATTCTTCTATGATATCAGTTTTGGTATCCACTAAGTGAGAAATAATGTTGTAATAAAGACGAAACTACAAACAAGTTTATAAGTTGTATAATATTAACTTGTGTCCATATTATTAAGGCTAATAACTAGGCCCACCTCAATAAATAAATGATATGGTGCACAACACAGACTTTCTCTCTCCTTTGTCTAAAAATGGAAAAATTTACTTAAAACTCGTAAGATTTGTGACACCAGATAATATACATTTTTGCAGAACCATGATGGAAAAAAAGACCATCACATTCCACAAAGAGGCATAAATTAAAGAACTGCATTGTTCATTATTCATATTTTACAGATTTTACATATTTCCATCAAAAAGCATAATCATAAACTCCCGTTTTCCGAGACCTTGATTAAAGTAAAATTATATATTTACCAATAGCTCGGAAGCTAGGGACCATTTAAGAATTACGTAAGGATTTTTTGGGGGTAGAGGTGATCAGTAATTTCTTTTGTTTGCGTGGGGGTGGGCAGAATCCAACTTACTAAGGATTTTATCAATGTTTATGGTGAGACAAAATCTAAAAAAACACTTCTACAGACACGGGGTCTAAAACAGGGTTCCTACAGTATTTGTAAAAATATTCTCCCTGACTTTTCCCTGACTTTCCCTGACTATTTTCCCAAGTTCCCTGACCAATTTCTCATAAAATTTCCATTATAACTTTACGGTACTATACATGTGAAAATATTAATTTAAATAAATTTATTTCGGCTCCTCCCCCCTTACAGCCGACCTTGCCTCACCTCTCATGGAAGAATAAGAAAGCAGACATCTTGCCAATCAGTTGAGGGAAAATGATGGAAAAATAATCCCTATCAAAAATTTGTAACAAACTTGATTCCCTTTGGTATCATGTGCAGAAATACGTATTAAATAACAGGCCACTAAGAACATACTAAAGAGTTTGGTATCATTACAGTTTTATTTTACCTAAACTGTACATTTCCTGAACTGAATAGCTTACAACAGGAACTCTGTCTGCTTTCATATTATTCATGTCTCAAGTCAATTTTATTTTTATTAAAATTATCACTATAGTCATACAATAAGAAACTATGTTATATTTAATAAAGTGAAGCTTGCTTCTTCTACAGTTCTTGCAACTCCACGTCTATTGCTTCTCGTTTCTCTTCAGTTGCCATCATTAATTTTTTTCTTTCTCCTTCTAAATCTTTAACTTGTATATCTAATTTCCTCTTTTCTGCCTTCTTGTCTTTTTCACTTTTTTCTTGCTTCTTCATCTCTAAGTATTCATGATAGCGTTTCCGAGCACCTCTCACGTAATCCAACATCTTTTTGCTAATGTGTATATTTTTAATCCCTCCTGCTTCTTGTATCTCATCATGAATGTGACGCTGTGCAATGACTGTCTTTTCATGCATGTTTTCAACCAGTAAAGATTTATTGACTGAAAAACCACCTTCAACAGTTGCATTCCCATGCGACAAGACAAGGCAAATCTTTATTACTTCCCAAAGATGTTTGTAGTTTGCTTCTCCTATTAGAAAGCTACCATAAATAGTGTCAAGTCCTACTTCATCACTAAACTGATCACAAGGACGAAATATTTCTTGAAGCTCAGATTTTTTGAGGTTGCAAAAATGCAAGTATTCTTTCTTGGCATTTTCAGCCAGAACATCATTTATGATGTTGGCATGGTTGAGTTCCTCCAAAAGAAAAGAAAATCTCTTCTGGGCCAGTTGAGGTGAATGTTGAATAACACAAGGATCCAATGAAGACAAACCTCTCACAGCTTTCTGTTTTAAGGGACTTTTTTCTTGTAGTTTTGCAATCATGGTGATTAACATACTGCGGCACTCATGTATAAATTCTAATTTTTGTCTTTCTGTTACTGTGATCGCAGTTTCTCCTAACAAACGTTTTGTTGCAAATCCTATATCAATATTTTTGCTAAGGATCAAATTTTCTGATTTTTTTGTGTCAATAGACAGTAACTTTGGACCCGTGCACTTCATAAGATCAGGTTTCACACAACGATTCATAAGGTATCTTAGAAGTTTCTCTACAGCTTCAAAAAGATATGGAGTCATTGGTTTTGATGTCTGGAACCGTTGCAGGAAAGGCTGACATTCATCTGCAATTGTCTTGCAGAACGCTAGTTTACACTTTAGGAATGGATCACAGGCTGCTCTTTTCAGTGTCTCTACAGGTTTTGTTTTAGGAAGTTTTGCTTCTTTGAGAAACTTAATAACATGGTCCCAAATTTGTAATGCCCTTTGAAAGCACTTCGCATTCTCTAACCAACGCACACCACAGAACTTCAATGGAAAAGTTGTACACCCTGTCAACTGGGTGAACAATGCTCGACGAGCTGGAGAGTCAGTGAACAGGTAGTACATGTGACGTAATAAGCTACTTATATCCCAATCAACAGACTCTACTCCTGTTCTCAAGGAACCATGAACAACATGAAGCCCACATGTTCCCAGATTTAGCAAACTACATACTTCATTGTCTGTTACAGATTTGAGGTGTTCCTGAAGAAGTGTTATAAACTTTAAATTGACATTTGGGCCATCCATTGACACTTGTATCAACTTAGAGAGTGGAAGAGGAGAAATACCATCCAGAAAATGCTTCAGTAATTCTTCAGCAGTGCTCCTATCGAAAAACACACTGTTTAAGTAACGACTGATGACTTTATGATTTTCCTTGTCCCAGAATCTAATTACAATGTCCATCTGTCCTCTTTGAATAACTTTATTCAATGCCTCATCAAAACAAATTACAAAGTTGTTACATGATTTTAGGCGGTCCAGTAAATTATTATGAAAGAATGGAGCCAAGCCATGCACAATGAAGTATGCAGCCTTGTCTCCACCAAGGATAAAGGCATTGGCAATGGAACACTCGGGAAACATCAATTGAAAAATTGTACTTAAATTATTGCACGAATTGAAATACATTTTTTTGTCAACAACTTGCATAGCCCAAATGACTTCCGCCTTAGTTATATCATCTTTTATAACAAAAGTGTTATGGTTTCTTTGAGGCACTACACTAATTTCACTTTTAGCAACAGCTTCCTTCTGCGACGTTACGATTTTCGATGAAACAGAAAAACTCTTCGAGCAACCAGCAGAATCATCACTAGGTAGAATGTCTTTGTGTGCCAGAGATTCTCTTGAAACTGGGGAGCTCGATGAACCTGAATCACTTGACTTTTTTGAAAAAAAAGTCAACAGAGAGCGTTGATTTGTCAAAGTTTCAAGAGTTTTGATATGAGTTGGTCCTTTTGCATGGGAAGCTAATGCTTGCTTTCCCATATTACTTAAGTTTATAATTTTTTTGCACACTTTACAAAATGCCTGCAGCTTATTACTTTCAACACCACTTATCCAGTATGAGAATTCAGGAAAATGGTCTGGGCTTAGCCAGAGCTGGTTAAAAACGGTTTTTTTGTTAGACATTGCTGGTGTAGTCTAATCAGTCCTGGTGCACTGTATCAAACTATAACGATGACAAACCTTGAACAAGAACAAAAACAAGTGATCACTAAAGTTAAAAGAATTGTCATGTGCAGGCTAGGAGACCTCTGCGTTCACATTCTGAAATAAAATGCTACCAAAACTTGTGTTAGGGCAAGTTTGAGCATGGTAAGTGCCCCTCAGCTTTCTTCATTGGGGCAGTGGCTTATGACGCAGTAAATAGAAAAAATATTTTCTTTGTTTTTTCTAAGTGTGACATGAAGACATGAATTGTCATTTCCCTGACTTTCCCTGACCTTTTTAAAGCTTCCCTGACTTTCCCTGACTATTATTTTTTTCCCTGACTTTCCCTGACTTTCCAGAGCGTAGGAACCCTGTAAAAGGTTGCACCTAGCGATGACAGATGGTGCTGAAGCATAGCCTATAGATGTACACAGCTATACATAACTATAAAATATCATTTATTTATGATGTGTTCACCTAATTTTACTGCGATAAGTATTCTATAATTTCACATCACCAATCCTTTAGTCTAAAATAATATAATTTACCAAATCGTAAGAAAATTACGTTAGATCAGTAAGGGGAGAGGGGGAACAAAAAATCCTACGATCCCTTAAGTAGGGAGATTTGGGGGGAAGCGGGGTTGAAATAATGAAAAAAAATCCTTTAGTAATTTATGAAGAGCCTCCTATTGGTTTTATAAAAATATATTTCATGTAAAGGTTTTTTTTTTAATTTTAATTTTGTTACAACCCTACAATATTGAGTTATTTTGTGTCTCAAATACTTGCAAAGATATGATTAAAATTGTCAATATCTGCTTATGTAAATTACCCTTAAAATTATGTTCATAGGATGATTAGAACGGCCATTTGTTTATTATGATAAACAATGCCCAGATACAAAATTTAATAAAAATCATTACAGTGGATTTTGAGATAGCTTGTTTTCTCTCTTTTTTACCTTTAGAAAACTACCATCAATTTTAGGGTAAGATATCCAACTCCAAAAACCCCTCTGGGGAACTTTATATAAGCCATATATACTAAGTTTTTGCCTGCTCAGTAAAATGGTGTCGACTCTAGGCCTAGATATAGACACAAAGGCATGGGGAAAAAAAAACCTTTTCAGTTTCAGGGGGTTGACAGTTATCAAAATTTGGACTTTTTTTTAAGAACAAAGTACTTTTCTCTTCAAGGTGTCGAGAGAAAGTAAAAATTGTCTATTTGCATAAAGATGAGCACAAATCATAGTCTTATACACTTCAATGGTGCAAAAACATTTCTATATACATTCTTAAAACTACTTTCAACTAAAGCCTCAATGACACTAAGGAGTGAAATAATCACAATTTAAGAAGTAAAAAATAGTAAATATTACATTTGCCACTTACGTAAGTTTTTGAGTTCATACTGTCATAATGTTCCCATTATTTGAATATTTTATATATTTTTAACTTATCAACTATAGTTATATAGTTGTAGCGAGTGAGACCATGCTCGAGCCAGCCCTGAAGAGTCACCAGGTTTGGGCCACCCCTCATAGCAAGGGGGTGGGGGACATTCCAACGGGCCGAGTGTAGGGCTAAACTAGAGAGGTGTGACAAAAGACAGTCGAGCAACGGGTCTTTGAGTGTCAACACTAAGAGTGCGCGTTTTCACGTTGTAATAGACGTGTGTGACGGACTCAAGACATGTGTATATAATAAACATATTAATAACTAATCATTCCTTGTAATGTTGTAGTTTAGTAATAAGAGTAGTGAATAAGAACCGTAACAGTGGTGGCAGCGGTGGGCTAATACGTTATTATATTATACTATATTAAACTACAATGGCTAGCGCTGTATTAGTGCCTCGAACATTCGACGGTCAAAGTGACGTGTCAGAGTGGATCGCCCATTTTGAGTTAGTGGCCACAGTGAACAATTGGTCGGATGACGCAACGAAACGCGCGTATCTTGCGGCAAGTTTGGCCGGTAAAGCGTTACAATCATATCTTGTTTTGGACCAAGAAGAACAAAAACAATATTCTAAAGTTAAAAATGGATTAAAACAAGCTCTGGCCCCGGGGCAAGGAGACGAACTTTTTAAAGCCATGTTTCGTAACCGACTTCATGCACCCGCGGAACCACTCCCGTCGCTCGGGCTGGATTTACGTCAACTTTCAGCTAAAGCTTTCCCAAATTTAGATGTGGCTGTGAGAGATGTTCTCGCCAAGGACCAATTTATAGAAGCGTTAAATGACGCGCAATTGCGTTTATTTGTGCGACAGGCTAGACCTAAAACGCTTGACGAAGCTATGACTGTTGCTGTAGAAACAGAATCTACCCTCGAAGTGGAACGTTCGAGGACGCTACCAACCCACACAAGTGGAAATGAGACGCCCACCAATCCTCCGGGCATAGTGGCGGGTCTTACTCTGCAAGATATGGGAAAGCTGCTTCAGGAACAACAAAAGACACTTCAGGCCATGACGACAGCGATGCAGCAATTATCAACCACACTTTCTGCATCACGGGAGCGGGGTGACCGACGCCAATTACAATCATCATCTGGTCGAACAATGAGATGCTGGGCTTGTGGCGAAAACGGACACCGTCGGGCACAGTGCCCTCAGGGAAATGGCCAGCGGCCAGTGAGAACGAGTTCATGCTGGCCGGGACTTCACACGGGACCGCGAAATGCACGATGGCCAAGGAGACTTCACACGGGACCGTGAAACACGCGACGGCCAAGGAGGATCCACACGGAACCGCGAAATGCGCACCGAATGGGGAGGCTTTACAAGAGACCGGTAAACGCGTGCCACCCGAGGAGGATCTACCCACGATCACGGAACGCGCGCTGGCTGAGAAGCATTCACACGGGGATGGTAGCTGTGAGGTAAGTTCACACGTGAGTGAGGGGCGCCAGATTGATTTGGCGTCCACACATGTCAGCGCGGCTATCGACAAGTACCCTGGTACATTTGGGGTATGGATTGTAGAGTCAGACGGGGCAGTATACGTGAACGGACATGTAGAAGGTTGTGCGGTTTGTATTTTAATTGACACTGGTGCCGCCGTGTCCTTAATACGCAGAGACGTGTGGGAAAGTGTTAAAGGACGGTCTAATATGTCGGTAGCACCCACATTAGCTTGTATCGTGAACGCGAGTGGAGATCCAATAAATACGGAGGGAGAGGTTGAAATGACTGTGAAGATTGGTGTTACTCAAGTGCTACACAGATTACTAGTCGTGTGTAATATTACCCAACAGTGCATTCTTGGAGTAGATTTTCTCATAAAAAATCAGGGGGATGTTTTACTCTCTAGCTCAGAGCTAAGGCTAGGTGACTCAGTGGTAGGGTTGATAAGAGGTCCAAAAAATAATAATGTGAATGGAACTAGCGTGTGGAACGTAGCTGTGGACAAAACAATGATAGTACCATCATATAGTGAGGTGTTCACTCGTGGATTGGTTAACACAGCTCACGATAAAGTGACTGGATTGTTAGAGCCTTCGGCCAACCTTAGGGAGAAGCACGGAGTTATGGCTGCCCATGTATTGGCAAGTATACAGAACAAGGAATTACCAATTAGACTTATTAACCCAGGTCCCTCGCCAGTTACATTGCGGGCAGGTACGACGATAGGCAAGTTCTTTGAAGTACCTCAAGAGATGCCAGTTGCAACAATTGGGAAAATAAACACGAGTGACGAACGAGTAGAACATCTTTTTGACTTGACAAAATGCAAATTGGACCAGGAAGAGCGCCAAAGACTATGCAGCTTGCTAAACGAGTTTAGTGATATCTGCTCCAAGGGATCAAATGACCTGGGGAGAACTAATCGTATTTATCATCACATTGAAACAGGTAGTGCTATTCCTATCAGGCAGCCACCAAGACGTCTCCAAATACATCGGCGGGGAGAAGCGAGCCGGGTAGTGGAGGACATGATCTCGGATGATATTATACAACCGTCATCATCTCCATGGAGTTCTCCCATTGTCCTTGTGCAAAAAAAGGATGGAACAACAAGATTTTGCGTGGACTACAGGAAGCTAAACGCAGTAACACAAAAGGATGCTTACCCTCTTCCACGGATCGACGATCTCCTGGACTCACTAGGAGGTGCAACATCGTTCAGTACCCTGGATATGGCATCAGGATACTGGCAATGTGAAGTGGCCCCCGAGGATCGCCCAAAGACCGCATTTTCAACAGGGGAAGGGGGGCTATATGAATTCAAAGTCCTACCCTACGGTGTGTGCAATGGACCTAGCACTTTCCAACGTCTAATGGACTTAATTTTAGCTGGGTTGCAGTGGAAGTCCACACTGGTTTATCTAGATGACGTAATAGTTTATGGGAAAACATTCAATGAACATTTACTTCGACTTCAAGATGTGTTCTTACGTTTGCGAGAAGCAGGGCTAAAACTAAAGCCTTCAAAGTGTCAGCTCATGCAGCCTCAAGTCAATTTCTTGGGACATACCATCTCAGGACGGGGAATTTCAACAGACCCACAGAAGGTGCGTGCTTTTAAGGAGTGGCCGGCACCAAAAGACATAGAGGAACTTCGGGCATTTCTAGGAACTGCTTCATATTACCGCAGATTCATTAAAAGTTTTGCAAACGTGGCTGCACCTCTTTACAAGCTTACACAAAAAGGGGAACGGTTTACCTGGGATCAAACCTGTGAAACAGCTTTCAAAGAGCTAAAGAAACGCCTTACTTCCAGTCCTGTTCTGGCATTTCCTTCACCTGAAGATAACTTTATTCTGGATACAGATGCAAGCAATATAGGTATAGGTGCTGTATTAAGCATTAAATGTGATGGCGAAGAGAAGGTAGTAGCCTATATGAGTCGCACATTGACAAAGGCAGAGCGACATTATTGTGTGACAAGAAAGGAAATGTTGGCTCTAGTTGTTGCCACCAAACATTTTCGGCACTATTTATACGGCAAGCCATTTATTGTCAGAACAGACCATAGCTCCTTACGCTGGCTTCAATCTTTCAAAGAGCCAGAAGGGCAGGTTGCACTCTGGCTGGAACAACTTGCTGAGCTGGAGTTCACAGTACAACACCGAAATGGCAAGTCCCGTGGGAATGCTGATGGCCTATCCCAGCGGCCATGTCAACAGTGTGGAAGAGAGAGTGCGAAGGAAGATGCATTTGAAGCACCTAACAATTTCAAGGGAAGTTTAAGTAAAGTACTGGATGTGAATTTTCTTGCAATCAACAGCTTCGGATGGTCGCTAGAAGAACTACAGAAGAAACAGGAAGAAGACCCTGTAGTTAAACATGCAGTGCAGTGGTGTAAAGCGGGAGAACAGCCACCCCGAGACTCAATCGTGCAAGAAAGTCGTCAGGTGTTAAGACTATGGGAACAATGGGATAGTTTGACACTAAGGGACGGCTTGGTGTATCGACAGGGGAAGGGAGATATTAGGAACAACAGACTTCAGCTACTTCTACCACGAGACCTAAAAATTGAAGTCGTAGAGGCCCTCCATAGTTCACCAACAGGAGGTCATCTGGGATTTAAGAAAACGTTAGAGAAAGTTCGGGAGCGGCTCTATTGGCCTGGGCATCTGGAAGATGGGAAGGTGTGGTGCAAAGCCTGCCATGATTGTGCACGTAGGAAATCCCCAAATATGGCTGCAAGAGCACCCCTCATCAATCGTCGACAAGGATACCCATTACAACGAGTCTCCGTAGACATCTTGGGCCCACTCCCTGAGACCACCCAAAACAATAAATACATCCTGGTTGTAGCGGATCATTTCACGAAGTGGACAGAAGCATATGCCATGCCTAACAAGGAAACTGTGACAGTGTCAAGGATAATAATTGAGGAATTCGTGTGTCGGTTTGGAGCTCTTGATGAAATCCACAGTGACCAAGGGTGTCAATTCGAAGCCAAGATATTTCAAGAAATGTGCTTGTTTCTGGGAATCAGGAAAACAAGGACTACACCATACCATCCCCAATTAGATGGATTAGTCGAAAGGTTTAACCACACTCTTCTAGCTATGTTGAGCCAGTGGGTTAATGAGCAACACAATGACTGGGACAAATTCCTCCCCCAAGTCATGTTAGCCTATAGGTCTAGTCAGCATGAGTCAACAGGCTACACACCGTTTTATCTCATGTTCGGGCGAGATGTACGACTACCAGTTGATGTTGCATTCGGTCACCCGGAAAGAGTGTTTTTGAATGAAACCTTATTTGTGCAAGCCATGCGAAGCAGTTTCGAGTTGGCGTACGAAAAAGTTCGAGAAAAACTGGGAAACTGCCAACACGTACAAAAGACGCTTTATGATCGACGATGTTCGGGTTCCCCTCATGAGGAAGGGCAGCAAGTGTGGCTACTTAGCAGTGCCGTTAAACGTGGATGCTCACCGAAACTACACCGCCCATGGGAAGGGCCTTACGTGATAATAAAACGAGTTTCCGATGTTACGTATCGTGTCAAGAAAGGCCAAAAGCACTTAGTTGTCCATTTCAACAGGCTCAAATTGTACCAGGCTTTAGACACCAAAGGCGAGAACAAAGAAGCTCCTAAGGTTGTTGGAGAACCTGAAACACGGGAGGAGGAAAAGGAACTGTCAAACCAAATGTCACGTGAGGGTCAAAACACCCACCCTCTCCAACAAGAGCACCTCCAGGTAAAACTGGTACCCGCAGGACTGAGGGAGCAGCTTCAACAAACACGAGCGTGCGAGCAGGGGGCAGAGTCCGAACGGCGCTACCCAAAACGAGACTCGTGTGCACCAGAGCGGTATCAAGCCGGGTATAATTTTGTGGGCACTGGGACGTGCCCAATTTACGAGGGGGGTAGTGTAGCGAGTGAGACTATGCTCGAGCCAGCCCTGAACAATTACCAGGCTTGGGCCACCCCTCATAGCAAGGGGGTGGGGGACATTCCAACGGGCCGAGTGTAGGGCTAAACTAAAGAGGTGTGACAAAAGACAGTCGAGCAACGGGTCTTTGAATCTCAACACTAAGAGTGCGCGTTTTCACGTTGTAATAGACGTGTGTGACGGACTCAAGACATGTGTATATAATAGACGTATTAATAACTAATCATTCCTTGTAATGTTGTAGTTTAGTAATAAGAGTAGTGAATAAGAACCGTAACATAGTTTTATGAAGTGTTTAGTTAGATACCGATACATATTTGATCTTTTACAAACTATAACAACTTAATTGTTTTATTGAAAAATACCTCTTATCAGAACCTACTATTTAATAGCCAAAATTGTTAACCTAAAGCTTAAGCCAAACCGCTGTTTTTTTTTGTTTTTTTTTTACAGTCGCAACTATTGGATATTAAAACTACTTATAAATACTTACATTATTCCAACGTTTCAAAATGGAACATGCTACAAATATTACTTTTGAGACAGGAGTCTAGATTTATAGAAATATGTCAAAACACAGTTAATTGATTACATTTAATTGGGATCAAATTCAGCTTAAAGTCACAAGTACTCAACTCTCCAAAGTTCACTCAACGAGATGAGATTATTGGTGTAATACGCTCCATATTTTCTGTGTTGGTTTCCCTAACATTATATATTCTCCTTTACAGCCCACAGTAAGTGATTGTGGATTTCTAACTTTAAGGAGGTGGCTTTGTGCAAAATAGCTTGTGCTTGAGCCAATGAGGGTATATTATCCTTATTTTATTCAATGTCGTTTCTAACATTATATATACAAAACCTTCTTTGTGTTGCACTTAAGGAAATTGCTCAATAAATGTTTCTAGAATATGTGTGTGAACAAATCTGTAGGGGATTTGAGATTCCCTAAGTCATCATGCCCTTTATTTAGATATGCTCTATGAAAAATTAGATAATCATGTCAAGACCCCAAGTTGGTGACCTGGTGGTCTAGGGATAAGGTGTCAGACTTTGGTGCTGGGCGTCCGGCGTTCAATCCTCGGTCCCGGCAAAGATTTATCTGATTGCCAAACCCTTCCTTCACCTCTGACAAGACCTGTATTAATCACAACTTGTGAATGTGAGGAATGCCAGGCTTCCATTTTATCTCACAATCACCCTACCATTACACATTAGCGTGTGTATAACCTGAACGGGTAGTAAGATGCGGTGCTAATAATAATAAGACTCCATGTTGACATCACACTTTGTTACTGTATTCATACAAAGTTTACAGTGAAATTTCACCCGCCTCAGTGGCGTAGTTGGCTAACGCGCTTGTCATGTTGAGCTCGACTGCTGAGGACGGGGAGATCGAGGTTCGAATCTCGGTCAGGTGAACTGGGGGTGGTTTTTCCTAAATGGTTTACCACTCTCCCTCCACGCAAATGCGGGTTCACTTCCTCTAATTCAACCTTCCCAATTCCTAATCCATTAGTGTAATTAGTACTTAAAGCATATAACACGAACGGGTAGTAAGACGTGGTGCTAAATATTAATATTATACAGTGAAATTTCCGTTCTATCTTGTATATAAGATAGCCAGCAAAATATTAAAAGATTGAACGATAAAACAAATAATTATCTAATCTTAATTTGTGATTATAAAATAACGTTACAATTGTATGTGTATTTTCATAATCATTAGTTCCTATTTAAAATACCATTCCTTTAATAACAAAATATGTTAAATAATAAATAGGAAAGCATTTTTAGATATCTATCTATTCTGTATCTCACGTAACAAAATAATATTTATGTAGCCTACATCGGTTTTCACTAAAAGGTGACATCAACAATTTAATGGACTAGATTAGCCTATAGCCGTATTTTAAAAGCCACCATGCTACATCGTAGTCTATAATAATAAAAGGAAGTGTTTGTCTGTGTGTGTTTGCGTGCAATGCCCAGCCAAATCTACTGCACGCAGGGATTTGAAATTTTTAACATAGGTGGACGGAAGGGAGTCCGAATGCACCACGAAGCAGGATTTTTAAACTTTAAATTATCTTTTTAATCAGGCTATTTTAAACAAATTTTTGAAGAAAATATTTTTTATTTGTTTTAGATTACGTTTCAGAGGCACAGGCACTATGGGGAGGGAAGGGTGCTTATATAATTCTTATACCACAGTGGGTCACGAGTAACGCCATGCGGGATTGCTATTGCTAGTAATTCATAAAAGAAAGCTTGCTAGCTTTTAAGATAAATGGAGTGTAGGGTATTATGTTGAATAATTGCTCAATAAACCATACATAATTTTATCTATACTATATTATTAATTAAACTTTCAAACTGATTTAACTTTTATCAACAGACAGAACCCCCTTTCAAGGTCGAATGATAAGGCAGGATTCACAAACAAGTGGCCCGCAAGACATAGTTGACCGACCCGTTTTTCTGCATTATCTTTATATTACTATCCAGCCTGCATTCATGTACTCACAAAAAATACAATAATTTAACTTTAGTGTTTACTACGTAATTTTAAATAACAGAAACCCTTAGAACTATTTAAAACTATCCTATACTTTTTTTTTAACTTCAATTACTTGAGTGTGGGAATTTTAATTTACACCGGGAAAATACCAGTTTTTAAATTAATTCAAGTATACATTAATGATTTTAAATACATAATATCAAATAGCTTTTATAGACCTGCATTAATAGCCATGAGGTATGGTATCTAGCTTTCCTCTATCAAATAGTCATGTTTTGATAGGGTCACAATTTGTGGTATTGTTTTGTATGATTCTATATAAGATATCACACATTTAAAAAAACACTTTATAATTGAAATTTAAACTATTTAACTGGTCAGAACGTTCACCCTCATATTGGTGATAACAATATTAAAAAATATCTAACCACTTCTTAAATAAATTGGTATTTCTAGACGTCTGCAATTTTTCTCAGTGCTCCTTAACAAATAATTGCACTGTACAGCCAGTCCCTTAGTTAAAAAAAAAGAAAATGTCCATTGTGTTTCAAGTTTTCTTTGTAATGTGCAGTCAGAGTAAACTTATTTGTGTGGCAGGATTATGTTACTTAGTGCCGGGAGTAGGGTGGGTTGTAGAGCCGGGGGAGGATGCTACCTGAAGCTTGCTCGGTAACCGCCAGCCTACAAGTTTAATCGAGCTCATATTTGGTATCTGCCTTCTAGTACATTTGAGATTAAAGTGAATCGTTTAAAAAATGCTCACTTGATTGTGCTGTAGTCACTGGGGATCGCACCTAGCTGTATCAAAGGCAGATCCAGGAGTGGGGCGTGAGGGGCATATGCCCCCCTTCTAGAAATTAAACCATTTAAATTAATGTTAAATTCACTACTAGTTTTATTGTCATGTAATCTATCTCAATAACCAAAATTCATTTTTTTAATTCGTTATTGGTAATATTATTAAATGATCAATATACAGTAATTATTATAAATACTTAAGACAATAACATTACGTATTAAAGGGGTGGAGATAGGCATTAATGAAAATACCCAAATTTAAGTTGCGCGCCTCTCGCCTTGTTGCACAAACAATGTTTATTTTTTTTTATTTTTTTTTACTATTTCAATGATTAATAATAAACAAAGATCTTAAAATAATTCAGTTTTAAATAACATGGTTTAAACAAAATCTTAATACCACACACATAACGTGTTAGTATGGATTAGTGGTAAAATTTTGATTAAGAATGAGAAATAACTAGCTATACTATCGAGTGGAGTTAAAGTTTAACTGTTCAAATATCTGAATAATACCATCTATTTTGTCTAATTGATTGAATAGCTAAAAAACTATTTAAACAATAATTGTTATAATGTTTAAACTTATTTCCCTCTTATTAATCAATATTTGTTGATGTTCTTATTATTTCCTTTTAATAAATTTCAATACTAATCACAAATTTTGTGTTATACCCTTCATTAGAAGATTATTCTCAAGTTTAGCGCTACAGTGAAAAATTACTTAAGGATTTACTATCAAATTTCTTGAAGGCCCCCCCCCCCCCGCCCCAACCAGAGAATCCGCGTCCCTCTCCCCCTCTCACAAAAATCCATGATTCACAAAAAAACATTTCTCCTAAGAGGTTTAAGGAAAGACAACATAAACTTTTTGAGAGACTTACTTATATTTAATTACTTTATGGCATTGCGAATTATTGCTTTAAAACTTAGGTAGTATCTCTTCACAACTAAATCTCACAAAATTGTATTAATATATTTGCCAATATCTTAGAAACTATTAGTTTTATAAAAATATATTTTAAGAAAAGTTTTTTATTTCTAATAGTATTAAAATTGTACAATGATAAGTTATTTAGTATCACAAATAAGTTGCGGAAATATATAAATTTTTGCTTCTGTAATGTATATATCCTAAAAGTCATTTTCATGAGAAAATGAAAAAAGCGATTTTGTTTATAATCTACATCAAAGACTAGATACAAATTTTAAACCCAATTGTTATAGTCGATTTTGGGCAAAAGGAATTTTCTCTTTTCATCATTTAGTAAACTTATGGTTAAGACTTAGATAAAAACTTAAGATTAGCAATATAAAGTAAAAGGTTATTATACACTGATGAATTAATGAAATAATAAAAAGTTGAAATTGATATATTTTAAAATTAAAAACCGCTAAGCTATGCTTACAACAAGCAAAAATATGTCAAGATAAGTTTTAAAAAGTATATTTTAACATCATCGACAACAATTATTAGATCATAAGTTGATGACTAGTCAAAACATAACATATACAAACTATTAAAATAATTAAAAATATCTAGAACAAAAATTGAGGATATCACAAGTTTTTAATCCAAACACTGATGTTGAGTAATTACATACAATTAATCTCATAATAATAGCGTCTTTCAAAGTGGTACAAAAGAATGTGATTGTAGAGTCTAGAACTGTGAATAAACTTTGGGAATTAAAATAAGTTAAGTGCAGAATCTAAGTCTTATTCTTGTTTAGTCCCCTTATTCCTTTCAGGTAATCGGTGATTAAAATAAAGCCAATTCAATTCTTGCCGACATGTTTCGGTACAATTATACCATAATCATGGCGCTGTGAAATGAAATTAGAGACTATTAAAAAGATTGCAGAGAGTAAAAAAAACAAAAAATAATGATATCAAAAACTTGAAAAAACCCAAAAAGGTAAACCAACTTACCAAAATCGTCGTGCGGGTACAGAAGTTGGTGTTACGATTGAAATGTTGAAACTAATTGAGGTGTGGTTTAAACAGACAGATATGAGGAAAAACAAAAGACTATCGAAATAGCACCATAGCAACAAGAGTTTACATGACCACGGTGAAAAACTGATGGTGGGGAAATGGCTATTAACAATGAATGAAATAAAGAGTAAAAATAAGGATGGATAAATTAATGGAAGGACTGGTAAACAAATCTTCTCAACACCAGCTCGATCGGGTCGTTGACTACGCTGGAGGGTGAGCAGGATAACGAAGGTGATAGGATTTTAATACTTTTAGATAGATCTGTTAATGAGTTTACTATAATTTGGTTGGATTGTTGTAATTGTTCGTTGATGATTGATTGATTTTGAAATAATACAGCTTTTATGAAAAAAAATTTCGGCAGTGTTTAATTTTGTGCCTTTGTGAGAAAAGTGAAGGGGTACCATACATTGTTCTATTCGTTTGGGTTGATGGTTGGAATTTTTAAGATGATCTGCAAATTTTGATTTGGTCCTGTTGTGTATTAAATCTGAAATATGTTCATGTAAAAGATTTTGAAGTTTCGTCCAGTCTGGCCAATGTAAATACTATTATATTCACACTTAAGTTTGTAAATCCCATTTTTATTATTTTTATCATTTTTGTTTAAATTGCTATTACTGAGATTTTTCTTTATTGTGTTGTTGGTGGAAAAATTGATGCTGGGATTGTACTTTTAATAATGTTTGTGATGCGATGGGTTTCGGAACCGGTGTAAGTGAATTTGACCCATTTATCTTTTTTCTTTGAACAGTTATGGTGATCATTAGTAAGTGTGATTGAGAATATATGCAATAATTTTTTTTTCTTTTGTTTGTTTATGATTCTGTAGATGAGGGAGTGAGAATACCCATTGTTGGTGGCTATTAATTTAATAGTGTTGAGCTCAGTTCTATAGTTAGATTTACTGAGTGGGATATTTAATAATAGGTAAACTAGACTATTGAAGGCTGTGAGTTTGTGAGAGATGGGATGATTAGAATCTTTAGGGATGATGGCATCGGTGTGGGTAGGTTTCCCGTATATTTTGTAAACTAATTGGTTATCCAAATTTTTAGAGATATTGACGTCAAGGTAATTGATACTGCCATTTTTTTCATTTTCGATGATGAAAGAGAGATTTGGATAGATGTTGTTGACCAATGCGGAAACTGCTATTAATTCTAAGGTTTTACAGACATAAACACACAGACAGTCGAAGTTGCAAAAACCACTTTTTAGGATTCGGGGGGTCATGAAACATCAACATCAAAGGTTATAATTTTTTGATAGCCATAATACTTTGCCTTGAAGTGTTGGAAAGCTTAAAAATATATATATATATTTGTGTATATCTTGAACTCTATTGGATTTATAAAAATACATTTCAAGTAAAAGATGTGTAATATAAATAGATCTACATATGTGCAATGATAAATAATTTCATATCTAAAAGAATTACAGAAATAAAATTAAAAATTGGAATCAACGCATCAGACCGGAACCTTAAAAACATTGTAACGAAAAGAAGAAAGTAGCCATTTGATTTGTAATATTGATCAAAGCTTAGGAATGAAATTCAATCAAAATCATTAAAGCCGATTTTGATAAAATCGATTTTTTCTCTTCCTGCTCTTAAGGAAAATACCCTTAATTTTAGGATTGGATATCTAATTCCAAAAATTCCTCAGGGTAACCATATGAAAACCCTAAATACCAAGTTTTTTCCCAATCGGTAAAATAGTTTAGGCTCTAGCCCGAGGTACAGACTGACAGACAGACTGCATTGCGAAAACCACTTTTTAGGTTTCAGGGTGCGGGGATCATGAGAGGTCGGCATCCATCAAAATCTCGAGTTCAATTTTTTTGACGATCACAATAGTAAGATAGTGAGAAAGTAAAAATATTGATAATGGGTCCGCAACGGTCAATACTTCATATTAAAATGTCGACTTCCAGTTTAGAATTTTTGACATTTTATTAGGGGTTGCACATCTTATTGCATTGCTATTAAATTCCTCATTTATAAATTTTGACCAATAAAATATGTAAATATTTACTATTGAGTCTAAAATAATAGAGAAAGATCATTGCTCTACAAACATTTTCCATAAGAAGGTGAAAGAAAGAGAACATACACTTTTTGAGAGACTTACATATTTCTTACTCTATAGCCTTAGATAATTATTGCGTTAAGATTTAGGTAGTACCTCTTTACAACTAAAGCTCACAAAATTGTATTAATATATTCGCCAATATCGCAGAAAAAGTTGGTTTTATAGAAATATATTTCACATAAAAGTTTTTTATTTTTAATAGTACTACAATTTTGCAATAATGAGTTATTTAGTATCTCAAATAATTGTGGAGATACGGAAATTTCCGCTTCTGTAAAGTACTCTTGTAATGTTATTGTTTTGCCCCTAAAGAATATGTGAGAGCATTGACAATAATATCGTCCTAATTTTATAAACGTATCTTATTTCATTTAAACTATAATCTATTACATGGCGCTTGAAGCACTTCTTCTTCTAAGAAGGTAAACGCTACTGTAAGTGACGTCAGAGCGCATCACGTTAGTCATGTCAAGTTGACAATATAAGATTTTTAAATAATAACTTCCTCTCCTGGAAAGTTCGAATAGAGATTTTAAAAAGTAACTTGAGTCAGTTTCCGGCTCTCGAAGCTTCTAGTGACACCGAGATGTTTTTGTCTTGTATTTTAATTTTTTATAACACTACCTTCTCGAAGCTTCCATGAGCAATGGATATATACAAAGAATGGTGCAATGTAAGGACACTACTCACTACTCACTTGGAGTCCAGTCCTTGAAGTACTCGGACTGCAACTCCTGTCCGCGATCCCTACGATCGTACTATAGGTCGCGTAAATAGTTCGCCGATGACATGATCTATTTTCTCCTGAAATAAACTGAGATTTAGAAATAAAAAACATGTCAACATGATAAGTGTGTATTAATTATACAAGATTTAAATCACCAATAATTCTTTTATTGGCGCTCGATCACGGGGTTATAAATACCAATTATCTCACCACATCAAAATACCGGACCACTTTAATTAGTGCTCGACCACGGGGCAATTATCAGCTAATTAAACGGTATAACTTCAATCGACGCCCAACGCGACGAACCAGATCCATAATTCATCAATCGACGCAGAGAGAGACGTCCAAAGAATCATAATTAGCACCCAACGTAAGCAGTAATATTTCAATAACACTTCAATTGGCGCACAAGGTAGGGACCCGTAAATCAGAAACACTTCATTCTAAATGTGATTTTCATGGGAAAATGAAAATATACAATCTATTTATAATCTTAATCAACGCCTAGATATGAATTTTAATCAAAATCATTAGAGCCAATTTTAAGAAAACCAATTTTTTTGCTTTTTATCTAACTACTCTTAATTTTAGGGTTTAACAGACATAGGGACAGACGTCATTGCAAAAACCACTTTTTAGGGTTTAGGGGGTCCATCAACATTTTGGGTAAGATTTGGTTACGATCGCAATACTTTACCTTTAGTGTTCGAAAAGTTAAAATATTTATACATATATATTTGTGTATAGCTTGGAAATTTTTGATTTTATAATAATATGTTTATTATAAAAGATTTGTATTATAAATAGAGCTACATATTTTCAATGGAAAGTAATTTAATATCTCAAATTGTTTTGGAGATATGATAAAAAATTAGAATTTACGCATGAGACCAGAACCCTTAAAAGTCATTTTTCCTAAATATTTAGGGTAGCCATTTTGTTTGGCATATTTTATAAGTGTTTTGATATGTAAGTTAATCAAAATCATTAAAGCTAATTTTGAGAACATCGATTCTTTTCTCTTTTTGCTTCAGTAAATTACCCTTAATTTTAGGGTTAGATAGCCAATTCAAAAAACCCCTTGAGGCAAACCTATGAAAACCCCTGATATAAAGTTTTAGCCTGATCGATAAAATAGTTTAGGCTCTAGTCAAGGTACAGACAGACAGAAATTCAAAAACCACTTTTTAGGATTCGGGGGTCATGAAAAGTCGACATTCATCAACATATCGAGTTTAATTTTTTTGACGATCACAATACTTTCTATACCTGTAGGATAGCAAGAAAGTAAAAATGAGCCAAAATGCCTAAGTTTAGCACCAATAGAAGTGAAGTGAATAAGCATTAAAAAATGTGACGCAACTGAAAAATTGATTTTTTCTATTTCAAAAATCAATTTTCTCAAAACAGGGCCATTAAAGAATCTTTAAAGATATCTGTTTGTGGTTAGATCTATGAGAAAAATAATTGGTAACAATTTAATTTAAATACAAAATGGTCAAGTTGAATTTTTTTTTACTTGAAATGTCCTAACGGTGGCAACTATAGACAATAGTTGTGCATTAATAAAGATGTTGAACCCCTTTTTACAGGGACATTGTTTGAGAATATTAATTAGCATTTTTGCGCTGTGTTTGTATTGTGGTTTTGGTATTGTCAGATCTCAAGTTCCTTTGTTAATCTGCTCTATAATATGACTGTAAGGCTTCAGTCATTCAATTAATTTTGCATATTTTTTTTGGTGTGTGTAATGGTATTTTAAGTTTAGTGATTTTTGGGTGGTAAAAAATGGCCTAAGAGGTACCATTCTTGAGTTTAGTATGCGCATTATAAGTAGTAAGTAGAAGCGAATGACACCAAGATTTAGAAATTTTTGTACACTTTTATTTATTACTTAAATAAAACTCATCAACAACATCCAAATCAATTTTGAAATGTAAATCTTGACAATGACATGCAACTTTCCTGTGATTCTGTGCACTCGACAGATGATGTCATCCCATGATGGTTTGCATTACACTCGTGATCATGCACAATGTGTGATAAAATGGCAATGGTGTCATTGAATGATGTGCAACGTCCACATTTCATTATTATATTAGATATTTAATTTATCTATAACTATGAATAATTTACTAACTTAACACATGAAATGTTAGGTTAGGCATGGTTGGGAAAGTGTCATAATAATAAAAGGTGAATTTAAGCTGGGTTGGATAAGAGTCATGATAATTATTACAAACTTTGTGTTTTATTTACATGATGTTATCAATATTATGCTTTACTTCGTCTAGAGCAGAGGACCCCAACCCTATGCTCACGGACGCCATGGCGCCCGCCGAGGCTTTTGCATCTGCCCACCACTTTTTGACTACAGCTGAAATGTTCTTGACTATTAATTTTAATGTCACTTTTCTAATAAAAATCAAGTTTGTTCTTATCTCCAGGTATGCTGTCCTCAAGAAGTTGGTGATTGAAAGCCCCCCTTTTTCCAATTCCTCCCTCTCATTCCTCTTTCTTTGTCAGCTCATTTACAAAATGTACTTTATTACTTGGAACTATCATTATACTCACTAATACCATGCTAATACTTCCTATATCCTATGTAAATATCTTGACATGGGTCAGCTTTGTTGTCTGAATAAACACAGAATAAATATATGTTTTTAAAATGTACTTAAGCCCCAAAATGGTGCTTAGTAGTCAAATATTTTATAAGTGTATTTATTTTTGTCTTGTTAAAATCGTAAATAAATCAATATTTTTTTAATTTATTGATATTGACTTTTGGTTTGGTGAAAAGTGTTTCAATTGTTTAAATTGGTTTTGGGCTAACTTTGCGTGTGTACCATTTGCGTTATTTTATGTGAATTTAAAAAATACAAATGTTACACAACATTTTTTATTAATAATATGTATTTGTGTGTGTTATTTGCATAATGAATTATGTTCGGCTATAAATTTCCTTTGAAAAAGTGATTGGTGCCAGCTGCACTACTGTTAGTTTTGAATGTGCTCTAAGGTACAAAAAGGTTGGGGTCCTCTGATCTAGAGTTTAGCCTATCCTTTATGAATCTACTTGTGATCACCTATATCAAATCAAAGTGCTTAAAGAAAAATTTACTACAAAGTAAAATTGTGGTCATTATTGACGGTTTTTATGCCTTCGTAAAGACGGTCTAAGTATTAAATTATGTTTGAGGTTTGGTGTAATATGTCCAAAAATTGTTCTAGAATGGCTGAAAAATGCCATGAAGTGGTGAGTGGAACATTTTCTTATTTGGTTCAAGTTTTTTTATTGATTTTTTTTGCTTCTTATTTTTGTTTAAATCAATTCTACGTGGGTTAATGTTTGGAATAAAGTATGGCTGATATCAAAATTTTAGATATTTTTAAGAGATAAATAGCAAAGAATAGGACGGATAAAACGTACTATACACAAAAGTGTCATATAAACCATCCCCAAATGTTATTTTGGAAATAAAAATTGTATACAGGCAGACTCTAGCCTATATGATACATACATAATAATGAATTGAAAGTAAATTAATTATACCACAGGCGAGAAGGAAGTAAATTGTTTCCATCCGTTATCAGAAATAGGCTAAATAACAATGGGGTTATCATTGTAGGGGTTGGCATGGGTCCACATATTATATCATGCCTCTACCGAGAAAGACAAGGCGAGAGGTCGATAATTGCATCGAATATTCAAACAACGTCAAATTACGAAATGCTCATAAACCACGTTTGTATTTTGAATGCAGGTTTTCATTCATAAATTATTTATCAACATTTGATAGTATAACGAAATTTAATTGGATTCCACAGACAAAAGCACTGTCAAGTACTCTAATTCACTTACATTTTAAAGTTCTATAAGAGAATTATAATTTCACATGAATAAGCCGAGTAAATTATGTCTAATGCTAAGTACCGTAATTTTAAAACATACATTGGTAGGTATATTCACCAGCAGTGAAGCATCAAAAAAAACATCCCACGAAGGCAGCTAGCTACAGCTTGGCAAACATTGCCACATAATATAATCCATCCTTTTACGAATGTAGATTTGGTGTAACTTTTAAAAAAATATGCATCTTGCGTTGGTGCATGTGACGCTAGAAGTGGCAAAATTTTGAAACACTTGCATGAATGTTATTTAAGAAAAACGAGCTGATCTTAGCTAATTGACGTTCCTAATATCAAATACTTTATGAAACATTAATAGAGTTTAGCGTTTAAACTGACTGAGTTAATCATATTGGTTTCTTTAAACTATTAACCATGAGATGTATATGACATTAACTCGCCACAACCGAACGTCTCAAGATTTCATTATAATTGCACAAACTATTTTTGAACAACTAAACGTTTACTATGTCACAAAGGAGGGTGTCATTTTAATAATGCTTGTACTGATTTAATTTTCATATTATTTGATGAATAATTTTATTTTTAATCTAGAGTGATTTTGTATAACAATATGATCTATTTATAAGAAAATTCAAACTTTTTTCCTTTTTCAAATTTTTCATTAGGTTGAGAATGGGTATTTGTATATATGAAATAAATGTAATGTTTGCTAATTTTTCTAATTGTATTATGTTAGCGTTCAATGTAGGACAACAACGTAGGCCCTGTTTTTTTTTTAATTATTCATTAGCACCACTGTAATTATTTTATTTTACTTGTTTTGCCTAAGTAGAGGGTTGTTGTGTCATTAACTATGTCCATGCTTCCCCACACACAGCACCCCTTTCGGGGTGTTTACCTAGTGTGGTCAATAGAAAAATTAGAACATGCTTTTTACACTTTTAATATTTAATGTGTCTTAGAAAAATATTTGTTGTTATTATTATTGTTATTATTATTATTATTATTATTATTATTATTATTATTATTATTATTATTATTATTATTAGCACCCCATCTTACTACCCGTTAGGGTTATACGCACTTACGCTAATGTGTAATGTGTAACAGTTTAACGTGGAATCCGAACCACAGTGGAGGCCTGTAAAAATATTTGTCTTGATTTGTATTGTGTCTGAACCATCCTTTGAATTTCATATTTTAATAATGTAGGGCTATTTATCATAATAATTAAATCCCAAAACAAATACTGTTAATGAAGCTTATGGTCTACTAAACAAATGACAAACATTACAACCTTGGTGATGAATGTTTATTATTTTCATAACCATAATTTAGGTTATTTTATCTATTTATTATTGGTGAAAACTCTTTGTTTGATTGAGTAATTTTTTTAAACATAAAATTGAACATTGACTAAGTCGGAGTTAAATAAGCGATATTTCTGGAATTAGTTCTAAATCAAATATTTTATGACTTTAGATTTCACAGTAATAATTTGGCAGACTAGGCACCTTAACAATTATTATCCTCAGGAATTACCCCTGTAATAATAATAATAATAATGTCAGTTGAAATCCTCTGTCCAGCAAAAAGTATCTCGAAAAGCATTAAGGCCGAGTAGGAAGATACAATTTCGTAGGCGATTAATTATTACCCCAAAAATATGTATGAGTATAGATTATGCATGTTTATTATATCTAATATTGATTTTGTATGATTTTAAGGACATGTGTTCAATGTTATGCACCGAACTGTAATAGTGGTGATATTTATGAATGAGTCATTTCTACGAATGTCATCTTGAAGATTATGTCGGAAAGCATAATTATTTAAAAACAGCTCATATTTTTATATTTAAGGAACTACTTTTCATGAACCGAGCCGCAATTTATCTAACTAGGAGCCGCATTTGGCTCTGGAACCACACGTTCCCGACCCTTGATAAATAGATCATAGAAATAAAGATGCAATATTCACGTTTACATAATGTAAGCCTAAAATAAAAGTTAAATTTGGCCAACATAAAATGTGTAGATCACTGTTATCAAAGAGAAAATTATCTATTATATATCCTAATAGCCCTATATCCTTTCTCTATGCTGCTATAAGCCACCTTCAAAAAGATGACTGGAATATACAGCCTTGCTTGACCAACTTGATATTCAATAATAATTTATTTACATTAAAAATAAATGTCACATTAGATAAAGAAAAGACGAGATACCTTATTCTAAGGATTAAACTGACCATTGGGAGACAATTTATAGCTGATCAGACTTGAATATATACTGATTGTTAAAAAGATTTAAAAAAATTAGTCCATAATTTTTAGCACAATGTATATTTAACAACTTAATACAGGGCTAGTGCACCCCCCTCCCTCAAATCCACAATGATTCTAAAGCCCGTTTCACACGACACTTGCTTGTACTAGAAATCAAGTGTGCTAGCTAGCGCTTAGATATCTGTATACTAGCTAGTACAATAGAAACCGGGACTAGAGTATTCACACGCTGCTAGTTTGGTACTAGGTTCTAGTGCAAATATTTATCGAACGTCAGAGATTAATTTTGGGTCAGCAGCTGCATTAATTAATAATAAAGATATTGAAAATTATTAGAGGGAGCGTAGGAAAAATAATATAGACACGGGACTGGTTGGGAAAGACGAAATAATGGTCGCAGGATGCTAAATATGATCCATTCGGAGGTTAGGTAATACACATTCGGGGTTACACACACGTTTAGTAGCTCCCTAAATTTGTATTCATTTATTTACAATGTGGTCAGAGGTCCCTAAGCCTATGAGTGTCCAAGTACAGTATCCTTGATACACAAATGTTCTTTTTTAGGCCTACGCACACTTTATATCCTAAAAATAAAACCCGATCAAGGTTGGCATGCTATCAAGTTTATTTAGATTAAAATTGGGTCTGGAACACAGTTTGTCGTGTTTAGATTATATGTTTTAAATTAAATTTATACATATTAAATATATTGTCATACTGTGCCAATTTGGTATTATTTATAAACAAGGATGTTTAAGATAATTTTCTGCCAACAACAAAATCACATCTGATGACCATGTTGGCGTCATTTATTCAATTTCTCTACACAACAGTCTCGGCGCGCATTGATTGGTTGAATTACACAGACTACTGTCGAAACTAGTACGAAAATAGCACGTGTTCTATCCTCACAACTAGTATGGTAGCCAGTACCAAGTGGCAGAACCAGTATACTTTTTCTGATTCACACGACACTAGATGATGACGTGCTAGCTAGCGCTAGCTAGCACACTGGATTTCAAGTACGAGCTAGTGTCGTGTGATACGGACTTAAGCGAGATTTGAATCTCAATTTCACTGTCACCGAAAAGAGTCATATTTCCCTTCCTTTTAGTGCTCTATGATTTTATTTCTAGATACTTAAAATACGTTTTAGTCCATATTAAAAATAGATATATGTACTAGAGTACCTTCTTATAGATAATTAATTGATACTCATATATAATGAAAATAATATACCCTTTCTCTGAATAAAAAAAACACAATGCCAACAATATTCCCTTCCACCGGGGTCATTCGATCTGGGTGGCGGTGAAGGGGAGTTATTTTACTCCAATCTATCATTCATAATAGATCAATTGTAATTAATTTTAAGAAGTCTTTTTTTAACCTCTTCGACACCTTTAAGATCCAGTAACTTGTAAGAACAAAGATTAAAACTTAACGTGTACATACAACAAGAGAAAACAAAAGAACACTAAATATTGTTTGTATATATTTTTACATTTTTATAAAATCATTAGGTTACTCTACTTTATTTTATCAACTAGTTCTTTATAACCTCAATTATCCACCTTTAAATAGCTAATTTATCCATTTTTAAATCTTGCAGTACATACAAAAAGGTTTTAAAAACACGTGCTCTAAGAAAAGAGGTACTCTAAAAAAATGACGGCTCATAGCCTATAAATTCTTAAAGCTGTTCCCAAGGGGAACAAACACAAATTTAACAATGGACATACACATATTTTGTTAATAGATTTTATTTGGTCTTAATCTAAAACAAGGGCGCTTTAACGATTTAATCTATTGGTAGGATTAAATACCTCTCCCAATTAATTCGAATGGGATTTGAACATCGACCTCACGGTTAGTGAAAAAAGTAAAATGTATTTTAGTTTTCTATGTCTTCACTAAACAATATGTTATGTGTAGGGTAAAAGTGCCTAAAATGGCTTAGGTGCATTTTCTAGAAAATACTAATATATGTTTTCAGATTTAGGGGATTCGGTTATTCCTTAGCTGGTATCATTGATGCTTTGTAAATGGCCGATCCGTACAGAAGGTGTTTCTGAAGTTATTAAAGAAAAAGTGAACAGTTGCTTAGTAAAATGTATTTTTTATCTTTCATTGTTAATAAATAAGAGTAAGTAATTTTACTGTTAATACAATGAGTGTTACTTCAAGTGTAAAATGCGCTATTTATTACGTATAATCGATCATAAATTATTTAATCTTCATGGTACAATATTTTATTATTATTATTGTTGTTATTATTATTATTATTATTATTATTATCATTATTATTATTATTATTATTATTATTATTATTATTATTATTATTAGCACCGCGTCTTACTACCCGTTCGGGTTATACGCATTTACGCTAATGTGCAATGGTAGGGTGAATGTGAGATGAAATGGAGGACCTACAGTTTAACGTGGAATCCGAACCACGGTGGAGACCTGGCATTCCTCACATTCACAAGATGTCTTGTCAGAGGTGAAGGAAGGGTTTGGAAATCAGATAAATCTGTGTCGGGACCGAGGATTGAACCCCGGCCACCAGTACAGAAGTCTGACACCTTACCCCTAGACCACCAGGTCACCTAGCCTATTACAGCCATGAGCAAGTGATAAATTGTAATTTGTATGTTATCATTTTGTTCTCTACAATATTTAAATAGCGCGCGCGCTGCCCCGCAACGATACTAACGCCATTTGGCTTCAATGTCTGATCACTGCAACTAAAGAGTAGCCAGACCCGTATATCTTTGACTCTGATTTTGACCCATACCAAATTATGATATTACAAATAATTAGCACTAACAAATTTAACTTGTCATCACTTTTCAGAAATTCAAGGTACATCGATGAAATATCTAAGCTACGTGGTGAACAATTTCCTTTAAGGTCTAAAAATGTTTATGCGTTGAGAGTTTAGTTTGATATACAAAAACACATATTGAAATTGGTTTGTTTCTTGACTAATTTAAGGATTGTTATAATGTTTGAGAGAGTCAAGATTCATATTTTAGCCGTTATTCTTTATCCCATGCACTTCCAGTAAAATAATTTTAACATTTTATGTATCTCTTTTGTTCTAATATCGATTTGAACATCCTACAATACAATTTTTACTCTATTGTTTTTTACTCGATATATTCTATTTAAATTAATATATTAAAACAAAGTTTCAACATGTGTGGAACATACCGGTACCGATAAATAATACACACTTCTGTGTCTCAGCACACGACTTTACTATTGTGTTTCAAGTTTTTACCACTACGCCACCGTTTGTGTAAACGCATAGTGCCTTTAAGCTGATTGATACATTAAATAGAAGGTAAATTGTGTATAGTGAAGTGGCGTTTAGTCATTGGAAGCAAGGGAAGCAGTGCATCCCTAAAATTAAAGAGGGAATTGGAAAAAAAAAGAGTCTTAAAACCAGTTATTATAATTACTCGTAGAAACCTCACCAACAAAGATACTGTTAATAATTGTTGAGGCGGCAGCTCTTCTTTCTTAGCGGTGGGCAGCTGGTCTCGTTCTTTATTCTTTCATTCATTTGTTTCCGGCTCTGTTTGGCCCTCATCGGTGAAACGGAAGCAGTGTTTACATAGGCGAGTGTTGGCTAAATTTACTTTCATGATTGATGTATAATCGTACCTAGTATACTGTTAAAATCTTATTCTTAGGTTATTTTAGCAATATATATTGTTTCTAGATACAATTATAGGCACTATATTTCAAAATAATACATTTATCATTAATTTATAGTAAGATTAGTTTTATTTTACAAGAATATTGACGCGTGTCTGATCCTCCATGGGAAGCTGTTTGATTCTTTACGTACAGCAGTAGAATGACAAGTGCGTAAACAGTGCAGCAGTGGAAGAGGAGGGCTGCTTTGTATTCATAAGTCATATTTTGATGAAAAATGAAAATAATTGAAATATACAGACCCATTCCATTTTTAGGCTCAGCAACACCTTTTTTTTGACATTTCAAAACTCAATTTTATGAAAGTGTTTATTAATTATCAGGGGGATGGGTTGGTGGAAAATTATATAGTTGCTATTATATAGTATACTAACGATAATGGCATGTAGAATAGAGTCACCATTCATCCCGGATTTTCTGGAACAGTCCTGAATTTTATCACATTGTTCCGCAATTATAAATGTCCTGGATTTTGAAAATAGTCCTGTTTTGAATATACAAGATATTATTTTGTTAAATTGTTTTGTCAACTCGTTTCAGATTTATCGCGTGTTTTGATACACTAGACTAGACCTCAAAAGTCAAAATACAATAGAAAATAAATGTTACGGAACTCCGCATGGACTTTCTTGCTCTATTGTTTAAACATGAAGATATTCACTCAAAACTAGTAATATAGGTGAAACGAGATAATATACACTAACAAACATAAACATAAATTGCACTATATTTATGTAAAACATTTTTTTTAAGTCCAGTTTAAGATTTTAGAATTTTATTTAAAAAAAATTAATGTCCTCATTTGTATGTTTGGACTGATAAAACGATCAATATTGGGTCCACAAGGGTCAACACTTCGTATTAAAATTTCAACTTCCATTTAAAATTTTCGACATTTTATTAGGTGTTACAAATCTTCATGCCATCGCATTGTTATTAAATTCCTCATTTATAAATTCTGGCCAATAAAAAATGTAAATATATACTATTGAGTCTAAAATGAGGGAGATAGATCATTGTTGTACAAACATTTCTCTTAAGAGGTTTAAAGAAAGACAACATAAACTTTTAGAGACTTACTTATATTTAATTACTCTATGGCATTGGAGAATTATTGCGTTAAAACTTAAGTAGTATCTCTTTACAACTAAAGCTCACGAAATTGTATTAATATATTTGCCAATATCTCAGAAACTGTTGGTTTTATAAAAATATATTTCATATAATTTATTTTTTATTTTTAATAGTACTACAAATTTGCAATGTAAAGTTATTTAGTATCTCAAATAGTTGCGGAGAAACGGAAGTTTTTGCTTCTCTAAAGTACCCTAAAAGATATTTTCATGGAAAATGAAAATAGCCAGCCTAGATACGAATTTTAATTAAAATCATTAAAGCTGATTTTGAGAAAATAGATTTTTTCTCTTTTCGCCCTTATTAAACTACTCTTAATTGTAAGTTCAAACAGACACACAGACAGACAGCATTGTAAAGACCACTTTTTATGGTTCGGGGGGTTATGAGACTTCAACGTTCATCAATGTTTCAGGTTAGATTTTTTTTTTTACGATCGCAATAATTTACCTTTTGTGTTCGAAAAGTTAAAAATATAGCATATAGTTTTAAGGTTATTGGCTTTATAAACATATACTTCCTATAAAATATTTGTATTATAAATAGATCTACATTTACAATGAACAGTAATTTCAAATCTCCAATAGTTTCGGAGATATGATAAAAAATTAGAATTTACAGCCATTTTGCCGAAATATTGAGGGTAGCCATTTTGTTTGTAATATTTATAAACGTTTAGAAATAAAATTTAAACAAAATCGTTAGAGCCGATTTTTAAATAGGGTTGGATATCCAATTCCGTAAACCCCTCGGGGCAACCCTATGAAAACCCTGGATAACATGTTGTAGATCGATCGCTAGAAATAGTTTAGGCTCTAGTCGGAAGTACAGACAGACGTTCGGAAATTCAAAAACACCTTTTTCGGATTGGGGGGGGGGGGGGTCATGAAACGTCAAGAATCATCAAAATCTCGAGTCCGATTTTTTTGATGATCACAATACTTTCTCTACCTATAAGATATCGATAAACTAAAAAGAAATAAAGAATAGTCTTTTTTAGTTCACTTGTTGAACAAAGGCAGGGTCGAGAAGTAAGCGAGTGGCCTTCAAGTGACAAAATGCAGCCACAGAAATAATTTTTTCCATAATTAAAAATCTGTGAAGCGCAGAAAAAACACAACTGAGCGTTGAAATATAAAAAGCAATGATTATAGCAAGATGTATTGTCTAGGGGTAAGGTGTAAGACTTCTGTGCTGGGGGTCCGGAGTTCAATCCTCGGTCCCGGCACAGATTTATTTAATTTCCAAACCCTTCCTTCACCTCTGACAAGACGTATATTAATCACAACTTGCGAATATGGGGAATGTCAGGCCTACCCGTGGTTCGGATCCCACGTTAAACTGTAGGTCCTCCATTTCATCTCACAACCACCCTACCATTACACATATCGTAAGTGCGTATAGCTTGAACGGGTAGTAAGATGTGGTGCTAATAATAATGATTATAATAATAACAACAACAAGATGTAATTGAGAGTACTTTTGTGAAAAGTTTTAAAACAAAATTGAAAGCAATGACGGTTTATTTTAAAAATTATTTACAAAAAATATAATATATAATGTTTTATATAAAATGTTGTTGTTCATCAAGTAAGAATTATTTATGCTTATATTTTATACTGTATATGTAGGGGCACACTCAGGAATTTGAGCTAGAAGGGGTGGGCTTTTTACATAGTAATTTCCACAATTGCACCATTATATATTTCAATTACTGTAATATTTGAAAATTTGATTTGAAGTAGGGAGATAAGAAAGATAAAGAATCAGTGACCTACCATAATAATTGGGGGTTTGGGGGTTTCTCACCAGGGTTTTTTTTTATTTCAAAGGATGCAAGTGGTAATATTTAAGCTAATTTTACCAACATCGGATCCTCAGCCTACTCACTGTCACTGTGTACGCCATTGGTTAACAGGTATATTTTTACACATTCTTTTCACACCCAGGATTTGCAATTGGTGGAAGTGGGGGCATATAATAACCGCCTAGTTCTGCCTTCCTGTTACAATAGTGTTTACATAATTCCTCTAAAATAACAATTTCAATTACTGTACCCACTTCAAAACTTCATCTACAAAGAGTAGACTGCAATTTTTTCTAGAAAATGTTACGGTATCACAGGTCCAGTTTTCATTTAAGTGTAAATTTGCAGTAAATTAAAAATCATCAGAAAGAGTATTCCTTTGAAAAGCCCTAATTACTGCACAAAATTATTGGTTTCATAATAAATATAATTAAACAAAATATAATTGATTAATTGACAAAACATATTGCTAATCATATTTTTGTACCATTCTTAATTTTCTGGGGGCTTCAGCCCCCGAAGGCCCCCTCCCATCCTCCCGTGAATGCGCCCTGGTGTATATGTATGATTTCTAGTACTGATTTCGTAGGCTCTTCTTTGGTTATTTGATTACTTATTGTGATAATTTGTATGCATAATAAAACCATGTATTAATGATGTTTGCTGTTAATTATTATATTTTATAATTTTTGTCCCGGATTGGCATGGATAGAAAATGGTAACCCTAATTTAGAACAAATCTGGATTTAGTGGTATTTAATAATATTTGCAAAGTTATTAAAGGGCACGGCAAATTGTTGGAAATGGTATTATGACATCAATTATCGGTTTCATTATCTTGTACATATTTAAAACACAAAGCAAAATTGTTCATGATTATTGGTTCATTCTTGTAATTAATAGTACAGATCATATATATATATATATATATATATATATATATATATATATATATATATATATATATATATAATAGATAAGAAGAAATCAACAAAGTAAAACAAAATATTAAAGAACATACTTATTTTTAGTACAATTTTGGAACTTATTACATTTGCTCCATTTGGTTTTGTCACTAAATACCAAGTATCATTCTTTATATGGGCTTTGATTTCATTTTTTATGGCTTCATGCCATTCTTCCGCATCTGGCCCTTCTAGAGCTTCCTTAAATTCACATAATGCTGACATATCATATTCATTCATCCAAGGGGGTAGTCTAATTGTATTTCTTGGTCTTAAACATCTTTGTCCTTCTTCCTCAATTTCTTCTTTCTCAAAGCTATCATCAGATCCTTCATTGTTTTCTTCTCTGTCCCTTGAGATTGCATTAATTTCATTTAAATTCTCTTCATTCCTTATTACCGAAATCTCTTTACTGTTACTGTTTTCTTCCTTTTTCGGCGTATTTGATTGTTGTTCACAGTATTCTTCATTGAATGGATCACCACTTGAGGGTTCTTGGTTGGATTCATAGTAGAGCTTGTTAATTATTTTTACATCTCTCGCAATTGAAATCTTTCTGTGGGATGGCACCCAAATACGACAGGGCTTTGATACTTCAGAGTATCCGACAAAAATGCCTTCTTTGGCTCTTGAATCAAATTTTCTTCTGCTGGAGTCTTTGTTGTGCATGAACGCTTTGGGTCCAAAAACTTAAAGATGATGAACTGAAGGTACATGACCAGTCCACTTTTAATATGGAGTTTCACCTTTCAGAATCCTGGATGGGCTGCGATTTAATAAATAATTTGCACAATAGATGGCCTCAGCCCAAAATGAGTGGGGCAAATTTGATTCCAGTAGTAGGTATCTGGCCTTATCATGCAGTAACCTATTTTTTCGTTCGACCAATCCATTTTGCTGGGGTGATCTTAAAACGGAAAAACTTCTTCTAATCCCACCATCTGATAAGAATTTGTCAAACTCCAAATTTCTATATTCTGCCCTTTCATTGTCACTTTGAAGATATTTAATCTTTTTATCTGTCAGATTTTCTACTTCATTTTTAAATTCTTTAAAAGTATTTAAGACTTCATCTTTATTTTTCAGGAAATATACTCTGGTATAGCAAGTTCCCTCATCAATAAAGGTAACAAAATATCTGGAGCCTCCGCGTGAAGTGGTGTATATGGGGCCTACAACAACAGAATGTATTATTTCCAGCTTGTCTAAAGTTTTCGGTTGTTCCCTAATGTGATAAGGTAGTCTGGTGAATTTTCCTCTAATACATATTTCACACTCACCAAGACTTTCATTGGTGTTAAAATGCAAACCTTTGAGGCGATTATCTTTTAGAGCCAGTTTTAAATCAGACTCATTTATGTGACCCAATTTTCTGTGCCACATTTCAATTTTTTACTTTTCAGGAATTCCTGAAGATAAATTTGCATATTCTGACATGTTTGCATCAAAACAGTAAAGATCATTGTATCATGTTGCTTTTAGAATAGGATTACCATGATCATCTACAATTTGCGCGCAATCCTTCTTGAAAATAACACTAAAACCTTTATCAGTAATTTTTGCAACAGAGAGAAGATTTGTGGCCAATTTTGGTACATGCAAAGTTTCAGGTAAATTTACTATTGAGTCATCATCGAGCTGAATTTTGACTAGACCAATACCTGAAAACTTGCAGTGTGTTCCTCTGATGCGAGATTGAGAATGCCATGATTATTTGTCTCAGATAGTTTTGAAAATTTTCCCTGGTCATAGCACATGTGTGAAGTAGATCCATTATCCAAACACCAAATAAAATTCATGGGTGGTGATGGGTGTAGGCCTATTGAAAGACATTCTTCAATTTTGAAGGTGGATTCCTTTTTCTTGTTGAACCACCAATCTTCCGTCCTATGATTAGACTTTTAGCATCTTTGGCAGTTCATGTTACCACTATTATTTTTATTTTGATGACCTTGACCAGATAGTTTTTTTATTTTGACCTGAATTAAATTTTTTATGATGATGTTTATTAATTTTTTTAACAAAAAATTCATCCTCATGCTTATCTTTGAGGTCATCCTTGTGTCTAGCATTTAATTCTTCCATAATCTTGATTTTTAATTCACTAGAAGTTGGTAAATTATCCCTACTTTCTATTACTATACGAAAATTTTCGTAGGCAGGGGATAATCTGTAGAGCATCATGATGCTCAACAAATCACCGTTTATCTCTATTCCCATATCTTGGAGCTTATCAAGAGCATCTGTGAACTCATCTAGGTGGGTACTCATATCATCATTGTACTTCATCTTGTGCAGAACGAGTCGTTTTAGTAATGTGGCTTTACAAGCAGGACCTCAACTTCGGTATAGACTTTTCAATTTGTCCCATTATGACTTCGATGTGACACAATTTTTCACCTGTTTTAGTTCGTTTGGGGATATTATCAATATTAGATCTGACCTGGCATGTGAGTCGTATTCCTGCCGTTTCTTCTTATCTGATTCTTCTGCAGTTATTGATGTTTCACCATTCACGTAATACCAAAGTCCACTACGAATGAGGACTGCTTTTGCCTGTATTTCCGATGTATCATAATTATTTTTATTTAATGGCTCTATTTTATAATTACTGACATTAACTTGTGACATTTAGCACAATATTTGAGTTCAATCTGTAAACCTCTTGTAAATATATTAGGAAGCGTAAAGAGGAAATCAGCTAGAAGTTTATCTAACAATAACAAAGTTTGTTTATTTTATTTAGAACAATCAAAATGGTAAATACATAAATAAAAACAAAATATAATAACATGGCGTGAAGCGCTTATCCTATCAGAATTAGAAAAAAATCAATTAGATAAATGAAATACAAGACTTTGCAATACCTGAAAATAATAAGGGAACAAACAATAATTAGTTGGTTGTCAGTACAATACTAATATTAATAGAAACTATGGAAGTGTATAGTTCAATTTGAATCTTCCACGCATTTAAAGAGAAACACAATAACTCCGCTATTACTCCTATCTGATATTTCTATATTTATTAACATCAGAACTAATATGGGAAATCACCCAAACACGCGCCTTCAAGCAAAATGCAATAATCATGAATCACATAACATGTTAAATTAGAAATATAAATAGCCCTTACAGAAAGTCAAAAGTGTATAGTTCCTTTAGCTTGAGTAATAGGCGCAGAAAACCTGTATTACATCGTAGCCCCTACAATTATTCAAATTTGGATAACAATAATAAGGAAAACAAATACGCGCCTTCAAATCACAAGAAATCGACATAATGTCGATTGGTAATTTACAAGACTATCTTTAGGACCAAGTCCCAAACTAATCTACAAGTGCCCTGTGCTCTACGTTTGATCAGTTAACAAGATAACTGGAATTACAATATATAAGCTCAAGATATCATGAGAGAACGGGTGGTAAGCACAAGACACGAAGTTTTCCACAGCATGGCCTGAAAATACATCCATTAAATAAGATATACAATTAAAGCGATGTTGCCCAGACTAATTGAAATAAATCTCGCATAAGGAGAAAGGCGACCACATTTGCTACGAGCGGTGTGAAACATTTCGAAGTCTAAATTTTATATAAATTACGTCTTAGATTATAATTTTGATAAGTATCTCCCCGCATTACGTCGAAAGAGAATTTTGAATAATAAAATAAATGATCCCGGCCCCTTAGTTGCCATCCTCACCTAGGTCTGTCGGTGGTATAATGAGTGACCATTGAAAACCAACGCCCCAATATATACTCATAATTGTATCCTCGGTGAGAAGGGGCAAGGGAAAGAGGGGGTAGGTAGAAAGAACAAACACGACATGAAAAGGAAGGTCCTCGCAACGAGTAGAGTATTCGAGATTATCATAACGCCGGAACTGCCTCTGACGTGGCCAGGTGGAACTTCAGTCTCCGTTTCCGGCCAGGCGTGTCTTGAGCCCCAAGCAGTCAGTCGGTCGAAAGCTCTATTCAGTCAGTTGCGTAGAGAGTTGCAGTGTGGAGGTCAGAGTACGCGCTCTTGTGTTGAAGTTCATCAAGGGGTTTTGGTGAGGGTTGCCCCAGTTGAAATAGCTTTAGCTTGTAACTCGTTACAAATCGAATCAGAAGCTAACCAACACAAACTGATGTAGTGTTGCAGACAAACGATCACGAATAACACTAAAAACTTCTGTTTTAACTTTCACTTGAACCTTAAAAACGTATCTGGGCCCATAACCTGTTGGAGATGGTATTATGACAACAATTAATGGTTTCATTATATTGTACATATTTAAAACACAAAGCAAAATTGTTCATTATTATTTGTTCATTCTTGTAATTGATAGTACAGATCATATATATATCATAGATAAGAAGAAATCAACAAAGTAAAAGAAAACATTAAAGAACATTTAAAAGGCATTGCCTATCTTCTTGCAAGTCAAGGCTCACCCACTAAAAAGCTCTATTGAGTGGATGGAATTTCTCAAGTCCCAACACAAATGTCAAACTTATTTCCAGGCCAAAACCCAATACAATAGCAATGGCAAATTTTCCTTTATTGTTATTTTTATTATTATTATTAAAATGTTTATTTTAATAAATATAATTTAATGATTGAGTAATATTTCTAAAATCAGCAATGATTTTATTTTATTCCATTCATATTTTATGTCACCCCTTTCCTTTATTCCCCTTAATAAGCTAATTTAAACTTTACACAAAAAATAAAAGCAACGAAGGACCATTGTTAGCTTACAATTAACTATTGATCAGACCACCTTTACTGTAGCGTCACTGCTTCCCTTTATCCACTGACCACATGTCACTGATATAGGGTGTATTATTAACACTATTATAATATTAAAATACTTTATTGGCGTGTACAGAACTGATAATATTATTTTAAAGACTGAAACATAAAATGGGGTTTCTACTTTACTTTGAATTATGTGTTAATATTATATTCATGGTTGTTAATATTTCAATTTTATTCATAATTTAGCATATAAACAGCAAAATACATTATCTAGGACCTAATTATTATGTTATTCTCACTCTTGACTAAGAGATTATGATGCTTCCTCAGGGCATTCGCAAATTTTTTCTAGTTGCATTGCTTAAATAGTTTCACCTGCTATCCACCAGTGGCGAGCCTTTTTTTAAGAAGTCATTTAACACGGCAATCAGCAGTCTTTATTCTTATCTGTGGTATCAATTCTACATATATAATGTGTAATCTGTTTACTCAATATTAGGTACTTTTGCGATTGCAGTATTAAAATATTATACGAGTTTAGTTTTTGGTTGCTTAGTATATTGAGGGAAAAATGAATGATTTGGGATTGCGATCGGCGAGGACTCCAAAATCAACACCGATAACGGAAGACTATGAAATTTCAAATACAGTTCTAGGTCTTGGAATAAATGGTAAAGTGGTTCAATGTTATTCAAAGAAATCGGGTGAAAAATATGCTTTGAAGGTAAGTCATTATTAGAACTTAATGTTCTGGTAAACATTCGCACAATGATTTTTAACCTAAAAGTTGAAGCCTTAATAAACCTAAATAAACAAATTTTGAACACTGTCCGAAACGGATTTATATTACAATTTTTTCTATGGCATATCACTCACGCTTTCAATAGAAAATCGTCTAAACATCACCACTCAAGTATTCAATAGGACACCGTCTTAACATAATATTTAACACAGTTAAATAGCAATTTTACACTGAATGTTGGAGATATGTTTTCTTTTTACGTAGGCCTACCATTATGAAAGTGCATTTTGTGTTTATATTGATATTAAGACTAATATTTTTTTAGTATGCAGAATATTGTAATTATATAACTAAACTGCATTAAAATATCCTCTGCCATATTGGCACCAGGACACCACATTGGTCCTATTCCATTATTAGTCCCTTAAATTCATTAGTTTGTTATTTGTGTTTATTCAACACCCTCCAACTTACTTCAACATTCACAAGAAGGCTGCCAATGAATCTGACAAACACTTGAACACTTGATATTTTTGAAAGAGTGCGGCATTGTACAACACAATGACTGCAGGCTTGCATTCGGCAAAGGTGGCCATTTTTACATGACTAAATCGGAAATAAAGTCAAATGGGACCCATATTAAATATTAACTTTTTCATTTTATTTGTCTCTTTTAAGTGAGTCCCAAAATTTTTTTTTCTGAAATTTTGACCATAAATAACTTGGTCAGCTTTCTTACTTAAAAATATCTTGTAAAGCGCGAATCTAAGATTGAGAACATGGGGCACACCTAAAACTAGGATCTCAAAGAATAACTATAATTTTTTACAAACACAAAATTGTCTACAATGACCCACATTTCACCTTTTTTTGTAGCAAATCCCCACCTGTTGCAAATGAGACACAAGTGTATTTTTATCTTGTTTGAAGAAATCTTGAGTATCTACTAATGATTCTAGGCCTACCCAATATAAGCTCACGCAAGTATCCATCCGAATTATGATTACAACTGCCACACCCATTTGATGATGCCACAAATATAAATCCTAAATTATTGGTTAAAATAATTACCATGGTGCAAACCTAACTTTTAAAGGTGTAGAAGAGGTTGAAAAAAGGTACTTCCTTAATATTAGTTTTTCAGTGATCAGTTATGATAGAGAGGGGTAAAATAACCTCCTCTCCACCCCCTCCTAGACCAAATGACCCTGGCGGAAGGTAATTTATTATTCTCACTTTGAGTTAATCTTTCTTAGAGGGAGGGTGTAGCGCTCGACTTTGAGATTTCTATCACATACTTCAGTAATGTGAAGGTACTTAAAATCCTTGTTCCTTTCTAATCTGCAATGAGTATCATTTGTGGCAGAGAGCATAGGTTCTACTTAACTTTTCTCTCTATCTTTTGTTTCATATCTATGTCTTACTTACTCCAAAAGGTTAGTTTGAACAGGGGGAGGGGGGAGAGGACAGAGAGGTAAACTCGGGTATCCAGTTACTATAAGCTTGCTTTTTCAATGAATAGTAATTAGTACGAGAATCTCCTATTTATGAAAATAAAACATAATTGAAAATATTATTCTAGTAGCCTACTGTATTTCTTACATATGCTTTTTAAACTTATTTTAGTAACTAACCCTTTATTTACAGACTAATTATATCATAACATAAATTGCATAGGCCTATAACTTAACTCTATAACACTCACAACAATGAGACCCCCAACCGTCAAATTATAACTGCGAGAGGGTAGTCCCAATTTTGTTTGTGACAATTTTATGAAACCTGCTGGGAATTGAACAAAGTGTCCTTAGCTCAAATCTTAAATGGCAGGTGTTGAACTTTAAAATGTCTCAATATAGATTATTTACACATATTCCAACCTACAAAGATAACTATAGATGAGTAATTATATTAAAATTGTTAATAGGAAATCACTTTAGTAAATATATATATTTTTAATATGGCCTATAACATATTTTAAGGGTCTGGATAGGATAATTTCATGGTACATTAAAATGTAGGCCTAGATATTTTTTAATGGTGTCAAATCCCGTTTGAATTATATAGTGAAGGAGGGCTATTCCTAACTTCAGAATAAATTGTTATATAGCCCTTGTTTTAAAAAGTATACACTAAAAAGTAAAAATAAAATAAAATTAACAATCGGTATTCTTGAGCCTGATAGTCTTTTGTCCATCACTGATAATCAGTTGATCAGGGATCAGTTGATTCCCTAGAAACAAATATCTTCTTTTTTTTCTTTTTTTATTGTGATATTTTTTGAAATTAATTAATTATTCTTGAATCCCCAACATAAAGTTAGTCAAGCAAGACTAGGCCTATACATTTTTCAATTGTACTTTGTTTTATAGCAGTCATCCACACCTTCTCTATATTGTTGGCTAAATTTGACTTTTATTTTTCACTTAACAAATGCATGCTCATTGACTGTCTCTTTATTTCTATGAACTATAATATCAAGGCTCTGGAACAGTTGGCTCCTACCCAGAAAAATTGAATCTCTTTTCATGAAATGTAGTTCTTTAAATTTATAAATATTGTTTGCACAAAACAAATAAAAGTGGCAAAACTATTTTAGAAAGTTTCCTAAAATGTATGAAGAACAGACATGTTGACATTAATAGTATATTATTCTTTGCGACAGATGGATCATCCTTTATGATTGGAAAAACAAAAGCGTTGTTAAACTGTTTACCATTATATTTTAAAAATCATTCCATTTCACTGTAGTGAACATAAAGAAACTTTGGTCGCAATATTCACTAGGCATAATATCAGAGATGCAAAGTATTAAGATGAGTATTTTTGTTCCAATATGTACCTAGTTAATTCTCTCCTAGAGAAAGCATTAAAGGACAGGCAGTTTTCTGCAATGCTACAAGAAATATTTAGTAAATATACAGATTTATGTACATTTACAGCAGTGAGATGCTAGTCAATAGATTTGGTACCAAAACGATTATTAAGTTAGTGTGTTTGGAATACATAATAATAATTTTCCTAGCCACCAATAATTATAACAGAGATCTCACTAATTTATAAAGGCTTCAGAATTTATATTTTTTGCTTGATATGACCGAACATTTTAAAAAGTTAAATCTTAAGTTGCAAGGTAAAGGAAATGCTGAGTTAAAGTTATTAGAAGTAGTAACTTAATTATTTTGAAGATGTGAAATATTTTAGATAAAAATTAAGTCATGAAGCTTAAATAACAAACTGGAAAGTAGTCTGTGATATTATCACCAACTTTTAAATATAATTTAATTCAAAGTAGGCCCTAATGTTTCAAGATTTCAAAAATTACACTGGTCAACAAAGATTTTGTCCCAGAGCAACTAAAGGGTAATGGAAATGTAACATTTCTCACTGATTTCAAAACTGGCCTCAGAATTGTCCTATCACTTATAGTTTTAAAGTTATTCCTACTTTAAGATTACACAATGCTTCAGGAAACTCTCTCCCAACTGAAATATCTGGAGCAATTGCAGTTAAGTTAACAGAATGAACCCCTCGCTTTATGGCAAACCCTTCAAACCTCTTTTTACAATCCCAAGCATATCAAGGCCATGCTAATAACCTACTTTGGACATGATGAGTCAGATGCTTGCTTTCTTATTGACTAAGTCAGCACTCCTAGCCAGTTGGTGGTCGGTGCGTGGCCTGGTGATCTAGGGGTAAGGTGTTAGACGTATGTGCTGGGGTCCAGGGTTCAATCCTCGGTCCCGGCACAGATTTATCTTATTTCCAAACCCTTCCTTCCCCTCTGACAAGACGTGTATTAATCACAATTTGTGAATGTGTGGAATGTCAGGCCTCCACCGTGGTTCGGATACCACGTTAAACTGTAGGTCCTCCATTTCTTCTCACAATCGCACTACCACGTTAAACTGTAGGTCCTCCATTTCTTCTCACAATCGCACTACCATTACACATTAGCGTAAGTGCGTATAACCCGAACGGATAGTAAGACGCAGTGCTAATAATAATAATAATAATAATAATAATAATAACGACAATAACGATGATAACAAATTAATAATAAAAAAAAATAATAAAATAAAATAATAAAAATAATAACAAAAATAATGAAAATATTAAAAATAATCTAAGGTATAAGGATCACATTATATATAGACCTAAAAGTTAAAACACTTATTGTGTGCTAGTTCTTAGGTTTCCTTGAATACATATTCCAAGTTTTCATTTTCTATGTTTTTTGTTTTGCTACTATCCATACTTCTTATCACGTGGTGTAAACTAACTTCAAATTGGTTAATCATACATACCAGTGGCGGCTCGTGACCAAAAAAATAGGTGGTGCACAATTCAAATATTCTAAAATATGGTATATAAACGTTTAATATATTGTACCCATCTATATTTACATATCGTTTTACTTATGCTAATATTTCACAGCAGTACGGGAGCGTGTGAAGCTTCGAAACAAATACAAGATTCGACTTTTAAAAGAAAAATCCATATTATACAATTACGAACTTTTGACGGTAAAAATATTGACAGCTAAAAATATACCAAATTTTTAGTCAATTACTGACATTCTGAGCTCTTATTTACAGTAAATTACAAACCAACATTAATTTGAAAAAAATAAAAAATAATTGAATATACCTACTTTTACTTTGCTGGTGCAATCATAAATAATTAAACACCTTAGAATAAAACACTCACCTAATAAATGAAAACATTATTTACAAAACACCCAACAATTTAATCTTAAACGCCTCAAGCTACTTTAAATAAAAACTCCATTCTTCTTTCTTTAGATTTTGCGAATTTCTCAATGACTCTAGAGTTAAAGTCTGAAATGTTCATAATAAAGTTTCTCTCTACAGACAGCATGGCAAGAGCTGACAACCTTTCCTGGAACATACTATTTGTTAAAAATGTTTTGACATGTTTTAGTGTAGAAAAACATCTTTCTGCTTCTGCCGTTATCATAGGGATTGTTATAATAGTATTTAGAAGTTTTAGGAATTCTTCAAAAATTTCACTTAAATTGTTTTCATTTATAAATGAGAACAGAGTCAAAGCGCCAGTCATATTTTGAAATTCATCCCTGACATAAATGATACTTAGCTCTATGCTTAGTTTTTTTTTTGCATCTAAAAATGGGTATGAATTTATTGTGAGTTCTAAATAGTTATCAGGAAATGTTTCTGGCAAAAACAAATTTGCAGCAACAAGATGACCAGTAAAGCTGAAGCTATATTTTGCTTGACAGATGATGTCATAAACCTATTTAGCCTCTCTATTACAAGTGTGGCTCTCATTTCGTCTCTGCTTTATTTTATTTTATTTTCATCAAGATCATCAGTTATATAATTTTTATTTCTTATTTTGGAAATTTCCTCTATGAAACAATCTATTTTGTTTTTTTACAAATGCTGGATCAGCTGGTTGTACAATATATCCACATGAGGCATATAATTTTATGAAATTAAAGTTAGCCAAAATATAAAAATATCATCCTCTAATGTTCTCTTCAGACCAGACACTTGTTCAATTGCAGCTATATGTTTAGTATCATATTTCGTTTCTATTGTAGCCATGCACTTGATAAGTTCTTCTCTATAGTTGCAAACTGTGTTTACTGTTCGAGAAGGAAAGTTCCATCTTGTAGGTGTTGATCGTGGTAAACGTTTATCCACAACTTCATCTAAAATCGCTGTTCTCTGAGGGAAATTAGAAAAAAATTACAAAATCCTCATAAACTGGTGAAAAATATACGGTCATTACGATTAATTAAAGCTGCATTTGACATTATTAAATCTAGTTGATGTGCATGCCAGTATAATATTAACACCGCGTCTTACTACCCGTTCGGGTTATACGCTTGCATGCCAGTAAACGTAAGAAGCGTTAGGATAGCTCTGCTTTATTTTAGCCTGAACACCATTGAGAGATCCACTCATAACTGAAGCACTATTATATGCTTGTGCTATTAACTTATGAGGCTCTTTCTCTACATGTTGATGTATTTCCTCTTTGAGACAATTTGACAAAGATGCAGCGTCATGAAATGGGGGGTTTATATAGTTCCATAACCTTTCCACTGGTTTTCCGTTTACTATATACCGGTAAATTATAGCCATTTAAAAAGTAGCTGAGACATCAGTTGTTTCGTTAGCTATAACAGCCAAAAAACTGACATTATTAATTTCTTTTGAAATTTCTTCATGGCAAAAATCCAACATGCATTGAAGTATTTCATTCTGAATTGAACTTGAGGTACCTTTAAAAACTGAAGACTTTTCTAAATGCCCTTTCAAAGCATCATCCAATCCCGCATTGAAATTGACAAGTCCACGAAATTTTCCAGGGTTAGAAGATGAATCAGTTTCGTCATGACCTCTAAGAGCCAGTTCAAAAGCGCCACAGAATCGAATACAGTTTAGGATAATATTTAAAACATATTGGTTGTTAGTCACTTTTTTTTATTGTGAAGCACTTCTGTAGCTAGAATCTAACTGTGATCATATGTTGGTCTTGCCAATTACAGCCAAATCTAAAGAATTGTTCTTGTGTAACAATAATATTTCATGCTTTTTAATTTGCTCACTTAAATGGTTCAAATTCGTCCAAGATAAGTCAGCTACAAAGAGTAAACACGGAAAGCAGAACAATGCATTTTTTACATTACAACCACATAGCCATGGATGCTTTTTGTAAGTTTCTACGTTGAATTTTCTATTAAACTCTTGATTTTTAGTTTTTGTTAGTTTTTCTAGAACAATATTTGGTGTCGGTCTACCAAGTTTTTTAATTTATATTTTTCTTTTTGAGTACACAATTATTAAAAAAAAAAGTTTTGCACATAATTCATTTTGATATTAAAAAAAAACATGAACTCGAACTCGTTCATATAGAACAACTATTTACATAAACCAAGTGGTTTTTTTTTATAATTAAGGTTTTGCGCAAAATTCATTTTGATATTTAAAATAAGAACTAAAACAGTAAATTATTATGAACTAATTATCTAATATTTACATAATTATTGTACTTAATTAATTGTGTATGGATTAAAAAAAAGGAAAACCACACTTTAAAAAACACTATAACTGGTAGTAACGCTTTAGTTGATCAAAACAAATCGCCAAGTTCGCTATCAAGCTGCGCACCAGGCCATGTGTTAAAGGTCCACTTTAAAACTAACTTGCAAGGTCAACAACCTCTCTTCTTCTTGATGCGCATGCTCAGATTGTTGCACGCCCCTGAAGTTTAGTAGAAGTACTGAGACAGCGCTAGCAGTCAGGAAAACAGGTGGAATAGTAAATAGAATTAAACACGCAAGAGCATAGCTAATTTTAAGAAATATAGTCTAAAAAAAATCGATTCATTATGAAATGTTATTATTTAAATAAAATAATGTTAAATACTATTTTGTGTGAAATTAAAAGTGGTGCACTTAAGGAGGAGTCGCCACTGATACATACCATAAATGTAAAATATAATACGCATGGACTTCATACACTAAGGTTTCTTTAAGTACAAAAGTATTTGCCAAATTGAAAGCCTCAGATTTATCTCTTTTTATTTATTTTTATTAGAAAAGCCTTCAAGCTTGCAAAAGTAAATAAATGGTACATTGTACCCACAGTCTTTCTCTTCACCAAAGAGCATAAATAAAATATACATTGTTAGAGAAACATTTGTAAAAAAGAAACTTCTCTCTCCACCAAAGAGCATCACAATCAATTTCATATTTCAAAGTACTCCATAAATAATATATATATGTTTGCCTATAACTTAAACTATTGGTTTTATAAAAATATATACCAAATTAAAGTATTTTTAACTTTATTTGTATTACAACTTTACAATGATAAGTTATTTTGTATCTCAAATTGGTATGGAGATATGATCAAAATTTGAAATTTATTCGTATGTATAATAGCCTAGAAGTAATTTTTATGGAAAAATGAAAAGTGCCATTTTGTTTATTGTGTTAAACAATGTATGGATTCAAAATTTAGTCAAAATCTTCAGAGCAGACTTTTAGAAAATCTATTTTTTCTCTTGTTGGCCTTCAGTAAACTACCCTTAAATTTAGGGTTAGATATCTAATTCCAAAAACCCCTCAGAGGTACCTAATAAAAACCCTATATACCAAGTCTTAGCCTGATTGGTAGCAGTAAAATAGTTTGGTCTCTAATCAGAGATACAGATAGATGGACAGCATCGCAAAAAAACACTTTGTTTCATGGGGTCATGAAACATTGGCTCCTTCCAACTGGGGTAAACATGACCAGAATCTTTAAAAAAATATTTGTGTGTTCATCTTAGCCTATCCATTAGTTGATTGGAGTCATTAGCTGTATATAAAATTATTTTGAATGATATAAAACCAGAAAATAATTAGAAGCACTGATAATAAAAAAAATTTTTAGTCCAAATATATTAAGATTAAATAAAACATGAGAAATTTAGTCAATATTGGGGTATGATTGACCATTGTTTCTAAGTGGGGTAAGCTTGACCACGCCTTTATTAAATCATCATTAATTTTTTTGTTGGCGTTTGCTGGTGGCCCTGTTAAGAAGAGTGATAGTCTTTTGTTTTGGCTGTTTTTAGTGTGATTCAGTGTTATTTTTAGAATAGCTACATATGGGAAATTTACCCTTGTTCTGCTTAAACTAAAAGGTATATTTTAAATTATTTTCAAATTTCCATAAGTATGGTTCAAGAATAGTAATACAAATCAAATCATTAAAATTAGGCATAGGTGTCTATAAGACCAATTTTATAAATTGTAGGTTAAGGAAACTGGTTTATAACTATTGCGATATTACAGTGAGAACTGTCAAATATACAACAGTCTAACACAGTACAAGGCGAAGTCTATTCTGTTAATACATGTTGCAGACATAAGACATTACAATACACAGCCACAGATAACAAGTCCTTGGGGTAACACCTTTGACGCTCAACTTGGTCCTGGATAGAGACTGTAGTTCCTCACATAGCCGCAGGGCGCTATAAACACATCTCCCCTCTAAAAATCGAGATGGTCTATGGGTTTTCTGGACCGTTGACTACTTCAAGCGAAATTGGATGAATTGGGAGAAGAACCATCAAGTTTAAGTACTTCAATTGCCACCTCTGAAGGTGTTGAATGAACTGGTAGAATTGACTCTATTCTTGGAGATGATCAGCTGTTATTTGCCAACTCAACCGGATCTTGCTGGACCCGAGGACCATTTTCATTAAGAGGCTGGAGAGACTTTTGATTCCTACTAAATTGTCCGTCCTCTGTTTAGATTATATATGACCGTGGTGTATTATGTTTCTTCACTATAGTACCTTCCTGGTTCCGGTCGGTGATATAGACTTTTATTCTAGGGTTCAAATTTGTGAGAGGCCTAACCCCATGGTGACAATCATAGTTTTCTTTTTGTTTCAACAGTCTATTTTTTTTCTGTGGAACAGCTTGTCCAAATTAACCGGTAAGGGAACAAGGTTACTTGGCAATGTGGTATAAACCCCCTAAGTTTTCTCCCAATCAAGAGCTCAGCAGGGCTATAGCCAGATTCTAGAGGTGTGGAGCGCAGCATAAGTAAGGTTCTGTGTAAGTCCTCGCTCTTTTCAATATGATTTTTAAAATTCTTTACTTCAGACTCTATAAAGCCATTGCTTTGTGAGTACTTTGGGCTGGATGTAACAAATTTAAAATTATAATCCTTAACAAACTGGAAAAACTTTTCATCTATTATATTGTTATGGATCCATTGTAAGCCACAATCCGCTCTAATAATTTCAGGTACTCCATGCCTGGCTAGAATAGATTTAAGATGATTTATGACACAACTAGTAGTAAGGCGCCCCAGCAAAGCCATTTCTGGATATCTGGAGTAGTAGTAATCAGCAACAAGCAGATACCAGTTACCTTTCAACTTCAAAAGAACCATGCCATATGTATGCCAAGGTCGTTCAGCAAACAGAGTAGGTATTAAAGGTTCTGATCGATTTATCCTAAATTTGGCATACTTAACACAATTCTCAACAAGATCTCTCAGTTGTGTGGACAATCTTGGCCACCAAACACTTTGTTTAGCAAGTGCTCTACATTTGGTAATCCCCTGATGACCTTCATGTATTTTATTTATTATTTCCTTCCGCATGCAACTAGGAATTATTAGTCTTTTACCTTTTAGTAGAAGGCCATTTTGTAGAGATATTTAGTTTCGATGTTGCCAATATGGTAAGCATATTTACGGTATTTGTGACTTTAGAGGCCATCCGTCTTGGCAAAACTTCATTAGGTTGATACTAGCCTCATCCTTATGTAGATTCTGAACAATTTCTGCCAACTTAGCATCAGGTGCGGGAAGACCACAGACAACCTCTTGGACATATGTTATAACTTCTTCAGCTAGTTCATCTTCCCCGGCAAGTAGTGGCTGCGGATTGCGGGAAAGAGCATCAGCAATTAGTTGATTTTTACCAGCTACATGAACAATCTCAAACAAATACCTCATCAATCGAAGCCTAATTATTTGTAGTATAGGTGTTATAGAATCTAGATCTTTGGTGGTAAAAATAGGAACTAAATAAAGGTTTATGATCAGTCTCTATTGTTATATGAATGCCTGTAATAAAATCAGGAAAGCGTTCACATGCCCAAGAGAGAGCCATTCCCTCCTTCTCAATTTGTGCCCACTTTCTCTTGGCTTCACTGAGAGTTTGAGAAGCGTAGCCAACAGGTCTTAGAGATCCATCATCTTGGCGTTGTATTAAAACTGCACCAAAGCCATAGGATGACACATCAGCTGACAAAATAGTGTCATTATTGCACTTATATAAAGCAAGACTAGGTGGTTGTGATATTGCTATCTTTATGTTTTCAAATGCTTGAGCTTGTGAACAATCCCGTAACCAGTCGACGCTTGAGTGGAGAAGCTCATTAAGAGGTTGTGATAAGGTAGACAGATTTGGGACTAACTTGGCCAGAAATGTTACAAGACCCAAAAATCCTTTTAGCTCAGTTACATTAGTGGGAGGTTTCAGTTTGAGAATAGAATCAACTTTCTTTGGGTCCGGGGAAACACCCTTCGCAGATACAATATGGTCAAGAAAGTTTATTGTAGTTTGCCGAAACAAACACTTTTCCTCATTTAGAGTTAAAAATGCTTCTTGCAGCCTAGAAAGGACCTTATAAAGCTGTGAGTCATGTTCCTCAATAATTGACCCATGTACTATATTGTCAAAATGGCAGACAACTCCCTCCAATCCTTCTAAATGTGCACTGACCTTTTTTTTTTTGGAAAACCTCTGAAGCAGGGGATATCCCAAAAGGTAACCAAAGAAACCAATACCTTCCATACGGTGTGATAAATGTTGTTAGAGCTCTGGAATAATCTGTGAGGGGAACACGCCAGAATCCACCTAGTTTTGAGAATTCCTTAGCCCCTTCTAGTTGACCTAGGGAATAATCAACTGCCGGCATAGGAAAACATTCTCTTTCTGCATGTTGATTTAATTTAGTCAGGTTAACACACAACCTTGGGAATCCATTGGCTTTTGGAATATAACCATGGGAGCATGCCAATATGATGGCTCGTCGACTTTTTATATGACTTCATACCAAACCATCATATCCTGTTCTTTTTTAAGAACCTTTAAAGGTAAAGGAACATGTCAGGAAACACTAATATCATGTGGTACAGCCCCCTCTCTAAGTTTTATGTGGTATGGCTCTCGAATTTTTCCTAGTCCTGTAAAAAGCTTGGGGAACACAGTTTTTGGAACAAAATTAGCTTTTCCTACTCCAAAAATCCTCTTTATAAGGCCTAATTTCTCACTAGTATAATGGCTTAGGAGAATTCTATCTGCTTCTTAAACTACATAGAATGTGTCAAAAATATTTTTGTTTTTGTATACGAGTCTCCCTTGAATCCTGCCAATAGTTTTGAGCTGAGCGCCTCCTGAACTGGATAGAATTTTATTTGATGGCAAAAGCTCCATATATTGAAAAGACTCCTCGTATGTACGTTTTCCAATAATATTCACATCTGCACCTGTATCAATTTTAGAAGAAAGGCCTTGCCCACAGAATTTGGTGTTTACTAACTATTTATTATGCAAATAATTAGTCTCTGTAGAGGCAAGGCCGACGAATTCCCCATCTTCATCTAACTCGTCCTCCGCGTCAACAGCATCAACTGATCTAAATCTACAACATTTTGCATAATGCCCTTTATATCGACACTGATGACAGATAGCACTCCTAGCAGGACATTTGGTTCTAGGGTGTTCAGTATTACTCCCACACCAAAAACATGATTTCCTAGTTGGAATTTTATCTTCGTTAGGAAAAGTGTTCCTACTATAACCAAAAAATTTTCCACTCTTTTTTTAAGTTTATTTGTAGCATTAACCTTGTCAGCTGCAGTTTGACTAGCTCCTGTTAAAGTTTCCTGCTGTTTTTTCAATTGCTCAGATTGTATAGCAGAATTAACAGCTGTTTTCAGAGTTAATTTGGCATCTAATAATTGTGGTTTGACGAGAGATTTTTATCTATAATACCAAATACAACTATCTCTAATGGCCTCGTCATAAAAAGTGACAGGAAAGTTGCAATCTTGAGCAACAGTATGAAGATCTATAACATTATTGCTTACTGACGCGCCCTTGTGTTGGAATATAGTATTGAACTGTGCTCGTTCAAAGATTATGTTTTTGTGGGAATAAAATGGCTGTCAGACTTCTGAAGGACTGTATCAAACTTCTTTCGATCAGCTGATGATATCTTGAAAGATAGAAAAATAGTTTCAGCCTGAGGACCCATCAAATAAATCAAAGAATTTACCTGAGCTTCTTCCTCCTTCAACATACTTTAAGCACGTCTGAAACGCGTAAAACGATCTTTCCATGATTTCCATTCCAATGTCGATTTGAAATTGAAAAGGTCTGGAGCCAGTATTTGATACACAAAAGCCATCATATTGGAACTGGGTTCTTTATCTATATTGGAACTGTTCACTTCACCTTGGTTATAGGCCTACTTAAATACAGTGCAATATCCGACCACTACCATGTGATATTACAGTGAGAATTGTCAAATATACAACAGTCTAACTCGGTACAAGGGGAAGTCTATTCTGTCAATACAAGTTGCAGACATAGGACATTACAATACACAGCCACAGATAAGTCCTTGGGTTAACACCTCTGACGCTCAACTTGTTCCTGGATAGAGTGTAGTTCCTCACATAGCCACAGGGTGCTATCATCACAACTATACATGAGCAATTTAGGGCCTACACTTGTATCTATAAAATGCAAAAATATCCTAGACCAGGAATTAATTGTATACATTTTAAAATTGAGTGGGCATACAAGTTTTTAGGTATTCATTATCTTGTGCTCAGCTTTTATAGCGTTGTAAATTCTAAAATTCTAAAATCTTGCATCATTATGCTATAGAAATTTGATAATTTTTTTAGATGTCTAGAAATAAATAAAAAAAAACTGGTGCCAGAAGCAACAAAAATTATTCTAGTGAAACTTAAGGAAAATGCTGTTTTTGAAGTTTTGGATGGAAAGATTAGTGTTACAAAAGCTTGTAAACTATATAACATTCCAAAAGGAACATTGAATAATCAAGTGCATGGTCGCCATGCTCAAAATCGAGAAAGACCCACTGTGTTTTCAAAAGAAGAAGAAAAGTGTTTTGAAGTAGGTATACTCCTGTGTGTAGAGTGGGGATTTCCTCTTGATAAATATGATCTTAGATGTGTTTTAAAAGCATACTTGATAAAAAAAAAATGAACAAGAAAATCGTTTCAAAAACAGCTTCCCTGGACCTGATTGGGCGGACAGTTTTATGAAATGGAATAATTGAGAGCTAACCCAATGCCTTGCTAAAAATATTAAGTGTTGTTGAGCTAAAACGAATGTAGAAAGTCTAAGCCAATTATCATGATGCACTTTCAAAATCTGTGTAAGGTTTGCCTATAAATTCAATTTTTAACCATAATGAAAGCAATTTAAGTGATGATCCCAGAAAAAGTAAACTAATTTTTAAAAAGGGGGGAGGGGTAGGGGGTTAAGTATCCTGACAGTATAGTAAATTTTAGCAAAAGCTGTGTTACTATCATGTGTGTTTCTGCTGGTGGAGTTATACTTCCTCCTTAAGTAGTCTACAAGTTTGGAGACTAGGTGGTCCTAAAGAAAATAGATCGTTTTAAAAATTCAACTCTTTTTTATTTAAGCATTTATTTGAGTATTTACACAGTTATTGTGCTTTATATTATACTTTATGTTGTCCTCATAAATAATTGGTAAAAAATAAAATAATACCACCACATTTAAAAAAAGATACATACAAAAATAAAGAAAAATAATTAGCAAACCATCTTATTCTTATAATCTGTATCTATATATTTTCATCTTATGTAGAGTTTGAATTTTTCATTGTTTTTAGGTTATTAACCAAATAAGTTAAAAACTGGTCAACTTGATGCACCTAACCACTCCAAACACTAAGTTTATCACACCTATACACCAATATATGAAATAGAAAGAGATGGAAGAAAATGAGCCGTTCATCTTGCGAGGGTTCTTATTAATCTACTGATAACACTTCCCCTCTTCCTCTGATGAGTTTACACATTCACTATACTATTTGCACTTTGTAAACATTGTATTCTTTAAATTGTAAAATTACACCTGAATGTGGGAATCAAACCAGGGCCTGTGGTTTATTACGCCAATGCTTTAATCACCGAGTTATCCAGGAACTTTCTCGTTCCCAGGGTCATTCTTCACTTAAATTTTATGGCAGAGTTTGTGATGAATGTGCAAACATGGTTAGCTACATATCAGTGATCAATTAAGATCACAAGCTATCAGAAAACACGGCCATCCTTGACTCTGTAAGGCTTTATGCTGCCAATAGTACATTGGCAGTTGTATGAATGCGCATGTCATGATGGATTAAATAAATTTGATATTTAGATGTGGCTATAACCGTAATTATAAAATATAATAGTTTTGCTATTCAACCCATTATTGTAAACATTGATTTGCTTTTTGAAATAACATTTTTTTTATTTTTCTATTCTAGATAGTCATATACTACCACAAACTTTTTTAATCTACATCCTGGCAGTAAGTCTCTTCACGTCATTTTTGTGGCCAAGCCAAATAGCCTGAAGTGTACATAATTTATAAAAACTAAAACATAATGTCAAAATAAATATTTAATTTATAGATGTGCCAACTTTGCTTAAAAGTGATCTTAGAAAATAAAAAAATAAATATAGTTCCTTAAAAAAGTTGAAAAATAGCATCACAGTTCAACAACAGCATAAATGAAATAATATACTTTTAAGATACCTATCGGTTCCTCCAATTAGCTGCCTATTTCGATTTTCTACCACACCAAGCTTTTTTTCTCTAATTGAGTGCGAAATTTTGGGCATCTTCCATTTTGGAACCAATTATAAAATTTTAAATATTTTCTGATTATTTGGGGTGGTCTTTGTAGCTATGTGCAAAAATGTAAATTTTATACAGCAACAAAAAGTGTTTTTACAATAGGTTTTGAAACTTCATGTTCCCCACATCCATGCTATCCCATTTAACTGACTTGTTTTAAAACTTAAAACTTTCAAACTATTCTGGTTATTTGTGGCTATCCTTCTTCATGTAAGTAAATATTGAAATTTTCTACCACCATACAGAAATTGTTTAATTATACTAACTTTAGGAATCTTTGTATAGGATTATGCCCCCTTTCAATTTTCCAATCCTTAGTTTTGAAATATAATTTTTTTAAATAGTGTTTGAAGTGTTAAAGGTGGCTTTTATACCTGCCTGACAAATTTCTATCTTCTACCACATTGAGAAGTAGTTTGTTTTATAATCTTATAAAGACTTAAAACCCCCCTTCCTAAACCCCACTTCACAAAGCCCCATTTAGAAAATTCAAATATTCAACAAAATTTGTGTATTTCAAGTAGTCCACTACATTCCTGGTATTTTTTTAAAATCAATCTTAAAGTGTTATTTCCTATTAACACAACCCACCTATTTCCCAGAATTCCAATTTAAAATTATCATACATTTATGTTTAGAGTGGTACATTTAACTTTCTGCTAAATTTCATTATGATATAACACTGGGAAGTAGTTATATTCCTTGAAATTTCTATTTTTTTATCTCACTTAAAATCATGGTTTTCTGTTAATGAGCCTCCTCCAAACCTTCAAGATTTGCTTGAATAATTGTACTGATACCTCTACCTACCTGCCAAATTTTAATTATCTACCCCCGTCCTTCCCTTATAGATTTATTCTATATTCTATCTGCCTTCCAAATTTCAGATTTATAAGATGTTTAGAGGGGTTTGAAAAATTAATGCATAAGGAAGAACACACGTATAATATACATCAGTGTTTTTTATGGCAGATATATTAAGATGCTGAAAATATAGTTCCTTACAATTTAAAGTGTTATAAGCTGTTCTTGAATATACATAGAATAAAAAAAAATTGAGCTGTTGAATATATTTTTATTAATACATTTACAAAATGGGAGCTTGTGCATAGAGTGTGGTTTATATTTTATATTTAGTTTAAATAGCACTTTTGGATGATTTGAAATGCCAAGGTCCTTCTTTTAAAATGTTTTTCTTTTTTAATTTTAGGCCTCTCATTCCCCAGAGTTTCATTTTGAAATTTCTCAATTCTAAATTTTTCTAGTTATATGAGGCGATCACACTCCCTTCCTGCCAAGCAAAATTTCATTTTTATAGGCCGAGGGGTTAAATAAATGCGCTGATGAGTGAGTCAGTGAGTCACACAACTTTCTACCCTACCCCACCCTCCTAGGGAATGAAATTTGAAAAACCCTCACAAAAATCTTCATCAATTCTAGAAAGGAACCTTCATTTTTTATTTCAAGGCTCGTCAGTTGGGTCAAAAGATATAGCCTAGTAGTGAATTTTGAAAACCTTCTAACACCTTTTCACCCCTTTGTGGTCAAATTTAGCCAAACCACATCTTAGTTCTTGTGTACGTTCTAAGAGGAACCTTCACACAAAATTTCAAATTTCTAGACACAGGTAAAATATGGTGATAAGTAGGGCTAGGATTTTGATAACCTAAATTGCATTTTGTCCCAAAACATAAAAAAAAAAAAATCTATTTAGACTAAAAAAAATGACCAAAAAATATTTTCTTTTCTTATTAAAACAAATAAACTAATACAAAACCTTAAAATGTAATTTAACGTTTTGTTTCTGTGTCAAACTGAAAGTTTTTATTTTGTCATAAAAAAATATTCCATATAAAATAAAACAAGGAAAAGACATAAAAATTCAACCTACATTTTCTGACAGTTTAATCTTACATGGCAAACTTAAGAGTTTTTATTCAACAGTCCAGAATTGCAATGCAGAACAAAAATCATGGGCAGATTTTTGAAAAAGAATGATTTTCTATTATCTGCTAGCAATGCTTTAAACATAGAGAAGCTCCTTTCAACTTCTACTGATATCACAGGAGCATAATTGAAATAAACTACATCACTTTGTCAAAATCTCCTGAAATTTGACCAGGGGAGAAGTTTTACCCTGGTAGCACATCTGCAATTAAGCACAGTATTTCATATCCTTAATTTTTTTTTTAAACCGGCTCAATTTTCTTTTACACAGCCTTTCCCACTTTTCCAGTCACACTATTTAGGTAATTCACAACTTTCTTCATCAAATCTATTTGATCCACTAATAGCACTGCTGACTTCTCCAAGGAAGTGATGGCACTAGACAGAAATCCAAAATTCGACTTTAGGTAGGAAAACTTACTTGCAAGTTCAGGATCAGAAAGAAGTTCCTGCGCAACTTTAATTGAGGTCGCTTCATTACTGTCAAATGAGTCAATGATCTTTTTCACAACTTTAAAGTTCTCACAGTAATAATTGCATACTTCAATACAAGTCCCTCATCTGGTTAAAATGGGAGCCGGCGGCAAGGGAACGTTTGGGGCCTCTGACTTGAATGATGCCACTCGAGATGGTGCCTTCAAAAAAACTTTTTTCACGTACCCAATAAGCTGGTCAAGTTTGATGAATTGCCCTCGCATCTCAGAAATTCTGTGATAGGCATGTGTTAGACATGTTAGGTGCACCATTTTTTAGTACAGCGCTTTCAGAGCATTAGCAGCCTTTATAATGTATGGTGCAGCATCAATCACGAAGAGCAGGACATTGTCGTGTTGGATGCCATCTGTCCATATTAATCTCAAAGACCTATCAAAGAGGGTGCTTACTGTGGAAAAATTCACTTTTTCTAAATGTTCACAATTGATGAGAAAATGTTCACCTTCTTCCATTGTACCTACCACTACTTTATCTACATATCGTCGTAGAGAGTCAGTTGTTTCATCCATAGACACCATATTTTCTTTCCTGCTACTTTTTCTTGTATCTTCTTCATGGTGTGTTCATAGCAACTGCTGACATAATTTTTTCTTTATGTGGAGGAGTTGGCCAAATATTTTCTCATGTGATTTTCTAAAAAGCCATGCAATCTAATATTGTTAACTTTACTCAAGGGAATATCGGTACAAATGAGGGCTTCGCACAGTTCTTCGTAAAATGTAGAATGTTTTGAAGACTCGCTGGTTTGGCCAAGGAGAATTTGCTGTAGTTTTTTCTCATCCTGGAATCGCTGAAGAACTCGCTTGTGTGTTTGTCCCTTGACATGCTGCTGTACAGTAAATTTCTTTTCTGCGGCAATGCTCACGTCACAGAGTTCCCCAGACAAACTCCAAATGTCAGAAGTAAACGGTTATATAACTGCTGTTTATGACCAAAAATGGTGGCTGACGTATATTTTGGAGAAGAACGAATAAGACGATGAATTAAAAGTAACATTTCTACATCCTGTCGGCCCTTCTACATCATTTTAATATCCGAGGAAGCCAGATGTATTGTGGATATCGTTGAAGGATGTTATTTGCAAAGTAGATCCTACCACTCCTTCTGAAAGGATTTATTTAATAACTCCTGATGAGACTGAAAAGTACACAGGCTGTCAACCAACTCTAACATTCGACTAAGTAGTAAGTGTTAGAACTACTTGCAATAATCAATTCAATGAAGCACATGAGATCAATAATACCTTTTGTAAAACTGTACTGTAATGTTCTTTAGAAATCCACATTGTTTTAAAATAATTTTAACTATGAACCCATTATCCTCCCACTTTTAAATTTTGACAATCACTTAATATAAGTACACTATGCACAGCATTTTCTGGTGAGACACCTTTTCAGAAAATCAAAATAGAAATTTTGATTTTAAGTTTTGAAATATTTTTGCTATGACAATGTATGTTGTGCTACATATTATTGAAAAGGGCGTGAAAAACTCAGTAAAATGACACCACTCCCACCTCTCTCCTCTCTAGTTTAATTCGGAGAGCTGCTATGACATTTAGAAAGTAAACCAGCAGTACGTTTTGTGCCATTTTTGAAAACCTTACATAGCCATATTTTGAAAACCGTTTGAAATATTTTTTAATTAAAATTGGTATTTATATTAGTCTCAATAACACATTATCTATATACCAAATTCTATCAAAACCTGAGACAGTCAGGTAAAATGTGTATGTTGATTTGACACAGAATGGCCCACTTCTCATATTTTCCTTGATATATCAGTGGCCAGAGCATTCATTAGCATATCAAGCCATATGTCCCAGGTTCGATTCCCATGTCCAGGTGTCATTTTTCAATTTAAAGAATATGATATTTAGATGTGGCTATAACTGCAATTATTAAATATAATGGTTTTGCTATTTAATCCATCATAATAGTGCATTCATACAATTGTCATTGTACATTTGGCAGCATAAAGCCTTGCCGAGTCGAAGGTGGCTGCGTTATCTGATAGCTCGTGATCTTAATTCATCACACAGATGTAGCTAATGATTTAACTTCAGTTTAAACAGTTTGAGTTTTAACTCATAGTTGTCCAGCAACCTGAAACACCTGGAAAACAGGGAAAAGTCATATAAAAGTCAGGGAATTTGATCAAATTTCTGGAATTTTCACATATTTACTAAAATAATAGGCCTAAGCTATTTTCATTCACAATTACCAACTGTCAAAATAACATTTTTATTCCAGTTAATACTCACTGCGAATTTCTTTTAGTACAGTTGTCTATGTTGAGTATACTAATCCCAATTCTACAAGTCAACGTGGGATTTTCATCTCAACCTTCCACCCCTCTATTGTCACATTGTGACCTGGTGGTCTAGGGGTATGGTGTCAGACTTCTTTGCTGGCGGCCGGGGTTCAATCCTCGGTCCCGGCACAGATTTATCTGATTGCCAAACCCTTCCTACACCTCTGACAAGACATCTTGTGAATGTGTGGAATGCCAGGCCTCCACCGTGGTTCGGATTCCACGTTAAACTGTAGGTCCTTCATTTCATCTCAAAATCACCCTACCATTACACATTAGCGTAAGTGTGTATAACCCGAACGGGTAGTAAGACGCGGTGCTAATAATAATAATAATAATAATAATAATAATAATCTATTGTCATTCTTCAGCCAAAGTTGAGTCATTAGTTCATTATCTTGTGTAAGGCGATCTTTTAATGTATAAATATAATCTAACTTAGATTGCACGATCCAATAGCCCATTGCTTTAGGCTGACATCATTTAACCCCTTCATAGAGTGTTACAATTTTAAAATGTGTGTGTGTGTCTAAAAATACTACACTAAGCTGCAATTTTAATACAATAATGTGTATAATATAGTGATTGGAAAAGTTGTAAAATGGTCTGGAAAACCTGGAAAAGTCAGGGGATTTTAAAATTCAGTTTGGCTGGACACATTGCATATTTAACTGAAACAATCTTGTTTGGCTTATAGGTTCTCCATGATTGCACCAAGGCTCGCCGAGAGGTGGATCTACACTGGAGAGCCAGTGGCTGTCGCCACATTGTAAACATTGTGGATGTTTACGAGAACACATATCGTGGAAACAAGTGTCTTCTTGTTGTTATGGAGTGGTAAAAACCTTTCATTTTCATCTCTTTATCATTTTGAACTATCCACTGTTTTTAAATAACAAAAATATTTTTGTTTGACAGCATGGAAGGAGGGGAATTGTTTCAAAGAATTCAAGACAAGCAAGATGGTGCATTTACAGAGAGAGGTAGCTTGGTGCTAAATATTTATTCTTTGAATTACAGTAGTTTGTAGGCATACTAATATGTAAGATATAATATAACTACATTTAAATTGGGCTATTTTATACTTTTATAAGTTTCTTTGACTCAAGTTGGTTTGACTCACATTGATGGTGGCATGCCTTGACGTGGCATTTTTGTGTTATACTGGATTGCCAGTGACTGGTAGATCGAAGCTTGAATCCCAGTTGGGTATATTTAGAAAATTTTTTCTTAACAATTTCCCACATTCCCTTCACATAAGTGTGGGTTCATTTCTTATAACATTTAACCTTCCTTCATACTTAACCCATTAATAAAGACATGCAAAAGGTGAGATTATTTTTTGGAGAAAAATGGTGTTATTTATCCTAAAGAGCTATATTATATGTTAAAACCAATATTATTTACACAAATACGAGTCAAATTAGTATTCATTAAAAAAAAGTATAAAACTATCTACTTTTTTGTTCATATTTTATATTCAACTATTTATTAACATTCGGAGAAAAACCAAATATAAATAAGCACAAAACATTTCACGCTTATTAATGTCAAACTCGAAATTCCAATATCATTACCTTCAAGTTGTACAAATAGCAATATCGAAATAATCGATTATCAATTTATTTTTAGATAGACCAAACAATAATAACACCAAAACATTTCATCATATAAGAATAAACTACTATCAAATAAGGAGAAGGGAATAAAAATAAAGAAGATATTTTGCCAAACATGACCGCCTGTAGCAAGGTCTATCCATATATATTATGTTCTTGCTTGGACCTAGCGTGTAATCTTTTAAACGCTAAAAACAAAGAATCAATAAATCAACATTTAAGTATCTTATGTTTAAAAGTAGAAATCTTGATTTTTAATGTTAGCCTCAAAATAAAGTTTAAATATCCTTGAAAGTACTCATTTATCCTGTGAACCGTTTTATGCCATTTATAATTCATACAAATGGCAGCCCTGGCATAGTGCTATTGCCAGTGTTAACCACTTTGAAATTATATTGCTTGACATGGTATTTGCCAAATTACAGGGAAATTGGGTTCATTTAAAGAAAAAAACCTTAAATTCGTATTATTTACCTGATAACAGCAGAATTCATGTAAAAACTTGCGTTATCTCAAATACAAATTTTGCATGTCCCCTAACCATTAGCCTTCACAGGTACTAAGATACAGTGAAAAAAAGATAAAATTTGGTTTTGAAATGAATTCTCCCTTTATCTTTAAATGACTTTAACTGGCCCTAACTTTTTTAAACTATTCAATTCTATTATTATTTACATTTTTGTAGGAATCATGATTTATATAAAATAATGTGTTGTTAACCCTTTGAGTGCCAAGAGAATTGACAATAAGAGGTGCTAAAAGTAATAAGCTATTTTATTGAAAAATAGAGGATTTATTCAAATTTTTATAACTTTTTAGGCTTTGATTCAATTGCATTCAAATTTTAACATGAACTAGCTAACTTTTAATCTATCAGGTTATTTAATTACACATAGCCTTTTTTATATTTATAATATAATAAAAAATCATTGGCAAAACTTATTTTATACTTTATTTATATTTGTTTTATTTAACTTTAATTTTTAAGCTTTGAAAATTTAAATATCCCAAAATAGAGTAAATCAGTGAAAATACCATAAAAAGATTGAGTAAATAACAAAATCAACAAAATCAACAAAACCAAAAAGACTTTAGATTTGATTTTAAAATTGGGTTATGTATAGCAGCAAAAATGTCACTGAAAAACATAGCACTTCAGTAATATAGCACACATATACTTTACAAAATTTTATGACAGTAAGAAATAACTTATTTTATGTAATTTGCTTTAAATTATTTTACACAATATATGGGAATCATTTGGCAAAAATATAGGCCTAATAAAGTAGGGAAAAAATATTGATATAAATTTTGCAAAATACATTTATGAGTAGCAACACATTTAGGATGTAGTTCTTTCTCACATTTCACACACACAGTTCTTGAACGTATTTTACATTTATGTGTTGAACACTCCCTGCATAAACGTAATTTCTTTAGTGGAAGACTCTTGACACCATATACATGAGAAGGGCCTGGTGCATTATCATCATCGTCATTCTCTGGTGTATCCCTCGCCTCATACCACTCTCTAGAAAGGTCTTCTATGATGGAGCTATTGAAGTCTAAACGTGACATTGCTTTTACACCAGCAGGAATATTTTCTTTGTAAAGAATGTAGGCATTCAACAACATTCTAGATATAACATTGAATACTACTTTTTTTCAATACCTCGATGTTCTTCTTTCATCTAGATACTGGTAGAGCATCATATCTGAAGTATTAATTCCTCCCATAAATTTATTATAATCTAATGTCTGGTTTAGATACTGATGGCTGGTTTATTTTTGGTACAGTCTGTGACGCAGTGGCCGTTGAAGCCACACACTAAAATAAACCTATTCCTGAAAAACTTCATTTAACCCACCTTGAATTTTTGAAGAATTTGAAGAGGGATAAACTTCCTGTTCCTAAGTATTGTGCCTGTGATAAATGTGCTAATAGAACATAGGTGCTTTGCTAAAGGAACTGATGTGAAAAGTTATCACAAAATAAATGATACCTTTTGTTTACATAATTTCCGACTGTAAGCAATTTCATTACAACTGTGTAGGCCAAACCATTTTGTTTTATCTGATATCTGTCTATGTTACTTCTTTTACCAAAGTAAGGATAAAAACAGAGACAGTAGTTGACTATAGAATCACATATCATCCAGAATTTGATTCCCCAACGATGATGGTGTTTATTAGGTAAGTACTGCTGTAATTGTGTGTGACATTTTGTACCCAATAAACTCTTGTCAATGCTCAACTGCTGGTGGGGGGTGTAGTAATGTCTGAAAACTCTGTTGGCGTGATCATTTATAGGTTGGAATTTGGCACATGGATTGTATAATAGGTTTCCAGGGAGGGGGGCATATTTGGAATTGTCTACGAGATGAAAAAATTTGAGTAAAATCTGAAATTTATTTCGAGGGAACATGTGTCTGAACCATGGAGTTGACAGATCCTTTTTTTTTTACCAGTAACTATAAATGGTTGGTTTACGAACTATACCCATGTTCAGGATGCAAGCTATAAAAGCTTCAATTTTTTATACAGTTGTAGGTAACCACTTATTAGCTCTGGAATTTTGAGAAAGGTTTCTTTGTGACTGAAGATATTGTTGGGCATATCTGTTTGTTTCGATGACCATCAAATTTAGCAGGGCTATAGTAAAATAAAGTCTAAAATAAAAAATTGGCTTGGAATCAGAAGGGGGAGCATGCTTCAAACCTGGCATTTCCGCATAAATATGTTGAGGCGGTGGTGGATTATTCTGATCGTCAAGATTTCTTTCATCCCAATCGAAATCACTTGTATTGACACTCACGCTATCAATATCAGCTGCCGCTTATACTTGTTCCAATCTTTCACTTTAACTTGATGATAATTCGTGTTCATCTTCACTATTTACAAATTCAGAAACACTGCTTTCAGAATCCCTAACTAATTGATCACTTTCGCTGTGTCTTGAATCACAGTTTTCCTCTTAGTAGCCATGTTGCCAAAGATACAAGTCATAAAGTTAGAAAATAATAATTTTCATGTTCGATACATATAAAAACTCAAAGTGCAAGGACAAATAAAAGTAGCTTGAACATTCGAGAATGCAGTGTAAATAAAATCTACCCTATTTGTTGACTTAATACTGAACTAAGAGCTCGAAAATATTGAATTGCTGTAAGCGACGCTGGCAATTTTAGCAGATATATTGCGCATTGCTCTGAGCGACGTTGGCACTCAGAGGGTTAAGATCAGCTCTAATATATTTATGTAATCTTCAACAAATTTTGTGTACACGTTTTAATTAGCTAGTCAAAGAAACACACAAGTTTAAAGAATTTGAAGTTTCAAATGGCTTATTACTTAAAAATTTTACTAACTTTACAGAAAGATACATTTAGAGCTATTTTCAAAGCTATTATGTTTGCTTGAATAAAATGTCATAAATTCAGCAGATTTATTACTTATAAACTACCTAAGTATCCTTTACTGATAAAAACTTACACAAAAATTCACACACACATGCCAAGTTGATTTTTGTTGTTGTTTGACATGTACATTTAAAAGTATTTTGTCATTGATGTTCCAACTATATTTTTATAAGCTTGAAACGTATAATTTAAAGAATGGCTTGTTAATTCTCGCTATATTTCTTTGATTCTAAGATGCCATCGATTTCAAGATGCACCTTAATTTTTTAATACCACAAAAAAAAGCTTTAATTCCAAGAAAAGAAAATTATAATAGCTAAAATACTATATTTATAAGTACTATTTTTATTATAGAAGTAAATTTACTAACAACATTAGTATCTTTATTTATCAGTAATATTAATCTCACTCCCTTCTGAATCAGTATCAGTCTGGTTATTCTGAGCCATCAAGAACATTGCCCTAAAAAGAACTGCGATTCTAAGATGCCATCGATTCTAAGAGACACCTTGTTTTTTGAGACGTTAAAAGGGTTTTGGGAAGGGGGGGGGGGAGAAGGGCGTGTATTAGAATTGAAGAAATATGGTAATAGTATTTATATATTATTGTTTTCACATATGTAATACTTTTATCATACTGAACTTGATGCTAATGTTGGAGTTTGGCTAATATATATACACCTTATGATAAATGTTACACTTTTCAAGTAACTATTTATTGAATAATATAAATAACCAAAACGTTTATAAAAGTCTTGCAACTAAATTGTTCTATATATTGTTTGATTGTGTAATGTAACTGATTTGCCCCTGAAAAGTATGTGAAAGCATTGACAATAATATCGTCCTAATTTTATAAACATATCTTATTTCATTTAAATTATGTAGTATATTAAATGGCGCTTAAAGCACTTCTTCTAAGAAGGCAAAAGCCACTGATCAGTGACGTCACGCACGTGACACCAGTCAAGTCAGGTTGACAATATATATATTTCAAATAATAACTTCCTCTTCTCGAAGGTTCGAAGAGAGATTTTAAAATGTAACTTGAGTCATTTTCCGGCTCTCGAAGTTTCTAGTAACACAGAGATGTTTTTGTCTTGTATTTTGTTTTTCTAAACTAAATCTTCTCGAAGCTTCCCTGAGCAAGGGATATATACAAAGAATGGTGCAACGTAAAGGCAGTTAGTTGGTGTCCAAACTCACTTGGGCACTTGGGGTCCAGCAACACCTGTTCGCGCTCATACAATAGGCCGCGTATATATTTCAACTACATGATCTATTTTCACATTAAATAAACAGATTCAGAAATAAAAAACATGTCAAAATAATAAGTGTTTATTAATTATAATTCTTCAATTGGCGTCCATCGCGGCAGTAAAATATCAGAACAACATAATTGGCGCACAACGAAGGTACCCGTAATTGAATAACATTACAATTGCTTACTATTGAGTAGAGTGAAACAAGCACTTTAATTTAGGTGTGAGAGAAAAATATGCTGTAATCTTGACAATCTTGCAAAAATGTTACCAAGTAAAAACAGGCATAAAAAACAAAGAACAAAACAAAATGTTAACCCTTAATTCTTTAAAGCTTTTTAAAAAAATACTTGTTAAAAATGTTAAATTTGTTCTACCTCTACAGCCCACCCTAGTAAACATTTAATCCCACCATAAGTGAAGATGACAAAAAGTTGTTTCTTTCGATTGCGATATCGGAGTGTGAATACTAATATCAATAAAAGTATCGGAAAATGTATTGAATACAAAAATACTACTATCGAAAGGAAAATATTGATGTTATTAAAGTATTGATACTTTTTTCTTATCCCTATACCCTCTTGTACAATATCCAGTGGTGAAGCATGATGATTAAGGGTGGTCTGGCACCCAAAATTTCAGGCAATAAATGTGGTATCTAAAAACCTTGGAATGTCAGGCGAGTATTTTCTTTGTCCGTATTTCGATCAGGCATCTCCTGAACTTGGTAAGTATATAATACCAATTTAGCACTAACCTCTAATTCAAACTTTGAATAAAATAGTGATTAACTGATATTCATAGTTGAAGTATTTCAATTCAACTAATATTAAACAAAGGTAAGTATTTTTTTATTAATTTATAAACTATATTTGCTTTAAACAAAACTACAATAACATTTCTCACAGGTTATGGGTCTTGTACATAGCTAAATCAAGCTTCCTACGATTTAAGATTCTCTATCAATGCCAACAACATAACAAATTCAACATTTCCACATTGAGATTTTTAGGCCCTATGCTTGTGAAAACTTAATTTAAATTAGTATTCTTTATATTTCCTTAATCTATCATTATTATTAGCCAGATTTGTTAGGATCAGGGTTCCTACGCTCTGGAAAGTCAGGGAAAGTCAGGGAAAAAAATAATAGTCAGGGAAAGTCAGGGAAGCTTTAAAAAGGTCAGGGAAAGTCAGGGAAATGACAATTCATGTCTTCATGTCACACTTAGAAAAAACAAAGAAAATATTTTTTCTATTTACTGCGTCATAAGCCACTGCCCCAATGAAGAAAGCTGAGGGGCACTTACCATGCTCAAACTTGCCCTAACACAAGTTTTGGTAGCATTTTATTTCAGAATGTGAACGCAGAGGTCTCCTAGCCTGCACATGACAATTCTTTTAACTTTAGTGATCACTTGTTTTTGTTCTTGTTCAAGGTTTGTCATCGTTATAGTTTGATACAGTGCACCAGGACTGATTAGACTACACCAGCAATGTCTAACAAAAAAACCGTTTTTAACCAGCTCTGGCTAAGCCCAGACCATTTTCCTGAATTCTCATACTGGATAAGTGGTGTTGAAAGTAATAAGCTGCAGGCATTTTGTAAAGTGTGCAAAAAAATTATAAACTTAAGTAATATGGGAAAGCAAGCATTAGCTTCCCATGCAAAAGGACCAACTCATATCAAAACTCTTGAAACTTTGACAAATCAACGCTCTCTGTTGACTTTTTTTTTCAAAAAAGTCAAGTGATTCAGGTTCATCGAGCTCCCCAGTTTCAAGAGAATCTCTGGCACACAAAGACATTCTACCTAGTGATGATTCTGCTGGTTGCTCGAAGAGTTTTTCTGTTTCATCGAAAATCGTAACGTCGCAGAAGGAAGCTGTTGCTAAAAGTGAAATTAGTGTAGTGCCTCAAAGAAACCATAACACTTTTGTTATAAAAGATGATATAACTAAGGCGGAAGTCATTTGGGCTATGCAAGTTGTTGACAAAAAAATGTCTTTCAATTCGTGCAATAATTTAAGTACAATTTTTCAATTGATGTTTCCCGAGTGTTCCATTGCCAATGCCTTTACCCTTGGTGGAGACAAGGCTGCATACTTCATTGTGAATGGCTTGGCTCCATTCTTTCATAATAATTTACTGGACCGCCTAAAATCATGTAACAACTTTGTAATTTGTTTTGATGAGGCATTGAATAAAGTTATTCAAAGAGGACAGATGGACATTGTAATTAGATTCTGGGACAAGGAAAATCATAAAGTCATCAGTCGTTACTTAAACAGTGTGTTTTTCGATAGGAGCACTGCTGAAGAATTACTGAAGCATTTTCTGGATGGTATTTCTCCTCTTCCACTCTCTAAGTTGATACAAGTGTCAATGGATGGCCCAAATGTCAATTTAAAGTTTATAACACTTCTTCAGGAACACCTCAAATCTGTAACAGACAATGAAGTATGTAGTTTGCTAAATCTGGGAACATGTGGGCTTCATGTTGTTCATGGTTCCTTGAGAACAGGAGTAGAGTCTGTTGATTGGGATATAAGTAGCTTATTACGTCACATGTACTACCTGTTCACTGACTCTCCAGCTCGTCGAGCATTGTTCACCCAGTTGACAGGGTGTACAACTTTTCCATTGAAGTTCTGTGGTGTGCGTTGGTTAGAGAATGCGAAGTGCTTTCAAAGGGCATTACAAATTTGGGACCATGTTATTAAGTTTCTCAAAGAAGCAAAACTTCCTAAAACAAAACCTGTAGAGACACTGAAAAGAGCAGCCTGTGATCCATTCCTAAAGTGTAAACTAGCGTTCTGCAAGACAATTGCAGATGAATGTCAGCCTTTCCTGCAACGGTTCCAGACATCAAAACCAATGACTCCATATCTTTTTGAAGCTGTAGAGAAACTTCTAAGATACCTTATGAATCGTTGTGTGAAACCTGATCTTATGAAGTGCACGGGTCCAAAGTTACTGTCTATTGACACAAAAAAATCAGAAAATTTGATCCTTAGCAAAAATATTGATATAGGATTTGCAACAAAACGTTTGTTAGGAGAAACTGCGATCACAGTAACAGAAAGACAAAAATTAGAATTTATACATGAGTGCCGCAGTATGTTAACCACCATGATTGCAAAACTACAAGAAAAAAGTCCCTTAAAACAGAAAGCTGTGAGAGGTTTGTCTTCATTGGATCCTTGTGTTATTCAACATTCACCTCAACTGGCCCAGAAGAGATTTTCTTTTCTTTTGGAGGAACTCAACCATGCCAACATCATAAATGATGTTCTGGCTGAAAATGCCAAGAAAGAATACTTGCATTTTTGCAACCTCAAAAAATCTGAGCTTCAAGAAATATTTCGTCCTTGTGATCAGTTTAGTGATGAAGTAGGACTTGACACTATTTATGGTAGCTTTCTAATAGGAGAAGCAAACTACAAACATCTTTGGGAAGTAATAAAGATTTGCCTTGTCTTGTCGCATGGGAATGCAACTGTTGAAGGTGGTTTTTCAGTCAATAAATCTTTACTGGTTGAAAACATGCATGAAAAGACAGTCATTGCACAGCGTCACATTCATGATGAGATACAAGAAGCAGGAGGGATTAAAAATATACACATTAGCAAAAAGATGTTGGATTACGTGAGAGGTGCTCGGAAACGCTATCATGAATACTTAGAGATGAAGAAGCAAGAAAAAAGTGAAAAAGACAAGAAGAAGGCAGAAAAGAGGAAATTAGATATACAAGTTAAAGATTTAGAAGGAGAAAGAAAAAAATTAATGATGGCAACTGAAGAGAAACGAGAAGCAATAGACGTGGAGTTGCAAGAACTGAAGAAGAAGCAAGCTTCACTTTATTAAATATAACATAGTTTCTTATTGTATGACTATAGTGATAATTTTAATAAAAATAAAATTGACTTGAGACATGAATAATATGAAAGCAGACAGAGTTCCTGTTGTAAGCTATTCAGTTCAGGAAATGTACAGTTTAGGTAAAATAAAACTGTAATGATACCAAACTCTTTAGTATGTTCTTAGTGGCCTGTTATTTAATACGTATTTCTGCACATGATACCAAAGGGAATCAAGTTTGTTACAAATTTTTGATAGGGATTATTTTTCCATCATTTTCCCTCAACTGATTGGCAAGATGTCTGCTTTCTTATTCTTCCATGAGAGGTGAGGCAAGGTCGGCTGTAAGGGGGGAGGAGGCCGAAATAAATTTATTTAAATTAATATTTTCACGTGTATAGTACCGTAAAGTTATAATGGAAATTTTATGAGAAATTGGTCAGGAAACTTGGGAAAATAGTCAGGGAAAGTCAGGGAAAAGTCAGGGAGAATATTTTTACAAATACTGTAGGAACCCTGTAGGATATAAATAGAAAAGTATGCATCAAATGAACATTAAATAGGAAACAGCCATTTTGCTTCAAGTAAACACGTTTTTGATTTGGATTTATGTATGTTCCAAGTTTTGTGTATACTGTATCCTTTCAATTCTTTACAAAATATATATTTGCAATTATGTAGTCGCTCAAACCTTTAGTTTTGAAATACTTAACTATTCCTGCCACTCAAGTGGCAAGCGAACGGAGTTTTTCAAGTGCTGGAAATGTGTGTTTTAGATGAAGGGAGCAATTGCTCAAAGAAAATGTAGAGGAACTGGTTATGCTCCAACAGAACTTACACAAAGCAAAGCGAAATCTGCTCTAGTATTATCCATAAATTCTTGAGCATAAACTAGCCATTTTTTTTTTATCAAATGTGACTTTTTTTAACTTGTAATTTGAAATTTAATAGGCCTGTGATAAAAATGTTTCTCTATTTAAAAAGAAAACTTTAAATCAGAGTGTTTAACTTATAATTTGAAATCTATAGTCTGTGACAAAAATGTGTGCAAAATGAAATGCCCACCCGTTACAAATATTTGCTGCCTGACCACCCCTTGTGATGATAATTTTAGGGTAAGCTGCGTAATGAACACTCATAAAGGGGTACATTTAACGATGTGGAAAATTTGATTTATATAAAGTTATATAATATAGTAATGGCATAATAGTAGTACTACTACAATAATAGAAATAATAATAATAATAAATTCATTTATCAATTTTTGGCCATACCTTCTGTGAAATATCTAATTTTGGTCTTGCGATGTTTACTTTTAAATACACTTTTCATTCAGATGACAAAGCCTCTGAATCGAAAGAGTCATTTTTGATGTATATAGCATCTCCCATTTTTTTTTATACGTTACATACACTAAGTCCTCAAACATGACTGATATGTATTATAATATGAAATTTAAATTAACTCAATAAAATTCAAGTCACAATCACAAAACTAAACTAATCTATACTGAAATAAATATTTGAAACACACTTTATACGAGGTTTGGCTATTAAATAACCGGACTGATGCTCTAAAAAATTGTATTTACAAAATTACTCAATGGAAATGTTTTTACCTTCAATGTAGTCCCCTCCCTGATCCCTACACCTCACCATACGAATCTTACACTCTTGGAAGCAATGTTTCTGGTCTTTTTCTGAGAAACTTTTAATGAGCTTCGTCACTTTTTCCTTCACAGCATCAACAGACTCGATCTTTGGGAACAGAAAAAAGTCACACGGGCTAGATCAGGTGAGTAAGGTGGATATTCCAACACCAGAATATTGTGCTTCGCCAAAAACCTCTGGGTAGACAGTGCTTTATGTGCTGGTGCGTTGTCCTGATGAAGAATCCATGAGCTGTTCTTCCACATTTAAGGTCTTCTTATGCGTTCATGAAGGGTTTTCAAAACCTCTTTATAGTAAACCTGGTTAACAGTCTGATCTTCAGGTACCCAAACAATGTGAACACTCGCTCGGATATAAAAAAAAACTATCATCATTGCTTTGAATTTTGACTTGCTCATCCATGCTTTCTTTTGTCTAGGTAAACTGGGACTCTTCCAATGCATGGGTTTGCCTTTAGTTTCAGGGTCGAACTGAAAAAACAACGATTCGTCACAAGCTATCACATTTTCTAAAAAGTTTGGATCATTTTCGATGTTATGGACAAATGTTCATTCGAGTTTCCTTTTGCTCAGGTGTGAGCAGTTTTGGCACCATTATAGACCAAATTTTTTATATGTGTAAATTTTCATGTAAAATTTGTAGAACAGTTTCCTTATCAATATTAACTAAATCAGCAATTGCTCGAATGCTCAGGAATAGATTTTTTCAAATGATTTCACTCAATTTTTCAATATTAACATCCATTTTTGATGTGCGAGAATGGCTGGGGCGCGGATCGTCTTTGATCTGTTTCCTCCCCTCCTTAAATTTTTTAAACCAATTGAACACTTTAGTACGAGATAAATACTGATCACCATAAACTTCCTTTTAACAAATTGTACGTTTCTGTAGCAGATTTCCCAAGTTTTACAAGAAACCTCACATTGACACACTGCTCACCTTTTACAGTCAACATAATTCCTACGGAGCTCAGGTACACGGTCCACTTAGAACAAAGGCTACAGCTGAACTGTCGATCATGTGACCTTGGAATTTGGAAGTTAGAGGTAGAGAATAACATAGATCAATATCTGACCCTTTTGGTTGTTGCTGAGACCTCAGGCATGTGGCAAAAAAATTAGTCTGGTTATTTAGTAGCCACACCTCATATGCTCAGAATGTAACACTCACGAGCCGGGGTCTCGTGAAGGAGTACAATGGCTGATTAAAGAAGTATACAAATATCATTAAAACGCTTAATGGTAAGTTTGTAATAATCTTGTTCTGAAAAAAGTTTAAACACTTTCTGAAATGCGATTCTTGGTATTTTATTTTGGTTTTCTTTTTATATTATTTTACTTTGTTGGTTACACTATTACAAACAATTATGCAAGGTAAATTTTTCTTTCATTATGAATATCATTTTATTTCAATAAATAGGGAAAATTCAACTTTAATGCTGAAATGGCATGTTATTGATAACCCCTTTACCAAATTCTGCAAAATATTTATCTCAGATTTACTCTGAAGCTATGGTTTTTTCACACCTGTTGTCTGAGTATTTTTTAATCTAGTACCATTTCTTACTACCCATTCGGGCTGTTTGCCTATGTAATAATTACTTTAATTTGTTAGGGATTAAAAGGTTTGAATTTAGATTAAGTGTAACTGCATTTTCGGGCATTTGCGGGAAGGGAGAGGGGAAACCCACTTAGGAAAAATCTTCCTCGGCACACTCAGTCAGGATTGAACCCCGATCTCCCAATCATCGGCAGTCTAGCCTATTGCGAGAGTTATGCCTTAGACCATGTGGCTACTGAAGTGGGCTATTTAAGATTAAAAAAAAAAGGCAACCACTAATCAAGAAAAGCAAGAATTACACTTGATTTATGTGCATCGGGATAAACCTTAGAAAAGTACTTAAATTTGGCAGTCTCTCAGAAATTTAAAGTCTAGGGCCACTATTAGTAGTCTTTAGGCATTCATTTGGAAACATTTTTTGGGGTTGAATCCGGGTTTGACTTGGGAGACAATTATTATTTTAAGCCTTTGTCTAATCAACCACATAAATAATGTTCCATCGCCACAGGGTGTAGCACATTTTTATACTTATTACTGCGGCTAACTTTAGCTAAGCTACCCATTAAGAGATGGTAAGTATTTTTTTTTAACAAAGACCCATAATGAAGTAATATAAAGTGTTTTAAGACATAATTGAGGTTGTAAGTGGTATGAATTGTGTAGGACTAACCCAGGCATTGAGTAGAAATACCTATTACCAATACTAGCTCAAGTACAAAAATTTAGTGTTGTGTTCTATACACGTTTTACTAAACAACTTCATTCAGAACTATTTGTTCAAAGCCTCGCAACTGGAAAGAATTGTGAAATATGTTTATTTTGTCAGGATAACAGAAAATAGTGTTGTAATTTTATTCTAGAGTTTGAGTGGTTACCCCTTTGGCATAATAACAAAACCTGCCTGCTACTAGACACTACTATCCTCTTCTGAACTGCTTACCAAGGATGTATAAAACAAATAATTTTTTTTATAATCTTTATACTCTGACTCTTGGGTCTCAAAGAGATTTCAGGGACTTAGTGGTGCAAATGTAATCTTGGAAAGGCTTTGCATGATATTAACCATGAGGTGTGTAAAACCTAAAAGTGGTGGTCAGATTTTAGAAGATAAAACAACTACTTTCCAGAATTCCTTTTTTAATTGTTAAACCTTAGGCTAGTAGTTGAAAGTAATCATTTCACTCCTCCTAGGCCATATTAACCCTCCTTTTATATTTAAGATACCCTTTTTGAAGACAGTTGAGCATCAAAGCAACCAACTTTACATGGTGCAGTACTAACATCTACAGATTATTATTTAATTATACTTAGACTTTTCATGGTAGCCACTGATTTAGAAAATCAAAATTATTATTGAAATTTCAACTCCAAGAATAAACCATGTTAAGGAGTTGAGTTTTGCCCTTTGTTGGGAATTAAAAATATTAATAACATTGTTGAATTATAAAGATAACCAACCGTCTATGCATGCAGATCCAAATTACAAGAATCTTCCTAAACTTAACTTTGGATTAACATATTTATAGATAAATTGGTTCACCTACTTGCCATCAATACAACTATCAACAGGTTTTGTCTAGTGACTGCATTAGTACGCTCAAACAGTTTTTACGGTGACATTGTAACATGCAGTGCATTTGTGTATGGAACATTCTTATACTGTACGTACTTTGTACAACATGTCTACATTTTACTCATAGCTGTGCACAGATCACATGTGGAATAATGGTCTTGTGGTCAAATCTCTGTTTTTTTAAGAGTGATATATATATGCGGGTTAATTAAAATTTTGCTGACTGGATGTTATAACCACCTACAAAGATTTCTCTAAAGACTATTGATTCCACATCCTATTCCAATCAAAGACACAAGGAGAACATAGAAGTAATTAACTCTAGAAGGACGGACCCGTTCATTTTTACCAGAAGCCTCTTTGATATTACCTACAGTAGTTCTTCACTTGACTTTGAATCAATTTTAGTGACCAAAGCTCCCTAAAAAAATTAGACATTTAATACCTTTTTGAATAGCTACCAGCCACTCCCTAACCTGAAGGACAGTAAATGGTTGATTTGAGTGGTGCTGCAAGTTATTCTCTCCCCAGTATCAAAAGTTGTGACTGTTTATTATTGGTTTTGAGTCGCGACTATCCAACCGTTGACTATCCAACATAATATAATATGCTATTTATGTAACCTCACTGTGAGGAGAAGAAGCAAAGCTGAGAAATAAACTTCAATCACCAATTATTTTTAACAATGACTTTTGTTCATAAAATACATAATTATTTGTAGTAAGGAACAATATATATTCTATTAGATAAGGATAGATATCAAATTAAAAGATATGAAAAAGATAGAAATTAGATTATTAAAATAAATTATATTGACAATATTAATTAAGTGTATTATTTATGAAGAGTCAATGGACTGAGTGGCAAAGTTGTTTAACAGAAAATCAATTACAATCAATAATTGTGAGTGAAAGTAAATTATGTAATGAGAAAAAGTTTTTAATTATGTTAAAAGTAATAAATTGAACCTTTAAAAACACATTAAAAATGTGAGTCGAAAAAGTAAATATACAATAAAACAATAAAACATATTATAATACATGTGTTGTAGACAATTAGTTAAAATAAAATGGGGTGTATAATATTGATAAACAAGATAAAATTATGGTTAGAAATAGAGTTCCATAGAGAATTGAGCCTAGGCTTTGCATAAAAGTTTTTAGTTGGTTTGTTATAAAAAACCTTCCATCGTAGTTAACGACGTGTTCGGGCCAGTGTCAAGAACAGCTTTGAACCTTTCTCTATCCTTTTATATTATTTACTCTTTTCTCTTCCTTCCCTTTTTATTTATTTATCATTAACCTAGTTTACCATGGTTCAATTTTATATCTATCTTCAGATTTTGCTACATTATACTTAGTTCAAGTTTCTACCCCTTTTTGCTTTCACTTTTCATAATCCATGACTTTCTAGAAATGACTTCTGTGTTTACATTTACACATCATCGTTTTAATTAATTCAGTTCTACTCGATTCTTCGTGCAAAGAACTCATTTCAGGATTCATCTATGGTAATTATCATATTTCATTTCGGCTAATATAGACCTCATACTCACACTGTTATCAAAATTCAATTTTACATTTATTTATATTGGCCTAAATTGAGTATTTGTACCACAACTTAAGTTAACTCTTTTTTCTTGTTTAGACCTGAGGATGGTGCCATCGAGCGCCGAAACATGTCGGAATGGTGATTAAACAACCCCCATTCTCAAGGAACAAGGGAATTCAAATTCTCCCGAATAAGAATAGATTTCAACTTATATATAAAAATTTTTTCTTTGTTTTCACAAAATTCCAATCTGTGTCATTTGACTTTTATCTTATTACACTATATTATAAGTTTCATCTATACTATCCCATATTTCATCTACACTTGTCTTAATATATTTATGGGTTGTTTAAATGTAATTACATAAAATCCTGAATAGAATAATTTTTAAAACATTTTTTATAACAAACCAACTAAAAACTTTTATGCAAAGCCTAGGCTCACTTCTCTATGGAACTCTATTTCTAACCATAATTTTATCTTGTTTATCAATATTATACACCCTATTTTATTTTAACTAATTGTCTATAACACATGTATTTTAATATGTTTTATTGTTTTATTGTATATGTACTTTTTCGACTCACATTTTTAATGTGTTTTTAAAGGTTCAATTTATTACTTTTAACATAATTAAAAACTTTTTCTCATTACATAATTTACTTTCACTCACAATTATTGATTGTAATTGATTTTCTGTTGTAACAACAACTTTGCCACTCAGTCCATTGACTCTTCATAAATAATACACTTAATTAATATTGTCAATATAATTTATTTTAATAATCTAATTTCTATCTTTTTCATATCTTTTAATTTGATATCTATCCTTATCTAATAGAATGACTTTTGTGTTTTGCATACTACAGTATATAATACAAATTGCATCTAATTGATTTAAAATTCTTTAATGTGTTTACACGAATAAAATATTAGTTTTGTAATTTATTGCTTAATTTATACTATGGAGTGGTTACTAATCCTTATTTCATATCTATTCTTCACTTTCATTTAATTTTGATTTGTTTCATTCCAGCCCCTTCCCTTATTTTTGTCTTATCCGACAATTCAGCTATCTGAGCACCTTTCGGATTGTCCTCTTTAGGTCATATAATTGCGACTTTCCTGTAAATATTTAGGCATAGATTGTTGGAAACTTTTTTATGTCTAAATTTATACTTCTGGTTTCATCATATCAAGCCGCGTTGTCTTGGATGAGCATTTATTTTTATCAACGGTTTCAAAATTGTGGTTGGTTTAAGTTTTGCATTAGGTAAAGTTTTGATTTAATAAAACTTAAGCTTAAAATATAAACCCTATAGAAAAAATATTTCATTTTAAAAACAAGGACCTATTTGAAATAAAAATGACAATGGTAAAACGACCAGTTACCTTCCTTCAATATAGGCAGTAAAATAAACCCTTGTCCTTTAAGTGTTAACATATCCAAACATCTTTGAATTTTCATATCCATAATGGTTGGGGTTGCCGATTATTACATCTCCATTATTGTATAGTAATAATGATGATTATAAGATAGTCATTAGTATAAAATAGCCCTATCGATAGGCTGTGAACGAAATGTAAGGCTAATAGTGTCTCATTTACTGTTAAGTAAGATGTTGGGGCTCAAATCCCAACTGAGATTACTGATATAGTTTTTCTCTAAATAGTGTTTCAATTTCCCTCCACACAAATGGGGGTATATTTATTTTAAATTTTATCTTCCTCATTCCTAACCCATTAGAATAATTAAAGTGCTAAAGTCCTGGCTGAGAAGTTAGAAAACAAAAACAATAAAATAGCATCAGAAATCCCTTAACTTTCACCTAGCCTCCCACAATCAACAGCCACTGCTTGTAACCCTTTGATTCTTGCTGCTAATACTGATACTTTTGGAACTGATGTATGTGTTTTAGAAAACCTTTATCATATTAAAGATGTAAACAAAGTGAATTTAAAAGAGAATTCTAGTTTAGTGTTGTCATTCAAAAGGAATACTGTTGCAATTCACTTGTTCTATAATATCAGAGCCACAAAGCATTGATCAGTTCTAAAATTTGTTGCTGTGCACACTATAGCACACCTTTTAAAATACATTTAAATACAGAAATATCTATTAAAAATATAACAATCAAAGGAAAAGCCCTTAAAAATCTGGAATTTCTTATTTGTCATAAAAACTAAACAAGTATTATGCTGAAACTTGTAATATATTTGAGGCTTAACAACATGTAGTCAGAAAAACTATTCTTGAAACTAATATTTTTATGATTCCTTTGCCTGCAGGTAATATACTAAAACCTTAATTTTACATAATAAATTTTCATACATGAAACAAATGTTTTAATATTTTAATTCAAACATTGACATATTATATAAATCTTCTTTAGTTATCTTAACACCCAACTCAACAACTTTGATGTAATTTTATGAATGATTTATGCAAAAAAAAAAAAGTAAGCTATCATATACCTCGCGTTTATATATTAAATTATATACTTTTCGATATGTCTTAATCCTATATTTGCCTAAAAGATGGTTTGGTTGTTTATTTACAGAAGCTGCACAAATAATGAGAGAAATTTGTTTGGCTGTTAAATACTTACACAACATGAATATAGCTCATCGGGACCTTAAACCTGAAAATCTTTTATACACAATACCAGGTTAGTATATTAATGGCATTTTAATTTTAATTCTATTTTTATTTGAGTAAGTAATTTGTTAAACTGTTTTATGTGATAAATTATATAGTTAATATATTTACTGTGTGTGAACTTGAAATATATTTCTACCAGAAAATCTAATAATTCGCTAGTTTACTCTGTTCTAGTATGAGAGGCTTGGTCTTATTTCCACCGGAATGCACTTAGCTTTTTTCCAAATTCTAACTTTACATTATCTCCAGTATAAGATCTTGATAGCTAGCTTTCCAGTTTAAGATGGGATAGCTACAGTACAATTTTCATAGAAAGAAACCTAGAAAAGCTAGTAGATCTTCTTTCACATTTTCATACGATAAGTCATGAAATCTTCAAATGTCACTAATGAGAGATATTATCAATACCTATAAAATAACAATAAAAAAAATCCATGGTGTGAGCTCACAAGTAAACTACACCTACTAAGCAACCGCCACCGTTAGCAATGATACTGCCACCATTTGCAGATAGAGGGTGTTATATGGTCAGAACAACAAACCAAAATAGCACTAATTATGTAGTCAAATGTTAAGAATACTGACTTTAAAAAAAAGTTTATATTTGAACTTTTCTTTCTATCATTTAAGCATCTTAATTAAAAAAAAATAGAAACTAAAGTGAGGATGCTGGATTAAATGTTAACACTTAAAATTTCATGAAATGTTATTACACATTTATGTAAACTAATAATTCTCTCTAATTCCTTATTTCTTCCCCAGATCACACAGGCATTTTGAAGCTTACTGATTTTGGATTTGCAAAAGAAACTCTTTCAAAAGCTACTTTACAAACACCTTGTTACACTCCATATTATGTAGCTCCTGAAGTTCTAGGACCAGAGAAATATGACAAAAGCTGTGATGTTTGGTCACTGGGAGTCATCATGTATATTCTGTAAGTTTCTTAAATATGCTAAATCTTGTTGTTTATAACTCTTAATCACTATTTAAATTAAAGATTACTAAGGAAACAAATTTATCTTTCAACTTAATACATATTAGAATGATCTATTATTTTTGCTGTTTTAGTTTGATGAATTATTTCCCTGTAAATCAAGAAAAACAAACTTTTAAACAAAATTGTCAATGTGACTCTTAATTTAACTTGTACACTGAGTGCTCCATTGAAGTATTTCATTACCATCAACAAGCTATAAACTTAAGTCTGTATCACACGACACTAGCTCGTACTTGAAATCCAGTGTGCTAGCTAGCACGTCATCATCTAGCGTCGTGTGAATCAGAAAAAGTATACAGGTTCTGCTACTCGGTACTAGCTACCATACGAGTTGCAAGGATAGAACACGTGCTATTTTCGTACTAGTTTCGACACTAGTCTATGTAATTCAACCAATCAATGCGCTTTGAGACTGTCGTATAGAGAAATGGTATAAATGACTCCAACATGGTCATCGGATGTGATTTTGTTGTTGGCAGAAAATTATTCCAAACATCCTTGTTTATATAATACCAAATTGGCACAGTATGACAATATATTTAATATATATAAATTTAATTTAAAACATGTCATCTAAAAACGACAAACTGTGTTCCAGACCCAATTTTAATCTAAATAAACTTGATAGCATGCCAACCTTGGGCGGGTTTTATTTTTAGAATATAAAGTGTGCGTAGGACTAAAAAAGAACATTTGTGTATCAAGGATACTGTACTTGGATACCCATGGGCTTAGGGACCCCTAACCACATTGTAAATAAATGAATACAAATTTAGGGAGCTATTAAACGTTTGTGTAACCCCGAATGTATATTACCTAACCTCCGAATGGATCATATTTAGCATCCTGCGACCATTATTTTGTCTTTCCCAACCAGTCCCGTGTCTATATTCTTTTTCCTACGCTCCCTCTCATAATTTTCAATATATTTATTAGTAATTAATGCAGCTGCTGACCCAAAATTAATCTCTGAAGTTCGATAAATATTTGCACTACAACCTAGTACCAAACTAGCAGCGTGTGAATACTTTGGTCCAGTTTCCATTGTACTAGCTAGTATACAGATATCTAGGCGCTAGCAAGCACACTTGATTTCTAGTACAAGCAAGTGTCGTGTGATACGGGCTTTAGTCTCTGTAGGTGCAGAGGCCTTTTCTTGCACCTTGACAGTTGTGAAGGAGGGATGGTTTTCTTGGCAATAAATAACCTGGTGCATTAGAGGGTTTCCCCATTAATAGGGTGGAACTAAGTGCTGTTAAACTCACCACACATAGTATGTATACACAAGTAACACTTCATATGCTGGTACCAACATGCACACTAAATTTGAACAATCTTAGGGCTAAAAGATAATCAAGATAAAATTAAAGTTTTAATGACCAAGAGCAATTAGGTAAATGCCATCAGGTTTTATGGTTGATCCCTACTACTGTTGTAGCTTGTTAAGAATGGAACACTAGGCTAGATCATGTTTAAAAGTAAACGGCAAACCTGGGCCTAGTAATAAATTGTTAAGAACATCACAGTAACACAAACCCTAGAATGAACCTTTGAATGTCAATGTCACTGCCTAGCAGTACTGATATGGTTCCCAAAATTTGTTAAGCTGTAGCAGTTGCAGAACGGATTTGCTAAGGATTATTTAATCCATAAACCTACACTCTAAAAGATTACTGACTTTATTCTCAATTAATTGTTGGGGAAAGCAGATCAATGGATCAAATTTCCAACAACTGGGGCTGAACTGAATGACAGACACAAAGTTGCAAGTATGCTTTCAAATTCCTATAGTGATTGGTATGTGAGAATGGACACTTGTAAAAATAAATAAACATTGTAGATTTGCTGAGGAGTACATAAATATGGAGTACTACCTTTGTTTAAATGTACAGACTATCTGCTACAATAGCCAAAATGATGATTATATTCACTATGACCAGGAAGTGTTCATGATATCAGAATTTGGAGGAAAAGCATATTAAATTAAACACTATCACAGTTTAACTCTTTTATATGTATGAAATAAAGTGTATTGAGCAAAAACAATGGTAATAAATAAAATGATAGAATATTAGGAAAATGGTAAAGCACAAATAAAAGTAAAAACGCTAATAAATATTTACACACATCAATATTTCGATGCTATTATAACATCTTCCTCAGGAAGTAGTAGTAGTAGACTGAACAGGATGTTGTCTTCAGTGATGCCAACTTGACTAGTATGGATGAAAACTTCTCTGGTGGAGATGAAATTCTCTGAATGTTTTCTATTACTCTATGGAAGGTAGGTGGTGCTGGTGTAGCCTTCTGGGTTGAAAATAGCAAATATTTAGGTTGGATGGTTTTCTAGACTTTGTGATCCATTGATTTGCCAGTTCCAGGTTATAACCTCAACTTTGAGTACTGCTACACTGTCAAGGTGTTAAAATCATTTTACAAGACACAATGTAATATGTCTCAGTTTAACTCTTTTGTATGTTTTGTGATTGTGGGTATGGGATCTCTACATGGCTCCTGACTCTTTAAAGATCCTACGGACTGGAGCAACAGTTTAACGCAATACATTCATAGGAAAGGGTCATAATAGAAAGTGTATTTGGACTTTTAAAATTTTTTTTTCCTTACTCACAACACTGTCAGTATCAAATGAAAAGATACCTAAAATAATAGTGTGTTGTGCAGTACTACACAACATTGCTATGATGATGATAATTTTCTGTATTCATGTCTTGAAATGGTTTCCATGATAGACCTTGGGTATGAAAATGAAGTTGATAGCTATGATGTTAGGCGTAAAATGTAAGGGGAAATACACCAGTACATAGTGTAGTGAACCTATCTGAAATAAATACCTCTTTATAAGTAAATACTTTTTAGTAACTACTAAAGGTTTTCTGGTAAATAAATATAGTAAAAGTAAAGTCTTATGCACTTATAATTAATAAAGTGCTTTTACTTTAAAGATTTTACTTTACTTAAAAGTAAATTAAATACTTCTTAGTTTCAACAACTTTTTATTGATTTGGCTCATTATTGAAAAGGGTCATCGTGTGAATTATTAGATCCATGGTCATAGTTTCTTAGGTTTCCGCTGATATCTGAAAAGTTACTTTATATATAAAGTAGTATATAAGCTTTATGGGTAAAGTGAATAAAAAGTATTAACTTTTAAATAAATTATATACTTATAAGTAAATCTAATTAATTAATTTTAAGCGAAAAAAGTTAACATTTTCTTGTAAATATTTGCTGGAAAAGCTTTAGTAGCTGCCTTTACCCATAAATATGTATCTACCTAATATAGGCACATGGCGGTGGCATTTCTGTTCGCCTTTGCACAATAAATCATTGCTGTATTCCTTATTTTCATGCACTAGTCAGTGGCTCTCAACTTTTCTTGTTCACACTACACTATTATTTGTGAATCCTCACGGCACACTGAACATACAATTTGGCGACACTACAAGAGAACAGGACATGCACATGCACAAAGATATTTCTTTCATTTGAAAAAGAAATGTGTGTGTGTGTCCTCTATTTGTTCACAAATTGAGCTTTGTCTGAGAAATTACAATATTCTCATTAATTACTCAACTTTTTGATTGTAATCCATTAAAATTAGCTGAAAAATAAATATATTAAAGCTGACAGACAGTTTTCCCTTATTAAAAAAACTACTAAACTTACTTACTCTAAGACATTAAGAACTCAAAAGTTGATTGCCGTAGTTACAAAAGTACACCATCTACCCCTATCTTGAGCTTTTTATATCCAGTCAACCCTATTTATTTCAGGTCTATTCTAATTTTATCCCCCATCTGCATCTAGGTCTTCCCAATGGTCTCTCCCCAAGGGGTTTACTTGTCAATACCTTGGACACAATTCTAAATTTTATTCACGCTGCATGTCCTGCCTGTTGTAATCTGTGAATTTTATTATCATAACAATGTCTTGTGATGGGTACAGAGTATGTAACTCATCATGCAACCCTCCTCCACAACCCTCCATCCCTTTTTGTACCAAATAACTTCTTAAGCACCTTGTTTTTAAACACCCTACGTTTCTTTTTGTTATGTAAGTTAAGAGACAGGCCATTTTTCTTAACCATAGAGAACAACCAGTAAATCTATATTTTTGTATATTCTTTATATATATATTGAATTAAACTGAGTGCATTAATTTTTTTTATCAACAAAAGAATAACTTTGGAAATTTTCTGGCACACCCACTGAATTTTGCAGTCTTCCAAGGAAACATCTTCAAGGGATTTAATTGTTTAGCACTGTGTATTACTGCACTAAACATTATTATTTTAGATGTCTTTTCCCTTGATATTTGACATTATTGGCAAGCTCAAGAATTTTTTTATTTTTCCAAATTCTGTTTCTATAATGACCCTTTCCTTTGAATGTAGCAAGTTAAAACATTGCTACTGCCCGTAAGATCCTTAAATTGAGTCAGGAGCCATGGAAAAATTCCATATCCACAATCACCAAGAAGACACAATCCATTAAACTGTGATAGTGTTTAATAAAGTGTGCTTTTCCTCAAAATTCTGGTGTCATAAAGCTTCTCAGCACTGTGCATACAATTAAATTCTTAAATCTATCTCTAGCTTTGCAGTTAGTCTATAAATTTATACTGGCATAACTTTTCCGATTTATGTACTCGTCAGCAAATCTACTTGGTTTCTTTAGTTTTAAGTGTGTGCAGTCTAGTCAATCCATCTCTAAAGGAATTTGAAAATGTTCTTACGACTATGTTCAGTCACAGTTGTCTGAAATTTGATTTGATGATCTGATTTCTCAACACTTTATTGAAAGAAATTTCAAGTCTTGCAGGCTGAACACTATTTCAGTGGATTCTAAAATCTTCGGCCACTCCTCAGCCACTCTGCTTTCATAGCCTGGTTAAGACATTGAAGAAATATCTCCATTTTATGTCTTGAAATATCTCCAGTTTATATCTTGAAATATCGCCATTTTATATCTTGAAATATTTTCATTTTATATCTTGAAATATTGCCATTTTATATCTTGAAATATCTCCATTTTATATCTTTAGGCCAGAGCACAAATTTGTGTTTTGCTACTTTATGGCACAAAGTGGTTACACAAAAATTCAACACTTCCAATTTAAAACCTTTACAGTGACTTGGACATACTATGACTAACATTCTTCTTCATTAATGTTACTGTCTCATACCTAAAATTGGCTATAAACTGGCCATTTATTAACAGTAATTACTAATTATTATTTATTAATTCCATTTTAAAATTAACTCTTGGGAAAATGACGTATATACTACATAAAAAAAGGAACTACTTGAGGTAAAGTGTAGACTTGAAATTTTACTTTCCCCCGAATAAGTATCTACTTATCAATGTTTAAGTAAAAATTTTTACTTCTGTTTACTTGGCCCAATGCGCCAAATTTGGTATAGTTGGAAATCTTTTACATTTTTTAAATATATATATTTTCCCTGTTAATTTAAAGCCATTTTCTAAACTTAAAAATAAAAATAGGGATGCACGGGAATTCCTTTTCTATTTCGGGACAGGTCGGGAAATGAGTCAAAATATTGGGATTCGAGATGGGAACAGGAACTCTTAAAATTATACCTTAGAATGATTTTAGATTAAAAATATATTAATCTCTATACCAATATTGTAAGACTTGTAAAAGTTATAATATTATTAAATACCGTATTTGTGACCACATGGTATATGGCATTACTCTCGCAATATACTAGATGGCTGATGACGGGAGATCGGGGACGCGGCAGTTGGCCTAAAAGGCATTTGGCCTAAAGGCATTTGGCCTAAAAATGAAACCAAAAGTCATTTGGCCTAAAAGGCGTTTGGCCTAAAAGGCGTTTGGCCTAAAGGCGTTTGGCCTAAAGGCGTTTGGCCTAAAAGGCGTTTGTCCTAAAAGGCGTTTGGCCTAAAGGCGTTTGGCCTAAAGGCATTTGGCCTAAAAGGCAGTTGGCCTAAAGTCATTTGGCCTAAAATGTAAATTTAAAACCTTCGGTTATCTTCGAAAAGTAAAAGGTACTGTTAGTTGTTTCATCTGAATATAGATAGCACAACTGATGCAAGGTAGTTACAATATTTCTAAAAACATTGACAATATCCTACATACAACTAGATCAGTAGTTCACAAAACACTATATCACCTTTTTTATATATAGATTTCCGATATTATTTCCTTGTTAATATATCTCACGGTCATAAAGTTAACGAAAAACAATAATAAAATCCCATTCTCAGCATCGTTTACGCTCGGTAAAATTATAAGCGTACATTCAAATTATGGGGACTTTTGACAACTTATTCCGAAAGGCAAAATGAAAGTGGAAACCAATATTCAACCCACCCACTTTAAATTTGTATGAAGTGACGCCCGATTTTCGTTTAGCGCTACTGAGATATATATGAACATATTTTTTCTTATCTATTGTATTAATAATTAATATATAAATAATAGTGACGCATTAAATAAATTTTGCCAGTAAATATTACAATGGTCATATATATATATAAACTTAAATTATGGTTTTGACCAGATCCTTAACTCTATTATTATTATTGTTAGAATTATTATAACTATTATTATATAAAATTAGTACAGTTATTTTTTTTTCAAACAGTGTAACTATTTACAAGTCTTACAATATTGGTATAGAGATTAATATATTTTTAATCTAAAATCATTCTAAGGTATAATTTTAAGAGTTCCTGTTCCCATCTCGAATCCCAATATTTTGACTCATTTCCCGACCTGTCCCGAAATAGAAAAGGAATTCCCGTGCATCCCTATTTTTATTTTTAAGTTTAGAAAATGGCTTTAAATTAACAGGGAAAATAATATATTTAAAAAATGTAAAAGATTTCCAACTATACCAAATTTGTTTAAAAACTATATACTAATTTCCCTCCTAGTAATTTGCAAAGCATTCTCAGGAATTATTTCAACTTGTGAAAAAAATACAAAAGATTTTATGGAATTGTCGTTGGTCTTTTTTTAAGTCTTCATAAAACGTAAAAATACAAAATGTTGTAGCCTTTACAGGATGATAACTTCCTAGGGCAAGAAAAACGTATGATGTAAGCAAGTGGACCTCCGAAATGCCAATGGCTACAGCAGAGGCCAGAGGGATAAATCTGACGAGCTTTGGTTGGTAAAAATATCTCACCGCTAGGATCGCTTGTGTTCTCCCATTCCAAAAAGTGACACTCTTATAGCCTAGATGCAAACAAACGTGACTCAAGTTGGCCCGCCACATTGCCGAAAAAAAATCTTTTTTGTCTAATCGTTAGTGCTCTATTTATGCTCATATGTGCCCGAACATGAACATTTGTGCTGTTAAACTGGCCATTTTAGAAAATATTTAATGTGGTGGGCCAACTTGAGCTCAAGCTAGCCCGCCACATATTGAAAAACACAACATAACCAAATTTATTTAAGTCAATCCATTGTGTTCCATTTGTGCTCATATGTGCCCGAAAATGAACATTTGTGCTTTAAAATTAGAAAATCTAGAGAACATTTAATGTGGCGGGCTAACTTGAACCTTCCCTATATCATAAACTGTAGAAAAATATAGTTCAAGCTGGCCAGCCACATTTTTAAATATCAATGTAACAAAATTCTGTATTCACCATTCGTTTGTTCTTAGTTTGTGCTCATATGTGCCCGAAAATTAACGTTAGGGCTGTGAATTTAGGCCTTTTAGATAACATTTAATGAAGGTGATCTAACTAGAGCTCAAGCTAGCCCACCACATTAACTGTTTTCTAGATTTTCTAATTATAGAGCACAAATACTCATTTTTGGGCACATATGAGCACAAACGAAAAACAAACGAATGGTGAAAACAGAATTATGTTACATTGATATTTAAAAATGTGGCGGGCCTGCTTAAATTATATTTTTCTACAGGTTATGGTATAAGGAAGACTCAAGTTAGCCCGCCACATTAATTGTTCTTTAGATTTTATAATTTTAAAGCACAAATGTTCATTTTCGGGCACATATGAGCACAAATGGAGCACAATGGATTGACTTAAATAAATTTTGTTATGTTGTGTTTTTCAATATGTGATGGGCTAGCTTGAGCTCAAGTTGGCCCACCACATTAAATATTTTCTAAATTGGCCAGTTTCACAGCACAAATGTTCATGTTCGGGTACATATGAGCACAAATAGAGCACAAACGATTAGACAAAAAAGGTTTTTTTCAGCAATGTGGCGGGCCAACTTGAGTTACGTGGCAAACAGGCTAAATCTTCTCTTTCTCTCTTCTCCGTCGCACTCTACAAGAGACTTTGAAGGGTGGGATTAGGCAGCAGTCCTTTCCTCCCTCCATTCCTAATAATAGCAAACGACCTTGAAGTAAACCATAACCAAAAATTCATTGTTCCCCGCTAACTTTCCTTTGGTTCTTTTTCAAACCCACTAACATAATTTGTTTTGAGTTTCACGAGTTGTTGGCGGGTACCTCTGTCTTGCTTCATCCTTTGCTTTAGATAGATTAAATAATGTATTGATTTGTATATTTTTGTGTAAAGTTTAGTGATACCTAATTTTTTTAAATATGTATTTCATCATCATTTTTGAAAGAAAGATTTTTACTATAAAATAATGAATCGAGGACAAAAATGTGCATACCGCGCCTGCTCAATTACACGATGTACTTAAGGTAATTTTTCATAAATGGTTTCCCGTTTTTCCACGCAAACGAGGGTACTTCACATAATTCTATCTTCCTCTTACCTACCTTCTAATTGCTATTAAATGTGGAAAGCATTGACTGGCATGAAGATACAATGAAAAAACAACACTACTAGAGCTTACTCTATTTACTTGAAAAACATATTTTAGACAGTGAAAATATATCATATTCAAATATAACAAATGTACATTTTTGTATAATTATAATTACATTTAAACTTTATTTAACATTTTTAAGATAAATACTATACTTACTATATTGACTTAATAATATAAAATGAGAGACTCCTTTAACACACTGGCTCAAAAAGTATTCATTATTAACTATATATATATATATATATAAATCTAAACCTTTTTTAAAGGGTTTTGAACTAAAAGTTTGGTACCCTTTAATTAAATAAAAGCTAGTGGATATACTTTTGATTTTTTCATTTGACGAGAAAAAGGGGCATTATAAGTTCATAAAAACCATTTTAATAACTATCATATTTTAAAAATAATTATATCTATGATAAAATGACCTCTAAGTGTTTACTTAGAACCAGTGGCACACTCATTGGGGTGGAGTAAACGGGGCATCTTCCCCCATAACCCCTAATAATTTCAATACAAACATAAATTATTTACTTTATAACTAAAACATTAGACACAGAAGATGAGTCGTATACATAGGCTCCTTTTTAAGACTTGGTTTAAGACTTTATATTCAAAACACACACATATTAAAAGTGCCACTTATATTCTCATTTGAAAAAAGCACAACTATAGTAGCTTCCATACATTGTATACAAGAAAATGTATATAACTAGTAGCCACCATTCTGGTAATTAAGTTCGTTTTAGTTTTTAAGTTTCTTAACACAAGATATGGGTTATTACACCGAGGACCTCGCTTATATAGAGACTTCAGAATCACTCGCACCCCACCCAATTTCGGTTAAAATTAATACTAAAGTACTTCGAACTGACAAAGCTACCAGAGCGTGTTATTCAACACATTAACATATATTGACTTAGACCAGGGGTTCTCACATTTTAGACCGAAGGAGCCTTTGTACCAGAAAAAATGAATGGCCGAACTCTCATAAAAATATTTACACTAGTATTGTTATCATTCAATAAATACATTTAAATCTCACAAGTCTTTTATAATTTAATACTTGAATGAATATAAAAGAAGAACTACACTACACCCCGACCTCCACGTCACTCAAAAACAAGTTATATTTTGAGTGCGATGACTTATGAGATCAGGTAGTTTATAGCGTTAATACCAAAGTACCAGTTTTTTATTTGTGTACAGAGGTGTAATTTTTTTTATCACGTTATATAGAATTATTTTGCTAACAACACATAAACCGTACTAAATGTTGATTTCAATACACAGTCCGACAGTTTATCTCAGTTGGTAGCGTGTTTGTATACTGAGCTAAAGGTCCCGGGTTCGATTCCCGGAATGTCCGAAAAACGTATCATTGGTTGACTGTGCTTTTCCCCTTTCACAATGATGAATTAACTGTCAGGGGGCTGGATGTTGTATTTGTTCTAGATTTAAGTTAGTTTGTCAGACTCTGAGGAAATAATCTACATTCTACGGTGTGTCTGTCACTAGTTTTATATCTAGTGTCACTCATTGAGCGTGAACTGGGAAAGAGGGAAGTGTTGATAGGGTGGGGTATTACCAAATTTTTCTCCCCCCATTGAAATGATCCTCCCTCCATTTTGTTAAACTTCCCTCTGATATACTTGAATTTGAAGCTGAAAGATGGTTTGCATCAAACTTCAAAAAGATTATATAACAATCTATTATTATTTATAAATGCTTAAGGAACACCCCAAATAGCTTTTAATGGCATTCCATTTTCAAATATTTTCCACTGGCTTGGAGTCAAGCACCTAAAAACTCCTTAAAAATAGTATTTTTACAAACTACCTCGCCCAACACTAATAAAGCTTCGCCGATACTCTTGATAGTCATCACAATAGGTTTTTTTTCATTGTGACTTACTACCCGTTTGAGTTGTACACATACATCAATTTACCCTAATGAACCAGGAATGAGGAATGTTACATTTTAGATTGAATGTACCTACATTTGCGTATATTGAGATTGGGGTACCATTTTAGGGAAAAATACCCTTGTTACATACGGCTGGGATTTGAACTTCAATCTTAGAGGACAACTTTATTTCCAACTGAGGGGGGGCGGGTGGGGGATATAGGTGGAGGACACACATATTATCTCCAACTTTGAGGGGGGCATATATTATTACCAACTTATATAACACAAATGTAGCTGAATCTAATATTACCCTTTAAATATATAGTTTGACACACTCAGTTGAACATTAATATAAATTCAAGATTTTCACTATACTACAAATTGGTTTATGAATAGGCCTACTTACAAGAGGGTTATTAAATTTATATTGAAAAGTTAACACATAATTTAAGTGAACATTTACGTCACCAAATACCTTAATGCTTTCATTAACTTGCGTACTATATACATTTGTTCATGTACTACAATAAACTATGTTCTTGTAAAAAAACATATTCATGTGTGTCATACAGCCACGTGATTTATTAAATTTAGAAATAATGTTTCTAAAGTATGTTTTAAGATGGCACGGATAACATAAAACTATATCCACCTTGCATGGGGAGATTTTTCTTACAGACTACTGTCCACATTAATGAAGCAAGATCGATTTGTTTAATAAGGTTATAAAATGCATATGTGAAATCTTGCAGTTAAGTAAACTATTTAAACAAATCATTAAATTCACTATAGAAGGGGACTTTTTCATAAAGTAAAACTATTGGGGGTGACATGTTTACACGCCATGAAACCACTTACTATTTGTTTTGTAAATACAATGCCTAGATTCACGGGTGATATATTTTCCCCTTGGATAACATTTTCGGAGACATCACAAATAAGGGCGATTTTAATTTGCTTTTTTAAGGAAATTACAGCAGTTAGGACTGAAGGTCTTGTTCATATTCATTAGGTGAAAAAATGTTCTGAGCAAATAAAATATGAATCATGACTCCATTTTCCATCTCATTCAGAAGGGAATACATCTTCGTCTGACATCAGAATATTTAGGGAAGTCATAGTGTATAACACCATTTCCCTTAGATTACTTTTATTGCATACGGCAACGATACAACGCTTACCCGGCATTTTCTTAGTATCCGTATGACACTTTTCGTAACCCTTCACGCATAAATAATAAGAAAGCTTACAATAAACACAAACATTTACTATTCACATTGACTTTGGAAGCATACTTGACATAAATAAGAAGTTAGTAACGAGCGCACCCGCCTCGGTGGCGTAGATAGCTAACGCGCTAGTCGTGTTGAGATCTACTTCTGAGGATCGGGAGATCGAGGTTTGAATCTCGGTCGGGTGAACTGGGGGGTGGGGGCTCCTCAATGGTTTTCCACTCTCCCTCCACGCAAATGCGGGTTCACTTCCACTAATTCAACCTTCCCAATTCCTAATCCATTAGCGTAATTAGTACTTAGGCGTATAACCCGAACGGGTAGTAAGACGTAATGCTGAATAATAATTTAAAAAAAGTGCTGCACTACACAGTCACATGATCTGAACAGAAGCAAGCTTGGCTAGGTTACGATCAGACGTTACAGCAGCGCTCCGTGTTAGGGTAGAGCTGAATGCTGGCCGGTAAAGTGAACGAGCCTTCCCTACAACTCTAGTAGTCTTAGTATAAGGAAGGACCCATCAAGATGACCAAATAAACCTTAAAATTTGAAATTTCTCAGTGAGTTGAGTAATTGCAGGAGGAAGGGGAGCTTGGAGGTCAACATTTTCAAAAACTAATATATTTAATTACTTCTCTGTATTGTAAAGAATTTAAATTTATTAATTAGGTACGGGAAACAATACAAATAGACATTTACATAATAATAATAATAATAATAATAATTATTATTATTATTTAATATTGCATTCTGAGAAATAGTGGTGATGGAGTATAATAGAGAAAAAAACTTTTTGAGATTAGGAAAAAAATAAAATTTTGACAGATAAATAAAGATAAATCAAATCCCAGATAGCCAAAATATCATTAGACTATAAATTTCTCAAAGTGGGTTGGGGAATAAGGGGTCCAAAATCTACAAAATTAATAGAAACTACTACATCTCAGCGCAGTGTCGTTAAAAATTGAATTTTGGCATGCCCGTAAATGCACCACTCCAAATAACTAATAAGTCTGAGCATTTTAAAATGTAACTCCATGAAATCAAGGGAGGGGCGGGGGGAGTTATAAAAAACCTTTTATCTATAGTTTAAAATCGAAATTTGGCTGGCAGGTAGAAGAACAACTATAGATAAAGAAAGTATTCTTAAAACTATGTGTTTAAATGGGAGTTAGAGAAATTATGATTGGGGAGGAGAAGGGAAAATTTTCAAAAACCAATAGAAACAATTACTAACAGAACAATTTATTTGATAAGCTGAGGTGCTTAGTACTAGAGGGATTCTTTCAAATTAATTCATGTTTAGTTAGTAATTTTAAACTATTTCTTTTGGTGTTCATTTCAACAATGTCTCTGCGTAAGCGAGCAAATATTGATTCAAAGACTGCATATATATATATATATAAATAGATTATATATATATTTATAAAATAGATTTTACTTCTTATAGGTAGTAGTTAATTTGTGGCTTCATCAACATACAAAGTTTTCGCCTCATACGTGTCTGAAATTGTATTCTTGGTAGTTTAGATCAGGATTTCTCGAACTGCGAGGCGCGAAGGGATTTCAGATGAGGTGTGAACCAATTTCTCACTTCTTTCGACTTGCCTAAATTATGATTGACTAAAAAATTAATATTCTGTTTGGCCTATGAAGCAATAAAATTAATTAATATCTTACAAAACCTTACTATTTTTATAAACTTCTACAAAGCTCTTATCAGAAAATAATTAAATCAATTAAATAATAAATGTCTAATTTTTGTATTTTAACGTAAACAAGTTATTTTATTACAAGAATAAGAGTCTTAAAAATTAATTTTATGTTCATATAAGGCTCAAGAATCTAGAGTTTGAGAAAACCTGGTTTAGATGATTTGCTAAAAATAAGATAATTTACCCAACTAAAATGTGAGCGAAGCCGTGGGCAAACTCGAGTAAGTTAATATGATTATAAAAAAATGAATGATTGATTAATTCATTTAGCAAAATTAATAAACAAATATACTTAGAAAGACTGATAAAATATACTTTGGCACTTAAAAAAAATATATTCAAAATTCAAAATAAAACAAAATTATTAAAATAGTGTAACCACATGTATGTGCTAATTAATAAAAAACAGTACGGGTACAAAACTTTTTATTTCTGATACAAAACGGTACAAAAATTATTATTATTAGCACCACGTCTTACTACCCGTTCGGGCTATACGCACTTACGCTAATGTGTAATGGTAGGGTGATTGTGAGATGAAATGAAGGACCTACAGTTTAACGTGGAATCCGAACCACGGTGGTGGCCTGGCACTCCCCACATTAACAAGATGGCTTGTCAAAAATTAGTACAAAACCTTGGCAATGTAAAAAGTTCAACATACAAAAGTGGTACTACAGGTTAATGGACGTGCTGCTATACCTTGGGAAGTAGTAAATTGAGAAAAGACTTATATATTTTGAAACGGTAGTATATACTATTTAACTAAACACTACACACCTCTCCATCTATTATCATCACTACAAATCTTAACGAATGTTTCCGGAGACAGCAAAACATATTTTAATAAGTGGTCTAAAAATTAACTTTACGAAAAGTCGTTTGGCCTAAAAGGCATTTGGCCTAAAAGGCATTTGGCCTAAAAGGCATTTGGCCTAAAAGGCGTTTGGCCTAAAGTCATTTGGCCTAAAGGCCTTTGGCCTACACTTTAGGCCAAATGCCTTTTAGGCCAAATGACGGGTACCCGGGAGATCATAGTTCAATCCTGGGTGAGTGCAAAAAATACTGCAAAACATAATATTTGGCACCTCTTCAATGTACTCTAAGTATGAAACTGCAAAATATTATCTAGGTTTGAAACCTCTTAAAAGTTACGTAGGTTTATTAAAACCCCTTAAAGGTGCTTGTTTAACATCCCTTATACTCCACTCCCTGTCTGGCTTACCAACAACAGACACACTGATCCCTCATAAATGATTGATCTTGGCAAGCTACTTACTTCCCCCTTTTCTCTCATTTCCACACACCAAAAGATAGTAGAATATATTTCTGTCCTCTAAATTTTTCAAGCTATTTCACTTTCTGAACCTAACAAATAACTAATTATAGACAGAGCACCCGCTAAGCAAAGCCTTCCATCTTGTTTGTCTCTCTACAAGTGGGTAAATAACCCCCCTTCCCATGCCAGCCACCAAGTTTGCTAAAGAACAAAGAAAAAGACTGTCTACAAAAGAGATTAACACTGATAAGTCAGCAGTAACTGCTAGAATAAAGCATGCACCCTTTGTTTTGTTTCCTGCCTGAAACTTTTCGGGAAAGGATAAATCTATCCTAACCTACAGGAATTGATAAATTCTCGACCCTTTCCTGAGGGTTCGGGATCCCGTCCACCCCTAATAAGAAATATTATATGCTTTTACTTAAACATTGATGAGTAAATACTTATTTTGAGAGAATGAGCTAAGTGAATAACAAGTAGTAAATGCTTTTGCTTGATCAATGATAAGGAAATACTTATGGTTTGAGAGAATAACATTTTTAGTAAATAATTTACCTCAAGTGTCTATGTGACTAAACACTAGTTAATACTTGCTTCTCTAATTAAATACTTCATAATTTTTAAGGTAGATAATAGCAAAGTTTGTCCATATGTAGGTTATAAAATGGCTGCTTTCATTCACATTTGTGGTATGAAGGTAATTGCTTTTACTTACAAGCTTTTATGGTACTCAAAAGAAATGCTTCTTAGTTTTTACTACCATTCATTCACTTGACCCAATAAAATTTTAATTCAATACTTCACATTAAGTGTTTACTTCTTTTTCTAGTAATTATTATTATTATTATTATTATTATTATTATTAGCACCGCGTCTTACTACCCGTTCGGGTTGTACGCATTCTAGTAATTACTTTCTTATTTAGTAACACTTCATTTTCCCATGGATTTATATAAAATGGAGTGAATAAGCACTAATTAATACTTCCTGTTTTAAGTAGATACTAAATCATTTTTAAGTTAGGTGAACAGAGTACATAAGATGTTTGTACTGTTGTTAAATGGCCACTTTCATGCTTTTTTGTGTGTGAAACAATACCATGAACAGATAAGTGTTAATCACAGTAAATCCAACTAACTGTTGAGTAAGGTTGAAACAGAAAGTGTTTTTTTTTTAATCCACTTTCTGCCCTCAGTACACCCATTAGAATTTTTAGTTCAACACATTGTTACATGGGAGAGCACTAAGAAGCATAGTAGATGTTTAGATATTTCAGATTAAGTGGTTTGATGATATTTAATATTGCTTTCCCCAAAACGTGCCAAAAGCTCTGACGAGTTAAACATATAAATCTTAAGCTTAAATTGATATTTTAAAATGTTTGATAACTTTCGAAAACTCCTATAAAATAATCCCTCATAATTTTAACAGTTTCTGTTGTGACCCTATCACAACATTACTTATTTGATAGAGGAAGGCAAGATCTAGGTTTCAAACCTTTTCCTTTAAGCTCATAAATACAAATATTTGTGTAGAGCGTTGTTGAATGTTTTTGATATTAAACTCAAAATTTCAACTTTTTTACTGGTCAAAAACTTACTGGTAATTTTTTCCTACATTTGGTTGAAAATGATATTTAAAATATCAAACAACTCAGTATATAGTGCCGGATTTATAAAAGACTTCGAGTTTACATCCTCTACCATGTAGCACCTTTGATAAAACATTTATCACAGTTTAATGATGTCCAACACCTTAGCTCAATCAGTAGCGTGCCAGCCTACTAAGCCGGTGTTTCTGGGTTTTATTACTGGCATGGCCAAGAAATTTATCATTTGTAAAATAAGGATGTGTACCATCCGGGAAAATCAGGTAAAACTGGAATTATCTGGGAATTTGAAGTGGTTGGGAAAAAATGGGAATAAGACGGGAATTTGGTAAATTAAAAAAAAAGGGAAAATGTTGTTTTACTCAAACTATGAAATATAATAATTATTAAATTAGTAAATTACAATGTGGTTCAAACTGTCTCTTTTTGTTTGTAGCTATGTAGTATATCTTATATTTTTTCCAATTCCTAGTAGACTATGTTAATACAAATAAAATAACCGTTTATTTTTATTTTAAAACTTAATATTATTCATAAAAAAGATTAATGAAAATCGGAAGGGGGGGGGGGGGGGGTGTATATAAGGGTGTGACACACTTGAGTCGGGAATTTCAGAAAATGATCAGGGGAATTCAGGGAAAAAGTCGGGAAATTCTTTGGTCAAGTTGAGTAGACACCATGTGAAATGCAAGTTTGCCTTTTCACAATGATGAATAAACAGCTGGAGGCTGGATGGTGCGTCTATTCTTGTCTTAAAGTAGTTAGAAAAAGAATGCTGGACGCTGCATGTGGTCCATTTGATATGTTCTGCCCAAGGAATCTTGAGCACCGTTAACAGATTCCAAACCTGCTCCATTGGTCATATGGTCTCTAAATCATCACTTTGGCAACAGACTAGACTTCCGGTGATATGGAGATAGGGGTTTGGATCCCAATCAGGTGTGCTGATGGTTGTTCTTCATAAATGGCTTTCCAATCTTCCTTCACACAAATATAGGCTCTATTCCTTTAAATTCAACCTTCCTTGCCCCTAACACAATAGCATAATTAGTATGAGGCACGTCCAGAAAGTAAGAGCACTAGATTTTTCTATTTAAAATAAAAATTGTATTTAAAACAAAATTAAAGGATTTTGTTGGTAAATATGTCAGTTATTTCTCCACGTAGTCGCCTTCTCGTTCTATGCAGGTTGTGAGCCGTGGTACAAGCTTTTTGATGCCCTCCGCAAAGAATTCTCCCGCCATCTTCTTCTTCCAGTTCAGGACCTCTTTTTTCACCTCCTCGTCTCTTGAAATTTTTGTTTCCAGCCATGTGAGTCTTCAGGGAGATGAAAATATAAAAGTTTGAAGGCACCAAGTCAGAGGAGTATGCGGGGTGGTTCAAAATGTTCCAACCAAATGAGTCCAAAAGCGCCTTGGTGGCGTTGGCCATGTGCAGGTGGGCGTTGTTGTGCAACAAGTGCACTCTCTTTATCAACATTCCCCTCAGTTTGTTTTGAATTGCTCTCTTGAGCTCTTTTAGGGTCTCATAGTATTGTGTTGCATTAATCGTCTCCCCCTGAGGCATAAATTCCATCAAAATTATTCCTTTTCGGTCCCAAAACAAAGTGGCCATGATTTTTTTCCCAAAATTGAGGTTTTGAATTTTTTGGCAGATGGGGAACTGGTGTGCCGCCACTGTGATGACTGTCTTTTTGTCTCAGGAGTGTAATGAACCATCCAGGTTTCATCTCCAGTCACAATCAAGCTCAGAAAATCCTGACCTTCCAATTCAAATCGCTCAAGGAACTTGCGAGCGCCAGTGACCCGATCCACTTTGTGCTGCTCTGTCAGTTGTTTTGGGACCCATCTTGAACAAATTTTTCGGAATACCAGCTTTTCTGTAATTGTTTCGTCTAAGAGAGATCTGGAGAGTTGTGGAAACATCGCAGAAATTTCATCCACTGTCAATTGGCGGTCTTCACGAACAGTTTTCTTGATTTTTTGCACCAACTCATTGGGCAAAATGGAAGGTCTTTCACACCTCTGATCGTCATGAACATTCGTTCTACCTTCATTAAACTCAACACATCACTTAAACACGTTCGTTCGGGTCATAACACCTTCGCCATAAACAGTTTTGATCTGTGAAAAAAATGTCAGTCGGTGTTTTTCCTTCAGTGAGAAGAAACCTGACAGCGCACACCTCACTCTTAGCGGGATTTTATATCGACACAAACGGACACTACAAGGTGAGTTTTCATACTAACGAGGTCCGCCTGTGCTCGTTGTGTTCAGAAGAACCCCCACTACCACTCAATGTTGCCAACTTTTGAAAAAAAAATTCTCACAGCACGAGAGGGCAACCAGTACTCTTACTTTCTGGATGTGCCTCGTACATATGCTTATAACCTGAATGGGTAATAAGACACAATGCCAAAAATAAATAGCTTCAAACAAAGAAGCACTATCTCACAGCATCAAGCATCTATATACCTGTACTTGTAAAACCATATAATAATAACAATAGTGAGAGTGATTTTGTTGTCTTTTTGGTTATAGTTATATTCGAGTCTCTCCATGAAGTCTGACTCGATTTAAACATCTTACATACAGACAGAAGCAATATTTTAACTTACTAAATTCAAAGGCAAAGGTCTTGATAGAAATATTATTTGAACAACTCAAAATGCATTTTCATTTATTTTACATTATTGTCGGAATATCAAGCGATACTTAACATTATCGCCAAACAATTAAATGATTATTATTTTCTGCATGAATCCTTTGAAGATTTTTCCTTGGATGATCTAGGGCACAGACAAAAATATACCAAATCTTAAAATTACTTCCAAATGTTAAAACTCACTTTTAACATGTTCGTCATAAAGGGACCATTGTAATTAAAATGGGCAGTCTATGTAAACTTTTTTTTTTTTGGGGTAGGAAGATGTGGAGAGGGGGGGGGGGGGGCTGGGTCACCACATGAACCTAGATTTGTGGAAGCAGGTCGAGTGACTAGAAATGGATATTTGTGTCTCCTCTCTCTTGTGAAACCATATTTAAAATACATTCTTTTGAATGCCCCATGATGGCATCTATTGATACACACGAACTTAAGTTCTCCCAAGAAGTGCAGCCATTTTAGCCTGGAGGCTGTGATTCTGGCGTATTCCTTTTCTGTGAACTAGAGTAAGATGCACAAGAGAAGCATCATAAAGTGTGGCTATCTGAAGTAAATATTTCTTTATAATTAAATACTTAGTAATTACTTAAGTTTTCCCATCGAATGATACCTAGCAAATTTAAACTCTTATTCACTCAAAATTAGATAATTGTTCTTACTTAAATCGTATACTTTACTCAAAATTAAATACTTAGTATTTAAGTTTTTATATTCACTTGTCCATGGTAACTGAATCACTGTTTACATATTTTAGTTATTTAGAAATTATAAGATAAAAAGATTTTATATTGATCATTCACAAGAAATGATTACTATTGTATTTTAAGACTAGACTACTTAAATCTTCTGACATTTATATTCACCCTCTCACATTTCTGCTCATTGAGATATTCAATTCATCTTAATTCTCTTGATCAAGAGCCAGGTACTTTCTACAAAATAATTGTGTCACAGGTGAGACATTTCTCTTGATATATATGACTACATGAGACTTTATTGGTTCTTGCGAGTCACCAAACTCATGTCTACTGCTTAGCTCTTGCCAGCATAAGGGCATCCACTACATATTCAAATGGTTTCATACCTTTCATATTTACCCTCACACCTTCACCAGACCATTTCATTCCCTTCAACCTTTATTTATTTATTATCTGATATCAGTACTCTGGTAAATATTCATGTGGACGTGATACATTCTCAAACCCTTGAATTTATATAGGGAACTTTGCTAATCCTTCACGTGTGTGCCATGCAATTTTAAGTACACAACAAAAAATTTTATCCAAAATTGTACAAATAAGAAACTATATACTTTAAAAATGATCTGCAGTAAATCCATTTGGTAGTTGATACTTTTAGGACAATATAGGTATTGTTAGCTCAACTCTTATCTTCACTTGCCATACCTAATTTGATTAACATGACACCAGGAAAAGAAAAGTGAAAGTGTCTTGTACATTTTTTGCAATACATTGTAAAGTCTGAAATGTGTTTCTTTTCATTGCTAAGGCATATTGTGTTTATTCCCTTTTATGTATTTACATCCATCTTTCTTTTACCGTTTTCCAAATAATATAACAATCATATCATAAAAAGCAAGAGTTTTTCCTCATATACATATTTACTGCCAATTGTTTGAGTTTTTAGACCATTAATACAATTTAAGGTAAGTGTTAACTTTGTGTGGCAATATATTTACTTAATGAATTCACAAAATTAAAAATGAGGCTTAAGTGACAAAAAGAGAATGATATTCTTGGTTATACTCAATATTGTATTTTGGCTATATTATTAAAGTGTTGTGATTTGATAGAAAATAAATAACTTTATGACTTAAATAATTTACTAATTTTTTTTTTCTAGATTGTGTGGTTTCCCACCATTTTATAGTAATCATGGACTGGCCATTTCACCAGGAATGAAAAGACGAATCCGCACTGGGCAGTATGATTTCCCTAATCCAGAATGGCAAAATGTTTCTCAGGATGCAAAAGATTTAATTCGGGGCATGCTGTGTATTGATCCCACCCAACGTCTTACTATTGATCAAGTTGTTAGGAATAAATGGATTGCTGTGAGTATTTTACTATACTGTTTGTGTGAGATTACATAGGACTGTGTTGGGGTGTGATAAACTCATATGTTGACATGTATACCTATGATCTAGGTGTCTGCCAACTAAAAAATGTAATAATTTTTGGCTATTTCAACCATTGTATTTTTTGTATTATAGAATCTGAAATATTTAAATTACTAACATATCATTATAATAGATTATTTTATTTTTATTGGTATGAGTTTTTAACAAGACCCAAATTTGAATCTAGTCTTAGTGTTTGGATTCAAAAGATTTCTAATTATTAATTAATGAGAATATAACTGGGTAAAATTGAAGTTATTATTCACAATAGTAGTCATGCTTTTTTTATTACAAACAGAAACACTAAATGCAGTGTTTAAAAAATATTAGTGGTAAAGTTGCTTGGAAATATTTTGAATTCAAACATTAAAACTAGCTTTAAACACATTTGTGTATTTTAAAAGATTACACAATTGGTCAAGTTTTTTACACTGTGCCGTCTTGAATTAATAGGATATAAAGAAAAAATTGTGCTAAACACCAGAAAATTGTAGGCCTCAAAGTTCACAATTAAAACACATAAGTATGTAACTTTTGGGTACATCAGTCCCCTTTTTCAGCAGAAGAGAGTAAAAAACAGAGATAACATGGCTTTAGGTTGATCATGATCATTTTGATTTTCATGTTGCATGTTTCTTGATTTAAAAAAAAAGGCTTAGGTTTGGATTCTGCTGTTGTCTGTTTCTTGATTTAAAAAAAGGCTTAGGTTTGTATTCTGCACTTGCCTGTTCAAACTTGTTTTTACTCTTGGTAAATGGATAGAATGTTGTATTTATATTGTATTTAATTTTACAATTATTAAATTAAATTTTATCATCTGTTATTATTGTTTATATAGAAATTATTGATTGGTATGAGTAGGCCTTCTTGGAAGGAAAGGAGAGGTCATCTAAGGTTGAGACCAGGGGGGGTGCCTTGATTTGGTAATATATGTGTGATAAAGCTACCACCTACAAAGCTAGGAATTGTTGCAACTTTTGCAGAGGGCTCGTACAACTCTAGTACTATATATCATGAGTCAAAATTTGAATTATGCGTTTGGGCATGGAGTGCAACTGGTTTGTCAGGGTCATTGTGGTTGGTGTCAAAACACTAACAATTCATTTGTTTTCTGAGTATTCCTGTGGTGAGGCCAATGTATTCAGCAATGCAGTATTTGCATTGTAGCTGCTATATAAGGTTCTCTGTGGAAAAGTCATAGTGGCCTTTCATGGGGTATTCCATTTGTGTGAGTCTGCTGTTGAATGAGGTAGAAGGATGGTGAATTTTGCACATCTTGGTTCTTGTTGGCCTGGTGTTGTTTGTTGCTCTATGTGATTGGGTCAGGTAATACAGGGTGAACCAGAATGTTGTGGAGACTGGGGATGCGTTTGAATGTGATTCTTGAAGCACTTTTGAGAAGATTTTGTGTGAGAGGTGATGAGGTTAGGATATTGTAGCCTGTTCTTGGTATACATCTGAGTTTGTCTAGTCCTTCATAATATTGGGTGGTGATCAAAATGTCATTGGAAGGTTGGTTCTTGATAGGCTCTTGATTGAATAGGGCACTTTTTATTTGAATGTTGATTATGTGTTAAGGGTATCCTTGTGCTGTAAAAGCTTTGAAGAATTGTTGACATTGTTTGTTAAGCTCTTCTTTCTCAGAACATATACGTTTGGCTCTGGTAGCGAGGCTATATGGTAGAAAGTGTTTTACATGAAAAGGATGGTTGCTTTAGAAATAGAGGTAAAGTTGATGGTTGGTGTTTTTGGACTGTGATGTTAATTTTTGCCTCATGAAGGTTCATTTACAGATCCAAGAATATGGCATGGTATTGTGAAATGTTCCAGGCGACTCTGAGGGTACTATTGTTATTTAACCTGTTAAAAAAACTTGTAATAAATTTTCAGGCAAATAATGATGTCAATAAATCTCATCCAGAAACATTTCAAGGGTTCATATTGCAAAAAGTTTCTCTCTAGTTCGCCCATGAAGAGGTTGGCGTAGGAGGGAGCCATACATGTGCCAATCACCGTCCCTCAGATTTGAAGGTAGTCTCTATCCAGGGAGTAGAAATAGTTCTTTTCAAGTATGAGGAAAGTGGTTTCTACTGGAATGGCGGTAGTTGATGGCTTGGGATTGGGTGGTCTTTTGTCTAGAAAATGTTTCATGGTAAATAGTCCTTGGTTGTGGGGTATGTTAGAGTAATGTGAATTGACATCTATGGTAACCAAGTAGGCATCAGTGTGAATTTTGTTTTTAATGTCTTGTAAGCGGTTGAGAAAGTGGTTGGTGTCCTTTATGTGTGGCGGAAGTTGTAGGACCAGGAGTTGAAGATGAGTCGACCAGCACTGAAATACATTCGGCGGTCGGCGGGGGCCCCAAAGCAAGCAACAATGGTCCGTTGGAGGTCTTTCTTTTTTTGTTAATTTTGGGCAGGAGATATAAAGTGGGTGTGAATGGATTAGAGGGTGTGAGAAGCTTTAGTGAAATGGCAGAGGAATCCTGAATTAATATTTGAGAGATCTTTCAACACATAAAAATGCTATCTTAAATCTAGAGTGTAAAAAATAATGGGTGAATGCTGTTAACATTAAAACAACTAGCAATCCCGCATGGCGTTGCCTGTGACCCACTGTGGTATAGAATTATATAAGGCCCCTCTAACCGACCCCCCTCCACACACACACACACCACACACACACACACACACACACACACAAAAGTGGTATAGAATTATGGTGGATTTTGTACCCTTTTTTTTCGAGGAAGATGCGGCATATTTTTTTCACAGTTATCTCTGAAACGTAATTCTAAAACAGATTAACAATATTTTCTTCAAAAATTTGTCAAAAGTGGCCTAATTAAAAATCTAATTAAAAATTTAAAAATCTGGTTTGGAGGTGCATTCGCACCCCCTTCCGTCCACCTATGTTAAAAATTTCAGATCTCTGCGTGCCATAGATTTGGCTGGGCAGCGTACACACAAACACAGCCAAACACTTCCTTTTATTATACTAGCAATCCCACACAGCGTTGCCCTTGACCCACTGTGGTATAAGAAATATAAGGCCTCCTCCTTCATAGTGTCTGATTTCAATTGGAAGCGTTATCTCTGAAATGTGATTATAAATCAAATTAAAAATATTTTCTTCAAGAATTTTTAAAAATAGCTTCAAAGAAATGTTGGATCTCTGCGTGCCGTAAATTTGGCTGGACATCGCACACACACAAACACACAGACAAACACTTCCTTTTATTACTATAAATAACCTGACGTAAGTGTGTAACTGGAAAATTGCAGATATATTTTGAACTGTGTTTGTGAATTGTTTTCATTACTCAATAGAACACTAACAGCCCACGTATTAGTGAAGATACAAGGCACATTCAAAAAGTAAGGTTTGTTGAGATATGACCACCAAAATATACTTGTAGGCAGGTCATGCATACACAGTTGCATAGATTAACTCATCAGCTTTATCTTGATCCCTTTAATTCAGTTTTATTCTCATCTGATGTTCTGTGAGAGTGATTTAAAATGAGTGTTGTTATAAATAATCCCGCCAGTTGGGAGGTTCTTAGTGTCATATGATTCTTGTTATTGGAAATCCTTAACGCTGCAGAGATTTATCGTGGGATATGTAAGGTTTATGGGCCTGATGATATGAATGAAAGTAAGGTGAGACAAGCGGTCCGTCTGCTTAAAGAAGGTCGCATCAATGTTCATGATGAGCGCAGTGGCCGACCAAATGTGGTGACAGACAATTTAGTGGAATGTGGAGACACGAAAATCCGTGAGAACCATCCTTTCACACTTACAGAACTTTCTTTTGAATTTCCAGAAGTTCCACAGTCACTCATTCACGGAATTGTGACAGAAAAGCTAGGCTACAAGAAACTGTGTGCCAAATGGGTCCCCAAAATCTTGACTGAAGCACACAAACAAAAAGTATGGAGTCAGCTCAAATATTTTTGCAGTGTTAAGGAAGGAGATGAACTTTTTTCTCAAATCAAAATCGGTCGCGATACTTGGATTTTGTATACGAATGTTGAAACATAATAACAATCGCTGCAGTGGTGTCATTCAACATCCCCAAAGGCAAAAAAATTCAAACAAGAATGCTCCGTCAAAAATCATGGCTTCTCTTTTTTGGGACCAGAAGGGTGTCTTGCTTGTTGATTTTCTTAAACAATGAAGGACCATTAATGCTGCAGGACATTGTGAAACCTTAGAAAGACTGCCGGCGCAATTTAAATCAAAAGACTTGGCATGCTGACATCAGGGATTCTTTTTTTACACTACAATGCTTAAGTCCACACTGCAGCCCAAACTGTTCAGCTGATTCAGCAGTTTGGTTAAGAACTGCTGGACCACCCACCCTACACTATCACTTGTTTTTGAACATGAAGCAGTGGCTGCCCTCTTAGCGTTTCGCAGAAGACAATGAATCGGAGAGTGGTATGAATCACTTGCGGCAGATTTTTTTAAAGGGTCATAAATAATTTGGTGCCAAGATATAAAAAATGTCTCTAAATCAATGGGGATTAATGGAAAAATAAAGGAAGTATGCATGTATGTATTTTTAGCCCTTTATAAAACTTTTTTATGCTTACTAGTTTTTTATTAACTTATTGGACCTTACTTTGTGCATGCGCCTCGTCTATTATCATGTGAGCTGTGTACATCAGAGTCTTTGTGTTATTGGACAAATGGAGGACCTAGTGTGATGAATAGTATTTTACTTAAAGTTCATACCAGCCCAATTTACCTTCTGCAACATTCCACACCATTGCAACATACAAATGCCCTGCGAGGACTTTTTTTTATTATCATTTGTAAAAAAAAAATTATACATTTATAACACTAAGTGTTATTTAAGGATTTAATGGTAGATCTAGATTAAATTATATACAAAATATTGTTGCTAGAGTAATAAGAAAGCTCACCTCAAATAGTAGGTAAAATACACCACAAAGTTCACCTGAGATCCCAAGACTAGGGTGTCTCAAAAATGACATTAAAAAAATGGAAAATTCTAAGTATCACCCTCTATTATTATTAGCACCGTGTCTTACTACCCATTCTGGTTATACGCACATCACCCTCTAAATAGTTTCTTAGTGATTTAGTAGTTTTACTCTTAAAATTTCAGTTCATTTGATGAACATTTAAAGTTCCCCCATGAGCTTGCTTTTTAAGGTAATTTTACATTTTCGACCCCTCGTGCTAGTGTCAGTTGGTAACTTGGTAGGTGGAATTGACATAATAAATACATATAATTTATTGTCCTATTTTTATTCATGTGGTAGCTAGTTGCAGAACAATCATATATGTTATATAGGCCTATACAATACATACCATAGCTGTTCGACAGCACTTTATTTACTGGACTTGAAATCTGACATGTAACCTTACTTGTTGATAATTCCAGTTAACTAGCTATCTCCCTCTCTCAATCCCCCTCATTTCCCCCCATTTTCTTTTGATTGGCAGCAGATTTCCAAGAATTCACAACCCTCAACTGGAACACCTGCAACTTAAGACTAGTTGGGTCTGTTCATAAATTTAGTGTTTTTTTTTTAGAATTGCTCAAGACAGATCACACAACTTCAATCCACTTTCTCACTCTCTTTTAGCTAAGCATTACAAAAATAAAGGCATATCACAACATTAATGTATCTACTTATCCATGAATTTGGGTAGAATAGTGCGTCAAAATTAAACCAAAAGAATGGAAATATCTGGTTAAGAGGCCATCCCTGTGAAACTATATTTGGTGCTCGTCTTCTTTCGGGATGTGATTTGATGCACAATTTCGTGTTTTATCATAGTTTTCAAAAACTCACAATTTGGGAAAGTGCTGAACATGTGTGTAACCAGTTTGTGCCCTTTTTGATAAAGTCACGACTCCTTATCAGACAAAATATCATGTTATCAAAAAAATAAAATATTTCCATGAAGAAAATGTCCGTCTGATGAAACAAAAGACAAGAAAAAATCTGGCAGATTAGCTAAACCAGCAAAAGTTCATCGAGAAGATCGATAAACTGTTTGATATTAGTCACACCATTAGACAAAGCAGATTAAAAACAAAGAAGACCAGCAGTTTCTAAAGTTGTAGCAGGAGTCAAGAACCGGTTCAATTGGACCTGTGGACAAAATACTCACTGGGTATGAGATACATTTTGCTCTACGTAAAGAACGAAGATGCCCACAAAATTAAAGATAATTATCAAACCTCTAAATCATTTGTCCACTGGGATGGTAAGCTACTGGTTGATGTGACTGGCATTGAAAAAGTAGAATGGCTAACTGTTCTAGTTTCCTGTTTATTTGAAGGTACAACTAAACTCCTTGGTGTTCCAAAGTTGGCATCTGGCTCTGGTCAAGCAGCAGCTGAAGCAGTACACAATCAGTTGAAGGCATGAAACTGTGATTCTCTTGTAGTTGGTATATGTTTTGATACAACTTCTTTGAACACAGGAAGAATGAATGGAGCCTGTACAGTTCTGTAAAATCTAATGGGAAAAATCTGTTGTGGCTAGCTTGCTGACACCGCATGCTAGAAGTGCTTCTTCAAGAGATGACTATAAGGAGCTACTTAACCTTGCAGGATTACTGATTGGGTTGAATGTTGCAGCCACATGAATTCGGAAGCCTGGTGCTCTTCATAGAGCTTGCTGGATGGCAAAGGCAATACATTTTATGAAAATCCAACTGTTGTTAAATAAGAACGAAACTACTCTTCACCTTACAGCTCATGAACTTCAAGGAATTAACTATTTCAACAAGTTTATTGTTAGCGTTTACATTGAATCCTGGCTTACAAGCAGATCTGCAGCTGACATACCACTTAATGATATTCTGTTGATCCAAAGACTTCAAAATCATGACGATGAAAAATTGAGAACAGTTGGTCTTAAGGCTTTACTGTTTCACTATTGGTAGCTAAACCCAGAATTAGCCACGCTTGTTCTTTTCTCTGAACATAAGTCTCCTGAAGACAATGCACACATTGTGCATCATAATCTCAAAATAGAAAGAGGTTTGCACTCACTGAAGTTATTTCCTTTCACAGTCCATGATATAGATGTTTCTTGCAGCATCTTTCAAACACTTGGAATAGATGAACACTTTCTTTATGCGCCCGTTGAAATCTGGCCAGAAACGCAGTCATTCAAGAAAGCTGCAGATTTATTTAAAATCATGCCATGTGTGAATGATTGTGCTGAACATGGTGTAGCTCTGAAAAAGACATTTAATGAGACAGAGAAGGATGAGATGCAGAAGCAGTACTTATTACACTTTTTTGAGAAACATAGAAAATACTTTACCAAGTTCAATCGCGAGGAACTTGAACTATTGTAGTTTCATGGCTTAAGTAATATTTTTGTAATTTCATATTACTTACAATATAATCTCTAGTTGATAATACATTTTTCCATCATTCCAGAAAGTAATTTTTTTTAATAGATTTTAAAGACTTTACAAGAGCTCACTACAATTTAGTCTAGTAGAGTAACAGGCAAGGCCCCACTTTTTTTCACTCCAAAATTGTTCAGTAGTGTTCATATTGAGGAGGCTTAGAGGACCTCTAAATATTGTTTAATCGAGTTGAAATTTTACCAGTTCTAATTTACTCGCGTAAACCATATAAAAAGGTGAGAGTTGACATTTCTAAACATTGATTTTTTTTGGGAAACCCAACCCAGACGCATAAAAATTCAACATGAAATTCCTATAAACTTTTATATTTTCAACCGACTACAAAACTCTCAACTTATGACAGAAACACGGCCACTTTGATTAAATATAGTGATATCTACTTTAATGGACACTTCTAATAGCGGATTCTTCTTTATGGCGGACAAATTAAATTTTCCCAGCAAAATAACATGTGCTCCTTTGGTAAAATAACTTCCCAAAAACAAACTTTCTCCATAACAGAAACTGACACTACTTGAGATTCATATATCTACATAATAATCTCTAAACAGCGGACAAAAATTGAAAACACCGGTCCATATATTTTACTGTGAGAATGCCAGGAATGCCATTGTCCTGAAGGAAGGGTGAGTATGCCTGACTTTCTTATTTGGTTAAAGTCTAAAATAGCTTGCACAGTAATGACTATAATACTTCAAGGTCATACCTTCCACCCTTTCCGAGTTGTCTGCAGGGGCTGTTTGAGATATTCGGTCTGTGTTCATGTGCTCTTAATGAGTATACTTGTGATTCTTTTAAATTGTAATTTTTCTAAAGTGGTACAGTTATTCGATTCCTAAAATAACTAAAAAATGTAAGTGTTTAACTTAGAAAGACACAGAAGAAGAAGTTGTGAAAGAGAACGAGAAAGAAAAGTTGGATATTCGTGATTTAGCCACTAAGTTTGGTGTAGAGAATACCCAAATCGGTGACATTCTGAAGAATAAAAGTAAATTTTGAAATCTCGGGGAAAAAAAATTAAAACCTGTAAGTAAAAGATTATTTCTGAAAAGCCAAGACTAGCTGTTAATAGTGAGACATTTGAATGGTTATTTTGCTAGTGTCGATGACATCCCTTTGTCTGGGACATTAATTCATGAAAAGACATTGGAAATTGATAGAGAGTTGTGTTCAAGTGATTTTAAGGCTTCTGCTTATTGGCTGGGAAAGTTTTGAACTGGACATTACATTTCCTATAAATATGTTGTGGACGAAAATGTTGTTAAAGAATGGAAAACTAAACTGGTGGATTTTTGTGAGAGATTTAATCAAAAGGATATTTACAACTGATGAAACCGGGCTCTTTCTTAGACTTTTGCCAAACAAATTTGTGTGTCTGAAAGGAGAAAAGTGTAGTGGAGGAAAAACATCAAAGGAAAGGCTTACCATTATGTTGTGTGTGAATATGATGGGCAAATTTGAAACACCTTTCATTATTGGAAAATCACTTAAACCATGTTGTTTTAAAAGCGTTGGTATTAATTTGACATTGATTGGCAAACGAACAAACCAGCTTAGATCTGATGACAGAATGGTTGATTAATTTTCATATGAAAATGAGAACGGGCATTTTCAAGGTTATTTAAAGGTAAACTTTATTTTTAAAATAGAAACTTATATAATTTTTGGCGGCATCTCGTTCTATTATATTAGGACTGCCAATTTGACTGATCATGTAGGGTCCCTATAAGACTGCTGTGAATGTTTTCATGTAGGGATCGGCAACCTTTTTGGACCCTGATGGACATATAATCTTATCAAAGGTCCTGCGATCAACCATCCTTTCTCCATTATACTTTTGATTTTTCTTTATACATCTTGTATTATTTTATTCCTAAAATTATATCTTTCCTCAAATACTAATGTCTCCCTCCACCCTTCTAGAAAAAATGTAGACTGTTTCATAATAAACTATTTAATATTCTTATAACATCTCTTATTGTCAATCAAGATTATGTTGGTCACTCAAATATTATTTTATAGTACCTAATATATTTGTGAGTTAAAAAGGCCTAAAGATATATTTTTAATGACGATGCACTTTTCTTATGGCCTCAACTGAAAATTTCCACATTATCGACCAGTTGCAAATCCCTGGTGCAGTAAACATCATGATCTCATAATGTTTCTTTTTACTAAAGTTTCAAAGATTTCTGCAATAATTTTACTCTTGGAAAAATTCCTTCTGCTTGTGATATGTATATTAAGTTCATATATGACAACTTTCGGTATAAACCCAGTTCAGTTTTGACTTAGGTGAATTTTGTATACATAAATGTTATATATTAATTTCATAATATTGTATAAGCATTAAAAAAAATTACAATCGGACTATTATAAATCAATGTACCAATAACTGAACATACAGTGCAATATTACAAAATATTTCAATGTTTTACTTGCTAAATTTAATGAAATAACATAACTTTGGAGTAAACCCCTACAAATTGTATAGCGTTTTTCCATTTGTAAATAGGGATTCCTGGTTATGCATATTAAAAAGTAAAGTAGGGTACAATAATATACATATTTCAATAAGAAATGGAATCTCTCGGCTGTGATTATTATTATTAGCACCATGTCTTACTACCCGTTTGGGTTATACACACATACGCTAATGTGTAATGGTATGGTGATTGTGATATGGAATGGAGGACCTACAGTTTAATGTGGAATCCGAACCACGGTGGAGGTCTGGCATTCCACACATTCACAAGTTGTGATTAATACACATCTTGTCAGAGGTGAAGGAAGGGCTCGGTAATCAGATAAATCTGTGCCGGGACCAGGGATTGAGCCCCAGACGCCCAGCACAGAAGTCTGACACCTTACCTCTAGACCACCAGGTTACCATAGCTGTGATTAAGATTACACCCAAATAGTTATTTGATATTACAAACTGTTATCATTAAAATTAATAAAGTGTCTAAACAAATCCCAATGATTTTCTGATAATTGTTTGGCAGACACTTTATAACAAATTTCATTTACAAATTTTGAACTATTATAAAATAACCTCTCCTATACAAAATATAACTGTTGGGCATACCAGTAGTTTTTCTTACTTCATGGTGAATACAGACAGGGAATACCCGGAAAACTTGAGGAATTCTTTGATATCAGGGAAAAAGGAAAATGTCTGTAAATTTAATAAAAAATAAGTAAAATTTAGGGAATTTAAATACTTAATTAATTCTGCACCTAAACATTTAAACAAAAGTGATTTATTGTGTTTGTCATTGTTAACCAAATGCATTACCTAGATATGGCGGTATTAACAAGAGATGGTTGTACAGTTATTTTATAACACACATACACAGGTACACATATTACCTAATTAAACACTAGAAAATGAATAAAAACTTATAAAAATGTTGACTTTTGATAGCATAGGATATTTTGAAAATTTGTGATAATTGTAATATATGAAAAATCTCTCATCCATCAAGAAAAACTGTGAAAAGGTGTGGTCTGAAATTTTTCTAAATGTCTGCAAAACCTGGAAAAGTCAGGGAATGTTATATTAAAATTTTGTAGGCACCCTTTACTTGAGCTGGTATTATAACCATTTGTTTTGTACTTGATTCAATCTATATTGGTTTGCGTCATTATGTTATCATCAATTGTTGTCAGCCTCTGGCAAGTTTAGTCTAGTAAAATGCCTCCATCTTCCTTTGTCCTTCAACCAGTCACCCGACCTTAACTCTTGTCCATTTTCATCCTCTCACTCGTACACTTGCTGTTATCTGCTCCTCTTATCTCTTCTGGGCGGTCTTTTCCCTCCAAACTTTAACTCTATCACTCTCCTTGAGAGTCTTTCCTTTTCCATACTCATTACTTGCTTATTACTCATATCATCTCATCCTTGCTTTATTTACTATCACATACATCTCCTGTTACTAGTCCAACTCTTGCCCGAACATCATCATTTCTAATTTTGTTCCCCTGGTGACGGGCTATAATGCTCCTCAAAAACCTCATTCATATGGCCTCAAACTTCCTTGTCTCTCCTGCATCCAATATCCTGGTTTCTGCTGTGTACATAGCTCTGGGTATGAAATACACCCTTGAAGATCTTGCTTTACTTCAGGGGAACTTCTCTCTCCCATAGCAGGTCTATTACATTCCTGTAGAACACCTCCCCCTGCTGTCCTCTTATCATTACTTCTTCTCTTACTCGCTTAAAGCATGCTTCTGCTCTCTTTATTACTATTAAATATACTACCATCTACTTTTATATCTTTTTCTTTTTTAAGTATTATCCCCTTCCTTGTATTCATTCTCACTTCACTCTTAGCCAAGCTAAATTTCATCCCCATTCCATTAAATTGTCTGCAAACATAATTGTTTTAATCTCACCTATACCTTGTTTTCTTTACACTCTATTTAGGACCATTTCCATCAGCATTAAAGAGAGACGTGGTGAGAGGGCACTCCCCTGCTTGACTCCATTTTTAAGTTTAAATCACTCTGTCCACCCTTTCTTAATCTTTACACAACTTATGTTTTCATAATACAAACTCCTTACTGTTATCACCACACTTATTTTCCCTTCCAATCTTCTTATATGCTTTCCAGACCTTCCTTATATACTCACTATCAAATGCCTTTTCCACATCCATGAACAACATTACCATGTCTTTTCCATTTTCATGTGTCTTCTTCATCACTTGTTCAATTTAAAATATAAAATCTATCACTGAACTCTTCTCTCTGAACCCATGTTGCTCCTCCTTTCACTTTTTCTTTTAGGATAGGATTGGATAATTTCATGAGAATAAGTAAGCACAAACTGTATTCCTTTAGGAGTGGTGTGTATCAAGGGCCATTCCTCTACATTGTTTAGAGGAGAGGAGGAGTTTTTTTGTTATTGTAATGCGATTCCACATTGTTCATACTTCTTTACCTCAGTTCTTTTTTCAGCCAAAAGGGGAAACCACCTCCTGTTTGTGAGCTTTGTGACATTCTCCTTAGTATTTACCACATTCACTTAGCTCTTGATTTCAGTGGTGACCTTTATTATTTGCCATTCACTAGTTTGGAAAGAGTCATTTGTGTACACTGTTTTAAATGCGAAGTGAATCTTTATGACACTTTTTGAGTCCTGTTCTTATAGAGTATCTGATTTGCTAATGGTCTCATATTGAAAGATATCTTTTTTTAATCTTGATGGTGCTCAGCAACTGAATTTTGTATATCTATAGCCTGATTTGGGTAGGAAACCCTTTCTGCAAGGCCTTATTTAGTACCAGACTCCTACTGTGTAGTAGTATTTTGTTTATATAAAAGGCCTTCAAGAACATTAATAGGAATTCTGTTTTGGAAGGATTTTTCTCATACAATAGGATTCTGGTATTAAATAAGGCCTTCCAGAACAAGGTTCCTATAAAAAATCAGGTTATATTTTACCATATTTACTTTGTATTTACTTTAATGTCATGTTTTAAAATAATTTGTTAAAAGGTATTGTTTTCACTTGTATTTTGTTATCAAGTATTTGGCCAAATGAATAAAATAAACTTTCATTTTTGGTTTGTTTGCAGCAATACACTGAAGTACCACAAACCCACTTCACACTGGGCGCATGTTGCGAGAAGGGGAAGATATTTGGCCTGAAGTTCAAGAAGAGATGACAAGATCATTGGCAACCATGCGTGTCGACTATGACCAAGTGCATATTAAGAGTTTGGACAATACTAACAACCCACTTTTAAACAAGCGCCGTAAAAACAAGGGTGTTAATGATTTACCAAGCCATATGCTTAAATAGATTTAGTCATGTTTTGGGGTTGCTACCGAAGAACTTAATGTTGCGTTAGAAGTGGAATCTTTAGAATAGTTGAATAAATCTAAGCAATTTGTAAATGAAATCATAAACTATTTTACTACTTAAAAAAAAATTATATTCAAACTAAGTTGATTAATGTGCCTAAGCTTTGGCACACTAGGCGATTTTCTCATGAAGGTATATAAAGGAGATTGAAGACAATAAGATCCATCACATAACCATTATAAATATTAAGGTTAGGTCGATGCCGATTGTCAATCCGATCCGAAGCCCATAATGTTACATTCGGTTAAGCCGATGATCAGAATTTTAAATGTGATTATTTCACCGATATTTAGAATTATGTTAAATGATAAGTATGGTAGTTGTGAATTGCCAATTTTTAGCTGGGTAGCAGACAACATTGTCCTTCGTTGCTTTTGGACAGAGAAGAGAGATGTCAAGTAAAAAGAAGGGGTAGGTGGGGTTGTTTAGTCGTTAGGGAGAAAAAATGATTGAAACAACAGTCTATGGTGATGCATACTTTGTGGCTTTCAAGTGATACAGAAAGTGAGTCAGAAAGTGTGAAATTGAGAGAGTAGATTTAAAGGGTACCCCCCCACACCCCCCAAAAAATTCAACACTAATTCATGAATACTGGACTGCTCAAATAATATTTCACCTTCATTATATATTTTATAAATATGAATCAACTTTAATGACTTTAAAATACTTATTTTTTTATTTATCATTTGTTTGTTTTAAGTATATTATTTGAAATAATAATAATGCCAGCTACTCTTTATGGAAAAACTTAAAACAAATAAACAGAGTCTAAACTTTTGAATAATTTGTGCTAGTTTTGAAAGAATTATAAATTACTAAACATTTATACTGACATTTGAGCTTTTTGGATTTATATCAAAGAGGTCTTAAACACTTATATTCCTTGTACTTCCACCTTTACCTTTTTCAAATAGTTGCCACAGCATATATAAGTTTTTTATTTTGATTATGTTTTAGGTTTATTAATATTCTTACAAGGAATTTAATCAACAAAAAATTGTTAACCAAATTCAAAAGTTTTATGTATGTCGTTTTACATATTTCCTTTGTAATATTGGAAAGAAAATAAATGATCGGCATTGACTTGATTGGAAAAAGGGCTGATCGATCAACCCAAATAAATGTTTATTATTAACATCGGCATTAAGCTTTAACTTTCTTTTGAACTTTGACTGTGATTTCTTATTTGTGTTTCACAGAGCTAGGTCTTCCAAAAATGACCCAAAAACGATGTTTATTTCTAGAATATGTTAGCAGATATAGTGGTACAAAGTCTTTTTATTGTTTTCTATTTTGCTGTTATAAATTTAAGATATATTTTTACATATTATCTGGTATTAGATAATGTTTTTATTGATTGCTAATACAACTAAATAAATCCTTTACATTTATTGTAAAAGTAACTTTTAATGCTATTGATTTCACAACATACATTTAAAAAACTTTATTAACACATTCCACACAGGCAGAGTATTAGTTGTCAAATATTAATAAATCTACAATATTTGGGATTTTTACTATAAAAACCCTTCAAAAATTACAAACCTATATCTTTGTGTGTTTGTTGTAGTTATTTTTTCTTGAAGGGTGTTTTTTTATCCCTTATTTATTCAGTAAATTAGAATTTAAAAATGTATAAATAGTGGACATCTCTTTTGTGCATTTTCTATGGGTACTAAGCTTGTCATGTCAACAAATAATCAAAATATTGTCTTATTTCTTGAAAGTGCAACATTGATTTGTTTATCTTAATTATGAAACTCATTAAAACAGTTATAGCACTCAAAGACCAAGCAAAACATGTGTAAATCCATTTGTAGTCCCTTATGAGGGAACACTACTGCAGCTCAGGCCTTATAGCTCTGGAAAAACTCACTTGGCTGTGATGGCTCAGATACTGTGTTGAATGTGTTAAAATATAATATTAATATATATATATATATATAGTGCACATGGGTGTGTCATATCTAGGTGAAGCTAGGAATTGGCTTAATAAATATAATATATTCACAAAATAAATTTCAAATCCAAGAAAAAACAAATGCCAGGTTTTGAATTTTAAAGTTGCTTTGTACATAGGGATAATAATTTCATCATGTATGGTAATTTGAATCTAAGTGCTTTATAAACTATGCTCAATATATAATTTTTTTACAAACATGTTAGAGTAATATAACTTATCAAATAATGTGCAGTATTTCTTAAGGCTGATTTAAACCACCCTGGATTTCTATGAGGGTTGACTTTTTTTTTGTGACCATTCCTTGATTCATTAAATATGAACAAAGTTTACTATAATTAAAATAATATTCTTCTATAGTTGGGGTGAGTTATTAATTTAACTAAAAACTATTTCTTTAGATTTTGTATCATTAGTGGAATTTTCTTAGTGTCCAAGATCTGTAAGCCATTTTAGTTTGTTCTCTCATTGGCACATTGAACAAAAAATATGTATTAATTTATTGCTGAAAATTCTATTATAGATATATTTATTAAGTAAATAAAAGTGTTTAGATTATTTGGACATTTTTAAAATTCCTATATTCTCATTTTTTTTAAATAATATAAAAGAATCATTGCTATCATTTGGATGGAATGGATGGTTAAATTATAGCTCATTTTATTACATCACATTTCTTAATATAATATTATTTTAAACCACAAATTAAAAATTTACACACTTAGAGTAAGTATTTTGAGTCTTTAAATTACTTCTTGATGCCATACTTATCATAGTAACCATAAATTGTGTATTTTTATTTATATATTGGCATTTTACTCATTTATTCTTAAGTGTGTTTGTGTGTTTGTTTAATTTATGGATGTGTATAGGTAGGGTTGTGGTATTGAAAGAAAAGTATTGATACCGTACTCATTAAACGTATTTAAAGAAAAATATGTATACCGTACTAGTATCTAAGTAAGAGTATCGATAACAGTAAGTACCGGTATCAAGTTTTTTTTTTTTCGCTATCAACTTCATAGAAAACCTCCATAATTAATCAATTCTGGGTGGTGCCTTTTCATCTACATTGGTTGTTTATGTACTATAGATTATTAACTTTTGACAAATATTAGAAGAATCAATGCCCTGTCCTCCATCTACTAAAAAATGCATATAAACATTTCTGCATCATCTGAGCTTCTTTTATTTAGCTTATGATGACCGTGCTCATTGATAAAGGAAGGGGGTGCCCCTCGCCCCTCAAACGGTGGTTGTTTTAATAAACAAAGATGAAAGAACAGCTTTTATTATGAGCTAAAAGAGATGGAATGCTATGGTTGCGGAAAATGAATGAGAATTGAGAAATAGGGTTATTTATTCTTCCTCCACAGTCCACCCTAGTAAACGTTATTTTAGTCCCAGCAAGAGTAAAGATAGCAAAGTTGTTTCTTCCGATACCGGAGAGTAAGTTCTGATATCAGTTAAAGTATCAATACTTTATGCTCATCCCTATATATAGGTGTACTTTTATCTCATACTAATTGAGCAAGTACCATAGGCATGTACTTTGTTCAAGAGTCATGAGCAATTAAATATTAACAACCTCACTTTTACTTAACTTCCCTTTGATCTTACACATTTTATTGTTGTTGAATTGAAATAAAAAACTTTTGTTCCTTTAGTTGCTTTCTTGTTAAATTATTTAGAGTGTGTTATTATAACTAATATAATTCATTTGGCATTCATCTTTCATGGCTTATTGGTTTTATACTCTATTGTAATATGTATTAAATAAAGTGCATTGAGCACAAACAATCTATAATAAATAAAATAATATAATAGTCCGAAACAATAGAGCACAAATAAAAGTAAAAACACTAACACATATTTACACACATGTCAATATTTTGATGCTATTACAGCATCTTCCTCAGGATGCCATAATAGCATCGAAATATTGAAGTGTGTGTAAATATGTGTCAATGTTTTTACTTTTATTTGTACTATATTTTTTCCTACTATTCTATCATTTTATTTATTACAAATACTCTATTTTAAATCATTGTTACATTATTTTAAAATTCATTTGATGTATTTGACCATATTAATCTTTTATATAATATTAACACTAACATTCAACCTTTTACATCCATCTTAATCTAAGAATAAGTATTGATTAATTATTATTTATAATGTAATTTATATTAAGGCTGTTTTAAATTTCAAATTTTGGGGAAAAAATTGTTATTGTAGTTTTCAGATCATTAAAAACTTCTTAAAGGCTACTTTGCAAGAAAATGTAGGAAAACCTATAAAGATCTGTCAATTTTATTATAATATTTTTCCGATAAACTGTTAAAAGCAAGGTGGCCAGTAACAAATATGAACCAACTGCCTTAAAATATCAACACTTAACATAAGATTTCAATGATGAATAACTGAGGATTTATTTCATTATCTCTGTATACAACTCCCTTTTAATTGGATTTGTTATTGCAGATATATTTAAGTAACACATGCAATTAACAATTTATATCCTTTTGTAATATTAAAAGAAAAATTGAAAAGAATAAAAAAGGAAAAAAATGAAGAGCTGTTTAAGAGATTTTTTCCCTTATTTAGTAAAATTATTGAGTTTTTATTTAGGTCTTTGTAAATAATATTTAAAATGAATGAAAATCTCAATTTTTCAATAAAGTAGTAAATAGTAGGCTCCATTTGTCTAACTTTATTAATTTGAATCTTAAAAAAATAAATTTTATTGCTTTTTTATCAGTTTTGGTTATGTTAATCACTTTTTATTACAAGATTCATAGACTTATTAAAAATATATTTCTTACATTGAGCCTTTTATTTAAAACCCAAATACATTTATTAAAATTATATATCGGTAAACAAACATACTTTGAAGAATGCCACCCCACTTTTCCTAACTTAACTTAGAAATGCACTTTAATAAGATACTATAATTTTGGGTGTTCTTCACTCAACATACAATAATTAATAAGACATATATTATTACTAAATATAAAATATATGTTAATAATTATTATTCCCGTTAATGGAATGATATATAATTGAAAAAGATTTCATACATAAATTTAAAATCTTATGATCTGTTCCATTGGACTCAAACTCTCATCCCCCCAACCTTCCCTCTCACTCTGAATAATATGGTCTGCAATACTACAATTAGGTTTTTTTTACAATAAATTTAATATAAAGATTGTAAGATTTTAAAATACATAAAATATAGTATGAATAAAAGTCTTCGCTTTCATAGATAGCATTGGAAAAACTGTGCTTTGTGATAACTCATGATGTCCTTAGTCCAAGTTCGGATGATTGACAAGCATACTCTCAAGTCCTTCTCCAGTGTATGAAGCTACTACTTGTTCTTGCTCATCGTGTTCATAACAGAAGCCAGCTTCACAAACATACTAAGTATATAAAAGAGGGGATGCTTCAATCCCCTTATTTATGAAGAGGGGGTACTATCATAGAGACAACCAAAATGAGGCTATGTCACTGTGTGTGTGTGTGTGTGTGTGTGTGTGTGTGTGTGTATGTATATATATATATATGAGTGCTGCATTTTGTCAGCTCATCTTCCACCAGTTAATTCTGCTGACTCAAATGCACTTAACACAGGCGAGATCTCCCATCCAGTCCAAAGAAGAAACATCAAGTGATAAGAAATACTTTTAATGATTTATTCAGCATTGAAAAACTTTGTAGAGCTAAATCAACAAGATTTTTGTCCAGTCTGCAACTTTTTGTCTACTCAAACATTTCAAATTTATCTTTTTTTATTCTGGTGCCCTAAAATAGTTCGTTTTTAAGTACAACTAAGAATATTTTCAATATTTCCATGCATACCTTGTTAAGAGAGTTCAAGGATTGGGAGATTTCAGGTAGGGACGCCACTTGTTGCACCAAGTCTCTTAACTAAGCAGGTCAGTCCACTTTAACATTTTACACTTGACAAAATGCTATATGGTCTTCCCTTTGTTCATTGCCAACCATCGAGATAGCCACCTCACTTCTGGGTGATTATGAGTTGAGTGTGAATAACTTACATCTCTAAACACATTGTTGAAAAACACTCAATTTTTATGGCTTGATCTGGATGTTGTCAATCATTTTGATCATTTTGTTGAGTACCTTTTTGAGCTTGGGCTTTACTGATTTTGAAACCAGGACCTATATATAGGAAATGCTCATGCATGATTTCCATTACTTGGGAACTGAAATAATTATCAACAACATCTAACATGTCTTGGCCTATTTAATGTTTGCAAAATAAAAATTATTCAATTATGTCTCGGTTAAATACAAACATACTGAATGTTAAAAAAGTTAAGCTTGATGTGGTTCTATTCTATTTTTTCTTTTAGTGAGGGAGGTGGACATTATGACCCATTATAGGGAGCAGCCAAGTGTGGTGTGTACTCTAGGGGAAAACTCAGAGGTGTTTTTTAATATTCTCACAGACCAGGTTAGAGATTCATTTGTATCTTGTACAATAATATTTATTTTGTCTTAAGTTTTAAAATTAAGGACTCATGTGGGTCTATATTTACACTATTACTATCATTAATGGGTAAAAATTATTTCTAAGCATAGTATACAACTTACTTTACAAAAGTACTTAGTGATGAGAATTTATTTACAGAGATCAACAGTGATAATTAATTGGCTTTGCTCTCTTGATTTATATTCCAGATGCTTAAGCAAGCTAGAAGGTGACCTCGGTGGCTAATTGCGGTTTGTAGCTTCGCCTGTTGCTGCTAGGAGCGAGATGGTCAGAAAAGGGCTAGAATCTGGTCATTGGCGTGAAGGGTCGTAACAAACCTCCCTGTTCTAAGTGACCAGATCCTCTTACCCATTGGGCAATTATCTCGGTGACCATGAGATTTATCGCTTTCTTCAGCCTTACCTGTGTTATGGGCCGGTTATGTGTACTGTGATGGTGGTGCACAAGGTGTGAGGGCTGCATGCCTTGATAGGAGTGTGTGTTATTCATCGGGCAGTCTTCATTTTAGACCATGTTGCATCCCCTCACATATTTCTTTATTTCTTTATTCATTCCTTTCCATTCGTAACGTTTCTTGATGTTAATGAAGGTACTAGCTCCGCCTAGATGTCCTCCCAATCATTGGCTGATCATGGTGTTGTTTGAGGACTTCTAATTGTACACATGAGGGAATTACCATTCTCTCATCTTCTGAATCGTTGCGGTACATAAGTGTGTTTTGCTGATTCAGATGCCTTCTGGTAATAAACGATCGATTCGGCTCCATGTGACTGGGGGTGACTGAATCAGACCGAGAATCTTCTCGATTTTCTCCTTAATGGAAGTGTCGGTTTTCTGGGATAGCCTGATTTGTTCTGCTATAGAGGGCTGAAGATGCTTCCATTGTAGTGCTCCTGTGTTGGTAGAAACTCGCTTGGTTGGAGTAGTGAGGATCAGTCTGGTTCGTTCTAGTGTTTCAACGTCAGTTTACAACTGATCTGGCAAAAGGTTCTCTGTTCCTAACACATTCTCTATTGTGAAGTGATATTCTTGCAAGGGTAGAGCCTACCTGGTAATATTAGCTCTCCAATCTTTCATCCGCTCAAACTATGTGAGGCATATATTATCGGTTCTTAAGGTTAACAGTTTGTCTAGGTTTATGTGGTACCGCTTGAGTTCCCAAATAATCACCAGGCATTCGTGCTCGTTACTATGATATTTTTGAGGAGTGGTTGACAGCTTTGCACTACTCTAGTAAATAACCTCTCTTTCTCTGGTCACTTCTTGATAAAGAACTGCTCCTAAACTTATCTTGCTAGCATCTTTCTGTAGAATAAAATGGAAGGTGGGATCAGGCCGAGACATTTTATAAATATTTGAGACAGCTGTTGATCTGGCTGAACTACTATTATTTCTGCTCTTCCCATCTCCATATTCTTTGTTTTTCTGTGAGAGCAGTTGGTGTTTGGGCGAGATCAGATAAATGTGGTATAAATTCCCGCAACCAATTGCAATATTCTAGGAATTGTTGAACCTTTTTGCAATTTGCTGGCATCTTATAGAGAGAATCAATATTCACGCACATCTTTTCCCTGATGTAGTTTTCTAATAGTCCAAATTTGTATCAAGAATTGACAATTTTTGGTAACAAGCTCTTCTTGTAAAATCTGAAAAATAAAAACAAATTGTTCAACTAAAGGACATGTTCCTTACTCAAAATACTATTAAATATGGCTCATTTAGTATCTGGTGGATTTGTTTTTATTAGCAAACAGCTTATGTCTTCCCGCTTGTGGCATTAAAAGCACTTTTACAATTTTAGCAACCAAATCTAAGCGTAAATGAGGAATAGAATGAATAGGAGGTAGTTGACCAGCATTCGCCTGTAGAGAAGTTGATAAAAAACACTCTTGGTCTGGAACGGGTTCAAAGTCAGTTTTGTGGGGGCAAATGAGGATCTACTCAAAGAAGTAGAAGCTCCAATCTAGAAAACTTAGGTTAATGGCTGGAGGGTTCGTTGTGCTGACCATATGATACCCACTCTCCACAAATGGACAAATTATAACTACAAATCGCGGTGGCCGATTGGTCGGAATAGCTCGCGGTCTCACGCCATGGAGGTTTTTTTTAGACTACTACCAATTCACATTATCATCTAGGTAATTATCATATCTATAATAATAAAAGGAAGTGTTTGTTTGTGTGTGTGTGTGTGTGTGTGTGTGTGTGTGCGTGCGTGCGTGCGTGCGTGCACGCGCGCGATGGCCAGCAAAATCTATGGCACGCAGTGATCTGAAATTTTTGACAGGTGGACAGAAGGGAGTAGAGACCGTAGGTAATAAATACATATTCTGTGAAAGAGCTCTCTTTTATAAAGCTTAATAAAAAATATTTTTGGAAACTTTGTCTAACCAAGAAATCCCAAGAATGTTAAACCTCCACTTATTTGGCATTTGATAATTTTATTAATTGAGTCTTTCATAAGAAAAAAAATCAATAGTTCTGGGATTTTAAAAAGGAACATAATTTATTTAATAACGTTTGAATACATGAACACGATCCACCTTAAAGTAAAGCAGAATGAAGTTGTGTCTTCCGCCTCATTGGTTGGATTATTTAGGCCAGGGTGTTGCTCTCGCAATAGACTAGACTGCCAATGATGGGGAGATAGGGTTTTGAATCCAGTTTGGGTGTAATGTGGATGGTTTTTCCTAAATCGTTTTCCACCCCCTGCAAATGTGAGTACTCTTCTACCAAATTCAACCTACCTTATTCCTAGTACAATGGCATAATTAGTACATATGCCTAAAGCCCGGATTGGTAGTAAGACTGTAACAAAAAAGTTCATGTGCGTAGTTTATTGTAGTACTAGAAAAAATAAAAACACAAACTTGGCCTATATTCTTTAAAACTGAAATAACATTTTGGTTTCAACTTGAGCAAAACTTGTCAATAGCTGTAATGTGAGTGGTATGTCAAAGAGACCGCAGGCTCCTTCTCACACCCCCCTGCAGTCTTCTCTAAAGTGTGGTATCTTGTTTCACTGCAAGGACAACATTTTTACAAGTTGGTGACTATTCATTGGAATGAACACTGGAATTTGTGTCCCTCACATTATTTTGTCGGCACAAACTTGACAAATGTGGTAGCACCAATAATTCTTAACTATATCTAACTCAACACTTCACAAGTTTGGTGAACACACATTTCTTGGGAGTGGTGTTGATAGGCTCTATAGTTACTCATATTTTACAAGGTAGTCCCTCCGCTTAAAATGAAATACTTTTGTAGTAATTAATAGGCATAAAATACTGAGATTAGTTACATAAACAATTTCTAATACATAGTTTATTTACTTAGTGCTTGTTCAGAATTCTCTTAGGAAGGTATTGATACTTGAAAGATGAACATTTTCACCCACAGTAGAACTGTTTATCAATTTCCTACACAAACACAAATTCAACAGTAGTATAATAATTCAAGAAATTTGCTAAAAATATATCCTCAATAAAAATGTCCCAAGTAAAAAATATATATATATATATATATATATATATATATATATATATATATATATATATATAAAAAAGCTAGTAATTATCCATAGTTGTTAAAATCATTGATGAATGAAAGCTTGTGGTAGAGCAGTGGCATGCAAAACCAAAGCACGAGGTTTGGTAACCGTGTCCAGGTTTTCATTTATTAAAAAATGTATTTTTCTACTTACATAAAACTCTATAGTGTTACTTGTCACTTGATTAGTAATTAAATCAGTCCTTCTATGGCTAAAAGTGGCTTAATGTTAATACTACACCTCTGTATGGCAAGTTTGAATTTCAGAAGACCTAAGCCATGGCAAAGACTTCTCTTGGCACTAATGATCTAGTCATGTTGACAATTAATTAAAATAAATAAAAATTAATATATTTATATTACCTCTTGTTGGGCAATAAGTCCAGTAGTATTTCTTTTTATTCTTTTAGCACTCAAAACAAGCATGTTTTTTTCTTCTCTTGTGATCTTTTGTGGTATCCATAATAAAAATCGCTTACTAATGACTATAAGTGATTGGACACTTCTCTAGTCAACAAAAGTGATTAGTCGCTAAAATATTCGATGACTAGTAATCGTTTGTCTCCCTTGACATGATATTGGACTTGACTGCAGCCCTGTAAATTGTTTTTATTCTGTCTGACATTCTCCTCCTTTCACTGTTAAGCATGATGGGTGTGCGCTCGGTAAGCCAACACTCAGCAGTAGTACTAGCCGGGCCCAATTTAGATTGTAATTTAGCTAGTATCTAAAGATGTTGTGTTGTGAGCACAGGTTTTTAGCACAAAATCTTAATCACATCTTAGCATCGTAGTAGCATTAGTTTTAATTTAGTTAAGTTTTGCATATTTCTCTTGGAAAATGAAAATTATTTTTGACAATTGACTTTTTTTTCCTCTTTGTTGAGATAAAAAAAAAACTAAATAACAAGTGATAAAATCTAAAAGACACTATTAAATTTGTTGAAGTTAATTTTTTCTTTAACATAATTTTTAAGAATGCTTATAAATTACATCAATAAGATGTACATGTTTCGGTATCTTTTTCGGGTATTATGGAGGCATCTTAATACCCCTCTTTGTATCTCCTCACTACTCCGGTTGAGACAGTCAAAGATACATCATGGGCTTCGACAAAAACTCGGGAAAAGATCAACAGACCCGACAAGAGAAAACTTAAGTGAACAACCAAGTAGTGGAGTCTTAAGGACCAACACCCAGCGCCACCAGACCAGAGTATTCCACCCGCAGACCAACTCACTGCCACAATGGTTCTCTGCTCCAGACACCACCACACTTATGGAGATTAACGTCACCTTCCCCAGACCACCCCTTTGTCACTTCTTCCTCTTACTCACCTCTGTATGTTTCCCCCAGTGGTTATTCCTATTGCTCCCCCAAACCCCATAACTCCCCTAAACCCCGTCGGCTATAACCTCCGACCTCTAACGACTCCTCCCTGGCCATACACCTCCCCTACCTCTACTCCCTACAACAGCCAGTGAGACCCTCTAGTTGGACAACTCCGAACCGCCCATCTGATTTTACAACATAAACTTCCCAAGGTACTGAAGAGCCTGGAAGCCTACATCCACGGCAACCACTGAGAGCATTAGAAGAAGACGTCACTCATCCCAATATCAGCAAAACCTAACAAATATAATCCACGACCATCTCCACTCAGCCAAACTCCAAACTTTGCAGATCCACTCTCTCGACCTTCACCTATCACCACCAGATAAGTAAGTCAACCGGTAGTAAGTGAGAGTACCTTCCGTTTAGCCTGAAATGTACCAAGCTTACCATCTAGGTTCCACCATAGTACGTCTTATAAGAGAGGGTCATAGTGTAGTCCTCCAAGTTAAGAATGCTTCCTTTCAGGGTAATTGGAGTGTAGGTTACATGTAATACTACTATATAATTCATATTCTCATTCTATTCTTCTCACATAATTGTTTTGTTTTTAAGAAAATATATTTTCATTTTTGAAAACATTTTATATGTGAAAGCATGATTCTATTTTCAATACTTTCTTTCAAACCTAAGATGCTATTAGAGAAGTCAAAGAGAGTAAATAGTGTTTTCATTAAATTTTGTTGAAGAATTTATATTATTAGTATTAAAAAGAATGAAGTTAATTGCTATAACATACGTTGCTAGCTGTCAACACTATTTCACTTAAACACGAGCACGAATTTAGAAATAATTGTTAAAAAGGGTCACAAATATATTGAATGGAGAAACATTTGTGTGCGCTGGTAGGTATATTTTTCCTTAACACTCGTCCTTCTTGCCAATTGCTCTGCCCAGTACACACTGCCACCCTTACCACCTCCCCTACCCCTGCCCACACTGCCATTAGTCTAAAAAAATCAAATATTCTACCTAAAGGTGGGCATGTGGCCTCCCACCATCCCCTCCTTAAATTCGTGCTTGCCTAATCACATGGGTTTCTATGCAGGCAGCAATCACAAGGTTCACACTCTACTGGAAAACCAGGAAAAAATACGAGCTTTTTGTACGCATGCACTAAGAATAAACTTGTAATCTTGGGAATTTAATGGCAAGCTTTAGATAATACATAACAAATGCTGTCCTTTGAAAAGTACACGTACTTATATTGATACCCGCTTCGGTGGCTATATGGTCTAACGCGCTACTCTCGCAGTAGATAAGACCAGGGGCCAAAAACCTACGGTAAGCGTTGCACACGGAACGATTTTCAATGACACGCTGAGCCGAATCAATATGCAACGTTAAGTGTGACATGTTAAAATTTATAATATTTTACAATGGGCACAATCTCCCTTAAAATACAAGCCAAAGTGCTAGCAAAATATAAATACATGACATAAGTAACAAAGTTCTCTTAAATTAAAGTAATTAGCGCTAGCAAAACAAACCTGAATAACATGACCAAAGCACAAACGTGAAGCGCTTGTAATACAAATGTAAACAAACACTACCAAAGGTAAAATGTCCCCTTAAAGCACAAGCGTGAAGCGCAAGTAATAATAATGTAGACAATCATGGCTAGCGACCGAATGTCCCCTTAAAGCACAAGTAATACAAATGTAGAGAATCATGGCTAGAGGCCAAATGTCCCCTTAAAGCACAAGCGCGAATAACTATACTCCATTCACGGTAGGAATTACTCTCTGAAAGGTCTTTTTTCCTACCAGTATCCTACTATATAATAGATTTATGGTAGGGAAAAAGGCCTTTCAGAAGTAAATTCCTACCGTGAACAGACAAAAGTAATATACATGTAGACAATCATGGCTAAAGGCAAAATATCCCCTTAAATCACAAGCGTGAAGTGCGAGTAATACAATTTTAGCTAAACATAACTATATTCACTATGACCCCTTAAATTATAGTGTTAACTAGCTAGCCACTATGAGCTTGCCGTCTAGCATAGAGGAGCGTGAAGCTCAAATAAGAGAAATCTTATGGGTGGCCTCCATAGCTGCCCAAAACCAAGTGTAATTTTAACCCATAATAGCAAAACAATGTGATTATACTAACAGATATGTGTACGCTACCCTAGAGCATGCTCATAAAAGGTAATACATTCTTGGTCGTGGAGTTAAGGACCAATAAGAACAAGACAGGACAGAGGTGCGCGAGAGAGAGGAGAGAACATAACACGTGATGTTGAACTTAGCCTACGTCGGACAATAGCTCCGCGAAAACTTATCAGTCCAAGTTTATCTTCAGCCGCACCGGTATTAGTCCGGTTCATTATGTCAATTGAAGCATTTTCGTTCAAAATTTATGGAGATTAGGAAGTGGCACATTTTTGGAACGCTTATAACACCAGGAATATAAAAATCAATGTTTATTTTTACGCAGGAGCCCATATGACCATCATTTGACAATTTTCAAATGGCTGCTTTAAAATAAGAAATTCCTGATATCTCAGCTTTAAAATGACATAGAAAGCTCATTTTAATTGATGAGCTCATGTTTTCTTCTTTAAGTTATCCAAACATTATATCCAAGTAATGATAAAGAACAAAAGAAAAAGCAAGGAAAAACGATAATTCTTACAAAAATTTAAACAATGTTAGATCAAAATTTATGGATATTGAGATTGATAGTTTTTATAACCTAGAATATTAACCAATTGCAGTGGGTCAAAAGGCTGCTGCTGCATGACTGTGGCTTAGCACCAAAACCGGCTTTGTAACTCCATGTGCTTGATGTGTTCTTCAAGTTCTCCAAGTGAAGGTGGTAGATTGTTGCTTTCAGTGAGTTGTTTGCAAAAACAGATATTATCTTAGATCTGGTATACTATTAATACAGACGCCCTTTGTACAATACATTGAGCAAACGTCCAATTTGTCTTTCAACCCTGGTGTTAGATAGCCCTCCACATGTAGTTTCATCACTGCTCTGGGTAAATCAAAATTAGCTTCATGTGTTGTTCAAACCGTTTGGTTTAACCTAACCTTTGGGATTTTCCGACATTTTCCGATCTAGTGAATGTGTGAAGTATAGAGAAAGCTTGTACTTTTTCTGAGCCTAATGCTCTCCGGATTGGCTCTATATTCACCATTCCTGATACCATCATAAGCGAAGTCCTTTTTCAAAGATTATAATAGTGTGCCAGGGCAAGGACCAACACATCTGTATCAGGACTGAAGAAAACCATTTGTACGTTATAATACCAGTGCGATGCCCCCACTGCCAGGCAGATCATGAATGTGTCAGCTTCTTCATGATTGTTATCTCCATAATGTATGTTTCTGTTGCTTCTAGTGTGACCTGATACTGATGTGATGACTATGTCAGGTGAGTTTTTCTTGTAGTCGAGGATTGCTTTAGCAAGGTAGTCTCTCAGGTCTGCTTTTGTTTTATCATGTGAAAGAAATCTTGTAAGTGGGATGCCTTTAATCTTCGTATCATCTGTAATGTGATATTGTATGTGAGCTTATACTTTTTTGCGTTTCTCTCTTGTTTGCTCTTTAAGTGAAACAGATTTGTATGTATAGAAGACCACAATAACATTACTAAATCCTGCTGTCAAACTTGTGAGCTTGTCAATGACACTCTGTGCTATATCTCTTACTGTTGTGAGTGTCCCAGCTTTTGTCATCATTTTCAGAACAATAACTATTTCGTCAACAATGGCAATCTTCGGATTTGTTAATGATAATGGACATTGCACATTCATTGTCTGCTGTAGTTTCTATTTGTCCATTATTTTCCTTTGTGTTTGCTAAGTTCTGCAGGCTCTGTATTAGTTTTGATTTATCAGTGCATGGAAACATTGATCCATCTAGGGGAAAAAGTGCTCTTGGAGTCTATGTGAATTCTAAGTTAACGATTGCATTCTTTTGTTCAATGTTCCTGTTCGAACTGCTCAAAACCATCAGATGACAGTATAGATTTTGGGTCTCTCTGAGGTCAACTGTTTGGTTATGGTTATTTAATGTTTTATGCTTTCCGCCAAACATATACATTTTGTTGTTTTGCTTTTGTACAGGTGCCCAAAAACTGAGGTATCCATTGATGCGTTCAGTGACATATATTTCATACAGCTTCTGTCCGATTTCATCTGCAGTCAATATATTCTGAACATAATCTTGTGGTACATATGCATGTGTGATGAAATGGTGCAATAGGTCACCTTCAACGGAAAAAGGATTCCCATGCTTCAATTTTGCAAATTTGATTTTGTCTACAGCTTCATGTTGTTACCTGACAATAGTGGGTCACACAGTTTCCTTCTTGCTTGTTATGTTTAAGCCCGAACTGACCTTTAAATTCCGCTGAAAGCCATTCCATCTGCGGAGAAGACAAGAAGAATCGCTGCATAGCGTTTGCATAATTGGAAATATTAATTAACCCTGAATGGACCTTAATCATCCTGTTAAGCTTCCTCACAGGTGGGGTTTTTCACCTATTGAGATAAAAGAAATGTCTCTCTTTGTGACAGATATATTTCCAAGTCACAGTTCTCTCCCTGTAGCTGAATGCTTTGTCTTCATGTCAGCGATATAGATTGACCAGAATCGATTGAATTGTATTCAATCAAATTTAAAAAAAAAAATCTCGAGATAGCGGATGCAATCATCCAACAAAGAGTGCTTACTTTATATGATTCAGAAACACTGGTTGAAGATACTTGGAATTTTATTTATCTCTTATACAGCCTGGGTTTTGGTTTATAAGATGGTTCGATAGGTAGATGATAAGGATTATATGTAAGGTATTTATACTAACTTACTAAATAATTGGGAGAGAATTTAAAATTACCTTTCTATGTCATTTTAAAGCTGAGATATCAAGAGATTCTTATTTTAGGTAAGCTATTTTAAAATTCCATAATGGTGGCCATAGGAGCTTCTGCGCAAATGTAAACATCAATTTCTAAATTCTTGATGTTACCATCTTTCCAAAAATGTGCCACTTTGCTAATTTCCATGAATTTTGAACGAAAATACATCATGAACCTGACTATAATGTTTATTTTGTCGCTGCACGAACAGTCACTCCTTGTGGCGGACTGTGTTTGATTGACCGTGGTCCGAGACACAGGAACACAGCAAACTCGTTCAAATGGTAAGACTTTTCGTAACGTTTATTCCAAAATGTTACAATTATCAAAATATTAATGTTTTTGAAAGAAACTTATCCCTGAGACACCAAAAGAGATGAGATACTGTTTTTTCCTTATTAATTGATGTTAATTATGAGTATATTAAAATAAATTTCATATATATGTGTATTAGATTTAATTACCAGGTTTTTAAAATACTTTTGGGACTGCTATTTAAAGGTTTTTTTTCCTTAAACCCTAATCAAGAATACGTTTACACTTGAAATCAGATCAGATGATCAATTTTTCAATTTTGTACTGTTGTTAGACTTGAATTCATAGCACTTGATCCATTCATTTATAATTGTATGAGCTAAACATTTACATACATGATATGGATTTACATTTTAATTAATTAGTATTATCACTCATGTTATTATTATTATTATTATTATTATTAGCACTGCGTCTTACTACCCGTTCGGGTTATACGCACTTACGCTAATGTGTAATGGTAGGGTGATTGTGAGATGAAATGAAGGACCTACAGTTTAACGTGGAATTCGAACCATGGTGGTGGCCTGGCATTCCCCACATTCACATCACTCGTGTTAAAATTGTAACTTATTATGTGTATATTATTTCCTTTATTAGTAAACATTATTATAAACTTGATATAACGGGCTGTTTTGTTAATGCAACATACGTTTTTAAAGGCGTGATTATAACATACTTATATTTTTCACTGGGTCTTCCCATTCCGTTTATACGCATATGAATATATAATGTGGATGTGTTAGGGATGAGAAGGGTTGAATTTTAAGGAAGGGTACTCACATTTTCGTGGAGGAAGAGTGGAAAGCCATTTAAGAAACACCACCCTTTGTATACTCGACCGAGATTTGAACCCTGACCTCCCCGTCATCACCAGTCTAGTCTATTGCCAAATTGACACCTTAAGGGGAATGGATCATTGTAAAAAATTGTAATTTGCTCAAATGGCTTAAATTTTGGAAATATGTTAGATGTAGATTTATACTCCTACCCAATACAGTTTTTCAACCTGATATAAGCCCGTGCGAGGGAGCAGACCAATCAGTTGAGTAAAGGAAATTGAAGGTCAAGGTCTATGTCACTTCCTCTTCCACCATAGTTTCGTGAACCCGCATATGGTTATTGCTTGACGAAGGGGAAGAAGGGGGAACAGTTCTTTTACTTATATTTCGTCTGCGGGTGCACCGAGCTGAGCATAATACACCATGGCTTCCGTGATCAAATATTAGAACACTCCAAAACTTAACTCACCGTTTCTCCGGAACTAGTTTGACTAGCACCGTATTTTTTTCGGAATTATTTACAAAAGCCTTATAAGCCATTATGATCTTATTAACATTCCCAAATTCTAACAGGTTCGTTTTTTTTTAAAGTTTTCTTTGAAAAAAACTATAATACAATTTTGAATTTTGATTGCAGACATATTTTCCCTCTGTTAAAACGTTTTCTTCCTAATTGACATGGATGGTTACTGTAAGTGTACAAAATAATCATCATGAACTTAATTTTACCAAGAAATAAGATTCATTCCTCTAACACCAATTGTTTTCACAGTAGGATGTGTTTAGTTACGAGTTAATTGCGCTGCTAGGTTTTCAACAGACCGATTCTTGTCAGAAAGACGGTAGTTTTGTTTATTTTATATTTTATGATTTACTATTACTGGCTTTGTAATTTATTGTTCAGGAATATATTTGCGAACACATCCGAGTTAAATTATCTGTTTATTATCACAACACTAGCTTTTACCCGTTACGGCTTCGCCCGCAATAATTGATAAAATCTTTTAATTTTTAACTAAACTGTCTTGGTCATAAATCAAACTTTATTTTTTTTAAATATCTATGCGTTTTTCTCAGTTCTAGCTGTAAATAATTTTGCCGTATGATGCTATCTTTACTTAAACATTTTAATAAGTTATCAATTTTTTTTTAAAATTTATCTTCATAATAATTAAGATAAATAAATAAATAAATAAAATAATATTTTTTGCGAACTACATAGCTAAAATCACATATTTATTATTAATTAGTATGAAACTACGTTACACTAATTACTATTTACTTTAATTACAGAATATGGAATCACAAATTCTTAACTAACATAATTTCAATCACATTATAATCATAACACACAAACTTTCGCATTTATAATATTAGTAAGACTTACATTTTCAATTATATATCACAGCAAACTGTTTCTGTAACGACGTTGTACGATTTGTTGTTTTCGGCAAGTACATGTAAGTTTCTAGCACTCAATACTCTTGAAAAGCGATATACAGTTGACCATGTGAGAAACAAGGAGTGCTAAGTGGATTCCTGCTACTTTTAAAGTCTGGCCGTGTGATTTGTTGATAGTCATAAAAAAAGCCATCTTTTGTGGAAACTATAACCGTTTAAATTGAAAAGGCGGGTTGTTGGGAATAATAGGAATCTGTTGAATCAAAACTTCATCTCCTTTAGATCCTCCTGTGATTATAGAAGCCTTTATGACGTTTCTCCCCAGCTCAATGATGCGTAGTCTGGTACCATTGCACAACCTGGGTCCATCAAGATTACCCATCAGCAAAACGGGGACGCCGATCTTCAATTCAAGACAATAGGACGGCACACCAGATAATTCCAATGAGTTTAAAAACTCTACAGGATAGGTTGTACTATCATCACTTGCCATTACGGTATCTATCGACGTATACACCTTTATTTCACCGACTACGCCGTCTCATATTTTTTTGTTAATTTTATTTACAGAGTCATTCTTTGGCGACAATACTGCCCTCTCACACAACCACTCTTCGTTAGTCATGTTTGTTTGTAAATTTGGGAACACTTTAGAAATGAGCTGCTCCTCCGATGTTACTGGGTTGCAAAATTCATTCGTAAACGTAATTTTGCCCTCGTCATTGGTTTGTAAGCTACCCTCTCCAATTTGAAACAGTTTACAGGCATATGCTCCAGATTCTTGGTTGTTATAAAGCTAGACCCTCATATTGCACGTAAGATGAAGTTTATCAACTCTAGCCCACAGTAGTGATGCCTTGAGACACGCATTCATTTCATCTGCTGGAGTACCCCTCTCAACAACAGGTAGGGTCTGTCTGAAATCGCCAGCGAGCAAAACTACAACTCCGCCCATCAGCGTCTCGTTGCTACGAATATCCTGCAGGTTACGGTTTAACGCTTATACCGCCTTCTTGTGCGACATCGTGCACTCATCCCAGACGATCAACTTGCACTGCTGCATAAGAGCACCGCGGCCACTGCTCTTGCTGTTGTTGCAAGTTGGATATTCTTCGGTTGCAAGATTAAGTGGTAATTTAAAAACCTAGTATGCATTCCTTCCACTGCTGAGCAAAGTCGCGGCGATGCCCGAAGATGCTTCATGCGTCCCGGCAGCTCGCCAGGACGCCAGATAAGCAGCGTGTTCTAGACGTTGTCACTCGGATTGCTCAGGTGTTTCTGCAGCCCTAAAGTTAGCCTGCCGCTCAGCTTGATCCTCGCACCAAAATTGAGATTCTTCTTGCGCCTTGGCAGCTCGCTGGGACGCCAGATAAGCAGCGTGCTGTTGACGTCGTTGCTTTGACTGATTTGGAGTTTCTGTTGCTCTGCGAGCTGCCTAACGCTGAGCCTTTTCAAGCCTTCTAACCTCTGCTTGAGCTGAAGTTTCCTGGCTCCTGGACACTTTCATCATTCTAGCTTTATTTGAACGTTGTGACGGGGCCATAGAATAAACATTGTGGTATTCTTTTGGTCGTATTGGATTACGTGTTGTAATGACAACATTGATATTATGGGTATAACCCAATATTCATTTTTTATATATAAATATCTATTTATTCTTTATTGTTATTTATATTTACCAATATTAATTGTTATTTTTCTAAATAAACATACGTTTACTTCATGCAATCTTTTCATTAACAAATTATAGGTTAATTAAGGTGTAACTTTTAAAGAGTTTCTCGACCTCTACCCCCTTTTGCTCTAAGTATCTATTCAACAAATAATAATTATGGAGAGTTCATGGAAACAAAATGTCGTATAAGCCAGAGAGAAAGACCTATACACCATATGTTGTCCTATCGGCTCCTCTACAATTTATCATTTGTTGTATTTTTTTTATTTGTGTATATGTGCGCCAGCCCTTATTTATCAGAGGATAAGGGTGGTGGTACAATCCCAATGACTAATAAGTCTTTAATGTAAAACTAAAAGTAAAAGAATACTATTAAAACTCCACGAATCCTTTCTACTAAAGAAAAACAAGAATTACCGTCAACTACGGTTAAAGTAGCCTCGTCACCTCCTTCTCCAATTTCCCATTACTACCAGTACTGAAATGCCTACATTTGAAAGAATGGTTAAATGTGTTTGCCAAATACACGATAACAATAGTCTGCATGATATCAGATGATTGAAAACTAATATGTGTTTTTGGCTTACTTTTCGATGCCGATTCTAAAACTTTTCTTAATTTTATTCTATCACGTACAGTTTTTTTCACAATGGACCCAAGTTGACTTTCAACATTTATCGCTGGGAACAATATATGTGCCAGTAGGTAATGCGTATTGTTTGAGGGAAATTTCGCAATACAAACATGTAAACCTTTAGATTGGCACAACTACTGCTGCTGGGTGTCCTTGTCTGACTTTGGAAGTGTTGTGACTCTCAGACGCTTACATTTCCATAGTTGTTCTCATTGAATTTCACCATTGGGATTGCAGTTTTAGTTGCAGTCTTACAATGTCTACACGCAAGTGTGTGTGAACAATTCTAATGTTTTTTGTTACATTTGTGGAAAGTGGAAAGATTAAGCAAAGAACGGACATAACAGAATTTGTGAAGAAAGCTTACTATGCTTATTTTAAAGTGAATCTTAGGGCATGGGCGCCAAAAACAGTTTGCCGCTATTGTGTTGAGAGGTTAAGGTTATGAGCAAAAGGTAAGAAAACATGCATGCCGTTTGCAATTCCTATGGTGTGGAGGGAGACCACCCTAATGACTGTTACTTCTGTTTAGTTAATGTTCAGGGGTCCAATTCAAAAAAATAAGAAGCAAATTGTGTATCCAAGCATTCCTTCAGCCATTAGGCCAGTTCCACATGGAGAATACTGGCCTGCCCCTCTTCCTCCATCTCTTTAGAGATCATGGCAGAAGATGATGTTGAAAGAGGACGTGATGTAATCTCTGAAGCCGATAGGGATGATGTCTACAGGCCTGTAGATGACTTTACTCCACAAAGATTCTCTCAGAGGGAACTTCATTAACTAGTACGTGATCTGAATTTGCCTAAGGATTCTGCAGAACTACTTGGCTCCCGTCTTAAAAGTAAGAATATTCTGGCAACAGGAACCCATTTTTCATGGTAAAGACACAGAGGACAAGAACTAGTTCCTTTATTTTCAAATAACAATTCCTTGATTTACTGCAATAACATATAAGAGTTAATGCACTTCTATGGCTTTGAACATGATCCTACTCAGTGGAGATTTTTTATTGACTCATCCAAGAGAAGCCTCAAAGGCGTGTTACTGCATAGTGGGAATGTGTATGGATCTATTCCTGTGGCCCATTCAGTTGAAATGAAAGAGGCATTCGAGAACATGGAGGTACTGTTAACAAGTGTCCAGTATGCGGACCACAAATGGATAATCTGTGGTGACTTCAAAGTTATGGGAATGCTATTAGGACAACTACCTTGCTTTCTATGTGAATGGGACAGTCGGGCAAAGCAAAGGCATTGGAGTGTCAGAGTTTAGCCAGAGCGAAGGAATTTTGTGCATGGAACTAAAACCATATTGCATGTACCACTTGTAGACCCCCCTCCCCCAAAAAAAGTCTTGTTTCTACCACTAAACGTCAAATTGGGCTTGATGAAGCAGTTTGTAAGGCTTCTACCAAAAGATGGGCCCTTCTTCATATACTTTTCTATGAAATTTCCCTTTAGCACACAAGACAAATTGAAAGCTGGAGTTTTGGTTGGTCCACAAATCCGCAAACGAATAAAGAACGAATATTTTGAAAACACGATGAATGAGAGAGAGAAAGACGCATGGACAGCTTTCCAATCTGTTACCTAAAACTTTCTAGGAAATAACAAAGATCCAAATTACAGGAACATTGTTGAAACAACGTTGAAAAACTTCAATAAGTTGTGTTGAAACATGAGTTTAAAGTTCACTTTCTACTCTCTCATATCGACTACTTTTCGGAAAATATGGGACATTATAATGAAGAGCAAGATGAACGCTGTCACCAGGATATTAAGGAGATGGATAAGAGGTATAAGGGGAAATGGAATGAAACTATTATGGCCGACTACTGTTTGATGTTGAAGAGGGACATAAAGATGGAGGATCTGCAAAGAAGTCAAAAAAGAGAAAGTTTGAAAAGTAATGGAACACTGGTTGATTTTTGTTTTGTTACAGAGTAGTCACGAAAGTATTAGGATAGTTCTTTACAGTATTAGGACAGGTCTTTACAGTATTTAAAAATGTGTTTGTAAAAAAATCTTGTGTCCGAATATATATGTGCTTAAAAGAGGTAAAGTCTTGAAAACATAACCTTTTAATTAGTATAAAAACCTGATGCGATAGAAAAAAAATGGAAGTCATTTGTAGAATCAGCATAAAAAATAGATTCAAGTCCACCTACTTTTGAGAAATCGTCTGAGAAAAAATTCAAAAATGCAGACTAGTGTAATACATGTGACCAGAATGCCTAAACATAACTCAATGTATTTAATTATTGTGTAATTTAAAGCTTGTTACGTAGACGATTATTTTACAATTAATCTTATATATATTTTACGTAATTTTACTTAAACTACACTAAATTAGCTTAATAAATAAATATTGTGATCTTGAATCTTTTTTCAATAGTTGGCATAATGCTTAGCTTGCTTCACATGAACAGCATGACCTGGGGTGTAAAAACCCGAACACATTGGTGAGCTAATTGAAAGGAATGTGTTGCAACCCCCTAGACATTGGGCAAGGTAATTAGAACCTCCCTTCCATGTCTTGTGGATTTCAAGCAGCAAGCCCTGGGCTTCCTTTTATGTTAAGTAGAGCTTTTTGGAAGAAGAATTACTTAAAACACAATATTATTGGCATATGAACCAATATTATTTTAAAAATTATTAATTAATTACATGTATATTTATTAACAATTAAAACATTAGTATTTACACAGTTCACACAGACATCATTGGATTAAACAAAAATATAGTCCATATCATTATGGGTATGCGGCGCAGGACTAGCATACCCGGAGAATACGCAACTGTGAACCCGAATTTTCGTGGAGGGATAGTGGAAAACTATTTTGGAAAAACTTTCCCCAATTCACCCGTCCTCGGCAGTCTAGCTCAACACGAAACTAGCGCGTTAGCCAACTATGCCACCAAAGCAGGGAAATAAGTGTAGAGTGGTTAATAATTAATATGTTATTTTGATAATTAAGTTAATTTTTCAAATGTGTTTAAAAAATAACTTGTAAAATATTTCAATCTATGTTTACTACCCAATAGTTTATTCTTATTGATTTTGAGACTCAACAACTCTTTTAGTTTTGAACTCTAGTTTATTATGCTGTAGGTACAGACTCAAAACTAAAACGTCTCTTCGCTTCAAGTTGTGACTTTTTCTCAGATCATTCAATGTTAGAAATCTCACCACAAATCTAGATGTGTGAGCATGCGCAAGAGTAAACTACAGTAGCCCCATAACTTCTTTGGTGCTGACTGACAGCTCACAACTGACAGCTGACGGCTTTGAAAAGTTACCAGACCAAATTATTTATCCCTACACCGAACCATATGATCTGCAAACACATGTGTTTAGCAGCTGTCACTTCTGACAGTCAAAATTTAGGTATATACCTAAATGTTGACTGTCAGAAGTCAGCTGTGAGCTGTCAGTCAGCACCAAAAAAGCCATGGGGCTACTGTATATGCCCTGCAAGCTCTATTTGTGTATAACTCTGACAGTGATCACAAGGTGTGAAAAGATTTGTCCTTTCTGATGTTGCTCTGAGCTGGAGGGAGCCCAGAAAGTATAGTGATTACTGCTACATTTTCTCTTCTAAATTTACAGGGGTACAATCTAAAGAATAGGATAGAGCATTTATACACGAACATCCCATCCGCGATCCATCCTGTACTTCATGGGAGGCTCAATAATAACAGTGCTTTGCCAACAGATACACAAAAAGATACACATATTGATTCTAAATAAAGGGTAACCAAGACTTTGATGAGGATTTTCATGGCCATAGATGTAGCAAATAGCCCCGGTTTTTTCACAAAGTGAATTGAATTATATAGTCATGGACTTAGGTCTTTTTAAAGATTCCACAAAAGTATTTGGCTCTAAGTTTATTGAGAAGTACTTATTAGCTCCTGGCAGCTCTTCGATTTTTTCTCTTTTATCTATTCAGTGAACTACCCTTAAATTTAGGGTTGGATATCTAATTCCAAAATATCCCTTGAGAGGACCTTATGAAAACCCCAGATACCAAGTTTTAGTCCGATCGGTAAAATAGTTTAGGCTCTAGTCTTAGATAGTAAAGACAGGCAGATGGCATCGTGAAAACCACATTTTTTGTTTCAGGGGGTCATGAAACGTCGACATTTATCAAAATCTCAAATTTGAAATTTTTTGACGATCACAATACTTTTGGTCGAGAGAATGTAAAAATAGTATTGAGAACAAATTCATAGTATAAAGTAGGCCCTAGTGTAGTGGACTACTTGATAAGCGTTTGATGCACATACGGACCACCTAACTTAATATTTTACCTACCCGTCCCCTTGTCATAGCCAGAAATTCTAATAATGTATGTAGCAATAAAAGACAGATTTTTAATATACTTTGTTTCTTATGCACATTTAACACTTGTAGCACGAAGTTTTGCTAACTAAGAGGACTTCACCTATCTGCATCTTGTAATCTTTAGCTATTTCACATAGTATTTGTTTTTGTTCTGTGGTCCCATCTGCAAACTACCTGATATACCACCATGGACCACAGTTTGACAACCACTGCTATATAGCTTAAATACTCAATAAAATAAACTGCGATATTTATAATTTATGTTACATGATTCAAAATTATTCATAAATGTATAATGCAACATTAAAACATGTTTCCAATTTAAGACCCATTTTTACTTTCTCATATTAAGAGAACGTGTTGTAATCATTAAAATGTTAGATTTTAAAATTATAATGAATCTTTACGTTTCATGTGTCTCCTAGCCCAGGAAAGTGGATTTTACAATTATATCTGCCTGTCCATATTCCTATTCCTTCCTTTCTGGCTGGTTATCTGTTTCTGGCCACAAATCTGAGACGTTTTTGATGGTTTGAGTGTAAACTTGACATCTGGACTTAAGGGCCAATACCTCAGGATTATTTTTTTTATTTTGACTATTAAGGACAGGTAGTTTACTGAATGATTTTTTTAACTAAACATTTTCAATTTTCAAATGTTTAGAACTATTTTGCTTAAAATTAATATCTATTTAGTCAATCGACCTCCAAAATAACACCGTATACTTGATTAAAGGGTTAAATTTGGTTAAAGGGTATTATTCGAAATAGTGATTTCCAAAAATTTGAAATATTTTTAATTACCTTATGCCTCTAACAATTTGGTTTAAAATGTATATCTGGAGACTGTTTGACATGATAAATAAAATTATATACTTCTTTTTGGGGGGACAGGGGGGATTTGTTTAAGGGTGGTTTATTAATGACAGTGTTTAAAAAAAAATTGATAATATTTAAAAAAAATGGCTTAAGTATTAGGCTCATAAGATTTATTTCTTATATATATATATAGTATAAATAACTATACATATATAGATATACTTTTAACATTCAACAGTAATTTACTAATGATGGCTTTTTGTAAAATTTGAATTTAATTTAAAAAAAGCCCCAAAGATTTTGTTTAAAAATTGGTATCAAAGAACCATTTTACATGATCGGTATTAATGCCTGTGTAAAGTCAACAGTTCAAAGTGTTGTAGTTGAAGGCGGAAATGTTTATACATGTAGTTTTGCAGAGGTAAGCAAGAAATTGCCACATACTTATAGTCAATGAACCCCAAGTTGGAATACAGTTGTGTAGTGAAACAAGTGTGCAGATTTTATGAACGAGCACGTATCTATAGTATTGATACAGTATTGTTACGGGCCTGTTAGGGGCTAGTCGTGATTTAGACTTATTACAGACTTGTTAGAGGTTAGTCGTGATGTAGTCTTGTTGTATTCTTGTTAGGGGCTAGTCATGATGTAGTCTTGTTATAGTCTTGTTATAGGCTTGTTAGAGGTTAGTAGTGATGTAATCTTGTTATAGTCTTGTTGATAGACTCATTGAGAATTACCAGCCTGGGGCTGTTTTTCAGGGTTACCATTCTTGTAGAGACTTAAATGCATAAAAGGCCGGGGGGGGGGGGGGGTCATGGGACTCTAGGATGGGGCAAAGACTTGTTCGTATTTTTTATACTTATTTCTTGTATCACTTGTAAATATCCTTTATTGTTCACACTCATTTTATAACAAAAGTCCAAAGACAATAACCCATTGCCTTGTACGATCTTTTATGAACCTGCTAGCCATCAATTTTTATCCCGGGATTGGGGTGGGCAAATCTTACTAGTAAGAACCGGCCAGTAACAGATTGGTGTTAGAGTGGAATTCAGACTTCGGCAAAGTGATGTCAAAAATGAGTGGAACTTATCGCGAAGGACTAAGCCATACGGTTACTCGCGAATAGGAGTCGTGAGCAGACCATACACGTGTTCTGTGAGAAGACCACCCATTCGTTCGATGAGAAGACCATGCACGTGTTCGATGAACAGACCATCAATTTGGTGAGCAGACCATACAGTTATTGATTATCAGACCAGTTATTTGAAAAGTTCCGGAGAGCAGCCCAGTCCAAGTAACATTCACCGGAAGTAAGGTAGGAAGCCCTTGTTTGAATCACAATGGCTACATTTAATGTCTCAGGTCAGGAAGTTAACCTACAATCCGTTATTGGCCTTTTGGCTACACATTTGGCTGAAATCAAATTAATAAATTTGGATCTTAGAGTTGCACAAATAAATAGAGTATAGTAAGCCAGATGCAGATTTTAAAATTAAGACATTTTCGCGGATGCCAACAGTGTCAGGAAGATTTTTTTTTTTCCAAAAATTGAAAAAGGGGCAATTATTTCAGGTTGGTCAAATGATGAGGGTTAAGCGGTAACCAAAATTACGTCTAATTGGGGAAGCTCTGGATTTTAGTGTCACACTACGATGTTTTTAGGGAACAGCATACTAAGCTTAGATTTAGTCCAAGGGAAAGTTAGGAACAATTTTCTGGCCGTATTAAAAAGTGAGCCTCAACACGTACGAGTTAGGGGATGGAGTTGCAACAAACTAAGTTTTGAAATTTTAAACAGACCAGAGGGCACTTGTTTAATTTTTAATCAGATTTCTGGAGAGCAAGGGAAATTGACCCACATGGCGAAGCCTAAAACATTCCAAGAGGGAAGAGAAGCCGCCATTAATGCATGGGAAGCAGATCATAGAACAAGGGATGAAGAAAAGAGCAACCTTAGGATAATTTTTTTTAAATAAATAGGGAAAATAAGCGTTTCTTATGTATGAAGAGAGGGAGGGCACGTATCTAGGAATGGTCAAAAAGACCGAGATAGGCCAGATTTAAAAGAAAATCGCTCAAGAAAAACTTGTTTCAATTGATGTAAAATGGATCATTTAATAAATAAAATAGATCCTTTTGAATATACCAGAAAATACGTGTCTTTCATTTTTCTTAAGGATTGTAATTTCACCAACTAGTTCAATTTGTAAAGTTCACATCGTGGCATGAAGGGTGAAAATATACTTTTTGATTCATATTAAACACTGAAGTGTAAAGATATATGCAACGTTGATAGTAAACTTTTAACAAGAAAGTCGTGTGAGGGATTATTACATAGAACTTTTCCCATAAAGGATTTATAATACATTTAAGTTCAATAATCTGTATCCATCACTGCAACGATCAGAGAACTTTCAGCTTTTCATTCTATGCTTACATAACCATGGAAACCATGATTTGTGTATGAGTGTATATATTATGTAAATAAAATATTAGCTTTATCATGTTAAAAAGAATTGTGATATTAAAATTGTAACAGACAATTTAATATTGAATTGATAAATTAGATAAATAGTTATAAAAAATATTTTTTGATAATGAGGTTGCGTTCGTAAAAAAAAAGGACAGTTTGACTATAGGATTTAATTTGGAATTTAATACGGGTGGGAACAGACTGAGCTACTACAACGTTAGGCATATTAAGAAGTGCATTCTGGCTTGCTAAAATTGAAATTATTTTAAAATTTAGTTTAAGAACCTATCTTTTTTTATTAAAACAACACACACGCACCCAGCTAATTTGTGTGTGTTGCAGAAACAAAAGTAATCGCTATTAATTAAGTTTTTATAGACGACTCTAGTTTGTGATAGTTTTGATTGAAACGTATTTTTACAATCTTTAGCAAATCAGGTGACCTGGTGGTCTAGGGGTAAGTGTCAGACTTCTGTGCTAGGGGTCCGGGGTTCAATCCTCAGTCCCGGCACAGATTTATCTGACTACCAAACCCTTCCTTCATCTCTGACAAGACATCTTGTGAATGTGGGGAATGCCAGGCCTCCACCGTGGTTCGGATTCCACGTTAAACTGTAGGTCCTTCATTTCATCTCACAATCACCCTACCATTACACACTAGCGTAAGTGTGTATAACCCGAACGGGTAGTAAGACGCGGTGCTAATAATAATAATAATAATAATAATAATAATAATAATAATAATATAGCAAATCATAAACACCTTTTCCATTATATTAAAGATAATAGATTAAAAAAATATTTAAGTTACTATTGCATAAATATAGGTTACGCTACTGCCGATATTAACTTAACTTTCCTTTGTCGAGACTGATAAAGGCAGATAGGCATTTTTTTGAATTTGGTGTACGCATTTTTAACATGAAAACACCATTTAATTAGGCTGTGTCAAAAAAAAAAGATTGTGGTGTACTCCCCAGACTCCCCTTACTTCTGCTGCTCTGTGGAAGGGTGAGGGGTGAGAGGGGTTAAGTCTCAAACCCTCTCTTCAGCATAGCTCCCCAATTGATTTATGTATAACTACCACAGCCTGCCTCTCATACTACTCAGCAGGAACTAATTGAGGAATACTTGGAGGGGATTCGACCTAATTACCGTTAATTTAAAAAAACTGCAAAAAAAAAAAAAACTACAGTTGTTGCGAGAAGGCAATAGTGCCAGCGACAGAAGTATAATAGTGATATCTAGCTTTAAAATATCAATAATAGACTACATTATTTTTGAAGGTCTCTTGATTTTGAATTGACAGAAAAGTTTACTAAATTTAATTGTAAATTATTTAAAGCTGTGGGCTTATAATATTTTACAAAATCTCCTTCGTAGTTTTTATAAGTTTAAAGATATTCTGATCTGTCAGGAAAGGACTCCTTCCTAAGTTTATAGGGCATCTAATTTGCGAAAAAATAAATATAAAGGGGAAGACCACTCTAAATAGCATCTAAGGGCATCATCCAATTTTTAAAACTCGTCCCAGAAAGGACCCCAAAAATAGCTTCTAGAGGCATCTAGTTTTCTAAAATTTTCCAGGCGAGAACATTTTAAATAGATTTTAGAGATATCCAATTATAAAAATAGCAGGGGTAATATAATTCCAAATAGATTATAGATACATATAAATTAAAACCTAATCAAAACCACTCTAAATATTTTTTAAGGGCATTATAATTTAAAAAGTTAGCTGGGAAAGGCCTATTATAAATAGTTTTTAGAGGTATATAATTTTTAAAAATAAACCAGTTGCAGACTATTTCAAATAACTTCTAGAAGAATCCAGATTTCAAGGATTTATTATAAGAGGATCACTTAAAGTAGCTAATAGGGCATCTAATTTAAAAAAAAATCCAGACAAAGACTAATATTCTAAATATTTTCTGTAGGAAACTATTTTTGAAATTTTCTAGTGTAGGACTTTAG